>OZ034976.1:26815131-27415131 GCA_964030785.1 Siderastrea siderea | reverse complement strand
TTTCTGTGGCTTTGTTGTCAATAGAACATGAAAATCAACTGACCGTGGCTGAGTTTTACAATTCACATGCAACACATTTACCCGTTTGTTATTAATAGTTCGCCATATTACATGTAAAACAAGTTGACTGAGATTGTGTTTGAAGGCATTAAATCCCCGCAACATTAGCAGCGATTCTGTTCGCCTACAAACAGTGAATGCGTGTTTAAGGTTTCTTTTAGCAAGCGACATATTTCAACTTAAGTTCGCTCCAATAAAGTTAACCAATTGAGTTTGTTATAAAACAAGCGGTATATTTAACTTCAGTTAGTCAACTTCAACTGATGGACTACATAACCTCACTTCACATCACACTGACTGGCATAACTTCAAAACAACTGTGTAATCTGAAAGCTGTCACTAACGCACGACGCAAAATCAAGAACTATCGAAGGAATTTTAATTTGTTAACTCGCAGCTTATTCACACACTTCGCCTTTATTCACTTTAAAACTTGATTTTATCGACTCAAAACATATAGTAACACAGAAAGTTGACGAGCTTTTTGTTGACAAAGCAACAAAGTGATTTAGGAGTGATTCTCTGCACACCAATAGAGTTTTCTCCGCGTCAGTTATGTATGGCAGTCGTATGGCGACATTTCGCTCCAATTATGGCTGCTCACCAAAAGAGTTTTTCTCCGTGTCAGATACGCGCGTGCGCACTGGGACTACGTCACGAGATTGCGCAATTCTGCAGATCCACGTGCCCGTCCCTGCCCTTTTCCTGAGGGCCTGGGCTGGAGTAATAAAAACCAATACCAACAAAGCTACGACACATTTCTAGACTACGAAAAACAAGGTATCGGTCACGAATTTGAGACATGAAAGTCTTTTATTCTAGCTACATGAATAGTGTATTATTCCGCCTTGGTTATTATCATTAATGAGATATGGAAGCACAACTCCGACCGGAACTAATCCGATACGAAGTGGCATGAATATGGGAAAAGGGTTCCGGGAACTAAGGAGCTCAGGACAGACAGGTTACTTGTATTTCACTTAATCAACCGCAAGTTCCCGGAACACCTTCCCATACCGGAGATGGCATCAACCCCGGCTTGAACTGGGTGGGTGGGTGGGCGCCAACTAAAGTTCCCTCTAACTCTCTAACTAACCACGAGTTATGAGCGTCCTTTTCCCTTTATATTACCCAGCGACCAATGAGCAACAAGTCCTATTGCAACACATTGCTCTGCACGTGCTGAAGGTGATTAATGACCTAATCTCGGCGGAATATACATATTTACATGACTGTGCATAGTGTATTATTCCGCCTTGGTTATTGTCATTAATGAGATATGGAAGCACAACTCCTCCCTTCACCGCACCGCTCCAACAAGAAGACAGACCACTGTCACATCAACACTATATTTATCCCTTATTACCTTTCCAAACCTTATCCTAAATATCTCTAAACATATATAACACTCTAAACTAACTTGACAATGTTAAAGGCACTGCACTTTGAACTGACAATTTATTCCGGAAACGCAGTGACAAAACCTGTCAATTCATTGGTTACCTTATAGTGTTTACCCGTGTCCTTATCTAAATCCGCTAACTTTGCCGCTGGACCTGCTGGATTCAGAACCTGTTTCAATTTAATATAATGAAGGGCCGTCTTGCTAGACTTCCAGCCTACATGATCCATTATGTCATTAAGAGAGACATCTGCAAGTGCCATTGAAATAGCGGCACCACTTCTAAAACCATGTAGAGTGAAACGCGTGCTCGAAAGACTCCCCTGCAACTGTTTCACGTAAGTGTCCAACCTAGCCTGAGCCGCAGAAGGGTCTAACGCGCAAGACGTTACCGTATCTTTTTTAGACACGGAGCGAAATAAATAACCTGAAGACAGCCGAATGTTTAACAGTTTACAAATCTTGAAATATAACTCAATACCCCAGACTGGGCAAACGATCTTATTTGAACCCCTCTTGAATGCAAAAACGTTGGCGTCTCCGGACCGTAACGTTTTTGTCCATACATGATTAAACAAAAATCCAGAATTATCTGGAAAGCGCAAAATTGTCGGAGTGGAGATACCTAACAGGTCGGCTGCCCGATCCGCCGAGAAAAACAGAGCCTTAAAGAAAGCTTGATCTCTGGCTAACACAAAAACCTGAATAGGATCTAAAGTAGGACTTCTTAATTTTGACTGAATATGCCGTGAAAGGATCTCAACATCTGAAAGCAGAACCGGATCTGCTTGGCGCGGGGTAATTCGTGCCTTCAACTGCTCCTCACGAACATTAGCCAAATAATCCTTCACTGACCTAGAAGAAGCAGGGTTACCTACACCTAATACAGAGTGCCATTCTGCTGCCCTACCGTGCTGGATAAAAATTGCTCTAAGTTTTCCTATCAAGGAGTCTACCGTATCAAACGCAAGCCGTTTGGGACAAGCACATTGACTTCGCTTACGCTGTAAAACAAACTCACAACTTGAATTATGAACCAAAGTTCTTCCATCCTGATCCTTCCACACTAGAAACGCCACGACATCACACGGTAAAGCTGAACTTAAAGTTTTCTGACACGATAAAGATAACAGGAACCGAGAAAACTCTATCTCCAAGGCTGTCTTCTGCTTCGCATATCGAGTAGTGTTACGTGTTTGAATCAACTCTTTAACTCGCGCTGCAATCTGTTCTTCATCCACCTTATGTTTAAGTTTCAAGGCATCATCCTTGTCCAACACAACTGTCTTCCTGTTGTAACCACAACTCTGGCAAAAGCGAAACCCTTCATCATTTGGGTACTGGCAACGTGGGCAAGCCACCGATGGCTGGAACAACTTGGGAATTCTTGGTAGAGACTGAAGTCAAAGAAAACGAACAATGTTCAAGACTATATGGACAACTTCGTTGATTTGAACCATACTTTAGTTGGTTAGAATTTTGAAACTCTAAAAGCCCAAAGCTTGAAAGGACAAACCCGTGGTTTGTACCCGGGCCTGGACGGGTATCTAAGGACATCCCAATCACCCTCTGAACCTAGACAAATTGCCTTCCGAGAAAGACCTGTCAAAATTGGCCACCAGAATGGTCGCGGGTAAAGTTCAGGAACCACAATTGTGAATGGAATTCGAAATTGAGTAAGGAACCTTAGCACGGCAGGAACCAACCCAAATGGTGGGAAAATGTACGGGTTGGCCATAGCAGGTCCGATATGATTAATGTCCTGAGCGAAGAAGTTCACACCCTTAGACTGAGGACTAGGACACGGGGTGAAATGCGGCAAAGGGGTTCCTCCTTTGGATAACTGTGCGTTAGAATCCAACGCCATCAAATCGAATGTATGACCACAGAGACCACCAAATGTATGTTCAATTAACTCCCACACTCTTGGAGAAAGTGTTGAATCCAACGCAGAAAGGCATCTCGACGGGCCATCGGCCTCATTTCGATCTGACGCGATATGAGACAATTCTAACTGCAGATTTCGGTTAACAACAGTGAAATAGAGTTCCTTTGTGGCTGCCGTCAGTTGAGGAGAGTTTTTACTTCCTTGGCCATTATACGTCATACTTGTCCAATACTCCGACAAATTTATGCAAAGCATTGTTAAATTTCTTATTGTTTTGCTTCATTCTTTTTTGTTATGCTTTTGTACAGTATTGTTATGTGAAGTGAATACAATACAATGCCATGCATAAATTTGTCGGAGTATTGGACAACCCTCTTATACGTGTCAATTGCTACTTGACTGTCAACCTGTACCTCTACCCGACAGTCCCGCACATGCTCCGGAGTGGCTTTTATTGCGTTCGAGATAGCAAGCATTTCCTTGGTAGAGATGTTTAATCCAATCTGCTGTGGATTCCAATAATCCCTAAAGGATTGATCACCTGACGTTGAATGCATGACGCATCCCCAACCGTATCCCGAAGCATCCGTGGATAACGATAAACGAACATGCCTCTCTTCACGCCAAGGAACGTGGCCTTTCCAGGAGTCGAGAAAACGCCAATGGCAAATTTCCTCCCGAAGAGAATCAGTCATCTTAACTTGTCCATTACCAGGAGATGAAGCAATAGCTGAACTTATATTCCTTATAAACAACTTAGCCCCAGGTACTGCTTAGGAAAATGAAACACATTTCCCCTGGAATCGTTGAAGAGTGCGGACATTCACCGTTTTTTTGCAAGCCAGGATTTCTTCTCTTAAGGTAGCGAACGCAACGACTTTACTCCCGGGAAGTTCGAAAGCTTGCTTTGAAGAGTCCACCACATGACCGAGATACTCTATACGCTTAGCCGGATACAAGACGGACTTCTGAATGCCAATTGTGTACCCTAATTGAATTAACAATGATGCAACAATGAATATGGCTACTTTCGCTGCCTCCAGCCTGAACTTTTCCGTGCGAGCTGAAGGAGATAAAGACCAAGGGCCAGTTGGAGCAAAAACCTCACCGTTAAGTCGATCATCAATGTACAATGAACAAGGAACCCCACATGACCTTAAATAGCTGGATGCAGCCAATCCCATAGTATGGTAAATATATGGAGACTCTTTCCATCCAAATGGCAAAGTTGTGGAGACAAACCACCATCCACCCCATTCAAAACCGAACAACACCTGTGAGGACTCCTGCAAGTGGACGTGATCGTATCCTGACTTATCATCACATTTCGTAAAATACGAATCTTTGTAGATATAGCGCTTCACATCCACTAATTTATCAAGTGAAAAAGGACAATCCTTCATCCACAGATTGGGGAACCTGGCGTCCAAACATAATCTCGGCTTGGATGGCTCTACCGTGAGCGGAAGAACTAGGTACGGTGGTTCGTCCAGATCAACTTTTCCCCAAACCCTGACGGAACCCATCGCCACACGTTTGAGAATCGCATCCGAAATGAAGGTAGAAAACTTCTTACACAAAGCATGATTCCGGAAATATTTAGGCGGAGGAAAATCAGAGTCGTATGATTCACCCTTAAAAGTACCCGAATAGTGAATCACAAAATCATGCACGTCTACTTTGCTCGAGATCCAATTAAGTATTTGGTCACCCTTCGGATGGTTAACCAAAATCTTCTGCCAGGCGGACGGGTCTTTGTGAACGCCGCCAGCCACAAAATGATCGGGGTCACGAAATCGCAACAGAGATAAATCAGGCACCTCTTCGGAAACTAGAACGTCCTTTATAGTGGGAATCTCTGTAACTCCCTCCTGAACGAGGACCCCATCTATAGTAGTCGAAAATAAGTTCTCATTGGGAGGCTGACAACAGGATAATTTATGATCAAATTCCTCATCTATCTTTTCCCAGGCAGGAATTTCAAAGCCCTCGCAGATCCTTCTCCGCTTCACCTGGCGGATCTGCGAAATAATTGGGAAAAATACTTATGGGAAACTGAAAACCCAAACGAAATTATCCCTCCCAAGAGAATCTAACCACTAAAGATGAGGTCCCCGATCAGGAGAGAGTAACTTCCCACGCCCCGAAAGGAACGTCCACAGACTGCCCAGCAATAAGGCTAGCCCATGGGAGTTGCTCACCCTCATCGAAGATAAAACTAAAATTTTGTTGTGGTACCCATATGCCATGAAATAAAAGACTAAGAAATGCCCTAAAAATACCAAATAACAGTAACAAAGGAAATCAACTTTGTACACACGAATCAATTTTATACTGTTTGTAATTCATTTATTTTTATTCTTATTACACGCAAATGGTTCAACTGAACTTAAAACCACAGATTTAATCTGTCCGATCACATGGCGACCCCCTGAACCATCTCCCTCTCTTTGCTGGTGGTGGCTTTCCCTCATCTCTCCAGCGCGTTTGACAATTTCTCTGGTAATGACCATAACCCTTACAATAGAAGCACTGAAGACCGCCTAGAGATCTACCACGATCACGACCTCGGAACGTGGGTGTAGCGGAAAAGGATGGGACCCTCAGGGCCTTGTCGACCTTTGTCATAGCATCAAGCACCTTCTCTTGGTCTTTGTCTCCCAGAAGAGCCAAAACATATCTTTTAAATTGCTCATCTGAACCACCCATCTTCTCACGTAAAGCTTGGAACACTGTAGAGTAGTAGTTGGCTTTAGGGTGTTTGGTTTCCAAAGCCACAACCTTCAGGTTTAAAATCTGCTCGAACACCTGGTCCTTATTAAATGGTACAGCCTTTGACTTCACCAACTGCATAATCTTTTCGATGATACCATCAACAGTCGCTTGCTGCGATTGTTCTAGCTTCTGAATTCTCCTCGCGAAATCCTCCATATTGGGGATCTAAAGCCAACACAGAAGCTTATAACTGACTCAATAAACCCATATTATATTGATTCACTTTCTCAAGCAGCCTCGATACGGGCCTACGTTATCATTCTCTCATGCTGCCTCGATCACGGGCCCATTATATGATTTTCTCAAGCAGCCACGATCACGGGCCTGCGTTATCATTTTTTCATACTGCCACGATCACGGGCCAGTTCTATCATTTTCTCAAGCAGCCACGATCACGGGTCTCCGTTATCATTTTATACTGCCACGATCACGGGCCAGTTTTATCATTTCCTCAAGCAGCCACGATCACGGGCCTGCGTTATCATTTTTTCATACTGCCACGATCACGGGCCAGTTCTATCATTTACCCAAGCAGCCACGAACACGGGCCTGCGTTATCATTTTATACTGCCACGATCGAGGGCCAGTTTTATCATTTCCTCAAGCAGCCACGATCACGGGCCTGCGTTATCATTTTTTTTTTTTTTCACGATCACGGGCCAGATTTCCCATTTTCTCATGCTGCCTCGATCACGGGCCAGCGTATCATTTTCAAGCAGCCACGATCACGGGCCTGCATTATAATGTGATGTATATATACTGCCTCGATCACGGCAAGTTTCGTAACAGACAATAACAATTCAGTGCTTTCACAGACGCGACTACAGCAAATATTAAACCCGATGTTCTATCCAGCGAAACCATACGGTATAAACTACCCGTTGTAACATAAACACAGTAATAAAAAATTTAGAAACCAGCAAAGCAAAACAAAATAAAGGAAAAAAAAAACTATAGAAAGACCAACGAGGCAATAATATAAAACAAACTTGGGAACCCGTAACTAGAATTAAATTCACCGCAATACCAAGGAACGCAAAACAAGGGAAAACGACATTACTACAGAACACCCGACCAGGCGACCAAACCCCTAGTATAAGCTTCGCGAACTAGCGACAAAAGTTCAAGCAAACAAGAAATAAATACCTCAGCGACTTGTCCATCTGCCGCTGGAGCGTTCGGTGCCGGTGCATTCGGTGCCGGTGGATTCGGTGCTAGTTCATCTTCTACACCTTGTAGCGCTGCAAGAACCGCTGCAGGAGCTGCAATAGGAGCTTGTTCTTCCATGAATCTACAGTTCGAGCCGGAGTTGATGGAAACAAAGACGACGCCAACTAAAGTTCCCTCTTCGTCGGTTTGAATTAACTAACCACGAGTTATGAGCGTCCTTTTTCCTTTATATTACCCAGCGACCAATGAGCAACAAGTCCTATTGCAACACATTGCTCTGCACGTGCTGAAGGTGATTAATGACCTAATCTCGGCGGAATATACATATTTACATGACTGTGCATAGGGAGTATTCATTTATGAATAATCTCGGTTCCTTTTCCCTTCCCCGTTTACGCCAGCTACGCAGGCTAGTCCTACTACCTCTAGGGCGTCGCGTTCCATTAACTCCATTAACTGTCAAACAGAGGTTGAATCCCTTGAGCACTTATTTTTCCATTGCAATGTAACAAAAACATTCTGGAATTTGCTCTCTTAATCTTGGCTAATTAAACAAAAGATAATTACAACTTCCTTAACATTAGAAAATGTTCTCTTCGGAGTTTTTAATGTCATAGAAGACTTTCTCATTTTAAATCATCTTTTATTATTAGCTAAATTCTACATCTATAGGTGTAAATTAGACATTATACATCCATCTCTAAATGTCTTCATAGCGAAGATTAGGGCAAATTTCCAGATCGAGCAAAATATTGCTTCTAAGAATAATAAACTTGACAATCATTATAAAAAATGGAACAAAGTCCTACTCTGTTTCACTTAATTGATAGCTTTTTTCTGTGTGATCGAGAATGTTGATATTTACTCTATTTGTCTTCTCCTTGCTTGTCTTTTTGTTATTTCTTCATGTTTTTTATTTAATGTAAAATTGTAAATATGCACATTATTGTAAGTGTTATTCTTTGTTTGTACTCTTTGTTAAAACATAAAATAAAAACAAAATAATAATAATAATAAAAAAAAAACTGCATTTTACCGCTTGGTAAAAGCGACATGACAACTACTGAGCAGTACTTGTCTGTGGTACTGTTTATCATGTTGTACAGGCTGCTTCTAACTTGGATGAATGTGTACCAACCTATTGCTCTGCAGGTGCGGCGATCAGGCTCCATAGAGTACCCATCTCTGCAAAGACATCTAAAACTTCCTTTGGTGTTGAAACAAAGTTGACTACACATTCCAGGTGTCTTGCACTCGTCTATATCTGCAGAGACACAATTTACAGGGTATTAAAGTCAAAAAGAAATCTGGTTTCCAGAACATCAAGCAACTTGGGATTTCTAAAAGCCAAACAGGGCAGCATAGAACAATAGATTTGCAAAAAAGGACAGGCATACCCTGGCACATCCTTGGGTAGTCTTTGTCTACTTCGTAGCCTGGACGACACGAACAGAAGTAGGATGTTTTAGTGTCATTGCATAACTGCTGACAATGGCCATTGGAAATCTCGCACTCGTTTATTCCTACAAAAAAGAACAGGACATTTCAGTGATAACTCCCAATAACTCGGATTTACAACTTTTAATTGGCACTACTTTGACCGTGGCCTGTGGGATAAAACAAAATTTGCTACACTAACCACATGACATAGGTTCGTCTTCACCATTCTTACAATCGTGATTGCCATCACAAACATTACTCTCAGGAATACACTGGTCTTAGTCTCCACATTGAAATTCACCCTCCTTACAGGGTTTGGAGGTTACTTCAGCTACAACAAAATAAAAACATCACAATTATTTAGCCTGCAAGATCATTTACAGTATAAAACCAGGGCAATCAAATATTAGCTTTTAATTTTCTTTAACCCTTTAAGCCCTGATATAAAAATCCATATTTTCTTTATTGTTCTCCGTACATTTCTTATGGAACTAGTAAGGAGAACTTGTTTAAGTATCAAGACATCCTTGGTGATCACTTTCTTTATTCTCATCATTTGGATGTTTGAACAAGTAGCAATAATGTAAAGAGAAATTTCATTTTCATCACTGTTAAGGCTTAAGGCTTTCAGTCTTCCAGGTTTCATCAAAGCAGCTTAGCTATTCACACTCATAAAAACCGGGGAAAATCATGACCCTCTGGCTCTTATTGACTGCCCTGAAAAATGCCAATTTACAACTTCTGCTTGCATCGTCACATATGACTTTCAAGTTTGGCACAAGCCAGAATCAAATACAACTCCTGTCACTAACATTGTTCATGGGCATGTTTAAAATCCTACAACAATTCTAGTGGCAAAGACCACAATACCGCAACTAAATAGTCAAGAGTTTCTCAACACTGTACAAGCTATGAATCTGTTTTATTTACACTTTATACTGGGAAAAAAATTGAAATTCTTTGCAAACAAAACTTACTCTACACAACAAAATGTTTTGCTCAAATTCAATGCAAACAACAGGTAAACTAGCGAACTTACGACAATCCTTTTCATCGGAGTCATCTAAGCAGTCATTGTTGCTATCACACTGCTTGCTCTTAAGTACACATGCTCCATTTGTACAAGCAAACTGATCTTCACTACAAGAAGTGACATCTAAAAACAAAAGGAAAATTCGAGTCAGCTTCTTCAATGCTTATATCGGCGAAAACAACAAAATTTAATCGACTTTGAGGCGCAAAATACAAATTTTGAAGATTTTCAAACGCTGTCCAATTTGTCTTACAAATCTTAGGACTTTCAACATGTGCACAATCCCTGGAGGGAGATGACATTTAGCTGTACGATCAAGGAATACTTACTGCAGTCTTTCTCGTCTGTACCGTCATTGCAATCATTTTCACCATCACAGACCCAGCTACTATGGACACACTGGAAAATGTCTTTACACCGAAATTCTGAGCTTTTACATCTAGGGCTGAGGGGACGGCAGTCGATTTCATCAGAGTTATCTCCGCAATCATTATCACCATCACACCTCCAGGTATTCTTTATACATCTTCCATTGTTTTTGCAGGTAAATTCCGTTGGACTGCAAGTCTTGTTGGCTTTTGAAAAAAACAAGAAATAACTTTGAAGAATCGACATGTAAGAATAAAAATAATTTGTCTTACTTGCCTAGACATTTTAAGTCAGAAGAGCTATTTACACCAAAAGAATGGATATGTCTTATGAGAATTCAAGTGACTTATGCTTGTTCCACTGTTCTGTTTATGAACACCTCCAGGTGTTCCTTATACATCTTCCATTGTTTTTGCAGGTAAATTCCGTTGCATTGCAAGCCTTGTTGGCTGTTTAAAAATACAAGAAATAACTTTGAAGAATCCACATGTAGCATTAACTAAACTACCTAAAATCGTTTATCATGACAAGTCTTACTCGATTGAGACTGATGTTGGTTAATAAATCAGGTTTCATTAAAAAAAAAAACACACACACATTTGAAACAAAATATCCTTTTCTACAACTAAACTACCTAAAATCGTTTATCATGACAACTCTTACTCGATTGAGACTGGTTTTGGTTGACTAATCAGGTTTCCAGGACATTTCAAGTCAGGAGAGCTATTTGCCGCAGGGTGTTAAGGGATGATTTTGGCCGAAAATTCAAGCTTCTCAAAATTATCACAATTTTTTCTTGTAAGTAATGACAGCCAAAAACAGCCAGCAGTCAGGTTTTTTTCCCAAAGAAGAGGAAGGGAAAAAATGTCAGAAAGATTCACAAAACTAGCTGACTTTTTACACTTGATCTGAAAAAGAATTATATGGAACCCTCCTCCCCAAGTAGATGACTATCCACATTAGAATTCCACAGGACAGTTGTACTGTAGAATTCCAAAAGTAGCAGCCCTGAAAGGAACGTTCATTTTTGGGCCTTTCTAGTACTTCCCGAGAGAAAGTGCTACGGCTAGTAGAGGGCAATCCATGTTAGCATTCCACAGTGACAGTCATAACAGCCCCTCAAAAGTCACGGAAGGAGTTTGCGTGCAGGGCGGAGGACAAGAGATTGTATGTGTGCTGTCTTCGAACAGAAATAAATAACTGCTCTTAGGAAATCAATGAAAGAGAAACTGTGTTCCCTTAAGTGCAATGAAAATGGCACAGCTAAGTGTTTAACAAGGATGCCCAAGAATAAATGAATAAGTCTTATGAGAATTAAAGTGACTTATACTTATTCCGCAGTTGTGTTTACAATGGATTTCTTCTTAAACTTACTCGTATACTTTGGCTGCCTGAAAGTAACGACTAACAAACGTACCAGCTATCCAAAGGTTGTGGCTCCTCAGGCCTGCTAATTCCAAAAGTAACGGAGGCTGTTACTTTTGGAATTCTGCGGTACGTTACAAAACATATGGCGAAGGATACAAGTCAAGAAACAATTAAACATCCCAAAAAAGAAAAACATTCAGATGCGAAAACTCAAAAGTTACGGCACTGCTGCTCATCTGATCTATCCCCACAATCATTATCATGATCACAGACCCATGTTTGCGAGATACATTTTCCATTTGCGCAGGTGAACTCAGTTGGTCTGCATGTCTTATTACCTGGAGAAATTGGTCCTTTTGTTCAGAGAATAGTTGAATAGAACAAAAAACAGAAACAAAATGTTAAAGAATAATCAAACACCAGACACGAAGAGGAATTTAAGACAAGATTTTTAGTTTAACATTTTTTTTAAAATTTAGTTAGATCAAGTTTAATTAAAAACGACAATAGAGTCTAACATTTATAGTTAGGTTGGAACAAAATGATTCTTTTTAAAATATGTGTAGATGAATATTTTGGCATGATTATCACAGCGGAGTGAAGGGACTGAAATCTTAGAAGTAAGGGTTGCACATGAGAAAAATCTTTAAAAAGGTTTAAGTTAGAAGGGACTGACACAGCTATTTCAAAAGATCACTTACTATTTCAGAAGTATTGACACGCAAAAATGGACAAATAACAAATGCTAAAAATTGAAACGCTATAGTAAATTTGAGACAAGTTTAACACTAACTGAAAATGGTGGTAATTTATGCCAGCTCAAGTAAATTTGGGAAAAAACAAGTTATTTGAGTTTCATTCACAGAAACTGTGAGAATAAAACCAGACATTGAAGTTCAGATAAAATTAATTGTTGAGGACGGCTTTAAAAAAAATAAGTCAATACTTAAGGCCTCATTTTTCACAATAAAAACTGCTAAGTTTACTTTATACTTTCAGTTTAATCTCACAAACAAATTTAGGAAACAGTACTTTGTCAAATGAATTTATTATCTGCAAATATTAATTTTGAAAATGATTCCAAACCAAGAGAAAATGAGTTAAATTTGCCAAAACGGATTGATTAAAAACATTTATAGTGGATTCTAATAAAATCTGCTTGTTATGAAAATACTTATAAACAACACCAAAACGCTTTTTAAAAGCTTCAGATACTGTTTTTTAAAGTTAATTTTAAAAGTCCTTGTTTTGTTTGTTTGTTTTTAAAGTTGGTTTAGTCATCCTCCCATCTCATATGCCTGGCGTGTAGCTCATCGCAACACCTTACCACAGCCTCTCTCATCACTACCATCGTCGCAATCCTTGTCGCGATCACACAGCCACCTTTTTGGAATACACTGTCCGTTGTTGCAAGCGTGTTCATTTTCTGAACAGCTTCTTTGGGCTGCAAAGACAGTGAAAAGGACACATCAATGATCGAAGAATATAGTGGGTACAATATCTATGATCTAGAGTAAGCGAAAAAATATGACATTTTGAAGCCACATTAACCCTCTCACCACCAATGGCCTCTTTTCCAACCAAAAGGGAACTGTATGTGGAATCAAATAGTGATAATGTAAGGTGAAATTAGATGCTTGTCACTATTGGGGCTTAAAGTTTGGAACTTTGATCTTGTTTCATATTGGCACAGGTTCACTAAGGGTGTAAACAAATGTGGATAAATTTGATCAGTTTTAAGGTTTTTGTTCCATCCAGCATGAAAATTCGAGCGACTTGCGTAAGCTAAATCTAAAAATGGACTGCGAAAATTACCTCAATGGTTCACAATATTAACTGGGATCACTTTGATATCTTAGCAACCGGACGTTCGGATTTGCATTGTAACTGAACTGAAAGAGACTTTGTTGATTTGTGAATTACAACCTGCCTTGAATGAAAACGTTGGCAGTGAGAAACTTTTTCTTTACTAGCTAGGTTTTGTTTTTGTTTTGTTTTTCAGATTTCAAACTTCCAAAGGGAAGTCTATTTGTTAACAATTTTTTCATTTTTTCCTGATTAGGTACCAGTCTTTCACTTTGCGTTTAAATTTATTTGCAATTTTCCCAACGGTCACTTCTGAAGATGTATGTTGTAGCATACGAAACGTTAAGTTTATAAAATCAATGTTTTTACAACATGCGTTGTTATCAGTGTCATGTTCGTCACCGTAGTTTGCTGTTTATTCCTATTGAAGTTGAGATGGCCGAAGAATAAGAGTGTTTATGGACGGCCAATTTTTACGCAACCTGAAAAGAGTTCAGTCACAAGCGGCCCAAGCTCAAGATGAGAAAAAACGATCGGGTTGCGAAGCATAACCTTTGCTACTAGGTGCAAGGCTCTCGATTTATAGACTTTGTATGGGAAATTCACGTTCGTTATTTAAATGCTAAAATAAAGTGATGAATGTGGAAATGAACTTCACTTGATTCAACATTGTTTGTCTTTGCGTCTTGTGCATAATTTGGGCGCAATTCGTGGCCGTTTTAGGCGAGTTTTCGGTTTGCTGTTGTTCGCGGTGTTGTTTCTCCACATAAAACGAAGGAAGGCGGGTGACTCGAGATGAGCGAGTCCTACAGATCGCTCTCGTACTACAAAGCAAGTAAGTAAGTAAGTAAGTAAGTAGGTACTTTATTAAAATACTTTGCAGCTCATAGAGCTGAATTGCGTATAGAGAATTGCTGTAAAAACACCATATTTATAAAGCCCCATAATTTCCATATCCGATTCAGCCTTCATGGTGATCGCACGGCAATTCTGATCTGAGAAAATTCGAAGAACATTCTGCTATCGGCGGTCTTCCCTCGCGCTGGACGTTCACCCGCGTGCCAACATGACAACAGACTGTCTTCCGGCCGTGTCCACGCCAAAAGTCTAGCGCACGGGAAGATCGCCGATAGCAGAATGCTTTTCGAATTTTGTCAGACCAGAATTACCGGCGATCACCGTGAAGGCTGAATAGGATGTGGAAATTATGGGGCTTTATGAATATGGTGTTTTTATGGCGATTCTCTGCATTGCTTTGTGATACGAGAGCGATTTGTAGGATTCGCTCGTCTCGAGTCACCCGCCTTCCTTCGTTTTATGTAGAGAAACAACACCGAACCAAAACCTCGCCTAAAACGGCCACGAATTGCGCCCAAATTACACACAAAGACACAAAGACCACCCCATGTCGAGTTAAGTGAGGTTCATTCCCACATTCATCACTTTATTTTAGCATTTTGATAACGAGGGTTAATTTCCCATACAAAGTCTATAAACCGAGAACCTTGTTACACAACACGCCTGATAGCAAAGGTCATGTTTCGCAGCCCGATCGTCTTCGCCCATCTTGAGCTTGGGTTGCCTGTGGTTCAGTTAAAAGTTACTTCCATACCACAGTCTGGAGGCTCATCAGAATTGTCACCACAGTCGTTGTCATAGTCACAAACCCAACTTCGAGGTATGCAGCGATCGACAGTTTTACACTGGAATTTTGTGACGGGATCACAGGTTTTCTCGGCTGAAAGATGAACAGCAAGACACTTGTTAAATATGAATTTAATACAAGTCTGATTTAACCTAACCTTGAGCATACAAATATAATATGGCTGTTCCGTTTGAGTCTAAGAATAACTTCCCATAACCATTCAAAAGAAAGCTGGGCCCAAAACCAGTATGAAAAGTACCCAATTATTGGGTGAGACTGGTACAAACTCAGATTGGCATGAGTTCAGATTGGTTTTCGTGCAAATATTTAATTCTAATTACACAAGCCAAGTCAAAATTCATTTAGATCTTGGTTTAAGCCTTTCACTCCCAGAGTCAGTTATGGAGACATTTGGGTGATTCTAACTTTTGAGTCTGTAGATGAAATCCTATAGTGTGACCATTCAAATGAAACCTCTTCAGTAGCACTTTCACATGGTACCATTTAGAATTCAGAATTAAGTATTTTACAAAATGAAATTTGGGACGTGTCTTGAATTGTGACTTTAGGCACTCTTGGGATCAAAAGGGTTAAATGTTGGACTAGTACGACTTGGTCTTTGATAGCATGCAAAACTTTTCCATACTGGTCTAATTCACTTGTGCTTGTCTTGAAATCACAACAAAGTTTGATAAACAACGAACACAAAAACGATGTACAAATCCGCCATCTGGCAAGAGCACATGGTTTTTCTGACAAGACTACTGCGCATGTCCTAGGTGTTACTTAGCAACGATAAAATCTAACTGCGTGACATCGATACAGTGCTAGTTCTACTCCTAAAATGAGTAAACCAGGGTCAAGATGAATTTTCAAAAGGTCTCATGTACTGTATTCACCGCCTCACTTTCAAATTCAAATAACAGCTACTGAGAAGTACTTAGGTGCTGTTTATAATACCATATGAGATACAAGATGATTCATCTATGGACAAAATCCTAAACAGTGTCCATTCAAATGACAGCCAGTGAGCAACTCGCTCATGTGCTGTTCTGTTTATTATGCTGTACAAGGTGGTTACAAGCGATCAATGAATTGAAAGCTACTAAGCTAAGTAGGACTTTTCCGTCATCGTTTATTATGTGGTACAGGGCGATTCTAATGTGACCTCTAACTTTCAAGTCTGGATAAATATCTGTTCTCGTAGAGAGGAAAACAACAGGAACACGAAGGACATCAATGTAACCCAAAACCTACACCAAAAGACGAATAGCAAAGAATAATTTGGAATTCCCATCAACTTAGTGACTGACATCTCTTCTACTACAGCAAATTTATAAGTTGCTCTTGTCTGATTGATGGGGTGAAACAAGAATACCAAATGATGTTTTGGCAAGTACAAGACTTGCACTCAGTAAGGCTATAAAATATGATGTCTACTAGTTGTATTTAGCGAAGAAAACCATTTCGATGTTTACAAAGTTATGTGAGATAGTTTGTCTGGATCAATCCATGAATGAATCAAAAAATATCTCCCGTTGATAAACAGGAAGGACCTTTGCGCTGTACGGCAGAGAAGCCGGGTGGGGGCAGAGATGTCGGACGAGTATCGGCCGAGATGTCGGTCAAGATGTTGGTCTAGTATCAGCCGACATGTCGGCCAAGTGTCGGCCGAGATGTCTGTCGAGATGTCGGTTGTGTGTTCGGCCGAGATGTCGTTGGAGATGTTGGTCGAGTATTAGCCGACATGTCGGTCGAGTATCAGCGGAGATGTCGGTCGAGTGTCGGCCTAGATGTCAGTTGAGTATCAACCGACATGTCGGTCGAGTATCGGCCGATATGTCGGTCGAGTGTAGGCCAAGTGTCGGTCGAGTATCGGCCGAGAAGTTGGTCGAGTGGCGGCCGAGATCTCGTTCGAGATGTTGGTCGAGTATTAGCCGACATGTCGGTCGAGTATCAGCGGAGATGTCGGTCGAGTGTCGGTCGAGATGGCAGTTGAGTGTCGGCCGAGATGTCGGTGGAGTATCGGCCGATATGTCGGTCGAGTGTAGGCCGAGATGTCAGTCGATTATCGGCCGAGATGTCGGTCGAGTGTCGGGGGAGATGTCGGTCGATTGTCGGCCGAGATCTCGGTCAAGTATCAGCCGAGAAGTCGGTCGAGCGTAGGCCGAGATGTCGGTGGAGTATAGGCCGAGATGTCGGTCGAGTGTTGGTCGAGATGTCGGTCGAGAGTCGGTCGAGATGTCGGTTGAGTGTCGGTCGAGTGTCGGAGGAGATGTTGGTCAAGTGTCGGTCGAGATGTCGGTTGAGTGTTGACCGAGATGTCGGGCGAGTATCGGCCGAGATGTCGGTCGAGTATCTGTCGAGATGTCGGTCGACTGTCGGCCGAGTGTCGGCCGAGACTCGGTCGATACTCGGTTGAGTATCGGCCGAGATCTCGGTGGAGATGTCGGTCGAATATCAGCCGAGATGTCAGTCAAGTATCGGCGGAAATGTTTGACGAGTGTCGGCCGAGATGTCGGTCGAGATGTCGGCCGAGATGTCGGTCGAGTATCAGCTGAGATGTCGGTCGAGTATCCGCCGAGATGTACGTCTAGTGTTGGCCGAGTATCAGCCGAGATGTCGGCCGAGTGCCGACCAAGATGTCGGTCGAGTATCAGCCGAGATGTCGGTTGAGGATCAGCCGCCATGTCAGTCCAGCATCGGCCGAGATGTCGGTCGTGTCTCAGCCGAGATGACGGTCTGGTGTCGGCCGAGATGTCAGTCGAGTATCAGCCGAGATGTTGGTTGAGTATCGGCCGAGATGTCGGTCGAGTGTCGGCCGAGGTGTGGGTCGAGTATCAGCCGACATGTCGGTCAAGTATCGGCCGAGATGTTGGTCGAGTGTCGGCCGAGATGTCGGTCGAGTATCAACGAGATGTCGGTCAAGTATGCGCCGAGATGTCGGTCGAGTATCAGTATCAAAATACAGAAGCACCCACAGGATGAAATTCTCTTAAGCATCCCCGCAAAACCACGACATCAGCCCCGAGTCTCAGCCCAGATTGCGGTCGAGTGTCGGCGGAGATGTCAGTCGAGTGTCGGCTGAGATGTCGGTTGAGTATCGGCCGATATGTCGGTCGAGTGTAGGCCGAGATGTCTGTCGAGTGTCGGTCGAGATGTCGGTTAAGTGTTGGCCGAGATGTGAGGCGAGTATCGGCCGAGATGTTGGTCGAGTGTAGGCTGAGATCTCGGTCGAGTATCGGGCGAGTGACGGCAGAGATGCCGGTCGAGTATCGGCCGAGATGTCGGTCGAATATCAACCGAGATGTCCGTTATGCCGAAAGGTTGGACGAGTGTCGGCCGAGGTGACGGTCGAGTATCGGCCGAGATGTCGGTCGAGTATCGGCCTAGATGTCGGTCACATATGGGCCGAGTGTCGGCCGAGATGTCGGTGGAGATGTCGATCGAGTATTAGCCGACATGTCATTCAAGTATCGGCCGAGATGTTGGTCGAGTGTCGGGCGATATGTCGGTCGAATATCAGCCGACCTTTCGGTCGAGTATAGGCCGAGATGTCAGTCAAGTGTCGGCCGAGATGTCGGTCGAGTATGGAACGAGATATCGGACGAGTATTAGCCGACTTGTCAGTCGATTAGCGGCCAAGACGTCGGTCGAGTGTTGGCCGAGACTTCGGTCGAGTGTAGGCCGAGATGTCGGTCGAGATGTTGGTCGAGTATCGACGGAGATGTCGAAGGAGTCTCGGCCGAGATGTTGGTCGAGTAACCGGTCGAGATGTCGGTCGAGTGTCGGCTGATATGCGGTCAAGTGTCGGCCGAGATGTTGGTCGGGTATCGGCCGAGTGTCGGCCGATACTCGACCGACATACTCGACAGTATCTATGGTGATATAAAAAATTATTGTTATCATCCCCATCATTATGGGGATATGAAATGCGTGTTTCGATTCCACTTACGATGCGCAGTTTGCATTACATGGGCATAGTACAAAGCCCCTCTCAGGGGCAAAAGACGGCAAAACATAACACCCACAGGATGAAATTGTCTTAAGCATCCCCGCAACACCACGACATTAGCCGAGTAAAGGCCGAGATGTCGGTCGAGTGTCGGCCAACATGTTGGTCATGTATCGTTTGAGAGGTCGGTAGAATGTCGGCCGAGATGTTGGTCAAGTATCGGCCGAGATGTTGGTCTAGTGTCGGCCGATATGTCGGTAGAGTATCGGTCGAGATATCAGTCGAGATGTCGGTCGAGGATCAGCCGTCATGTCAGTCCAGTATCGGCCGAGATGTCGGTCTGGTGTCGGCCGAGATGTCGGTCGAATATCAGCCGATATGTCGGTCGAGTGTCGGCCAAGATGTTGGTAGAGTATTAGCCAACATGTCGGTCAAGTATCGGCCGATATGTCGGTCGAGTGTCGGCCGAGATGTTGGTAGATTATTAGGCGACATGTCAGTCAAGTATCGGCAGAGATGTTGGTCGAGTGTCGGCCGAGATGTCGGTCCAGTACTGGCCGAAATGTCCGTCGAGTGTCGGCCGAGATGTCGATCGAGTATCGGCCGAAATTTCCGTCGAGTATCGGCCGAGAAGTCGGCCGAGTCTCGGCCTAGATGTCGGTCGAGTGTTGGCTGAGATGTCGGTCGAGTGTCAGCCGAGATGTCGGTCAAGTATCGGCCGAGATGTTGGTCGAGTGTCGGCCGAGATGTCGGTCCAGTATCGGCCGAGATGTCGGTCGAGTGTCGGCCAAGATGTCGATCGAGTCTCGGCCTAGATGTCGGTCGAGTGTTGGCCGACACGTCAGTCGAGTATTGGCCGAGATGTTGGTCGAGTGTCGGCCGAGATGTCGGTCGAGTATCAGCCGACATGTCGGTCGAGTATCGGCCAAGATGTCGGTCAAGTGTCGGCCGAGATGTTGGACGAGTATCAGCCGACATGTCGGTCGAGTATCGGCCGAGATGTTGTTGTAGTGTCGGCCGAGATGTCGGTCGAAGATCAGCGGAGATGTCGGTCGAGTGTCGGCCGAGATGTCAGTCGAGTATCAGCCGATATGTCGGTCGAGTGTCGGCCGAGATGTTGGTAGAGTATTAGCCGACATGTCGGTCAAGTATCGGCCGAGATGTTGGTCAAGTGTCGGCCGCGATGTCGGTCCAGTATCGGCCGAGATGTCGGTCGAATGTCGGCCGAGATGTCTTTCGAGTCTCGGCCGAGATGTCGGTCGAGTGTCGGCCGAGATGTCGGTCGAGGATCAGCCGATATGTCGGTCGAGTGTCGGCCGAGATGTTGGTAGAGTATTAGCCGACATGTCGGTCAAGTATCGGCCGAGATGTTGGTCGAGTGTCGGCCGAGATGTCGGTCGAGTGCCGGCCGAGATGTCGATCGAGTATCGGCCGAGGTGTCGGTCGAGTCTTGGCGTAGATGTCAGTCTAGTGTTGGCCTAGATGTCGGTCGAGTGTTGTCCAACACGTCAGTCGAGTATTTTCCGAGATGTTGGTCGAGTGTCGGCCGAGATGTCGGTCGAGTATCAGCCGACATGTTGGTCGAGTATCGGCGGAGATGTCGGTCGAGTGTCGGCCGAGATGTTGGTCGAGTATCAGCCGACATGACGGTCGAGTATCGGCCGAGATGTTGGTGTAGTGTCGGCCGAGATGTCGGTCGAGTATCGGCCGAGATGTCGGTCGAGTATCGGCCTAGTTGTCGGTCGAGATGTCGGTCGAATATCAGCCGACCTTTCGGTCGAGTATCGGCCGAGATGTCAGTCAAGTTGCGGCCGAGATGTCGGTCGAGTATGGGACGAGATATCGGACGAGTATTAGCCGACAAGTCAGTCGATTAGCGGCCGAGACGTCGGTCGGTCCACTTACGATGCGCAGTTTGCATTACATGGGCATAGTATACAGCCCCTCTCAGGGGCAAAAGACGGCAAAATATAACACCCACAGGATCAAATTGTCTTAAGCTTCCCGGCAACACCACGACATTAGCCGAGTAACAGCCGAGATGTCGGTCGAGTGTCGGCCAACATGTTGGTCGTGTATCGTTTGAGATGTCGGTAGAATGTGGGCCGAGATGTTGGTCGAGTATCAGCCGACATGTCGGTCGAGTATCGGCCGAGATGTTGGTGTAGTGTCGGACGAGATCTCGGTCGAGTATCGGCCGTTGGTCGAGTGTCGGCCGAGATGTCGGTCGAGTCTTGGCCTAGATGTCAGTCTAGTGTTGGCCTAGATGTCGGTCGAGTGTTGGCCGACACGTCAGTCGAGTATTGGCCGAGATGTTGGTCGAGTGTCGGCCGAGATGTCGGTTGAGTATCAGCCGACATGTTGGTCGAGTATCGGCGGAGATGTCGGTCGAGTGTCGGCCGACATGTTGGTCGAGTATCAGCCGACATGTCGGTCGAGTATCGGCCGAGATGTTGGTGTAGTGTCGGCCGAGATCTCGGTCGAGTATCGGCCTAGTTGTCGGTCGAGATGTCGGTCGAATATCAACCGACCTTTCGGTCGAGTATCGGCCGAGATGTCAGTCAAGTGTCGGCCGAGATGTCGGTCGAGTATGGGACGAGATATCGGACGAGTATTAGCCGACATGTCAGTCGATTAGCGGCCGAGACGTCGGTCGGTCCACTTACGATGCGCAGTTTGCATTACATGGGCATAGTATACAGCCCCTCTCAGGGGCAAAAGACGGCAAAATATAACACCCACAGGATGAAATTGCCTTAAGCTTCCCGGCAACACCACGACATTAGCCGAGTAATAGCCAAGATGTCTGTCGAGTGTCGGCCAACATCTTGGTCGTGTATCGTTTGAGATCTCGGTAGAATGTGGGCCGAGATGTTCGTCGAGTATCGGCCGAGATTTTAGTCTAGTGTCGGCCGAGATGTCGGTCGACTATCAGCCGAGATGTCGGTCGAGTGTCGGCCGAGATGTCGGTCGAGTATCGGTCGAGATATCGGTCAAGGAGTCGGTCGAGGTTCAGCCGATATGTCGGTCGAGTGTCGGCCGAGATGTTGGTAGAGTATTAGCCGACATGTCGGTCAAGTATGGGCCGAGATGTTGGTCGAGTGTCGGCCGAGATGTCGGTCCAGTATCGGCCGAGATGTCGGTGGAGTGTCGGCCAAGATGTCGATCGAGTATGGGCCGAAATTTCCGAGATGTCGGCCGAGTCTCGGCCTAGATGTCGGTCGAGTGTTGGCCGACACGTCAGTCGAGTATTGGCTGAGATGTTGGTCGAGTGTCGGCCGAGATGTCGGTCGAGTATCAGCCGACATGTCGGTCGAGTATCGGCCGAGATGTCGGTCGAGTGTCGGCCGAGATGTTGGTCGAGTATCAGCTGACATGTCGGTCGAGTATCGGCCGAGATGTTGGTGTAGGGTCGGCAGAGATGTCGGTCGAATATCAGCGGAGATGTCGGTCGAGTGTTGGCCGAGATGTCAGTCGAGTATCAGCCGATATGTCGGTCGAGTGTCGGCCGAGATGTTGGTAGAGTATTAGCCGACATGTCGGTCAAGTATCGGCCGAGATGTTCGTCGAGTATTGGCCGAGATGTCGGTCCAGTATCGGCCGAGATGTCGGTTGAGTGTCGGCCGAGATGTCGATGGAGTATCGGCCGAGATGCCGGTCGAGTCTTGGCCTAGATGTCAGACTAGTGTTGGCCGACACGTCAGTCGAGTATTGGCCGAGCTGTCAGTCGAGTATCAGCCGACATGTCGGTCGAGTATCGGCCGAGATGTCGGTCGAGTATCAGCCGAGATGTCGGTCGAGTGTCGGCCGAGATGTCGGTCGAGGATCAGCCGACATGTAAGTCCAACATCGACAGTGATGTTGGGCGGTCTCGGCCGAGATGTCGGTCTGGCGTCGGCTGAGTTGTCGGGCTAGTATGAGCCGATATGTCGGCCGAGTAGCGGCCGACATGTTGGTCAAGTATCGGCCGAGATGTCGGTGGACTATCTGCCGAGATGTCGGTCGAGTGTCGGCCGAGATGTCGGTCGAGTATCGGTCGAGATATCGGTCAAGATGTCGGTCGAGGATCAGCCGTCATGTCAGTCCAGTATCGGCCGAGATGTCGGTTTGGTGTCGGCCGAGATGTGGGTCGAGTATCAGCCGATATGTTGGTCGAGTGTCGGCCGAGATGTTGGTAGAGTATTAGCCGACATGTCGGTCAAGTATCGGCCGATATGTCGGTGGAGTGTCGGCCGAGATGTTGGTAGAGTATTAGCCGACATGTGGGTCAAGTATCGGCCGAGATGTTGGTCGAGTGTCGGCGGAGATGTCGGTGCAGTAGCGGCCGAGATGTCGGTCGAGATATCGGTCGAGGATCAGCCGTCATGTCAGTCCAGTATCGGCCGAGATGTCGGTCTGGTGTCGGCCGAGATGTCGGTCGAGTATCAGCCGATATGTTGGTCGAGTGTCGGCCGAGATGTTGGTAGAGTATTAGGTGACATGTCGGTCAAGTATCGGCCGATATGTCAGTCGAGTGTCGGCCGAGATGTTGGTAGAGTATTAGGCGACATGTCGGTCAAGTATCAGCCGAGATGTTGGTCGAGTGTCGGCCGAGATGTCGGTCCAGTATCGGCCGAGATGTCGGTCGAGTCTCGGTCTATATGTCGGTCGAGTGTTGGCCGACACGTCAGTCGAGTATTGTCCGAGATGTTGGTCGAGTGTCGGCTGAGATGTCGGTCGAGTATCAGCCGACATGTCGGTCGAGTATCGGCTGAGATGTTGGTGTAGTGTCGGCCTAGATGTCGGTTGAATATCAGCGGAGATGTCGGTCGAGTGTCGGCCGAGATGTCGGTCGAGGATCAGCCGATAGGTCGGTCGAGTGTCGGCCGAGATGTTGGTAGAGTATTAGCCGACATGTCGGTCAAGTATCGGCCGAGATGTTGGTCGAGTGCCGGCCGCGATGTCGGTCCAGTATCGGCCGAGATGTCGGTCGAGTCTCGGTCTATATGTCGGTCGAGTGTTGGCCGACACGTCAGTCGAGTATTGTCCGAGATGTTGGTCGAGTGTCGGCTGAGATGTCGGTCGAGTATCAGCCGACATGTCGGTCGAGTATCGGCTGAGATGTTGGTGTAGTGTCGGCCTAGATGTCGGTTGAATATCAGCGGAGATGTCGGTCGAGTGTCGGCCGAGATGTCGGTCGAGGATCAGCCGATAGGTCGGTCGAGTGTCGGCCGAGATGTTGGTAGAGTATTAGCCGACATGTCGGTCAAGTATCGGCCGAGATGTTGGTCGAGTGCCGGCCGCGATGTCGGTCCAGTATCGGCCGAGATGTCGGTCGAGTGTCGGCCGAGATGTCGAACAATGAATAAACACAGAAAAAGGGACAAGAAACCTTCAAAAACATGAAATGTTGTCATTCATAATTCTATCTTTATCCGCGGTTCAAATATATGAATTTCATATATTTAATGTTCAGTTATTTACCATCTACGGGATAAATACGAACTCTCAATTGACCAGCTCCCAGTTGGTTTGTTAGCTCATGCAGTTGGTTAGAGCGCTACACCGGTATCGCAGAGGTCATGGGTTCGATTCCCGTTCAAGCCTGAATTTTTTCAGGTTTCTTCTTTTCAACCGCTTAGGGTGAAATACCTTCACTGCGATGATCTTCACATAATTCTCGCCTTACTTTGTTTTTAAAATTTGTTGGTTTTCAGACGTTTCAATCAACCACCTACGTTCCACGTATTGTCAAAACAGGAGTCTGATATCAAATGTACGTTTCTTGAATCCACAAAATTTTTTTCGAAATCGGTGCGAACTAGTTTTTATAAACACGACTGAAATAGTTTTGCAACTATATTATTTCCCCCGTAGATTGAAGTTGGTTGCTTTGTAGTCAAGTCTGCTATAATAATTTTCCATCTTTTTGCTTCGCAAATTGACCAAAGCATGTTTTCATTTGTAAATTTACCACGGTACAAAGTTATTTTTAGCTCACGTGTTTATTTTGGGTCTCAACCTACAGCCGAATAAATTTCGTTTGCTTTGCCTTCGAACAGCACGAAAATGTTCAAGTTCAGCTGGCTCTTACAAAACCTGCTCGCTTTCCAGTAGGTCCAGAAGGAATGCTTTGCATGCATATCTGTTGTTGTTAATCTTGCGTTCGGTTCAAGATGTCTTAAGCGTTGCGTTGCATTCGGAAAGTTCAAATTCCAAGCAGCTGTCAACCATGCAAATTTTTTCAAGACGCTTTGAACTTTAAATAACGGTTCTAAAGCTAAAGATGTTACTCTCATTCCTCTATCAGCAGTGTAACTTGGATTTAATATTAGTTTTTTTTGCCATTCAAGTTTTTCAGTTTTAAGACTAGCTAGCAACAAGCCGAGCAATTTCCGATTTTACAAGCCCCCGCAAATTCCGATTTCATTTTGTCTAACTTGCATAAGCGGGTTGAAAGTTTAATTTGTGCGAAAGAAGCAAAGGAAAAAGGAGACGTCTGCACGCAGGCTAGTACTTGTAGTGTTTGTAGCCGGATAAATATTCTGCTTTGCTTTCAAACAGAACCGAAATATTTATATCCAGTATAAATAAATTGTATTAACATAATGCAATAACCGCTTGCTTCTCATCTCGGGATTCTCATTATTTATCTTTCTCTTTATCTTTCTTTTGTAATTCCACTAGAAAGCAAAAAACAACTGTCGCCGTCAAGCTGGTGGGAAGTCATAATGTTCCTCTACGAAAACTAATAAGAGGGTCTATTATAGGGTGTCGCACATTCCGCAATCCGCGTTATTTTCTCCTTCCTAGACGCAAACCGCTTTTGTTTTCTCGTAAAGACCGAAACTGCCTTTATGGCAGAAGAGAATCGAATAACGATCTTTTAACAGTGGTTTACACATTTTTACCCTATGTCCTATGTTCGCATAATAATCGTACTTCTGCTCGCAATGCTCACGAGAACTTAAGCGTGGAACATCTTTTGTCTAATTCCTTTCAAAAACCAGCGATCAAATAGTGACATCCAGTGGGCAGTTCAACGAACCCAAAGTCTAAAAAAGACCCAAAGGGTGTGTTCTTGTGGTCTTTCTGAGATGAATTTAGTGACAACACAGGCGTGTGAACTTTAAGATACCTTTTAACGTGGAATGTTTCCAGCACAGCTTAGTGGTCTTGTAATATGCGCCAGGGGAGTTATTCGTAACCTCATGGTGACCGCGGTTTCAAAGCCTAGCAAGCCCTTCCAGTAGCGTAAATGCGTTATTCATTGTTGTAATTCGCTGTAGCATATCATGTTCCTTCAAAACCGTGAACATTTAAGTTATGTGATGCGAGCAAACCGATAAAATAAATGACTTTCATTTGGAGTGGGTTCACTTCTTCTCCCTGGAAATCACCAGTTATTCGCTTCAGGCTCAAAGTACATTTAATTTGCCGATGGCAACATTGATTGGACTGTAAGTCTTACAGTAAGCTCTAATGGAAATCAAATTACAGTGTTTGTGCCTATCTCTCGGACGCACCTATTCTCGGACGCATTAATGTATTGTTATTCTTCGTAGACTTTAAATAAAACCCAAAAGATACGTTCTGATGGATTAATGATTAGTCTACTTTTGCTACCTCCTTTTGTGCTCAGTTTCGTTGGGTTTAGTCGGGAAGATTTGAAGATCTTGTGATGGTAGGTAAAATGCGTTTTCTTTCAAGTCCTCATTTCGCTGTGCATTGAAATGCATCGTTTTAGTTTCCACTCTGTTCTCGCAAAATACTCAACAGAAATTATTGCCTTTTGGAGAAAGTCGGCCAAAAAGGACAAGGTTTGCTTCTACGTAAGAATTAGGAGTTAATTGTTTCACATTTTCGAGCAAGAACACGAGGAAAGCTTGCGTTTTTAAGTTCAACTCCAGTTTCATAAGAGAATAGGGAAGAAGAATATTTTTTCCCTAACTGCTCCAAGCTTGAGCTTACCTGGTTTGACCGCGAGCCGTTGCAATTAACTTACATATGCAATTTCCAAAAGCGGCGAAATATTTTAACATTGCTTGTTTGTTTTTGAAACAGGAGCGTAAAATTTGCGATGAATATTTATCCCTTTAAGTGAATACAACCGATAAACAATATGTAATCATGAGTTCAAAATATTGGTTACGTTCTCATATCCTCTGTTGTAAACTGTTTTATCAAGTTTTATGATTTGAAACTCCGCCAGACTGAATGTAAACCACGAGCGAAGAAAGCGAACTAAAAGTTGTAAGTTTCATTTAGCTCGACCAGGGGGAGGGTAGAAGGACATTTTTCCTCAAGAGCCATATGTTTTATTGGACGTTGATACAAACTTTAGCTCGTTATACCCATTGGGATAATAATCTAGCTTTAGATAACACATGCGACACTTGATAAAAAAATTTACTCACCAAATCCTCCACAACCTAAAAATGCTCGAGGAAGGTCTCTCTCTGAAACTGACTTTGAAATGCTTTTTAAGTCGGGAAAAGGTAATATTTACATCCAATATTACTTCGTTTTTCCTTAACGAGACGTATATTGACATGATGAAGAGGAATTTTTTCAGACTGAAAGGCAAGTAATCATCAACGAACGATCGTCCGACAATGGGGACTACTTGTCCGACAATAGGCCGCTCAACTTTCACAATAATTTTCAAAATTACGAAGAGACCCCAGGCGTTTAATCAGCCAATCTTTAGGACGTGTTTACGTAAGGAAGGAAATACATACTAGGAAAGTATCAGCTTGCTCCTGCCCTTCTGAGGTAAGTTATTGCGATAAGTGCAGAAAGCGTCCGAGAATAGGCACGTATACATATCCGACTCAAGATTCACGGCCGCCATCCAGTTGGCTTTGAAGCCTGGCCTATTATCAAATTACCTCCTGCAGAGGAAGACAGCAGAAAAACTCTACATTTTCATTCCCCGCCTTACTCTACCCTTAAAAGGCACTTTTTTGTCTAGGGAGAAGCTTCAAGGAAAATAAAGCTACCGTACATATGGTTTGAAGAACCGCCACCAAACACGCAAAGATCGAAAACCGCGTGATAAAGTGATATTTTCCGCAACCGCGCAAAAATTTCTTAACCGTAAACCGCCACATTATTACGAATGTAACCTCAAACCGACTCTCAAAATTGGCTTAAACCGCCAAACCGCCAGAGTATAATAGACCCTCTAATAATTCCGCTTGGAAATTAATACAGGAAAACAGAAACAAACAGCATGTGCGAGGATCTCATAATTGACGAGTCCGTCTTGTGTATAATTTCTGATGTGTTTGCTGCTGTGAAAATTTGTACTTCGGCTAAGTAAACACAGGACTACAAAGCGAATAAAATCCTGCCAGACCTGAAGTACACAAAACAGCGCATTCGAAGTAACATTAAATAGTTCCTGTTGATCGCAAAACACTTCAAAGCGCGGGGGTCGTACTCCCACAGTATAAGCTGTATGGGCATGTGCCGCTGATAAGAAGGGTTTCAGTGTCCCGGTGGCACACCCCCACCCAACATCTCACAGAATTCCCCCCGGCCTCACAGACGAAGACAGATACCGTATATCGCCGTTCTTTTTAGTCTTTGACATTAGCCAAGACGTCACTTTTGTGACGTCATGGCTAACAAAGTGTGTTGATGTTTCTAATCTACAAGTGCAAACATTTCTTTATGCATAAGTTGACTGGGGGAGATAATTGGTCATAATAAATAAAGTCCACAAAAGGCGATTGCTTACGTTTTCATTTGGTACGGGTTTAAGTTATAAACTATCAAAAAATCATCCACATCTAACAGAGTTCAAGGCTTTATTTACAGTTTTCAGTTTGAGTTTTATGCTGTTTACTTTAAGTTTATATATATGTTGCTCGGAATTATCGGGCGGCCAGTCAGGATTTTCCCCGTACGCGCGTATTTAATAAATTAAATATTCCATGCATCTCTGCCAGAACAGTCCTGACTCTTTCCCGTTATTGAGCTCTCCAGAACCGACCGTTATTAAAGTGTTTTTGGTTTCTGTAATTCATGTCAGTTTAATTTCGTAGTTCCCACAGTTGAATATATTCGTGGTTGTGACATTGATCTGACGATTTAACTCGTTATTCTGAACTTCCCAAATGATGTTTGTTCTTTGATGATCACCAGAAGGATTCTTGAAATTTGACCAACTGAAAAGGCGACCAATAATCTGGAAAGAAGGTCAACTGAATTATTCACCCTCTCCTCACCAAACATAGCTCTGCAGACTACGCTCACAACCACATTCTTCATTCAAGATCATCTTTCGCTGTCTTTTGGTCGGTCTTCCTCAAAACCATGAACAAAAAAGCCGTCACAACTCTCAAAACAGACGTATTTCAATAAATCGGTGATAAATTTCCCAATAAAGTCCACACCTTGACGATTGATCAGTACGGGCATCTTAACAGCCCCCCCAAAATGTAACACCTCCCGATGCCTGGGAACCACGCCTTGTGCATAGTTCCCTTTGATCAATTGAGCCAACTCGTGAATGCAAACACGAAATAAATCATTTCTTTGTAATCAGGTGCATTTTTCACGAAACAAGAAAAGCCCCAGGGGCATTAGACCCCGCCGTTGTTCTCCCCCCCGGGGGGTGTAAAATATGTTACGGTCACTCAAGATAAAAGCCCTTGGCTGTGTAGCGAAAGACACGACGAGTATTTCTTTGGCCGAGCGAAAACTGGAAGTCTGGGGCAAGCGACCACCCCCAAAAAAAAAACCACGGGAAAAAAATGGGTATTACTAGACCCCGTCCTTACGGCGGGGTAATTACCAGTCGTTTTGACGTACTCCACCGTCGATGAATATTTTTACTTGACTGAACGTGCTAACCGGCGTGACAATAATTGTAATTGTGACAATAATTTGCACTTTTGCGTTGCCGAATGACGTAATGTTTAAAATCTGATGACTCAGCTCATCTGTCTTATCGTTCTGAATATTAAATTTTGTTGAATTAAACAAAAAAGTTAAATGTCGATATCAATTTGTTGACAACTGAACTTGTTTTTACCGAGAGTTGTGAACGATGTATTTATATACTGTTGTGAATATAGCACTATCAAAACATGATTATCGATAAAGACAAACACATCGTCAGAATCTGGAGAAATCAGTGAAAAGCGAAGTCGTTGCTCTATCTCAAACACGTTGAAGCATGCCTTATGACGTAATCGTTAAATCCGGTTTGCTCTTCCGGGACTCCCTGTAAAAGTCGGCAAGTTGTCTCGAACTCTACAATCGAACAAATCGGTTCAAAATCGAAAGTAAAGCAGAAAGATTAAGAAGACTAACTGGTACATCCTTCTGTGCCGCTTATACTATCCAAGAGGATCCAGCTGAACCCGTTCATTTCGCTTCTCCTGACTCCTCTCTCAGTTAGTTCACAGTCACAGACCTCCACCATTCTCGACTCTAGCGTCTTCGGTGCAGGACAAAAACTAGAAGAACACTGGGGTCGAAATGGGACATCCACGTCTTCATGACGCCGACACATTCTTTCCTGAGGTTAGCATTAGATCCCATCGGCCAGAGCCCCCTTTGGCACCTTATGAGGTTTACACAATTCAGTTTTACCGACGCCGACACTCGTACCAGGCCTACTCTGAGTACCGACCTGCCCTACCTGCCCTACCACTTTTTCGCTTTCCCTCCCTACATAATCCGACTTCGTTGGTTAAAAAACCACGGTAACCAAAGCATAATATGAGGATTTGTATGGAGCTGAAATTCGATCGAAAATATCAATCGACAGTTTTCCGCCGAAAATATATTAATATCGAAATAAAGTTTGAAAACCCTTACCTGCTGTGTGTTTGCTGTGTTTTTACAGCTTTTCCGAGCTTCTGGAGGCCATTTTGGGCGATTTTCTGCTTAAAGGTCGATGTGGACGTCGCATCGACTGTTTATAAGCAGAAAATCGCCCAAAACGGCCCCCAGAAGCTCCGAAAAGCTGTAAAAACACAGAAAACACACAGCAGGTAAGGGTTTTCAAAGTTTATTCCGATTTTAATGCACTTTTGACAGAAAACCGCCGATTAGTTCCGAACGAATTTCAGCTCCATACAAATTCTCATATTACCTGATTACGCTTTGGTTACCTGTGCAAAAACAAGATGATCCTACTCGACCAAAATCATATCGATCACAAATCCTTTCTAGGAAACCGACGAGGTTAATGTGAAAATATTCATCTCGTATTCATAGCGGGCTTTTCATGTTCATTAGGCTGCGAAGCAAACATTTCCGTGGGCCTTTCCGCAGGGTTTGAAGCATTTATTGCTTTTTGGCCGCGCGAAAATTGGGGCGAGCGCTGCTATGTTTTGCGCTGGCCCCAATTTTTGCGTGGCCAAAAAGCAAAAAAATGCCTCGGACGGAGGCCAGCTTTTCACATAAACGGATCGACACGTAACTCTAGACGTCGTTTTTAGTATCTTACTTTGATCAAACGCCGAATAAAAAATCTCCAAGATAAACGAAGGGTATTCAACACTTTAAAAGAAATAAAATTAGACGGGAAGATCAAGAAAACAGAAACTTTAAAAAAATTGATATAACATCAACAAGTGAATAGTTTGAAGCGATCGCTGTCCCGTCGCAACAACACAACACAGCGTGGTCCATAAAACTACACATCATCTTATTCCACAAGAACGAAATACTTACGACAGTTTAGTTGGTCGGAATGATCGTCACAATCATTGTCACCATCACACCGCCAATTTTCCGGTATACAAGTCTGATTTCCACAGGCAAACTGATCCAAGGCACACTGAAGACCTAAAAACAAATGTTGTGGTATCGATCATTTACCCGTAGCAATACGAGACTTCTACCCACACCAATGGACAGTGTTCGAAAAGTGTTGGGTCGTTTTAATCCATACAAAATTTACTAAAACATCCCTTGTCTTAGTTTCTATGTTTCACTAGGTAATTCAGTAGCGAGTAGGGCGATTTTGTAAAGTTTCCGAAAGAAAAATACACAGAGAGGGTAGAATTTGTTAGACATTCGTCGCAAACTGCGTGTGTCTCTGCACTGTCGACCTTTATTCTCTCCCAAAGATCAGCTGAAAGATTTCACCAGAAAATCATGAAACAAATTAAGGAAAATATAGGAAAATGTATTGTCAGTGGGGTGAGAGATATCGAGATTGTCACCACAACTATTACATTTTACAACCAACAGAATCATAACCACAACAAAACAACCACACTGCGTAGACGATATTTCAGCTTACCTTTTGTTTGAAAATATCCCAAAGCGGCCAAGAGACAGCAAAATCCCAATCAAACTTCCTCTGAATCTTGCCATATCCAAGATCATCTCGAGGAAAACGTTTTCTAAAAGGATAAGGAAAAAATTGACCACATTTAGCTGCTATTTCCGGACAAGACCGAAGAGAGTCAATGAAACACAGTCGGACATTAGTAATCGAAGTAGCCGCTGAAACCCTTAGGACCCACATCGATTTCTTTAGTTTGACTTTTGCCTACCTCTTTTCTTTGAAAAGTGCTCTTGAATTAGGAAATTAGTCACACGATACAAAATGTCGCGATCAAGAAAACTAAAAGCTACGCTGGGTGCTGTAAAAAGTCAACACAATTGAGCAGGTTTCTAGAATGTCCTATTTTATAACCCACTCGGTCAGTGCTAAGGAATTCAGACTTCCGTCCTTGAACAGGACGTAATACGATATATACGTGACAGGATCTAGGATGTATAGATCAAAGTTGATTTTTCTATGCGCAGTTAAATAAATGTTATTTGTACCATTTCTTATCCTACGTGACTGATGAAGCTATACTAAGTCGTGCGGAGCTAAAAGGATGATAAATGCTCTTGCAGAGTTTTCCCTCCGTTGCGGAAGCCGCGCCAAAACAAGGCTTGTGGATGTGGCTGCTTTTTAAAATAGCGCCATCTTTCAGCTCTCGACGGCCTGCCGGCTAAACTGGAAAACACGAACTGCTGTGTTTTGAATCTCGCAAATGAAATTCTAAACTTTGGCCATTTACTGAAATACTATTGAGCAGCTCTGAAGTCTAACAATTCAGCAGTGTGATTGCCTGGAGGAGGGTACGGCTAGGCCAGGCTTATGATGTTGTAATTTTGAGTGGATGAAATCGTACAAGGGTAAGCATTCAAATAAAAGCTACTGAGGAGTACTTTCCTGTGGTGCTGTTTATTATGCTGTTCAAGGTGGTTCTAACTTTTGAGTCTGTGGATGAAATCCTACAGTGTGACCATTCAGATGAAAGCTACTGAGTAGTACTTTCCTGTGGTGCTGTTTGTTATGCTGTACAAGGTGGTTCTAACTTTTGAGTCTGTGGATGAAATCCTAAAGTGTGACCATTCAAATGAAAGCTACTGAGCAGTACTTTCCTGTGGTGCTGTTCATTATGCTGTACAAGGTGGTTCTAACTTTTGAGTCTGTGGATGAAATCCGACAGTGTGACCATTCAAATGAAAGCTACTGAGCAGTACTTTCCTGTGGTACTGTTTATTATGCTGAACAAGGTGGTTCTAACTTTTGTGTCTGTGGATGGAATCCTAAAGTGTGACCATTCAAATGAAAGCTACTGAGCTTTACTTTCCTGTGGTGCTGTTTATTATGCTGTACAAGGTGGTTCTAACTTTTGAGTCTGTGGATGAAATCCTACAGTGTGACCATTCAAATAACAGCTACTGAGCAGTACTTTCCTGTGGTGCTGTTTATTTTGCTGTACAAGGTGGTTCTAACTTTTGAGTCTGTGGATGGAATCCTAAAGTGTGACCATTCAAATGAAAGCTACTGAGCTTTACTTTCCTGTGGTGCTGTTCATTATGCTGTACAAGGTGGTTCTAACTTTTGAGTCTGTGGATGAAATCCTACAGTGTGACCATTCAAATAACAGCTACTGAGCAGTACTTTCCTGTGGTGCTGTTTATTTTGCTGTACAAGGTGGTTCTAACTTTTGAGTCTGTGGATGAATCCTAAAGTGTGACCATTCAAATGAAAGCTAATGAGCAGTACTTTCCCTGTATGCTGCACAATGTGGTTTTTATAAAGTTTACGTCTGTGGATGAGTTCAAAAATGTGGCCATTAAAATGAGAGCTGCGGGGCAGTACTTCCTGTGTCCCAGTTTACTATAATTATGCTGTGAAAGATGGTTTTAACTTTTGAGTCTGTGGACGAAAACCTGAACTGTGACCATCCAAATGAACATTACATTACTTTGGTACGTACCGTGTTGTACCATTTACTAGTTTTACAGCTGTAGATTGAAAGGCATAACCAGTGAATCTTTAATGTGCCCGTACATTATCCTTGGTTTCTTGGAAGAACAAACCTGATTTCTGCTCGATGCCACAAAAACTGAAAATACAGGAAGTCGAAGTTGAAAACCGAAATTCCACGTCGACAGTGTTTGAACAGCAAGAAGTATCAACGTCGTTCCCAGGGTCTCTCTTCTCTGCCTCCCTTTTCAAAAGAGACCCTGGGAACGAGGTTGCAGGAAGTATGCGATAAGGAAATTTCTCGGACTATCCATTGCCCAATCAGATAGAGTCCTGACGAGAGCTTGGAGTATGAAACACTTTAACAATATCCACTAGCTTCTACTACATGTTCTACTGGTTGATAAACCAATTTTAAAAGCACGATCTAAACACGGAATCAGTGTACTTTACTTGTAGCTTTGCATGTTTACAAAACTAGACGTGTTCCGCTGCACAGCAAAGTTGGCAGGTACGCTATTGCGTACAAGTGTTGGTTCAAATTACGACAAAACAAGAAGAAAAGTCTCTGACAGCAGTCGAAAATTAACGTTATTACCGAGTAAACAGGTTAGACTTTTTGGGAAAAGCGTGCCTACGAGCACGGCTTGAATCACTTCCGTCATGTTGACATGATGTTTTATCGGAATATGGTCAAGAAACACGTTTTCTTGTTATGATACGTGTGAAATGTGACAAGTGTTTGGAAAGCGTGCACCTGGGCTGGTTGAGGTGATTTCATTCAATTGCATTGCGCATCCTTTCTACGCATCATCTGTTGCGTGATTAGTGCGCGCATGTTCGGAACTTGGTAGGTTTTCTATGAAAACTGAGTTGTTCAGAGAAATAGTCGTTTTCTCCTAATCAAGCACGGTGACCCCCATTTGTTATTGTCTAAATTCAATCAGGATAGTGTTCCCGACGCAACGTAAAAAAGTTGGCTTAAATCTATGATCAGATTTTGCACAGTTTAAAAAAATCCTACGAAAAAAGCCGTTCAGGGTAGAGGACTGCACACTAAGCTATCGTCGTCACCGTTTACTTTTATGAATGTCCAGTAAATTTGAAACTTTTCGGACTTGTTTTGTACGACATAGATGAGTATACGTATGCATAAAATCAACTTATACATGAAATATCAATCTGCAGTGGAAATATTGAGCATTTTGGCTTCGTGCGGTTATTGCCTGAAAATGCCCTTAAACAATGTATTCGTCAGCAGTATACCACGAAAACGAGCACGATGACCCCCTCCCCCATTTTTATTGCAATTTTAGAGCCTACATGACTTGTTGAATATTTGTGCCAAGTTTCACTACTGCAAATCTATGGCAGATTCTTTTTCCAGGGAATTACCTAAAGCACGTAAGACGAGGCGTGGATTACGCGCGTGTTCACGTGTACGACTAAGAAATTTGGACAAACCCTGAGATAAGACAAAACAATCCCTTCTGAAGCCCATTCTCAGATGGTCCTCGCAAGCTCAACGGATTGAAATTGAATTTTGTGACTTTTGTCTTATCAAGATTTAATTCCATGGACAAATATTTTGGATATAGTAGGAAGCGTAACTTGTCAACAAAATTAATTCAGTGATGTTTAAAACCAGAAGAGAATAGCCGATCTTGAAAGTCACGTCTTGTGTCATTGGAACTAACTTCTTCACTTGTTGCGTGACTGGTGACATCACGTTTTGCGAATGCGGCAACTCCCGTATCCAGACAAATATATAAATAAGCTCTGTTTTATTTTCCACATTATTTTACACGAACTTATATTTTGGAACTCAAAATCGGCTGAAATCGATGAATAATCGTGACTTCTTAGAACAGATCTTGTCTTGTCATTGTGTGACTTGTGCAAGTCTTGCGTGACTAGTCAAGGAGCAAAGTGTCAAAAAGAGAGACAAAAAATAAACAAAAAATAAAGCCAGAGATGGCCTGGTTGTCTCTGCTTCGCTGAAGCCACACAATAATTGAAGAAGGGAAAAGAGAGAGTCAAACTAAAACCGCGTGTTGCCAACAGAAACGAAGAGAAAACGTTTTTGTCCGAAACAAGGTTAAGGTAACGGGAGTCTACAATATTTTGTATTTTATATAAATGAAGGCAAGACAACATGACAGTAACATTGTTCACAACATTTTGCATCCACAAAAAGGTCAAAGTCAATTCAACTGGTGGACTTAATAATGCATACAAGTTTTAAAATCATTGCCAAGGCCACGTAAGCTGACCAATTTCAAACAATTTATAGCAAAACTGGCGTTTTCCCCATATTCATGAAACTAAGGGATTCCAGTTGCAGGCTACGAATGTGTCTCAGCACACAAAGCATTGTTATGAAGTAACTGCCGGCAAAATTGACCCTTTCTAACTTTTGAGTCCGTGTACAAAATCCTAAAGTGTGACCATTTGAACAAAAGCTATTCAGCAGTACTTTCCTTTGGTCTCCTTTGGTAGTGTTTATTGTGCTGTACAAGGTGGTTCTAAGTTCTGAGTCTACTGAATAACTTTTTGCTATACCGTCAGAGAAGTTAAAGAATTTAAAGAGCTTTCTAAAAATGCAATAAAAAGGGTAGGTCACCTACTTGGTTTTTCAGATAATTGGCGAAAACTGAAATTTGGGGGTTCTTTTTATGGACCTTTAGGGTTGTCATGGTAACGGTTATGACGTCACAACCAGCCTTTCAGTATTGCCCGACAAAAGAATTGTCAAGATATTCATAGATTGCCCACATGCTCAGAAATACTTCCTTGTAATCTTTCCTTGTTTCAAAAGGTTTATAGCATTTAAAAACCCTTTCGAGCCACCTTAAAGAAACACTATTAAGCAGTAATCTGATGTCATGTCTTGACATGTCGTTTCTGTTTTGCGTTTTACAAAAGACATGCCTTTGAAGAATTGCTCTACGTATCAAATTTAATGAATAAGCTTTGAGATGGAAGAATAAGTATTACAAAATTACACTTTATTACAAAGCGTTTTCGAGAATAAAGAGTTCAAAGCTACCAACTCTGGTCAATAGATCAGAAATCATTCAAAAATGGCTGCAAAAATTTCATTGTCTGGTGCAGTTTCCTAAGAAATTTAAAAGTTCACGTTAAAAAGCCACACAATATCCTAGACTTATTATTAAGTAATTTGTATGGTGTGTGGCCGGAAAATCTATTCTTGCCCCCCCCCCCCCCCACCCCCACCCCATAAGTTTTGGACGAAAACAGGTCGCTCTTTTGGATAAGATTCTAGGAAGAAATGAAAGAGGGATAAAATTGTTGTACACGCCCCCAGACAGGCAACCACACGCCTGCCTGTTTTGGTGCATGTCCATCTATTACTCATAACTTAAAATGTTTATTTCAACTCATCTGTAATTATAAATAATTTCGAATTTTCTTAAAATTCTTCAATTCATCACCCCCTCCCCCGTTTTTTCTTTACGTTCATTTTAAAAATCGCGAAAAATTCCTCACAGATTTATGGGAGCTCGCACTACAAACCTATATGGAAGCATTACTGGATAGAATAAAATCTCAAGGAGATACATAAAAAAAGGACTAAAACGTTGGCAAAACATGGCATCTGACCAGGCTGTTCCACTCCTCCCAACGATCTATCGTCACCTAATCTTGTCCTCGCGTTAATAAGCTCTGTTGGAAAACTAGTGAAAAACTCAACAGCGGCCAGTTTTGAATGATAACTTCATTCAGTACTTTCAATTGGTTTACTTCAGTAATGACTTTGCAACAATCATCAGTTAACCTGCAAGAAATGTAAAGAAATAACTTGATTATATTCGGTTTCAGTTTACTGTGAGCTATCCATTTTCGTGTAAAAATCTTGTTGCGGGGATCAAAATTTGGTCCGTTCGACTTGACCCTTTTTAAAAACTTTGTGTGTATTACTCGTGCGACTACATCGTGCAACCAAAGTTTCGTTATTCCCATGTGATTGCTTTGCTAACCCACCCTCTCCCAAACCAAGCCAGTGCATGGGTTGGGAAAGTGAAAAGGTGTAGGCTCTAGATTCCGTAAAAAATTTAAAACTTTATAAAAACCATTCTATGGGGCTGTTTACATGGAGGGCAGAAGATCCTAGCACTAAGAAGATCCTAGAAAGCGAAACAACTTTTCGTTTGGTTTATATGCAGAAATTTCGGTCGGAGTGGCTACCAAGTGGAGAAATCAGCCTTTAGAAGCTAAACGCCCGGCCGCCGCCATGTTCGTTTTTTTGTCCCTAGTACCACGATCTTCCGAGCGAAGGTAGTTTGCATGGTGCTAGGATCTTCCTAGCGTAAGGATCTTCCTATCTCTCAGCAGGAAGATCCAAGCACTAGAAAGATCCTAGCGCTAGGGCCAAGTGCAACCTTTTGCATGTAAACAGAATACAGAAAACATATGGCGCTAGGATGATCCGCCTTCTAGGATCTTCCTAGCGCTAGAATCTTCCTCCCTCCCCGTAAACAGCCCCTAAAAGATGCAAAATAGCCAGCACCAAATTACTGTTAAACAATACTCAGTGAGAGATGACGAGATTGCTGGACTAATTTAAGAACTGTTCAAGAAAATTCTAGTTAACCCGTTCAACACGATTATGCTGGTATTTATTTTTCTGTTTTTTCTTTCAATAGCCGTGCTGGCTATTAACACTCTTAAGGCGGTACAAAACACTGCAGCCATTGAAGTCATACACGAGGTAACAGGTGACCGACATTTTAACTCGTTAATGAAGTATTGAGATACTGAGTCAGGCAAATAAGCAACATTTATTAATTGAAGTAAAAATGTACAAAACGCGTTAGAAGGAGGATAGATTTTGAGAGAAAGAGCAGATTTCGTAGTTGAAACAACTTTTTCAAATCCTAGAAAGGATAAAAGCAAACAAAAAAAATCACAGGCCTTACTGGTGGTTTACTGTAGCAATTATAGCAGTCGCGTGGCACCTACGCGATCAACACTTGTTTTCGTGCGTTTTGTTTTCATTCAATTGGCTTCCTTCTGAGAGACTAATTAGCTTACAACGAAAAGCAGCTGATAACAGCTTTCCACGTGCTGCGATAAAGGGTTTTAAAAACCGCAGCTGGTGTCATCCAACCGCGGCAAAATGTTTGTAAACAATATACACTGTAAATACGTGACCGCACTTTTGGAACAGTTACAGCGTTAATGGTGAAGAGAGTTTTTCAAAGACGCCTCTATATGGGAAACTAAGACCCCCCCCCCCCCTCCACACACACACTTTCATACACTTTTATTGGCCCTTTAAAAAGGTGCTAGTGACCGAACCCCCCCCCCCCCCAAAAAAAAAAAAAAAAAAACGAAGAAGAACGCGAAAGAAAAAAATGAGTATTACTAGAACCGTCCTGATGGCGGGATAAAAAGGAAGAGAAATAGACCTACTTGGTTTGAGTTTATGCTTGGTTAGAATGGGAGCTTAGGTGTCACAGTTTCTCTGGTCAGGAAGCAGCGTTACTCCAGGTGGACAGTGACAAGAGAATCTGTCTGGGTTGACATCGACAGGAGCCAACAAACAGATGTGACTGCAACCGCCGAACTCGGCAGTGACATTGCAGGGATTCAGTCCTGTCCGCAGAAAGAAAAATTACAATTTTAGCATGCTTAAGACTTTTCGCTCAAGGAGGGCTTAAATAAGGCTGGCCCCAGGTTTCGAACTGGCGTCGTCTTTCACCGACAGCTATTTTTTGTTTGTTTGTTTTTTGTTTTGTTGTTGTTGTTGTTGTGTTTTTCGCAGAAAGGCAGTGGAGGATACTCAGTAAAATTTGAGATACTCTTGGACCACAGATAACCCACTCGGCCGGTGGTTTACCAGTTTACGTAGCATGCATGTAACAGAGGAAGCCCATAGGACCGGTGGTTAACCCGGTTTCTGTAGCATGAAACAACTCTTCGGGAGAACACCCTTGTTTAAACGACAAGGGTGCTTGTCGGAAATTTTTGAAAGGAACCCCTAAAAAAGCCAGAAACTCGTGTTTAGGGAATGACCTGGAATGACTCAAATTTCCTCTCAAAGGATGGCTCAAGCGGTGGTCATACCAGACCAGGAATTTTCGCCATGAAAGGTACGAACGGCACTGACATCCAACATGGTACAGCATAGTTCTATTCAACAATGTTGAATGGCTTTGAGTCCGTTTGACCGACGCATAAGGAGATTCACGACCCTTTGACGTTGACCCTTTTCACGTTGACCCCACTCAACGTGATGGGAGTATCCTCTTTAAAGATTAATTATTATTATTATTATTATTATTATTTAAACTCCAGTATCATTATTAAAATTCTTCTTACTGGTCTTCATACAAATTGCTGAGTACTATATGGGAGAACGTGTTAAAACATCAAGACAATTCATCTTTGGTGATCGTTTTCCCAATTCTCATGTCCTGTTTGTGTTTAAAGGCACTGATAAGATGAGGAGAAATTTGATGCTGATCACTATTGGAGCTTAAAGGGTCAAACACTTACATCTTCTATGAGGCCGAATTAGCAACGTTCTTAAAGTGGAACGATATGAGAATCATCACGTCACCCAAGCCCTTCTCAGACTTACACCAAGAGTCTCAGAGACGTGACCTTTTGAGATGAGTTAGAGATAACTATTCTAGTTATTCGAAACAAAGCATGCAGCTTTGGGCGACTTGTTCCAGTTGTTCCGGTTGGTTTGAACTGAGACACCTTTGAAACAACAACGATTTTTGAGGAGCAACCGAGGTTTTACGAATGTATTAAAAAAGATTCACGAAGTTAGCTTCTAGAGAACTGAAGACCAATACCGGGATTCGAGGAGCTATAGAGGTTTTCCGAAGACCATCCGAAAACTTCCTGAGTTTACCGCAGATCACACGAACATTTAACTAAGTTACCGTACCCAAATTGTGAATTAGCCAATCAGAAGCCTTGTTTACTGTCATGATTTTCTACGGTATCAAGTCACTGACCTGATATCCTGCGATATCATGGACAGTTTGTGAAACTCGCATTTTTTTTGCAGACTTTACAGGCAAAAATTACAACAGAAATACAACGAAACGTAAAACTATTACATTTGTTAAACGAGAAAGTAATTTGTTTAACGGTAAGAGAGGGGAAAAAATACAATTTCGCGCCAAAATTGGAAGCGGCTACACTGGCGGGCGGTCGCGTGAACTTTACGGACAGCGCTGAAACTTTTTTGGTTTCAAAGTGGAGCCGGATTTTCCAAATTTCTTTCTTAACTTGGACTTCCAAGATTCAGAAAATAAAACTCCAAACAAAAGAATTTAATAAAATGGCAGATGAGGAGTTAGAGAAGAGTATTGACGACCAGAAAAGTGTAAATACGTGTCGCTCTACAACGCCTGACTGATCACGGTAACTGAAAACAAAAAAAACGCCGGGTTTTAGGACGAATTTGGGTACGGTAAGTACCTAATCGCACCTTTTTTGGTGCGCTTCGGCAGCATATCAAGCTCGTTTGGTCTCACCATGGGTATTTTGGCTCGACTGCGTCTCGCCAAAATACGAACCATGGCTCGACCAAACTCGCCTGATATGCCGCCGAAGCGTACCAAAAAGGTACGATTAGGTATAAATATTGGGCTGCTCATTAAAAACATCTTAATATTGGCTAAGCTCTAACATTTGGCAAGGCAATATTCAACAAAATATGTTTCCTAAGTGCTTCTTCTAAGTGATGAGGTCAAACTTTCCATGCCAAGTTAAAAAAATTGAGTTTCAGTTTTTAAGAGAGTGAAACGGCTTCTGAAACTGCGTAAATTCCGGCGCAAAACTGCTGCTTTGGGGACACAAACTGATGGCATTTTTATTCCGGCGATCAGTGAACCAATCTCTGTTAAAAGCACTTGCTATTTTGATTGTAATGACGTTGATTGTTTGCATCCATTTAGAATTCGAAAGCACAAAGCTATTAATCTATAAGAGCGACGTAGAAACAAACGCCCGTCGTCGATCACGCCAGCTTCGACGCAACCACTTTAACCTGTTCAACAGCTTCCATAATACCACCCGAAGAGGGAAGAAGATTTTTCTCGCCTTCTTCTACTGGGAACAGTTAACAATGTCGACGAATAACCTCCTGCACCTAACGGCTCTTGGTGCGTACGGAAGGCGCCAAGTTGTCGTTCCATTTGTAAAGGATTCACAATTTCGTGGTGTTCCGACGAGTGAGGGATATGAAACACTGGCGCGGTATTTCAACGTGTCTGCTCTAAATTACACGCTTCGCTCGCACGGTCACGCCACATTAATAAACTGGGAAGAGTTTCAAGACGTCTGCAAAGGGAGACTAGATGTGGTGGTGCATTTTGATTATAAAGATCTTAAAAACACTACAACTTTCAGCCGAGCGAAACCATATGTTCCTTGCAAACAACATCGGGAGAGCGAATTTCATGGTATACAGATTAAACGGAGGATTTGTGTGAATGTTTTTGCTCTCGACTCGGTTGAGAGGTTTGAGAATGAAGTTGTAAAGAAGCTTCCATGTGTTGGTATCTTTGAATGGAGGGGAACAAGCAAAACAAACTTAGATAGAACTCAGTTTAATATCACATCAGTTGTAGGTAACGTTTTGTCCTATCGAGATATCAGCGCCTTCTTTAGCTCAAACCTTCTTCATATTGCGCATGATTTTATTGCGAAAAACCTTGATCCAAACTTTATTGCCGTTCACATTCGCACAGAACAGATCCTAAAAACAGGAAGAAATATTTCTACGGTTGAGGAATGTTTATCAAACTTGAAAACGCGAGTTCAGGATATCAGACACGCTAATACGGGGCCAATCCATGTTTTTATGGCTACTGATTTCACAGAGTTTGGCTCTTCCTCGAAAATTGGAAAACCCGCCCGGAAAAACGCTAAATCCCTCATGGAGATTTTAGTTCCTCTGAAGCCGATTATTTTTCAGCCATCGGAATACAAGCTCGCTGACCGTGGCGAAGTAGCTATCGTGGAAATGAATGTTCTAGCGTCTGGTAAACACTTAGTCGTTCTTGGCGGTGGATCATTTCAATATTGGGTAGAAACACAGTTTCTTAACAAGAACAACAATGACCAAACTAGAGTCGAACACCTCTCCTGTTAGCTGGTCATTTTCGGTGGGGTTCGGTAATCGTCGGGCCACCTTTGGTAGTTTTCGGAAATCTTCGAAAAAACTTTGGTAATCCTCGAGTGAGCTTCGGAACCGTTGGGAGTCTTCGGAACTTCGAACATTTTAGGACTTTTTCGGATCTTCTAGCCGAGCGGACGAGATACAACGAGAGCTGACGAGAGTTGACGAGAGTAGACGAGCCCAGTTGACAAAAGTTGACAAGATTTCAACCCTCAGCTTAAGTGCATTCTCAGAGAATTTGATTGAACTTTCCTTAAATGTGACAAGAGTTGACTATTTCACTCCCATGTTACCTGCAACTTTTATAAGATCTCAAAGTATCTGACTCTTCTTAAATTCTCTTGTACTCTAAAAGAGTTTGTATACGCTCGAATTTTCATTAAAACTGCTTGGTGAGCGAACTATATCGCTTGATTGCCATAACACTTTTGCGCTCTTAAAAAATCTCGTGTACCCCGTTATGATCATAATTTAACAAGATGGCGGGAACAACTGAAATCAACGTTCCAATCGGATATCCAGGATGTGCCACAGGGCACCTAGACAACAATAGGCTTTGATCATTACACCCGAATCTCATCTGCTTAAGCGCAGGCCCAATGAGAACGAGAGTAGACGAGAGCGTTTAAGAGTTAGTGAGAGTGTATGAGATTCAGTGGCCAAACAAGAGCAATCGTTTCAACTTCCGTTGATAACAAATAATTTGATTTAACACATTTAAACATAACCTGCGTGGCAGGCACGGAAAAGGGAGGGAAAGGAGAAAAAATTATTCGCGAGCGTGAAGCGCGAGAGAAGGGAGAAGGCGCCCCCCTCCTTCTCCCTGTCGCGCTTAGCGCGTGCGAACATTAACCCCTTTTCTTCCCCTTTCGGGGCCTGCCACGGAAGGCTAATTTTAACACTTCGAAGGGACACGAAAGTCGCTAAGAGCATACGAGAGTGGCCGAGAGTGTACGAGGTCGCCAAGAGTCAACGAAAGCGCACGAGGATCGTCAAGAGCGCATGAGAGTCACTGAGATCACACGAGAGTCGCCGAGAGCGCGCGAGAGACGCCGAGAGTGCACGAGACTCAACGAAAGCACACGAGAATCGCAAGAGTGTGCAACTTGATGAGAGCGTGCTAGTGTTTGAACTCTGGTTAGCTTACATTCTCGTTTGAACCGGGCTTTAGAAGAATTGAAAATCTTGCCAACTCAAGATTTTTCTGACCAGGCCAAATAAATTATACTCACCCACTGCTTGTCTTTGTCGATGAACCACCACAACATCCATCCCAATCTGTAGACCCGTTGCCAGGGTAACCTCGTCCTCTCCAGTAAACTTATTCGCTCTATAGACTTCGTCACTTTTCCAATCTGTCCAGTACATGTTATCCAGGAAAAAACTGATGCCAAACGGGTGCTCGAGAGAGTTGCCTTTTAAAACAATTCTGCGATGATTTCCGTTTATGTCAGCTGATTCTATCGTGTCAAGGCGAGCGTCTGTCCACCAGATTCTGTTCAAGATGTAATCTATCGTCAGACCGTTAAGCCAACCGACGTTCTTATCCACAATAACTTGACGTGTTGAACTGTTTCCGTTCATTCCGCATTTCTCGATTTTTGATGCGTTACCCCAGTCAGTCCAAAACATATATCTAGGAAAAAATATTTCACTGTAATTCGCGTCGTTATGGATAAAAATTTTCCGCTACTTCTGGGTTAGCTTGACCCTGCTTTGAACAACCGGGCCCTGGGCGAGAGAGAAAATCTACTGCGCGTTTTCTTTTCCACGGCGACACAATGACAGACACCAAGGACTTTCCAATTGAAAGTCCTACGCATTGAGAAGTAGCCTACCACATCACAATACCATGATGAGTACTCATTAACTTACAAAGATAAAAGCTTATTACCCCAGAAAAGGATGAACTGCAATAGCCCGAGGATTCTCGAGTCCTGATATCACAAGTGGAAGTCTTTTACCACCATCCAAGTCAGCCACTTCAATCATTCGAGTGCCTGAATCGGTCCAATACAACTTCCGGTTTATCCAGTCCACTGCCATCCCTTCTGGTGTTTTAAGACGATCCTTTATTATCACTTCGACGTTAGAACTGTTTTTCAGGGGCGCTCTCTGAATATGCTCTGTGTGCACATCGTTCCAGTACATATATTCTTGTTTAATATCGAAGTCCAAGCCAACAGCCCTTTTTTGACCCCCAACTGCTACTTCGTAACGGAATGGGCTGAGGCTAATGCGGCGTATGTCGACACCGTTGGCGAATAAAAGGACAGCTTCTGGACCTACAAAGGAGCAATTAAGACAGACGAATTAGCAAAGCTTATAACCTTGAAGTTCACGCCAGTGGCAAATGCAAGTCAACGATATAAAGGCCTTTAACCTTTTAAGCCCTAATAGTGATTAGAATCAAATTTCCCTCACGGATCAGTGTATTATAATGGAAAGTGATCACCAAAGAAGTTTACTTGATGTGTTACCACGTTCCCCTGAATAGTGCTCAAAATATTGTATGGAAACCAGGGAGGAGAATTTGTATAATGATCCTGGGGATTAAAGTGTTAATACGAACACCGAAGAACCAGAAAATTGTGGCGTATTGCCGACGTAGATTTAAGAATAGAATGATGATGATGATGATGATGATGATGATGATGATGATGATGATGATGATGATGATAGGGTCAAGTATGATAGCCATAACGACTTTGTAACTGCACGAGTGCCACAATTTGATGAACGGCAGACCATTTCTATTCTGGATATCCTGCACTGCATCCTTTGACTACTTGCACTGTTTTGTTCTGTAAGATATTTTTCAGTTGTTATCAGGACAATGTCCCTTAGAGTTTAGTTTCGAAAGTATCGCTCCCCGGTATCGTCCCCACCATCAAAATGAAGAAGATATGAAACTTCCCGTACACTGAGCTGCTGTTCGCTCCCTGCCTAAAAGCTGTGCCAGACGAAACTGAAACTTAAAGAGAATTAATACTCTGGCTCTCGTTTCGCCCGAAAATCTCTTTCGATCTCGGCGACTTTCCTGTAAATGCGCTCTAGAATAGTTGGAATCTGCTCCATATTTAGTCAGAATAGATTGAAGTTTAAACTCTAGCTCTCGTTTGGCCTCTAACTCTCTTTACCCCTCATTCATTCTGGTGCGCTCTCAGAGAATTTATACTCCTTGACTCTCGTCATTTCCTTTTGGCCAAGGTTAAAGGGCTAATGTTAAACCGGGGCCAGTCAACAACGACAGTTGCTAAAAGTTGACTCATAACCGTATAAACTACCGCTGTTGTTTAGCCTGTTGTTTGTCTTGAAACTCCCACGCACTCTCATAAACTATCACGCGCTCTAATATCTATGTAAATTTTACTTCTCCGTCTCATTTGGCGTTTACCTCTCGTGCGCTCTTGAGAAGTTTAAAATCTTGTAAATTCTCATCCACTCTTGTTTATTTTTTGGCTTTAGCTTTACCCGGGATTACTTTTAACCATAGTTAGTACTAACTATGTTTTAAAGCAACATCGTCGTTTTAACAGTTAACAGCGCGCGGACATTTTTAACGCAATATTTTGTCACGGCAAGATGTTGAATGACTTTTAAAACTTGCAACATGTTACCGCAACAGTATGTTCCGTTAAATGTCGTCTGTGTAAGGTGACAATGTTCTCATTTTTAACGCAGCAATGCTGTGCCAAAAAAATTGCCGTGAAAAATTGTCACATTTAGTATCACCGTTATGTAGAAAGATGCGCGCGCTTATAGGCTGCAATTCGCTGACGCTGTTGTAGAGTCAACAAAGTTTTTAGAAGCCGCGAAAACATTGCACGAACCAAGAAGACAACATTTTTCTCGACGTGTTTTTACCGTGTGTTTGGTAAAAATTTTGAAGAATTGAAACATTTATCTCGAACCTCCACGCGTAAGTTCATTTTAATTTGAAGATGTTTGAGTCTTCGAAACTTTTTTCTTTGAGCGCGCGCTTTTGGTCATCAATGCTCGGTTATTACGCAACAAAGGAATCGTGGTAACCTAGGTTATTCGACGACAAAATCACAAAGTTAGTTTACTGTGTAAGTGAAGCGCAACAATATACCTTTTTTGTCTCACTACGTTAAAAAAAGCGTCAAAACACAACAAGAATGAGTTTACAAGGGAAGTCTCCAGATGAAAGTACTTTTCCAGAGCGCAAACCTGAAGAATCAAATGCAGAATCGACGATAAACAGTTCCTCGCCCGAAGTGGAAGGTCAAAGGTCTTCCAACCATCAACTTTCAGAGAAGTTAGCTCCCCCGAACATCCAATCAAAAGTAAGCCGAACATTACCGAACGTCCCGAACTCTGAGCCGACGAGAAAACGAATTCTGCCTCGTATTCCGGTGAATGAGGCCAGGAAAGTGCGACAGAGGCCACGAAGAGTTTTACCGTGCTTACCACCAATTGTTCAGGAGATTCTTCGATGGAGCGTTCACCCACAAGAAGTTTTGAGAGGTGCAGCTTCGGTAAGTCACCTATTGAATCTTCCAGCGATTAGGGAGGAGAGTATGCCGAGTGTTCAGCCCATTGAGGCTACAGTACCAACGAGAGTTCCGAGAAAGAAACGAATCTTGCCGAGCATTTCGCCGACTGAAAACCGAGCTCTGCCGAGTAAGCAAACGACTGCTGCACGCAAGCCGCTACCACCATTCAGAGCAGAGTTCCGGAAACGGATGCTTCCCTCCCTTCCGACGATTGAAGAACAAACATCGCCGATTATCCCGGAAGTAAAGTTTCCTGACGGAAGTCAGGAGTCTGCGGAGAACGAGGCATTGCAAGATCCAGAGCTTCAGCCGGCAGAAAAACAGGTGCAAACAATGGCAAGCGAGGAGGAGTCACGGAAGAGTAAGAGTAAGAGGAAGAGGAATCGCAAGAAAGTAAAAATAAAACAGCCAAGCCTCCAAACAGTAGAGAAAGAAGGAGTGGTTGACTTGAAATTGGAGAACAGAGAGAAACTGAAAAGAACTAAAGCATCAGTGGCACAAGGTCTTTCAAGCTGTCATTCTGAGACGGGAAGAAGTCTGGAAAATCCAAAGGTTGAAGAGAAACGTTTGCCAGTTCAACGAAAGGTGAAGAGAATTCAGAAGATATGCCAGTCAGAAGCGAAAGACAAATCACCAAACTCGGATTCAACAGCGGAACACAACCTGCCGAGACTTGCGACAAAAGAAGGAATACAGGACGGTCGTCATCTCCGAGAAAACGAAGGGCTCCCGAGTGTCCACCCGAAGGTAAACCGAAGCCGTCCGAGCCTTTTATCAGCAGACAGCTATGTATGGCCGAACCCTGAGAGGAAAGTACCCGAAGAGATGCCGCGTCTTCGTCCAAAATTAGCAAGACGAAGTAAGACAATGTTGCAGCCACCTGAGAAAGAGAGAAATTCTCATCCTCTGAGCATGAAACCAGTCTTGCCAAGTATTCGGACAAAGGAAAAGCCAATGATGCCAAAACCACCGTCATCACCGAGGCCGACCGTGACACGAGTGCGCCCGACAGCAAACCAACCGTTGCCAAGCATTCCGCCAGCACAAGAGCCAATCATACAAAAACCTCCGTCATCAGCAAAGCCGACCGTGACACGAGTGGGCCCGAAAGTGAGCCGACCGTTGCCGAGCATTCCGGCAGCACAAGAGCGAATGATACCAAACCCACCGTCAACACCGAAAGGACCACAAAGCGCTCGGCCAATCGTGACACGAGCGCGTCCGACCAAGAGCCGACCACAGCCGAGCATACAGTCTGTCGAAGAACAAACTCTACCAAGCCTAAGCTCATCGAGCCAAGAACGTTTAGTCAAATTTCCTCTTCCAAGCGTCCATCGCAAAGAGAAGAATTACTGTTCAGCTTCTGGTACTGTTCAGCCGACAATGGAATCAAACCTGAAACCCTTGGTGGAGGAAACTGAGCGAAGTGCTCAGAGAAAAATGTCGAGCGATAAACAGCAGTAAAAAACCCCCTATTTTTGTCTTCGAAATGCGTGTAAGGAAAGTTTTCAATTTCTTGTTGAAATAGATATTTCTCATTTTAGACGCTTTCGTAAAAAAAAAAGAAAAATTGTTTGTTCCGACAGGGAACCAGCCAAAACAACATTTTACAGTGTAAGAGTCTGTACTCTGACGTAAGACAAAACAGATTTCATGATTTAATTTTAATTTCATTTCTGGGAGTTTTCGGGAAGATTTGATAAATTATAGCTCAAAATGGTACTACGATATTGTAAACAGTTTGAATCTTAATTCGAATGAGGCTATTTTTGCGTAGTACTTCTGAAACTTTTCTGAAACTTTCTGCGTAGTACTTCTGAGACTTTTTGCAGTTAGGAACTTAGCAGTATTCTAGTTTCAGCATTTTGTCCCAAAAAAACTTAGCCTGTTTACAGGCACCTCCTTCCCTCAGGAAAAATAGGGAATGGGCCGATTTTTTTCCTGAGGGGAGGGGGTGCCTGTACACAGGCTAGAAAAAGTACGCCTTTTTTCTTTTCTGCCTGCACGATCCCAGAGATCCTAGAGCGCTTGGATCAGAGTGGTCAGGTTCCCAGTCTTTCGTAGTTTCTTCGTAGTTTCTTCAGTATAGAGTTTGACCGCTGGGGAAATTAAACACTGAGGGCGCATTTTTTTGGAAAGCTATTCCAAAACAGGAGTACACGGTATAATTAAATCAAAACGCAATGACCAAATTATAGTTTTCACAGAAAAGGCAAATAGTCTTCTTTTCGGAATTTATTTTATTCAGAAATTGTGTTCGACCGGGGATAATCTGTGACGGTTTTCAGTTCACCTCTGTCAAGTGTATTCCGTTTTTAATTTCGGGATATCTGTTCGTTTAGGAACTGATGTTCTAGGCGCACAACTGAATAGCGATTAAGAACGCGTCCTAGCATAACAGGAGTAACTAAGGAATATTAAGTAGTAAACAACAACGATTAGGAACAATCACCACTGGCGATTACATTACGAATGTTATCCGAACCATGCCGAGCTTCATATGAATACAACCGAAACCATGCCGAACCTTAGGCGAATGTAACCGAACAATGCCCAACATTTCTATGTTAAATCGTACTGATAACAAAATACTTAAGTTTAAGTGGAAGTAGTTTTCTTCAGAATAAATTTATTGTATGTCCTATTAACTGTTTTGTTTACGTCGAATTGCACTTGTTGTGGGGGTTCAAAACTTCAGGGCCCGGTTGTTCAAAGGTTGGATAACGCTATCCACCCCGAGATAAATCGCGATCCAGCGGATAAATGATAACAAAACAAAGTACACTATCCACTGGATAGCGATTTATCCGGTGGGCAGTGTTATCCGCTCTTTGAACAAACGGGGCCAGGAATATACTGCATCATAACATACCACAAGTTATTATGTAGACAAGAGTGTTTTAGTGGAAAATAGACCACCCGTAAAGTTCATACGAAACTACATCCGGAACTCGAGTGGCATATTTTCTATATCCCCACTAGTGAGGAAATCAATGACGTCATTTCACGCTTTTACAGTGTTGTTTGTGCGAAAATACTCTTGTCTTTATAATAAAGAGAAAATTATATGGCGGCTTAAGGATATGAAATTTATTTTCTCGTGGTAACAACAATATTTTACTTACTCGCTACGCTCGTTTGTAAAATATTGTTTTTACCACTCGAAAATAAAATTCACATCTTCGCGCCGCCGTGTAATATCCTCCATCTTATTTTAGATTTAGCCAAACTGATTGGTTTCGTAATCGAGGTGTATTAAGGCCGCGAGTGACAAGCTGCTCATGAATAAATTTATAAGGCAAAAGTTTGGTGGAGGTCTTATGCTAAAAAACGTTATATCTTGTACGTTTGGGAGCCGATTCCGTTTAAACTTAACAGAGAGCTTGGTCAATGGTGGAAGTGCAACAAGGTTGCTTTTGGTTTGATAGATTGCGCTTCTTTGCGATGCTATGAGCTCCCAAAGTTAAGATTTTGTAAAACGCGACTCCGTGTCCAAGTTTTCTCCTCGTGGAGAGGACAACACTTCTTGATTTTACCACTCATTGATCAGTTAAAACCTCTATTGTGTCACAACAGAAGCCGATTTTGTGATTTCAAGTTCCACTGAAAGTTATAAGCCTTTAAATCAGTAAAATCGTCCTTCTTTAAATTTGAAGCCTTCAAAATTCTGTAAAAAAGCCTGTTTTAAAAAAGTGCTTCTGTTGTGACAACCTACAACACACCTATTTTACCTCTCTGTTGTGTCAGTTCAGGAAATTCTATATCCGCGCTGTATTCTTGGACACAAAATTGGTGGTTTTAGGACCTTACCGAATAAACACGAATGTTTAAAAATTATGCTAATTATGGAAATTAAATTCTAGCAGCTATTGTTCACTGTCCAGAAAAGAACAATACGTTGCAATTTAAAGATCGCAAATAGTTGGATTGAATAATATAAGCGTTTCCGAAGCTCTATGTTAGCTATAAGAAGTATTATTTTAGTTTTTGCTTTGTTTTTTGGAAAACTTCTCAAAAGTTTCTATTAACATTCGAACGTAAAAAAAGCTGGACTTGACAATATTTTTTGTTTAAAAATGCTTAAGAGTCACAACTCCGTAGCACACGATTTAACGCACGTGCAATTATTGATTCAGAAACTGAAAGTTTTACTGAAGAGCCTCTTCATGAATATGTCGCACAATGTCCCTATCCGTTCGTCGCACTTCGTGTATACACTTTAAATAAATAAATGCTGATGACTTAGTTTCTCACCCGCGGCCTTAAGTAAATAAACCTCATCCGTCGGATCGTAAAATAGGCTGAACAGTGTCTGAAAAATCACGTTTCCGAACCTCGAAGAACAACTAAGAAATTCCGAAAACAGATCCACTGCTCCTACAAGATTTTATCCCTCACCAATTCTCGTCGGTTGTCCTTCCTTTTTTGAACCGGGATTAGGGCTCCAGAGGCAGGGTAGTTAGCGTGTGTCCAAAAGTAAGACACAATCGAAATAGAACGATGAAGAAAAAACTTCTAAAGAACCATGCACTGTACTTGAATAAGGCGGGCTAACCCCGGGGAATGTGACATTTTTAGGAGAGTTAGAGTCAAATCCCCTACCCCCGGATAATTAATGAATGTAAAAATTTAGCCTCTAGAGTAACTTTTTCTCTGAAAGTCGAATAACTAGGGCACCATGCATGTTCAAAGTCCCTACCCAGGGGACAGCCTTGTGTGTCAATTTCCTACCCCTTCTCCCTCCCCCTCCCACCCTGAGGCTTAACATTGATAGGTGCATTACGAAATGGAAGGATCGGAAACTGTCCCGGGAACGTTGAGTTCAGATATGGGATACAATTTTTAGAAACCAAAACTGAACGATAGAGCGCTTTTCAATCAAGTGTCGCAAAACCAAAATCAGAGTAATTACCGAAGCCAATCGCAACAAACACAAATTACCCAATGACCAATTAGAACTCGAAGCAAATACATGTAACCGGCTCCAAGCGCGGAAAGACACGTGCGATCAAGTCGCGATTGGTTTTGATTTTACTTCTGATGCGTTGAAAAGTGGTGCGAGATTTTTAAACCAATCACAGAGCGATGTAAAGCGGAACCAAAGCAAAACGCGAATTACTTTCGATACTCAACTGAAAACCACTCCTTACAAGAAAATTCCGACTTACGATCACTTTGTTATGACGATCATGTACCAAACAAGGACATTGTTATGGCAGATTAGTAGTCAAAATGATGGAGTTCCACTCTATAAAAAAATATTCGGGATACCTTCGGCTCCAGAGGTATCTCTCGTGTGTTGGCGGGTGGCCAAAGCCTGACTTGATCAGCTGGAAATATGTGAAGTTAGATTATGGTCTCGCGCGCGACTCTCCAGTTCAAAATGTTTCTTCGAATAAAGGACTTCGGTGAACTCAAAATCAAGTCGAGCTACTGCTTACTGCCTTCACATTCGATAATTCGCTTGATACTTGAGAAAGGAAAGTATGGGCACTAGTTCTATAATACGGACCCCGGCACAGCAATGGACAACTGATTTGGTCCAGAACCAGAAATCAAACAAACTCTACCTCTATTATTTAAACTACTTCCCTTTTATGTCCGTGCTCAGGAGGACCAGCGGCAGTTACTTCCCACGGTCAATTGAGCCCCCCCCCCCTCTACAAGTTCTTGTCCTATATCACACACGAGAAAGAGTGTTTCATCATGATATCCAAACACCAACAACTAGGTTGAAAAACGAGGCGCGGCCGTGTTTTTGAACGGACTTTGAGATGTTTGGAAAGCTGATGAAACACTCTTTTAAGTGTTTGCTATAGATCGTTGAGCCATTAATAATTCTTGGTGAAATTCAAAGCAAAAGTTTGCAACATTTTATGCAAATTAATCCAAACCACCCTCACGTTTTGAAAAGATTCAGTTCTTAAATTTTCTTTTATTGCTTCTCACCTTCAGCGCGACATGTTTTGTTGTCTTCGTTCAACACATAACCTCCATCACAATAACATTTGTAAACATCTTCTTCAACTGAACAAAGCTGACTGCATTCTCCATGGATCTGACACTTTTCCATTTCTACAAAAGAAGACAACAATTTTAGGCTCATTTCATATGCTGAACAGTTGATCAACAGCCAATTGCAACCACAACCATATCGAAGTCTAAACCACAAGCATGCTAGATTGAAACCAACAGATATAGCCGGACAGCGATGCAACACATTAATAAATAAACGCCAAAATAAAAACATGTACCCAATCTATTTTCCTCTTAACAAGCACTAACTCTTATGAATGAATAGTTGATTGAATTATTGAATAAACAAGAAAGGAAGGATGAAAGAAAGGAAGGAAGGAATGAACAGAAGGGTGGATAAATGAATTAACAAAGGAAAAACGAATGAATGAATAAATGAATGAAAGAATGGATGGATGGCTGGATGGATGGATTGATAAGTGAATGAACGAAAGAACGAATGAATGAACGAACAAATGAATGAATGAATAAATGAATGAAATAGTGAATGAAATAATGAATGAATGAACGAACGAACGAACGAACGAACGAACGAATGAATGAATGAATGAATGAATGAATGAATGAATGAATGGTTGGATGGATGGTTGGATGGATGGATGGATGGACGGACGGACGGACAGATGGATGGATGGATGAGTGAATGAACGAAGGAATTATAAGTCCATAAGTCCATTGTTGATTGCATCTCACTCACACCATACATGGACAATATGAATGGCATGACGCTATCACATACCACAGTCTTGCTCATCAGAACCATTCAAACAGTCCTTCACTCCATCACACCTCTTGATCAGATCAATACACCGTCCATTGCCACAGATATACTTATTTGATCCACACAAGCTGTCATCTAAACACAACCAGAAAAATTGAAGATAAAGTATTCGAAGGCTTGTAGCAAAGACTAAAAAGACAATTACCAACTTTAACTGGCCTTCCTATGAGTAATTTTGCTCTTAAATCAGGTTTGAATTCGACCTCGTTTAAATAATTAGCCTGCGTAGCAAGAGTTTCCGTAGGGCTTCTTGGTCGCGCGAAAATTGGGGCGAAAGCGAATAATGCCAATGCCTCGAACGGACGCAAAAAACCTACGGAAACGCTTGCTGGGCAGGATATTAAATAATCGGCAAGTAGAGCGCCTTTATGAATGCAACGTTGCTCAAGCGTGGTTTTAGTTTTGATCCCGCTGATCAAAATAGCGCCCGTTTTAAAAACTCGTGTTAATATTATGGGGCGTTATTTTTCATTTTATATGATGACCGACTACTGGAAAAGCAAAGTTTTTAACGGCAACTGAAAGTATCAATAAAAATTACCCAAAGAAGAAAACTCACAGCACTCGTTTTCGTCCGATTGATCCTTACAATCCACTACTCCATCGCATTTCTTGGTTTTCAGAATACACTCGCTGGTACCACATTGAAATTCATCCACCGCACATGAAGGTAAAGACGTGCAGTTCTGTTCATCCGACTTGTCACTGCAGTCCGTTTCTCCATCACAGCGCCATGTATGGTGAATGCATGTGCCATCCTCACACTGAAATTCTCTGCTTTCGCACTTAGAGGTCTTGTTAGTAGAACAGCCAGTTTCATCTGAGCCGTCAGGACAATCCGTGTCTCCATCACACTTCCATGCGTCAGGCAAACACCTTCTCGGCCTACAATGACAATAACAAAACGAGAAAAGGGGCTATGTCACGCTATTTAAGTATCTTTTTAAAAAGCCAGAAAGTGTCGGCATCAATTGAATTCCAAAAATAAGGGTCTTGCTTTGTTATTTAAGGCTATCTTACGGCACTGAAACTGTTTTCTGTTGCCACCGACGGTTAGAATGGAAATGGATTGAAACTTGAAAAAATGCTATGTTCTCAAAAACCACCAAAAAATTATTATTGTTAGCTCTCCCGATAAAATTTATTTGACATCTTCCTCATAGATTTACAGGAGCAGTTTGTGTATGAGCAAAGATCACTGGGTTATAATTTTAGCACAGAATTGACCCAAAATAGCAAAATCCTCGTGACATAACCCCTTCAAACCGGATTTCGCTCCAAATAGTCCCCAAACTCATACTAGGATAAGAATCCAAATTTTATTTTCCTGAATATCAAACACAAACAGCACCACAGGCTGTTGTGATTTAAATGGTCACACTTAAGGATTTCACCCATAGAATAAACCTTTTGACCCATTCAAATGAAAGCCACTGGGCGGTGCTTTTTCCGTGGTAATGATTTATTATGTCGCGCGAGGTGGTTCAAAGGTTCGAGTCCGCCGATTAAATTCTAGAATATTCTTGAGTGTACAAGTGCATGTGCACTTTTCAGTATTTTGCAAACTAAAACTTGAGAATTTTCCCGAGGCTTTCTCGGATCCGTTCTACCGTGAAAGTGAAAGCGTTTCCCATGGGACAAGTTCTTTCCAGGTCATGCCAGGTATCATGGCATACGGGTTCACCATACCTTGACTGCTTACACGGGAAATATCCCGGTTTACACTTAGTAGTGGTACAGTTCACCATACCTTGACTGCTTACACGGGAAATATCCCGGTTTACAGTTAGGAGTGGTACAGTTCACCATACCTTGACTGGTTACATAGGAAATATCCCGGTTTACAGTCAGGAGTGGTACCGTTCACCATACCTTGCATACCTTGACTGATTACAAGGGAAATATCCCGGTTTACACTCAGGAGTGGTACAGTTCAGCTCATCAGATCCATCCTTACAATCATCATCACCATCGCATACCCAGCTACTCGATATACAAATGGGTTCCCCACTAGATTTGCATCTAAACTGATCGCGTCCACACTGAAGAACAGCCGAACAGTTAGCCTCGTCTGATCCGTCGCTACAATCCTCTTGATTATCACAAACCCAGGCCTTAGGAATACAGGTGTGCCTCTGATTGCACTGGAAATGAGTTTCCTGGTTGCATAGCTGGTGAACTAATAAGAAGATAACAGACGTTAGCACAAACCAGCGACTGATGGTTTGGAAAATTTCGTAATCTCATAAGCTATGAAGGTGAGATTTAATTTTCAATACAACACCCTACCGGGAAAAGTGGAACTGAACTTGGCAACTGCATTAAATTTATCTGAAGAGTATGCGTGTGAGAAATTTGGCCTTAGGTTATGCTAAAGCAATTAGACACAAAAATTAGATAGTTAGTCCGAGGCTTCTATTAAATTAACTGATAGCAAGGTTTCGATTAGAACTCTGTTGTGACCCCTTTCGTTTATCAATATACAGTATACACAGTTTTGGAGTGAATGTAACCTTCGAAATGACGAGAAAGAAAACACACGGGGCAGGGGGGGGGGGGGAGGACACACCTTGGACTTTTTGGTGGGGGTGTGCCGCCCGGCTCTTCAAACCCTCACCCTAATTTATACCGAAACACGGTATTTCCAGACCCGTTTTAATACCAGGCTTCTCATATCCAGACACGTTTTTACATGAAAAGAAATAGCTACGTTAAATGGTTAATACGTTTGTGTGGTTCCCTTGAAAACTATACCAAATTTCAGATCAAAATGACTAAATCCGTGACCCATTTTCACATCAAAATAGCTCAAAAACCTTCCCTGGGGAACATATATAGCTTATACAGGGGAGTACCTCTTCCGCAGAAAAGAAAAAACGATAAAACAGCAGCAAACGCGTAGCACTCAAATATGATTCCTCTCCTTTAGCAAAGTAACATTGGAAAGAAACCGTTATCTGCGTGGTCACTGGAATTCTAAAAAAACAGAACGTTTTCTTACGTGTGGTTTCGTTGACAGAGTCTGTTGTAGAAGGAATCGTCGTACTGGACAGTGTAGTGGCAACGAAAGTTTCACATCTTTCTCCTTCATAATTAGGCGTGCAGCTAATACAAAAATAGAATGACTAAAATAAACGTAGTTAAATAGAATTAACTTAATTTTTTTGTGTCGATAAATCGAGGAGTCATTCGAATACGTATGATATTGACCTGATATTGACCGTTCGGTTGATAAGTCAGTCGATCATTCAACAATCCTTCTGACTTTCTGCATTTTAGTTATTCAGTGAACTATACCAGCCAGTCAGTCAGTCATTCAATATTCAGTCAGTCAGTCAGTCAGTCAGTCAGTCAGTCAGTCAGTCAGTCAGTCAGTCAGTCAGTCAGTCAGTCAGTCAGTCAGTCAGTCAGTCCGTCAGTCAGTCAGTCGGTCAGTTAGTCAGTCAGTCCGTCCGTCAGTCATAGTCAGTCAGTCAGTCAGTCAGTCAGTCAATCACTCAGCCAGCCAGCCAGCCAGTCAGTCAGTCAGTCGTTAGTCCAAGTAATTTTTTACCTGCACACAGGCAGCGCCCCATTTCTCTCGATGCATGTACCACCATTGCGACAAGTATTTCGTTTGCACATAAAAGCATCTGAGAAAAGAAAATTAAGTGGTTCTTTACAAGGCATACTCAATATTTTATATCCACACTTAAGATCAACACATGTTGTGCAAACAGGTGATATTGTGTAGTGTACTGATAAATTCCCCTTTGCAAGAGTGAAAGAAATCATCGCAAAACGAAAGGAGAACTGACACTTTGATCTTAAAGCATTACCTGTGGTATTGCATGTCTTCTGGTCGTCAAGCAGCGCAAACCCTGCAGGGCAGTGACACGAAAAACCATCTGGATTAAGATGTTTTAGAGCCAATAAACAGGTATGACTGCAGCCTTTAGACTCGGGCGTAGGTCGGCAAGGGTTTCCTCCTGTGCAGAGAGAAGACAAAATGACATCAAACATGCGCTCCGTAAATGAGTAACTATTACACTTAGAGACCACTAAGACGACGACCACGCTAACTTCACAAAACGATGGACTGAAACGGTCAAAACAATTGCTCTGTATGTCAGGTAACATTTTATCTAATTTATTAGCAGCTTTACATTTTGAAACGTATTTATTTATCGATGGGAATTCTCAGGTAGATTTTCCGTACAAACTCTTGTCTTACGCTTGGGTTACCTGTGGTTTTCCCAACAAAAAAAAAAATTAAACACTGTCACGCATATTTTTTTGCCCTACTTACCCAGCAAGAGGATCAACCACAATAGCTCTTGGGTTTTTAAGTCCTGTTGTTATCAAAGCCATTCGATTGCTGCCATCAAAATCAGCCACTCCAATGATATCAACCCCCGTGTCGGTCCAATACAGCTTCTTATTGACCCAGTCGACAGCGAGTCCCTCAGGCGAGCTTAGACCTCTCACCACCGTATGGATGTTGCGGCTGTTATTGACCGGTGCGCGCTGAATCGAACCCAAGACGACATCAGTCCAGTAAATAAATCCTGTATCAAAGTCGAAATCTATTGCTATCGCTGCTCTCTGACGTGGGATGACTGTTTGGTGCGAAGTTGAATCCAGCTGGATACGGCGTATATCTCGGCGATTAGCAAAAACAAGGAATCCGTCTGGAAAAGACATTTCAAGATTTTTATAACCTCTCATGAATCAGGACCAATTTTCGCGCCGCCAAAAAGCGAAAAATGCCAATGCCTCGAACGGACGGAATAACCTATTGAAACGCTTGCTACGCAGGTTAACGAATCAGTTGATAGGGTCATAACTTTTTAAGTCTGTGATTAAATCCTAGTGTAACAGCCAAAATAAAGCTGCCGAGTAGTGCTTGTCTGTAGGGTTTTTGACGTTTTATAATCTGTATAAAGAAATTCTAACTTTTGCGTGACCTTTAGGGACTCATTTCAAAATTTCCGACGAGCTTCCCTGTCAGTTTTATGTAGGAGACTCCCCCCCGGGAGGGGGGGGCTCAAGCGAAAAGTGCATCGAACGTGCGGAAAGCCTTAGCGAAACGCTTGCTACGCAGGCTACTTTTGTCGAGACAGTTGTAGACCTTTTATTGGGCTGAACTAGGGGTTTATATAAAATTTGCCTTATCTCTTCTTTATGCAAATCTGAACACATGATTTTTACATAAAAGGGTAGGAGGTCGGACTGTCAAATCTTATTCAACGCAAAGGTTACCCACTTGGCGATGGCGATTTGCAGGGCGGGCGAAATACACGCGCGCGCGCGCGAATTTCGAGGCGACGCGACGCTAGCAAAGCGCCTCCTCGAAGTTTCGCGCGTGTGTGTGTTTTTCGCCCGCCCCACAATCGCCATCGCCAAAAATTAGAGACTACTCGCAGTCTAATTATCGTTGGGATATAACTCACCGCTTTTACGTGAGGGCTGCGTGCTTTCACCAATGCATTCTTCTCCTGTGCTTGGAAATCGATCACATCTGAAATTTGCTGGCCAACCGAATCCGAAAAGTTTCATCAGTTCTTCGCAGCCATTTCTAACAGTGTTACAAAGAGAACGGCAAGGCAGGATCGGTTTGTCGAGGACACAGCTCGGAGCGTACACAGAACAAACGAAGAGGACCAAATCTCGCGAACAACCCACTCTAGCGAGAGGGGAATATTGACTCACGTCTCTCTTGGCCTCCATCTGCGTTTCGTGCCCAATGGTGTTTGGGAATACTGTGGTATTGTACTGTAAACCGTTGCAAAAAGGCATGTCCAGTGGCTCACATTTTGGTTGGCCAAGGCAGGGCAATACTAGACAATTAAGCCCAAAAATGGCGGAGAATAGAGAAAATCTAATCATGTTTGCAGCGAACATCGATGCGGTTAGTTCCGCTCTTCATCGAGGTTAGTTATTAAACAGAACTACACACCATGCACCACGGGATTCGGTTATTTCTGCTCTGTATCTAATGTCTTCTATTTCGGCTAACAAATCACGCTCAAACTTGATCCAACTTGATCCTCCTCCCTGATTATTTTAGTCTAATCTTTACACCACAGGATTAGGGCATTTCTGCTCTGTATCTAATTTCTTTTATTCCGGCTAACAAATTACGTTCAAACTTGATATTATTTTTGTCTGAAATCTTGACCGGATGCTATTCATTAGTTAGTGATTACCCTTATGAGGTAAGTTACGAACACAATAAGGGACGGACCATTAGAAAAGTTATGGGGGAGGGGGGAATTTAATTTTCGAGCTGCACGAATTTTTTTCGTTAACACTTCTCTTGCAGGATTATTTTTTTCAGTATGCAGGGTCTTTTTTTCTAGGCTACTCGCCGTGCATGAATTTTATCATTTAATTTTCCCTTGCATGAATTTTTTTTGGGTACTTAGCCCGCCCCTCCACAACTTTTCTAATGGTCCGTCGCTAAGCCAAAGTTACGTATGACGACAATCGACGCATCACCATCTCGAGAGCGTCCCATTTGGTCACGCTTGTACAACTATAGCCTGCGTGCAGACGTCTCCTATTTCCTCCCACCCGCAGGCTAGTACAACTATAGCAAGATGAAAAAGCTTTTACAAGAAGGATCAGTTTTCAAGTTATTTTTCAGGGCTAGAAAGTCACATTGTTCTTTCGTCCCTCGCCATGGGCTAACCCTCAATATTTTACAAGACCAAAATACAATTATCTTTAACGTATTTTGGTCTTGTAAAATGGTGGAGGTTAGCTCCTGGCAAGGGGCGTTAAAACAATGCGACTTTCTAGCCCTAAGAAAAATAAATAGAAAACTGATCCTTCGTGTAGCAGCGATAGACCGGTACATAAATATGGCATATTGCGTATATAAATATACGAACACAAGCAGGAACACAAGTTAAGACTTAGCTTTTTTCATCTTGTTATAGTTGTACAAGCTTGACCAACCAGGTCCACCAGAGAAGTTCATTACAAACTCGATATCTAAAAGGAGCGTTTACTCACGGATGCGTTTTAGTTTGGGAGTTATCGCGCCGATCAATTCGAAACTTCAACATCCCCCCCCCCCGGTGCATTGTGCACGGGAAGGGGGGAATTTGAACATTGCCTTGTAAGGGTGGGGAATTTGAACCGGATTAATCTCTTGTTCTGGTGTAATATTCCGTACGTTTTTTCGGTTTTTGCAAGGTTTGACGGATTTCCAAGATAGAATTTCGCCTCTGTTAGTGAATAACTCATTCAAAAGGGTCTTCAAAAGACGTTTGATGATGTCATCACGGCATATCTCTCCCTGAAAAGCGTGAACAGTGTATGATTGAAGACGAAATTTGTCTTTTAGGAGAGTTATTGCAATACTAATTGGTGGGGCATTTCAACGGCTTTTTTGCCCCGAGGGAGGGAATTTCAACGATCCAACCTTCAAAAGTTCAAATGCCCAGGGGGGGGGGGGGGGGGGATGTTAAAGTTTCGAATTGAACGGCGCATCATTTTTGAAATAACGAAGCTATTAACAGCAGTGCATAGCGACTATCTTTCTACCTGCAATGTAATAAGGGCTAAGAGTAAAATTCAAGCAGAACTGGTTCCTTTAGAACCATACCTAACTCGGAGTTTCGCAATGGCGATGTTTACGACTAATTCATTTTTCACGAAACTAAGGTAGGGAATATCAAGAAGTCAATCGATGAATAATACCCTGGTTCCAGAGGCTCAATTCTGGGCCAGGGTATTCCGTCAACGACAAAGCATGTTTACGCCTAGCCTGTGAATACAGCCGTGGCCGGAGCGCGGAGAGGCGGCTGTATTCGCAGGCTAGTTTACGCCCTGCGTACAAAGGGGGCTATTTCTACCGGAAGTCACGGACGAGAGTCGACATAGTACCCGAGTGACTACAGCTAATAGCTTGAATTATCTCGTGATCTGGGAGACACCCAAAGTCGGAAGTCTTCTTTAGCCATTTGAAGTCATTGGTTTTAATTTATCGTTTTCCTGCCAAAAACCAGAAAAATTACCGGTTTCAGTTTGTAGCGGTCTTTCAGCTGTTTACAAATAGCATGTCGACACTGAACGCGGCTGAATACGGGATGGCCATTAGAAAAGTTATGAGGGAGGGGGGGGGGGGAGTACAAAAAAAATTCATGCAAGGGAAAATTGAGAGAAAAAAATCATTGCACAGCGAGCAGCCCAGAAAAAATGTTCTTGCATACGGAAAAAAAATATTCCTGCAAGGGAAAGGTTAACGAAAAGAAAATTCGTGCAGCTCGAAAATTCCCCACCCCCCGCATAACTTTTCTAATGGTCCGTCCCTGAAGTGAACTAGATCTGACCAAATCATAGCGCGCCATTCCTTTGAACGTTTTATAATTGTTATTTACACAGAGGTAAGGGACTAGAGTATCTTAACCTTTATTTCTTAACACAACTTAAAATACTAGCAATTTCCGCCGTCTTCAGAAGACCTATCATTACTGCCACAAAAACGACAAACGGTACTACCAAAACAACTTTCTTACTTCGGCTTGTTTGCTCTATAACAAACAAGTAACTTCACAGAAAATATATACAAGGGATTACGTAAAACATGAACTACACTGTTTGAGTAACTATACAGCCAAAATAATCGCCATTACTGTCACAAAACAGTAACCTTTACTCAGAAGTTAATCAAGCCTGGTTTTCATTAAGACGAACAATAGTTTGCTTCAAGTGAAAACGAACAAAGATGGTAACAAAAGCACACGAAAACGTGCTTTCGTTCCTGTCATTGACCTCAATTATGCCTTGACGTGAGTGCCAGAATGTGCTCTCGCGCGATTCCACGTGTGGACTTTCTTTTTGTGCCGTGAAGCCTTCGGCCAACCCCCCATGACAACAGGCGAGAAAAAGCTCTGATTCTCAGCCATCTTCGCTGCTTGCGTATGGCATTTTTTTTTTTGAAAAACACGCTTGTCAAGGATAAAAAGAAAGTTCTTTTTTTCAGTTTCACATTATTGTTTAATCACGGTTCCAACCCTCATCACTTGGGAAAAGAACTGCCATTTTCTGTTAATCGTTTTAAAAGCAAGCGAACAAGGTCGGATTGTTATTGACCAATAACAGGTTTCTCGCCGAAGAAAGGTTGCTTTTGACGATCACCCGACTTCGCCTTTGTAATGCAATCCTCGCTAACTAAGCGCTCCTTCTTTTTCCAAAAACTCATCACCCCTGTTAATGACACTACTGGAGTTCAGGAATATGGCCGTTTACGGACGATTCAGATTCGCTGTTTTCAGAACTCCTTTGCAGCCGTTATTTGACTGGATACGTAACTGTTTTTTCGATCGCGAAGGGAGGAAGCGTTGCGTGGCAAAGAAACCAAGCTACAAAGGAGAATAAGTAACAAAGGCTTGTGGATTTTTTAACCTGTAGCTCAGCCTCATTGCCTTGATGACAACAGGAAGATGGAGGACATTTTAACTTACTGTACTGAATGCCAGACTAGTGGCGTGGAACCCTTTTTCTCTCAGAGAGCGGGGCTAGAAGGTGAACGGGTGAATACCTGGGAATTCTATTCTCACGCGTCGAGTTTCCTCTTTTCTCTCAGGAAGAGTCAAGCAAAAATCGCCTTTTGCACAGACAGCTAAACATTTCAACACTAAAATGATGAAACGCCGTTGGCTAGTCTCCTACGCGTCGCGTGACGAAACTAAAAACCACTGCTTAGGAGACTAGCTGTTGGCTTACATGCATGATATCTGTTGGATGGTAGCGCAAGCCGCAAAACAATAATACAAAAGAAAACTTGGTCCAACTTCATCCAAGGGACCAACACTGTTGGACCAACAAACAGCCACCATAAATAATAAAGTTTTGCACAAATTAAAAAAAATAAGCAAAATAGAAAACCAAACAAACAAACAAAAAATAAACAAACAAACAGCCGCGATTCAAGTATGTACAGCGCGATGGCCACTGACATTTTCTCGAATGTGCGAGTTCGCTCCTCGATAGTTGCTGAGAGAAAAGAGGGAGTCTAGCAAGAATAGGAAAAAAGCACAAATCAAAGCAATAAAGTACAACGTGGCCACCGAAAGAACGCTTCAATGTTCATTTTGTTGAAAGAGTTGTCCGATTTACTGTCTCTTTCTCTGTGAGGGAGATGCTGCAGCCTCTTGAGATGAGCCCGCTAGCTCTCCTTCTCGGTCAGTGGTCTCCTGTAAAAGACATGAAGGAAATCATGTGAGATTCTGCTCATCAGGGGAATTACTGTTTCGGAGAACACAACGATAGACTACAGTATTTCTGAAGGCCATAACCAGTCCACACTTTACTAGACTTACTTTAACCCTTTAAGCCCTGATATAAAAATGCATATTCGCCTTACTGTTCTCCATACATTTCTTATGGAACTAGTAAGGAGAATTTGTCTAAATATCAAGCCATCTTATCCTTGGTGATCACTTTCTTTATTGTCATCACTTCAATGTTTGAACAAGTATTGCTAATGTAAAGAGATTTTATTTTCGCCACTGTTAGGGGTTAAAGGGTTAAGCTCCCTATGATGTCAGACAAAAATCTTGAGACACCTTGCCGTGTTTTCCTCCTCTTCCCCTTTTGCAATGTTGAATAACTACATAAGTTGGTTTAAACTGCGAGAAACGGTGGGTTTTTTGGCAACATTGAAAGGGGAAAGGGGTAGCGAACTACAAAGCGTAAATTGTCTCAAGAATTTGTGTCTGTGGTTGTAGCCTCTAACGCAGATATTCTTTGAGCTGGTCACGCATTCCTCCTCCATGAATGGAGTTGCGTGACGAGGAGTTGTGTGACGACGGGACGAGTACTAAAGACGTCTGCAATGGAGGCTACGAGCTCGCCGAACAGAGATGGGTAAGAGTCAAAGTGGTCTGCGGTGTTATACGCAAGCTTTCAAAATGGCTCCATTTCCAAGGTTCTTTCCTGTTGCAAGCTAAAGAACAACAGTCCTTTAAGACGTTCGAAATTGTTGAAAATTGGTTTGAACAAAGATTCGTTTTACTGACGAGAAACAAAGGATGCTTTCCATTCGTTCAAACATTTCAGTTTAAATGTCCGTCAGGTCCATTCACGGGTTTTTTCCCCAAACTGAAAATCCACGCTTAATTTCTTGCCGCTGAAACTTGGCCCGATATTTTGGGTTTGCCGATTTTTCAGAAAGCTGGAACAACCTCGAGAGGTAGACCAAAGTTTCCGAAAAATTCTTCACGCTATTCGCTCCCAATAATTTCGGAATTTTTGGTCCATTGCAAAGCGCCCAAATTGCCTTCAAATTGCCTTTCAGTTTTTAGGGTGATGTATGGCACGAGCAGTGCTTTATTAAGGTTCTATCTGGCTCGCCTAACATCACGCAAACGTGAAGCAAACGCTAACAAAATCTTGAATAGAAAAAGGTAAACAATCAGTTTAGCGTTATGACAAGGTTTGGCAAACTGATGTCTACTGAAGCCATGCTCCGTCTTTATAAGGCATTTATACTTCCTCACTTTTATTATTGTTCTATGGTGTGGCATTTCTCTAGTAAACAAGATTCTGATAAACTGGACCTCTTAAACAAACGTATTCTTCGATTCATTTTCAAGGATTTTAACTCTGAGTACAATAATTTACTTAAAAAGGCAGGAACCGCAAACCTTAAGGACAAGCGTTTACAAAACATGATTCTTACTATTTTTAAATGTCTTCATTTTTCTGATTATCCAAGATATTTAAAAGATATGTTTCGTTTACGCTTTAGCACCTATTTTTTAAGAGGACATAATATGCTCTGTTTGCCCAAACCATTGACCACTTCTTATGGTCTCAATTCCTTTAGTTACTTGGCAGCAACAGCTTGGAATTCTCTTCCTGACCATTACCGCACTATTTCTGATTTTACTTCTTTTCGACGACTGATATCTACAGGGAACAATAATTTACTTAAAAGGGCAGGAACTGCAAACCTTTCTACATCGTGATAATTTGCAAGTTAGTTGTCTAGGTAGTTAGTTATCTTATTTGTTATATAGAATTAACTTTTTATTATAATTATTTATTAATGTAGTTGGCTCGAAGATATTAGCACTTGAGTGCTACACTGTAAATTCGAGGGTAAATAAAGTTTATTGATTGATTGATTGACCAAGCAGCTTACTTACCCCGTCACTACTGTCGCCTTTCTCCGAAGGCGGGTACGAGTCAGCTTCGTTATCACTCGGCTCCACTCGGATTCGCGGCGGACGTCCTCGGCGCTTTTTCTTCTGCGAAGAAAAGGGGCGAAGTTTAGACCCACGAACACTCCTTTTACCGGATTTAATATGCAGGCGTTTAACAGAGATGGACGCAAAGGGCAAACAGAAAGCAAATGTAAGGTGAAGAGCTCTGGCGAGCACAAAAAATTCCGAAAGAGAACAGTAAAAGAAGAGAGGAAAAACGCAGTTGTAGTTACTACGACGGTGAAAAAGTATAGAACTAGTTTCGTCGTTGCTGTTTACAAATCGTGGAGGAGGAGACCAAGAACGCACGCACACACGCACACACGCACACACGCACACACGCACAGACAAATGCAGGAGAGCACACATGCATGCACATACATTGGCGCATGCCTAAACAAAATGTGCTGAACAAGCATGCTGTCATATGCTAGGTGGACTGAACAAAACTGGTAGACTCCGCGCGCGTAGCTCTTTCTTTTTAACAATGAAGAGGGTCATTTTTTTCATACGATAAAAGAGAGTTTTCTGATGTACTACAACACTAAACACACAGTAAACGTATCAACTGGGGTGACTGCCACAAGGCAGTTGTTCCAGTCAGGTAGAGTACCTTGAACTTTCCGTTAAGTCACCGAGGGACTAAATTTAAAAAACTTCAATGACAAACCACTTCCACAAAATACAACTTACAACAGGTCCCATTTCAATCTTGGCTTTCTCTACCGACTGTTTCCCAAGCTTAATACGCATCTTAAGAGATGACTGACTGCTTCCACCTAACAGAGGAAACATCAATAAGGAATCAACTGACAAGTCTGGAGCAAATGTGAATACGATGAGTGAGATCAGAGGGCTCGCGCGCGACAATTCACGCTTCTGCGCTTCGATAGTACCCGAGTTTATGGGGATTCTAATTTTAAGAGAAAGAAACGACCGTTTTGCAGTCTAACCCTTTCACTCCCAGAGTCACTTATGGAGATGTTAAGGTGATTCCAACTTCCCAGTCTGTGGATGAAATCCTGTGATGTGACCATTCAAATGAAACCTCGCCAGTAGCACTTAAACATGATACTACTGAGATTGAGGTTTGCCTTGAATTTTGATTTTAGGCACTCTTGGGAGTGAAAAGGTTAAAGCTCATATGACTAACCTTCTACATCTGATCCTACAGATTCTCCTTCTTCTCCTTCGCCTTCCTGAAAAAAAAAGGCACACAAAAGTTGATATTGAGCAACTTACAAGCCGAGAATCAAACCGAAAGTCACGAAAGATGTGTTACAGACCTCTTCGTCTTCTTCTTCTCCATCACTTCCGACTTCTTTGTCACTTTCCACTTCCGGTTCCGGTACTGCCGACTGAGCCGACTGCAACTCCTCGCCAGCTTGCAGCTTTTGTCGAGCATGTGTGAAAATGGACTGCAAAATGAATGACACGAGAATGGGTTGATGCGAGTAAAAAGCTCGAAGAGTTATTTTCTTATATAAAATCCCCGCTTAAATCTGTTAATATACATATTAAAAAAAATCAACTATACTTACTTGCAGCTTGATGGAATCCTCGTAAATCTGCACAAATAGAAATAAAGTAATTCACAAAATGATCGAAGTCATGCACGCAGGGCTTTTCTAGAAATACGATTGTGAGCCCCTACAATGGATTTAGGGTAAAAATCGCCAGAAGCTGAAAATGGTTTACCCACCCTTTGAGAAAATCACTCGATTTCGTTCTTTTGATGCTCTAAGAGCATTTCATGTACGAGAAAAGGTATTCAATTTGAATTTCCGCACAGTTTTCACCCAAAGGCGTGAAAATCCCCGTGACATAGCCCGTGTAAATTATGCAAATTAGCCTGCGTCACAGACAGTCTACAACGCCGGTATTTGAGTGTCATGTCCGGCTGCACCGCAGGGTAGTGTAAATCGGTGATCCAAAACAAATATTTTGAGATATCGAGCCTCTAAAGTTTCTCCACACAACAAAGTTTTAGTGAAACTCCTTAAAAAATTGCTATCCACTGGCAAACACCAAACCTTTTTGTAACAGGAACATTGGTTCCTTCGCAAAATTTCTGCACCTAGTTAGGCGCACTAATACAAATTTTATGCGTCAACACCTTAACTGCAGCAGTTCCGCATACTCCACTCTATAACATTCCTGGACTTTCAGTGAGTTGAATGAAAAAAGAACGATTTCAAGTTTAAACAGCGTTATGTTACTCGTTTAGCATACCATGGATCCTTCGATGTTGTAGGTCTGGGCATTCTTGCACATTAGAGTAAAGTCTTCTTCCAAATCATCCAACGACCGGTACTTGTGGGAATTAATTCGCTCCTGAAACGAAAACATGATAACCCTATGTTATCACTCACTTTCAAAAGTCACCATATTTACCGTGTAAGACCTCATAATATCGTAATGACCTGTCAATGGATTATTGATACACTTCGAAACTTCAACATCCCCCCCCCGGGCATACCCCAAGCATTTGACAGTGCATCGTGCCCGGGGAGGGGGGCGGGGTTGAACGTTGCGTTGGAAGGGTGGGAAATTTGAACCGGATTTCTCTCTTGTTCTGACGTAATACGCCAGTGAGTTTTTTCGATTTTTGCAGGGTTTGACGGATTTACAAGATAGAATTTCGCCTTTGTTAGTGAATGACTCTTTCAAAAGGGTCTTTAAAAGAAGTCTGAAGGTGTCGTTACGGCATATCCCTCTCTGAAAGGGTGTAAAGTGTTTGATTGAAGAGGAAATTTGCCTTGAGGAGAGGTAGTTCAGTACTAATGGGTGGGGCATTTGAACGGCTTTTTTGCCCCAAGGGGAGGGGATTTGTCCAAGCCAATCTTAATAAGTTCAAATGTCCGGGGGGGAGATGTTTAACTTTCCAATTAATCGGCGCATTAGCTAATCTCCGACGCAGCCGTTGTTAGGGTCGTCACGCAACGCTGCGTGACGACCCTAAGAACGGCTGCGTAGGAGACTACGACTTACCCGAATCTTTCTGATGTCCACTGGGTGTTTGATAATCTGATAGTAGTCTGGCAGTTCTTTTCTTGTTGGTAGAACCATAAAGATTCCAGCCAAGTTGCGAGAAGTTGAACTGAAGACAAAAAGAAAGCCAACAGATGACAACTGAAAACCAAACGTCTGAGAAAGTGAGAAACGTTCGTGGTCCCACACTGTGTACAACGAAAAAACCATGTAGGTAACAGTGGACGGGGCTAGTCCATGGAGAATAGAGAATTTGAAAGAGGAAATGTATACTTACTTCAATTATTCCAATTTAACCCTTTCACTCCCAAAGTCAGGTGATTTTAACTTCTGAGACTGTGGATGAAATCCTATGGTGTGACCATTGAAATGAAACCTTGTCAGCAGTACTTTCACATGGTACTATTGAAATTTAAGTATTTTACAAAATGAAATTTGGGATTCATCTTGAATTTTGATTATAGGCACGTTTGGGAGTGCAAGGGTTAATTAAAGTCAAAGGAATACTCACTCATCCACATATCGCACGATGTACTTCATCAGCTTTTTCATCTGCTTGGTTAGTTCAGGTGGATTGGGAGCAAGTTTAACTATAAACCACAAAAACAGCCCTTCATTAGTAAAATTATCTCCTGGGCAAGAAACACACAATACTAATTTACCAAATGGATTTTTTCTTGGTGTAAACTTGAGTGTTCTTCACAAGAAGAGAGTTACAATTCAACACCGTACCTGCTGGTGGTCGACCACGTTTCTTCTTGACCTAAAAAAGGAAGCAAAATAAAGAAATAATCGACGGGGCTCATAAAATTCATGTAAACTATTTTAAGTATTAGTTTAGAAACATAAAGGACAGATCGGAATTAATCCAAGGAAACCCCAATATAATGGTTCAGTTCTTTTAAAAGATTACTCTACTGGTTTTCTGTAACTTTTGACAAGTGTCTTTCGCTGTGGATGGCTTGGAAGGAAAGGGACTGCAATTCCCAAAAAAGGTCAATTTTTTTCAAGTGTTTCCCTTGTAACCTATTAAAATCGCTGAAAACGGATTGCGGGTTGCTCTCTCTTTGACACTTTAAGCCCCAATAGTGACAAGAATCTAACTTCCCATTACAACATCACTACTTAATCGAAAATGCAAGTTACGAGAATAAAGGAAATGATCACCAAAGATGATTTTACGCAAATTCTCCCAACTGCTACCATAAGAAATATATGGAGAACAGTAAGGAGAAAATGCATACTGATATTGGGGCTGATATTGGGGCATTTCGTGCACAAGAAAGATGGTTAGTTTTCATTACAAGTTGATTTACATGTTTTGCCAACATTTGGTTCTTATATTTGTGACAGAATATCTCAATAAGAAATCATCAACGTGCTCTCACGGCTTTCCCGTCAAGGGAAGAAATTTCAATGTCCTCAAGAACTGTGCTTTGTTTTACTTGTATTATTTCCTTTACTTGAACATTTTTACCTTCCTTTATTCTGAATTATTTTTTTTCTCATTTTTAAAAGTCGCGTAAATTTCAGATATCCTGATAAACACAAGCGTTTAATTATATTCTCCCAATTTGTTTAAAAGTTATCTCCAGAGACCGGCAAGGAGAATTTGTACATCGATATAAGGATCAATAGAAGCTTCATACCTTAGGTGAGTCAACTTCTTCTCCTGATTCAACCTTTCTTTTCTTGGAGATCTTCCTCACCTTTTGTCGTTCCTCTACCTCATCCAACCTGCCGTCTTCTATGGCCTAAAACAAATAAGAGCGGATGTTGCATCTTAGTACTGATTCAGTCCAGTTCAGACTTAAACTTATTACCAAGGCCATAAGAGAAAGAGAGAGAGAGAGATGCTGAAAGTATTAGTATTTGATAAACCCGATCCGCACGACCTATTAAGGTCGGCACACACGAAGGGACTAGTCGCACGGACTTGTTGCAGCGACAGGTCCACGATGGGACTAGTTGCGCGGACAAGTCCCTTGTAGTGTTTACAAGAGGGGACCTGGTAACAACAAAATAGCCAAATTTAGGGCGCTTTTACTGAAATTTGCCGAAACGTGAAGACGAAAAGTGGAGTGGACCTCAATAGTGAAACCGAATTTAGCAAGTTAACCGCAAAACGCAAAACATGAAAATAAACCGGCTCAATAAAACCGCACAGTCTTCATCTATAAGTCCACGAGTGTTTGTCATTTGCAGTTTCGATAGATTTTTTCTCCGTTGACCTACTAGTTTGCTGATACAGCGACTGTTCGATCAAGACTCCCAATACGGACAAATACGAGATTTATTCTCCAGGTCAACTGGCAAAAAAGTAGAAGATCCGATGGAATATTTTCATTTGGTCGCAGGAATTTGTCCCACGAACAGGTCACACGAAGGGACCAAACATAGTTTGTGGGACAAGTCCCCGGGACTGGTCCCACGAATTAAAAAAAAAACCAGTTTGAATTCGCGGGACTGGTCGTAGGGACCGAATTTTGGTAGCGTAGTTCACACAAAGGGACTCGGTCCGGGGACAAGTCGCGTAGTCCCCTCGTGTGTGCCGACCTTTTCATTATACCCGTGATTGATAGAGCAGTTTGCTTTGGCTTTGCATTACTAGGCTCTCTGATTGGTTGAAAAATCTCGCGCCACTTTCTCAACCAATCAGGCGTAAAACCAAAACCAATCGTGACTTGCTCGCACGCGTTTTCCCGCGCTTAGCGCCAACTGCTTGTATTTGCTTTGATTTCTGATTGGTTCATTTTGTGTTTTGTCCTCGTTGTGATTGGTCAGAATAATTACTTTGGTTTTGGTTTTACGACACTCATTTGAAAAGCGCTCTATGATGCAAGTTTGTTTTAGTCTTTTTTTTTCCCTGCTTACCTTGAGCCATTGCCTCTCTGTCAGATCATCGCAGTAAACAACGTCTTTACGGACACGTGAACCGCGACCAAACATCTTCTCTGTTTCTTCCTCCCAAGTCAGACGCTCAACCTAAAACAGAGATTTAATAATATTACTTAATGCGGAGTACGATTTAACCTTTTGTTGGTAAATTGATCGTCACATTCACCTGCGTAAGACGAACCATCATCTCTTTCTTATCCGAGTTAAAAGGCTAAACATTTTCACATCAACTCATTACTAACATGTACTTTCTCATCGAGTAAAACAAGTGTTCCAGGTTTTCAAGCCCCGCGAATCAAAATGTTTTTCAAGTGGGGTTATTGAAACCCTGCTTTAGTTTTGCACACTTTGTACGCCTGGCATGCATGAAGATCTACTGTCAGGTTCTAGCAGTGTGCCATCTCACTCTTTTTTGCAGCAGTGTTGTTGTTGCTTGCAGACCTGAATGTTTCAAACATAATTCAGCGGCCATGATTTGCAGTAATGATTCAACCAAGAGCAACGACGAAACCAGGCGTAAGTTTACTCGCATTACAGTCAGTAGATAGAAATAAGTAAATTCGTATTTGAATTTTAATTTTCGTTTGAAAAGAATAATCTTCGGTGTAGAGCTTGGTGACTTTTCTTTTAAATCACGACCCAGGCCTCGACTTAAGTCTCACCCAGTCGTTCAGGACGAAGTAGATTTTGTAGGCAAGTAAGGTTTTTTAGGGCCCAGACACACGGTATATTTCCGACGCGGTCTGTAAACAACAACGAAATCGGCTTCAGAGCAAAACTAGACTCCTTATTTATTACAGTCACTGATTCTCATTTACTTTCTCTCAAAGCTTCTCACCTCAGCGTCATCTTTGACAATCCAGCGAGGCAGTTCATTCACCTGCATCAGCCGAGGACGGCGCCGAAGGGACCCTGCCTCCTGTGAACAGCAGGGAATAAAAAAATGAATGAATGAATGAATGAACGAACGAACGAACGAACGAACGAGCGAGCGAACGAACGAACGAACGAGCAAACGAATGAGTGAGTGAGTGAGTGAGCGAGCGAGCGAGCGAATAGATGGATGGTTGGATGGATGAATAATAGATGAATGAATGAGCGAAGAAACGAACGGATGAACGACTTAACTAAAATTCAATGTAACATTCTAATGTTAGAACATCTTTCTTAGATTAGCAGCCAACACAACAAGAAAGCCGTAAATATTTCTGATCAAGGAAGGTCATTTCTACTATTATCTGATCTGTCAACACATACTTGTTTTCTCCCAAAAAATTCTGAATTAGCCCGGTGAGTTACGAGTCAGGTCAATTTGGTGATCACTTCCTTCATTCTCATCACTTGAATGTTTGAACAAGTAGTGACAATGTAAAGAGAAATTTTATTTTCGTCACTGTTAGGACTTACCCTCACTTCCTGCCTGCGTCTTTCAATATCCATTCGCTGTGGGAAAGAAATAAAGAAAAGAAAAGAAGTTAATAGAAAAATATATCGATTGAAAATACTTAAGGCAAGCTACTTTATATGTTTTAAAAAATAGGTGGTTCACATGACTGAGGGAAATATTTGTCCCTGTGACTTGTGGCAGGGAATAGCCCAGTGTTCGTTACTTCGGTACTCGTTTTACCCTTTCACGCCCAAGAGTGCCTAAAATCAAAATTGAAGACGAATTCCAAGTTTCATTTTGTAACATAAATACTTAATATAAATAGTACCATGTGAAAGCACTGCTGAAGAGGAGTCATTTCAAAGGTCACACCATAGGAAATCATCCACATACTCAAAAGTTAAAACCACCTTAAATGTCTCCATAACTGACTCTGGGTGTGAAAGGGTTAAAGCTTTTTCAACGAGCAATGTCACTTATTCTAATTTTGGCGGATGAAATATTAAAAAGTCGTGCGGCCGAGTCCTGAAAAGACTCTTTCTCCAAAGGTATAACCAATCTAGTGGCGGAGCCAGAGCGCAATCCTCGAGTGCAAGTTACTCGATTATGTTTGAGGTAGGCAGGCCATGACTCTCCGGTTATCTCTCATTAAAGTCATCAATGCATCGCCCAGTAACCCACCACTAAATCTAAATCTGTCGGGTCAGAAGCCTTCTTTTATCAAGTTTTTGACCTAACCCCCACCCCCCCACTCTTATCTGGAATACTGGACTAGTCCCTGGACGACAAATCTTGTGTTTGTCGATCTTTATACCCCCATAAGTACATGTACTAGCGTCCATAAGCTAAGATGTCTCTGAACAACACTCCCACCTGAAACAATTCAAATTCTTCTTCTGTTCGCGCAATCATCTGATTGATGGTTTCATCATCTGGAACTTCACTTTCTTCCTGTTGAATTGGAAATACAATGTTCTAACACATTGCAGTTACCAAGAATCTGTAAGTAACATTTGATGCTATTACTCTACTTCCACACTGTACCTATGATCACTGCAGAAACCAGGGGCAAGATTCACAAAGCTATCCTAAGTCAAGATGAATCCCAAGTATTGTTTCTTAGCAATAGGCTTTTGTTTTCCAACAATACATAGGACACATCTTATCTTAAGTGGACTTCATGAATTCGGCCCAAGGATGAGCTAGCCTAGTACCCAGGCATTCTCTTCTCACTCACTCCACTTGGCCAAAATTGTGACGTCACCGAATGGCATACCAGGCGACTTATTAGGTGACGTCATGATGTTTCGCACCAGGCCGAGTGAGTGGGAGGACAATGCCTGGGTACTAGGCTAGCCAAATAGGCACACAAGGTTTGTACTCTTTCCCAGAAACGTGTTTTCCAGGACTTTTTAAGAACTCGTGCAAACTTTCTAGGGTTACAATTAGTCCAAACAACACGCAATTTGTATGGAAACACTATCACAATAGATAGATAGTGGCCTCCATTCAGGGAGCTTACAAATCATCCCTGCTATCAACAGGAGCCCTGAGTTGTGCCCACGTTATACTGAAATTTTGCAATTTTTCAACCAAAAAAGAAAAGTGTCCATGACATTGACTTGAACCTAAAATCATACTTCCTTTTTGTTACATTTCTCAAGAGACAAACCTAAAACCACGCTTGTTTTTGGCGTGTTTCTCAAAAGATGAAGCACGAAAAATTCACGCAAAATCTTTACCTCATCATCATCATTCTCCGTGTCAAGCAGCGCCATCAGGAAAGCTCTTCTTTCACTTGATGTGGAGTTCTGGTTGAACATTCCAGCTTGGATCACCTTCTCATCAACATTTAACTTGTATCTCGCTGCAGCAAGAATCTTCTCCTCAACACTGTTGACTGTCATTAGCCTCAACACTCTCACTTCATTTTTCTGTCCAATACGATGGGCACGGTCCTGAGCTTGTAGATCCTATGCGCAAAATAAGATCAAACAAAAGTAAAAAAATTGCGACATCAGATCTGATTACCAACACAAAGATCCAAGTACAGGTTAAGCCTTTAAGTCCCAATAGTGATAAGCATCAAATTTCTCCTCATCACATCAGTGTATTACAACACAAACAGGTCATGAGAATTTGGCAAATGATCCCCAAAGATGAACTGTCTTGATGTTTAAACAGGTTCTCCCAATTGGTAATCAATAAAATCTATGGAGAGCAGTAAGGAGAATTTGTATAAATGACGTTGGGGCTTAAAGAGTTAATGCATTGAGATAGAGGGGTCACACATGTAAATCTCGTCCAGATTTTGGACTTTCGACTTGCCAACATAGTTGTTAAGAGTTGCAGTTAATCATGTATCAGAGCCGCTTTCTTTTAGGCTCCATTACTCTTACGTCCTTTTGAGACAGAAATTAATTAGACCCCCCTGTCTCTTAAACCAGTTTAACCCAAAAGGTGAGCATTTGAATGAGTCAGGTAAGACACTTCATTCGGCAAACCAAGTAGTGTGTGCAAACGAATTTTGACAGTATGACACTGAACTTCAGGGAGGCTTGTTGGGGCATGTAACCTGTAGGCTGCAATTCAGCTTCCCCGGAAGAAAAATAAAAGCTTATGACTGTATATCATTCTTCATTCAATTTAGGCCCAGGAAGCAAGGGGAGACACATGGTGATGGAATTACATGAAGTATAACCAACCTGGTGTGGATTCCAATCACTGTCAAATATGACCACAGTGTCAGCAGCTTGCAAGTTCAGCCCCAGGCCTCCAGCTCGTGTGCTGAGTAAGAAGATGAAGTAGGGCGAGTCCTTGGCATTGAAAAGTGACAACAGTTGACCTCGATCCTCACTCTTTGTTGTACCATCAAGGCGGAGATAAGGGTACCCTGTTTGAAACAACAACTTGAATTTATAAACTGTGTTGAGCAGGTAAATTGGACACTATAAAGAAATTCAAAAGCTGATGTTTCAAGCCTTAGCCTGTTATCAGAGCGAACCTGTATGAACGGTTGAAAAGTGGCATCTTAACACTAAAGTGATCTTCTCCTAGTACATTTAAAGGGATTATGTCAGCTTGTTTTAGTATAAAGTGGTTCCAAAGTAAGAGTCTGTGGCTGAAATAGTAAAGTGCAACAATTCAAGTGAAAGCTATTGAGCAACACTTTCTTGTCGTGCTGTTTATTATGCTCAGAAAATTAACATTTTGAGCAAAACCGAAATACATACAGGAAAAAGGCAGCTTTGACAGATGTTCCAGGTTTTCCAAACACCACTCCAAAAGAAAATTGTTTGTCAGAGGGTGAATGGAACCCTGATTTAGTCTGGCACACCTCAGACGCCTGGCATGCATGGTTCTAGCAGTGCTCATTTAGCAAATATGTCTTCTCCCCACTACATACACTTTGAATCATGTAACCCTTTAAGCCCCAATAGTGACAAGCATCTAATTTCTCCTTACAATATCCTTACTTGATCAAACATACAGGTCATGAGAATAAAGAAAATGATCAGCAAATTTTCTTGATGTTTGTCCGCATTCTCCCAATTAGTACCATAAGAAACATATGGGTAACACTAAGGAGAACACGCATATTGATATTGGGGCTTAAAGGGTTATATGAAATTTAGCCAAGTTAACCAACAACAAACATGTGGTCTTCAAGCATTGCCCTCCCTTTCTCAGGGGAAAGACATTGGTAAGTGGATTATTTCCTTGGTTTACATGTAAAAAACATGCTGTGTACTGCTTTGGATCAGTGATGTTGAAAGGCTGACATTAAGATCGAGGATCAGTAGTAGCTTGACAAGACAAGGCTCCCCACAAAAATCCCTGTAGCTCAGAGGTTAGAATGTCCTTGGAACTGATTCCAAAGGTCGTTGACTGACACAATACGTGAATGAGAATTGTTTGTTCTAGCTACACTCTCGTGACAAACTTAATACTAGCACAATTATGATTAAAACTGAATTTCTTGGATTCACTGCAGTCTCTCGTTACCTTTCCAGTTGAAATAATCCTCAAGAATTGTCATCAGGGATGTCATCTGAGAAAACAACAGCACCCTAACAACAAGAAAATAAGATGCCTTGAAACACCATTTGCAATGATAGAAAACAGACAACTGGTCACCGTTCCAATGCATTCGAGCTTAAAGTCATGAAGGTAACTGGGTATCCAATTGACATCCATTTTTTGATGAAATACCAGGAACGTCAACTGGCCTATTATGTCACGCTCACTCACTCATCCTCTTAAGTCTTCATGCCGAGTGGCACATAAGGCCTCAAATGTCACAAATTGGTCAAAATTAATTTTATGGTATTTCTAAAGAACTGAACAGTTGTTGCCTTAGGGCCTCAAGAGTCCAGGATGCCTGATTTTTCAATTACTGGCTAAAAGGATGATAGCATTCCATCACAAAGGAATGTCTGGAGATCAATGGATTCAGTACAGTATACATGTAGTTGACATAATCAGCTTTTTTTTTATTAATTCACAGCTCTTCGTGTAAGGGCTGATTTAGACGGTATGATTTTTGCTTACAACTATTGTATGCAACCTGCTCTCGTCAGGTCTGCAACATAAATTGTGTCGTCTTAATCAGACCAACAACACCCACACAACAGCTGCACACAACACGAACAAAGATGCGGATGCATAGGTCCATACTGCGTCCACACAAAAATGCTGTAGAATTTTGAAACATGTTCTTAAAACCCTACGACAGTCGTAGCCACAACCAAAATGTTAGAATGATGAGTTGTTTACCATCTTTGCTTGACGCAAGCAGTGCACGCCACAAAAGTTGCATACCACAGTCAATCAAAAATCGTACCATCTTGATGCGCCTTAATAAAAAGAAAATAAAATACCTGTGGCTTGTCCTCTTGAGCTTTGGTAAAATCCTGTCCAGCAGGTCAAATTTTCCAGCTACTCTCACAACATCAGGCCTGTTTGAGACAAGGAATAGTTTGAGTAAAATAACCTCAGTTTAAGGGTTCATGAGTTCCAGTTAACGGTTTACACCCAAAGTGACCAGCATCCAACTTCTCCCTACAATATCACTACATGGTCAAACACACAAGTCATGACAATAAAGGAAATGATCACCAAAGAAGAAATGTCTTGATGTTTAAGCCAATTCTCCCAACATGTGACACAGAAAAGATATGAAGGCTAGAAGGAGAATGTGCATGTTGATATTGGAGTTAAAGGGTTAAGTTTTAGCATGGAAGGGAGCAGTGACCAGAACCTTACAACCTCTATTTTGGGAGTGATTCTGTTTGTAGCAGTGGATTCACTGAACTTTCCTATATTCTGTCTACATTACTCCTCTTTATGTAAGGATTGACCATAATAGCTTGCTAGTAGAACAACAACAACAACAACAACAACAACAAACTATAAGGACTGTGCTTAGAAGTTACATTCTGCAAATTATCAATGAAAGGGGGAAATGTGAAGAACAGTTCCCCTCAACCAACTGTCGGCTGACAATGGGTTGACTCTGTTTAGTGAAAGTGTTTATCATCTGGTGACCGACTATAAGTGATCTGCTGGCGATTTGTTAGTAAGATACTCTTTGAAATTGTGATAAATACAGCCCTGTTTATTATCAACAATGGTTGCATCAACAGAATGTCACTTACTCTTACTTTGCTTGTTCTTTCTTCAGCATATTTTTTCACAATGGACTGTCTGAACGTACATGGAGAAAGAATAGAATCTCTCTCTATGAAGGGTTAGTTTGTTTCCAGCGTACGACGTAATTAGCTGAGAACGTTTTCAGTGAGTTTTGAAGAGCTTGTCATGTTTATCAGATTACAGTCGAACCTCTACTAACGACCACCTCCCTACAATGGCCACCTCTCGACAACGGCAACGGCCAGTAAAACGTGTCCTCAACTTCTCAAATAACCTCTCCATAACGGCCACAAAACAAACAACCGCGGAATAATTGTGCTTTTAAAGTACCACAGTAATGTTGTTGGGCTTAGCAGAGGTCATGAAACTTGATACGTGCAGTGTCGGGTACTTGGACTTACGCACACGATGAGAATAAAGAAAAGATTCTGATAGCGAGTGGTCTGCAGATCAATACTTTTTCAAACAGCACCTCTTTTGAACAATTTTTTTTTCATTCGTCTTCTAGTGAAAAGTTGTGTTTAAAGACTTAGATGGACGACGGACGACGTACATAGTTGACACAGGCTCAGGTTCACTCTCAAAAAAGAAGAAATTATTTCAATTATTGCCTTGTTTTGTCGACATTTTCACTAAAGACCTTTCACACTTCTTTCGAGTTGTAATGTCAATTGACTAACACTGATTATCTCAAGGTTAGATACAAGCAATTAGAATAATATCACGACTGTTTAAATGAATTCTTGAGTGGTGTCATATTACATCCATACCTCCCTATAACGGCCACCTCTCTACAGCGGCCAGTAAACTCTGTCCCCTGGGTGGCCATTGTAGAGAGGTTCGACAGTATAATTTTTACAGTGAAATATACGGTGAGTAAAACTTATCTGTCGTTAACCTTTTGGTAACTTGTCGACAGTTGACCGACAGTCGTCGGAGAGGAGCCCTTCTTCACAATTACCGCAAAAGGAATGTGAAACAAAGGATAAGTGTTTCCCCCAAAAGACAGTACTTACCCATGAACAATTCCACTAGGGAAGCCCAAGTGCTCAGCCATAGATTCCTAAGAAAAAAAAAATAAGCAGAGAACTGGTCATTTGATCGTTCATCTGTTTGTCTGTTTTATTTGCTCCTTTCATTTATTTAACACTTCACTTTTGAGAAATAAATAAATAAAAAAAAAGAATAACCTTTGTTTAAATACGGCATGTGTTTAAGCTATAGACTTGTGCGGAAGTGTAAATAAAACAAATATTTAGAAGGAAATTGCAAACCGAAAATAACAAGTAAGAATCCCAACTGGCCGGAGGCAGACCAGTTGGCTATCTACAAACACAGCTGAGGAGTGAACTTAGGGCTACCGAGAAACAACCCCAACTAGTGGCTAGAGCGGGATTTGAACCCGGGAGACCAAGTTGAAATCCAGCACCCTAAACGACTCGGCCATGCTGCCTCCACTCATGCATACTCACATTCAGGAGTTTTCAAAATGCAAAATGTCATGCAAGGGATACCAAAATTTGTTCAAGATAACAGGACTTCAAGACAGCCAATAGTAAACAAATGAGCAACATACGAGAAGACAAATGAATTTCAACTTCAAGAGGTTCTAATTGGGGTCTACTGCAGTTGGTATCCCAGACCCTTTCCCTTCTGAGGTCAATACAAATTAAGCAAAAAATAATTTGCGGGTGGAAAATGGCTTCCTGCTGGTAGCAGGAGCAGTCTGGAAGGTTGGGTGAAACAGTAAAACTTTGGGTCAAAAAGTCCACTGTGTATTATATTTTAATTCATTATTCTTCCATGGGAGAAGTATTCCCTCTCCGGGAGGCTTGTGCGCTTGGAAGTAACAAAACAAAACTTTTGCATGTCCAGTGTTCTAACCTCAATGTGCTGGAACATAAAAGGATGATTACAAATCTTTCTCAGCTGCATGATGGTGTTCATCAAAGTCTTAGTTCCTCCACGACCCTGTCGTAAGAAACACCAACATAAGCAAGGATAACTAACAAACAAATGGGATTAATTAACTTTCTTAACTCCCAGTGCTTTTAAATTCTCAATGATCCAAATTAAGGGGACAATATCTTGCTTGAGGGACAAAAAACAGGTTAAAAACTCAAAGTTCTGCCAGAACCTCAATGTTGATTTCTGGACAACCTTTCAGGAAACCACATCAATTTTTTATAACAAGCTGCAATTCACTTTCATCCTTGCACTTCCACAATTATTGATCCCCAAGCTGTGTTCTGTTTTTTGCTTTTTATTACCCCTGCGATGTACATGTACAAGGGAGGGGGGGGGGGGGGGATGGCATCACAGTCCCCCAGCAGTGCAACTACCCTCAATATATACCTTTTCTTGTAGAGCACGTCAAAGGCTTCTACCAAATGCAAAATCTTTCTAAAATATTGAAACACAGCAAAACCCAGGGAAGGGGTTCCATCGACCTCACCTTGTACCATAGTGGGAGTGTGAATTTGCTTGTAATTCTGAGGGTTAAGAGTCTTTTCATCCAATTGGGTTGTACATTAATTTTGGTGGTGTTTGGCAAAATAAAAAAGAAATAACCGAAGTGAAAGTCCTTTGACATTTTGATGGAATACTATCCCTTATGCTTGAATGAGCTTAAATTTCAATGCAAGTAAATAAAAGAAGTTTTAACCCTTTACACAGTGATCAGCATCAAATTTCTCCTCATCATATCAGTGCATTATAACACATACAAGTCATGAGAATTAAGAAATTGATCACTGAAGATGAATTGTCCTGATCTTTGAACAAGCTCTCCCAACTAGTACTCAACAAAATGATGGAGACCAGTGAGGAGAATTTGTATAATGATGCAGGGGCTTGAAGGATTGACTATAGTTTTTACCCTAGGGAGATGTTTGGCTTCCAGTAATTTGCCTTGAGCACACAATCATGTACTTATATGGCAAGAAAAATATTCCAGGTTCTACTATCAAACCCCACTCACAGACTGACATATATCACTCTAATGGTGTTAGTGAAACCCTGGGTAAGTATAGCACACCTAGTACACCTGAAATACACATGTATGATTTTCAAGTTTGAAACAGTGTGCTGTTACCTCATGCCTTGCTGTTTTCATAGTGATATTTAAGCTACTACATGTACACGTAATTTAATTAACTGGTCAAATTACTACAAATGTAATCCTTCAACTTTCAAACAACAACGACAACAAACAAAAACAGCCAGAAATAAAATGCTTCGCAGAGCATCTCTTGTTCTGATTTTTGAAGGAGAACATTTTTTTTTCAATGATGCATTTTTTAATATATTGAAATGCAGGAGGATCACAATTGCTCCAGAAGACATAATTTGAAAGAAATAACTTTAACTAATAAGATTCAGACCTTTTTGTCCTTCTCTGAGCCATCTGTCAACAGTACACCAGCTTTGTGCATGTGGTTATAGAGAATGCGCTGAAGTGACGACATGTCACATTTCACGACATACTCCACCTAAAGAGAATAAGAAATACTACTGATTATCAACCTTGTAAAATACGGCATTAATTTTGTTGACAATTTGCATGAAAATTATTATCAACAACAAAGACCCTCCCTAAGAAGGTGATCGGCATAATTTTTTATAAGAATAAGTCTTTTATCATCCTCATTCCACTACACATTTTACACCATACCCATATACAGACTGTATTTGTACAATGGAGAATCTTCACTGCTACGGTGCCTCCTAATACAGATGTATTTTTGCAAAGGTTATGACTACTGGGAAAAAGTAGATCTTAGCAAGGGTTATTGGAATCCAAAAAGAAAGAAGTGGATAACCATGCATTTTTCAGAGATAATTAAGTAACCATAAGTCTTAAAAAGCATTAAAATATGAAGAATGTGTGGCAATTTCTTTCCAAATTTAAGCTCAATTACCTCTGAAAAATACATGGTTACCCCCAATTTTCTTTTAGGATTCTGATGACTCCTGCTAAGATCTGCTTTTTCCACATAGTCATAAACCGGGCAAAAATATTATTGTATTAGGGGGTAAATTCCTTAGGAAACCCGAATAACCCAAGGTGTGCAGAACATATGCATGGTAATAAAAGGAGACATCATCCTTAAGAACACTTTTGTTTGGCATCTAATGAAGTACATGTACAAGTAACCAAAGGATTTAGTAAAAACCTGTACTACATGTACCTCTCGAGTTGGGCAAGTTTCTGGTGCTAGACACATCAGAGCTGTGCTCTGGCAGTGTCCAGGGGCCTCAGGTCACTAGGGCCTGGGCAACCAGGCCACTGTCTTGGGCAACCAGAAAAACTTAATTTTTGCATGAACCATAAAGGCTGGCATCCCAGATTTCATGACTGGGATCCCCAGAGCTAAAAATTAACTTCAGTGCTTGGTCACCACTTGGGCCAGTATCCCTGAATTCTTAGTGGTCCTCAAATTTCCTCTCCTAACACAAAAAAATTTTTAAACCATTTTTACTTGAATAAACGCCCCACAGCTTTTTAACTTACGCCCCCAGAAATGGATTAATTATTCATATACACTGCTGTATCTGAATTGTTAGGATTTCAAAGCAGGTATTGCAAAATTGCAATCACTGCACAATCATACCAACAAAATTCCAGTTCAAAGTTATTGTTTCCTACCTTCTCTGGCAACTGAGATTCCACTTCTTTTTTCAGTCGACGCAACAAGAATGGGCGAAGCACCTGTTCGCAAACAAAGCAAAAGAAATACTGTACCATCAAAAGCATTTTACTTTGCCCAGCTAGTTAAATTTCTTTTATTGGAAAACTCTCGCAAACTTGCTCAGTTTTTGCATGTAAAGGACTGCCACAAAGCTTTGAAGAAGCTGCCTTCCCAGAGAAACTGACCATACAGTAAGGAAATTTTTCTATTCCTGTAGTCTGTTGCTGACTTTCAAGCTCTGAGTATCTGACTACCTTCCCTGTAGATGCTGTCATTAATAACCAGTCACCAGCTGCTACAGACAGTCTCGCATGCAGTAGTGTAGCAGCTCTCGTAAGCTTGTAATTCTAGTGGTCCTCTAGTGTAGCAGCTGCTATTGTGTTTGGGGCTAGGGGTATTGTTCATATTGTTTGTTCTATTGTTTTCTCGAAGGGTAGCGAGCCATTCATGTGAGACCTTGCGAGAGCTGCTACATCACCCCTCGCATGTGGTGGAGATTTTGTGTGCTAAACATTATCCACTTCAATTTTTCAGTAGCAATGGCCTCCGCTTTCGTACAGGGTTACAGGGTACGTACAGGGGGTATTTGCTATTTGCTCTGGCAAAATACTTGGACCTTAAGACACAAAATCTACATACCATACACACATTGAGCAAGTTTGGGTGTGTATTTTTTTGTTTAAAAACATCACTTATGCCCTCTTGTACTAAGCCCCTTATGGCCAGCCCTAGTTCAACTGTTCAGTCATGCATTAAAATGGGGCACCACAATGCTCTTGGAATGTTTCACAGAATTGGCTTAGATAGCAAATAAACAAACAACAGAAACAATGACGCTAGCCCTAAAAACAATAGAGCTTCATGGTAACAAGGTCCAATGAAATTATTGACCTGTACTAAAGAGCTTTGTGCCCCATGATTAAAATGCATTGGAGAAATAAACCACAACTAGAAATACACGTAGAGTAACTCGTAAACTGAGCACGAAAAGGCCAACTCTCAAAGAGAAGAGAAAGGACAGATCAGACGAAACTAGGTGGCAGATGTGTAGAAAAGATTCCAGTTTTAAGCCTAACCTTGTGCAAACGACGAATAATCAAGATGGTTTCTTCTTCATTCAGCTCAACCTACCCAAAAAAATACAGTTTTAAACAAGTGAAATATACATTTAAGAGTTGTCACTACTGACTAGGGGTGATAATATCTGTACAACAATAGTTTGGCTGAGTTGCTTGAAGGCAAATTGATGTCACAACCATTGTTTACTCACAAAACAAAAGCAATTTCAGGTGTTTGAGTAATTGCTATGAACTAAAAGGAAATAATCATTGAATTGTGATTGGCAGCAGCTGGGCACAATCGTTTACCAATAAATGTTCATGGTAGGAGTCATACTGCATAGAGTGTGGGTCAAATGGTTTGCTTTCTTGTAATGTCTGTTGTGCAGTGAAGTTGAAATTAAGTTTCTTTCAGCTGAGTAGTTTAATGCAACATGTGAATCAAAACCCTAACTATTGCTCTGAATGTAACAACGAACTTTAAGGAATGTTGGAATCATGCAGATCAATCCATTGTTATAATATTATCTACATTTCTTGCAAACTGTTCTGTGTGCTACAGTGTAAGTGAATTGTGTCTTGCGCCATGAGAATCATGAAGCATGAGATGGCAAGTACGGTAACTTACCTTACATGTGCATCAAGTACCGTATTTACCCGCGTATAGGCCGCACTTTTTTCAAGGAAAAAAACGTTCCAAATTTGGGGTGCGGCTTATACGCGGTTACAAGAGTTCTGAGCTCATTAATATGCAAAATTTCCCGACACACACAAAGTCAACAAAGTTACTGAAAGCTTGACAGTTTGATTGAGTGTATCATATGAGGTCAAGTTAATCCATGTCTTCGAAGAATTTTGCTTCTCTCCGCTGCAATGAGTGTATCTAGTTTCCGAATATGTTTGTTCTTGGATGAAGTCCAAAGAAGTTTGCATGTCAAGCCACGAAGCCCTTTCGATGCCGTTCACGTGAAACCGCGTTTGTTTATTTGCCGAACTACACGAAAAATACACTGAACCCGTCACAAAAAGAAAAAGTCATAAATGAAACTGATATAAAATATCACAGTTTCGAAGTTTAATACATATTGTCATGTCTTCAGCGATAAATAAGAGGTGCGGATTTATTTTTACCCTGCGCATGTTAATTTGCATATGTCAAAAGCAAAATTTGAAACCTTAAATACACAATGCGTAACGCAATGCTTTTGATACAACTCTCACTCTCGAAAGACGTTTTGCCTTCCTGTTTCACCTGTAAATGTGTAAATTCTTAAACAATCGGAAATTTAGCATTGCTTATGCAAAGCTTGTCACTACGCTGAGCCTGTGAAAAGCCTGTTTTAAGCAACAATGGGAAAAAGCTTGAGTCTTTTCTAGCGACTTTACATTAGTGAAGAGCGTTTTGTCAAATAGCCGTTTTGAGAATTATCGCAACAATTTCCGTAACATTAAAAACTCAAAGTGGATAATTTACCCTATGAGGAAAGGAGCAGCGAATTCTAAACGCATGTGTATCATTTGTCATTATTTGATCGCACAAAACGGCGATGCTTGCACCTCTTTTTTCGACACACTTGTTGTTGGATCTGTAAACAATAACGCTCGCGATCAAGTTCGGTCCGTTTGTCCCATTCATTTCTTGCTAGATCACTCAAGCGACAAGCTCATTAGTTTCGCGACTCAAAACTCGATTCTTCTTCTTGTATACTTAAGAAATGATTTTTTTCCCCAAGATTAGGTCACAAGTTTGGGGTGCAGCCTAGACGCGGGTAAATATGGTACATTAGTTAAATAAACATGCCATCAACAGGAATATTAAACAAGACGTGTAACCCTTTCAATGTCCCAGCAAAATATAATTATATTGCTAGGAACCTATTAAGGGTGAAGTTAGTTTTCCTCTCGACATTAAACAGGCACATGGTCACAAACATGTGACTGAGGTAAGCAAAGAGAGGAGAACACCTTTATTGTATGTGTAAGTAAACATTGGTGCATATTGTGGACCAACCTGTAGATTAAATCCAAATTTTTACCTGTTCAAAGGAAAGCTAATGACCTGGTATGGTTAATTGTGCTTTACAAGGTGGTGCTATCTTTAAGGATGGTGCCTCCTAATAGAGATGTATTTGTGCAAAGGTTATGACTGTGAGGAAGAAGTAGATCTTAGCAAGGGTTATTGGAATAAAAAAAAAATGCGGGTAACCACGCATTTTTCAGAGATAATTAAGCAACGATAATTCTAAAAAAGCATTTCAGCTCAATTATCTCTGAAAAATGCATGGTTACCCCCAATTTTCTTTTTGGATTCTGTTAGCCCTTGCTAAGATCTGCTTTTTCCACATAGTCATAAACCATGCAAAAAATGACGTTGTATTAGGGGCCAAATTCCTTAAGGAACCTGAATATCCTAAGATGCACAGAACGTATGCAGAGTAACAAAAGGAGGCGCTGTCCTTAAAGTCAGTGGACAAAATCTTCTAATATTGCCATTCATATGAAAGTTATTGGGCAGTACTCCCTACAGAGCTGCTGTATCCGTACTTACTACTATATTTTTAAATTCTGAAGTACCGTAAACACCGGCGTATAAGCCGCACTCACAGATAAGCCGCACCCCGAGATAAGAAGCTCAAGATTTGGACAAAAAAATTTGTAAAAAATTCATAGCCGAGTCATTTCATTTAACGAACATATTGGCTGAAGTGAAGTCCTTTCTAACTACGGATCAGTGATTCAATTTGTAGTCTGAATAAGACTCAAACACGCATTTTAATCCTTATAACAAGTATCAAAAAGGTATGTAAATGTACTTGAACACAAGACCACTTTCCCCGATGAACTTTTCCCTGGCATTTTCAAGTCTGAAAATTTGTGAGTAAGTTCATTCGGCCGTTCGGTCGCGTATCTTGGCTTAGTAGCCAAGCATTTGATGAGAAGAGAGAAAACTGGTAACAAGTGTTGTCGCTTCGTTCATTCGCAAAGCAAACTGAAATGAAGGTTTTAGCGATTTCTTCATGTTTACAAGGATATTTGGAAGCCATCAGAGACAAACTCGCCTGTGAAAGGGAGTTGGATAATTGCTTTGACATATTTGCCATCAAAGTTGTCAACAACGGAGAAACAGTGGGCCATTTACCACACAAGTTCTTGAAGATAGCGTGGTAGCGTTTTGACTTTATTTTGGTGTTTTGGGGATGATTCATGGAAAATTAGAAAATTTTTTCCAGATGTTCTTGCAGATAAGCTGCACCCCGATTTTGAGCGAAGTTTTAGGGTAAAAAGGTGCGGCTTATACGCCGGTGTTTACGGTACATGGAATTTGAGACTTCTCTTTAAATTTGAGCTTGTGTTGCCCATGTTGGAGAGTACGCAAGCTATGATGTAGCACTTGGACTCACCTTTTCACCTGTCATAGCAAAAGGTGCATTGAACCACTGCTCAAAAGTACTGCATGACTTGAAGATTGTTGGAAGAAGGAAGTTCAACAAGGCCCACAGCTCTGGCAAACGGTTCTAAAATGAAAAAGGAACCATCAAATACACTGCATTGTCTTTATTCTAATCTGCCATTTAAACTACACAAGTAAACTCTTACACAGACCACAAATGGCTCTCAAGACCAATGCTTAAGTACATGTATAGTCTCTGTAGCTACTAGGAGTATTTCTACTCCCCACCTGGATGGAATGCTAGTCCATCATGGGATTAACGCGAGTGATGTACCCTGTATTGCTGGTACCCATTCATACACCTGGGTGGAGAGAGCCAATGAGGAAATAGTTTTTACCCCACCATCAGAACAGGGTCTAGTGATACCCATTTTTTTTCTGGGTTTCTTGCCCCAGACCTCCGGCTTTTGCTTGGCCAAACAAATATTTGCCGTGTCTTTCACTGCACAGGCTAGAGCTCGTATCTTGAGTGGCCATAATAATATTTTGCACCCTGAGGGGAGAGTGAACAATGGCAGGGTATAATGCCCCTGAGGCTTTTCTTGTTTGTCTAAAGCCAGCAACCATTGATGATTTTTTGTGGGAGCAGACACACTAGGCAATTGCCAACGATTTTTGCAGAATTGCAGCAAACTTTTATCACCAAGTATTTTTCAATCGCTTGTTGTGGCAATCAAATTCACTGGAAAAATTGCCATCTCAGAAACAGGCACACTTGGAAATTTTCACTGGCAATCCCTGGTATAAAAATGCATATTCTCATTACTGATCTCCCTACATTTCTTATGGAACTAGTAAGGAGAATTTGTCAAAATATCAAGACATCTTATCCTCAGTGATCACTTCCTTTATTCTTGTCACTTGAATGTTCAAACAAGTAGTGATCATGTTAAGAGAAATTTCATTTTCATCAGGGCTTAGGGCTTAAAGCATTAAGGAAACAAAATAACATGGAGCAGTGACCAAGGCACTGGACCACTGACCCTTTGATCTTTCAATTGAAGAGCCCAGTGGAAAATCAAAGTTGGTGCTATTTAGCTGAAAATTGGTACACAGGCTGGTTTTCATGTACATGTAAGCAACGCTGTTGTGCATTTATTTCTTGACCTGAGATCTAAAAGTCGAAGAATTAGTGTATTACTTTTGCGTAAAAAAGTTCTCTTGAACTGAACTCGCTCAAGCGAAGCGTGAATGATTTCTTTTGTTCTCTACCTGAACTAAAACAAAGGAATTCAACCTAGAATCCGCGGTCCTGTTGTTTTCTTTGTGTCAGTTTTAAGCAAAAGTAATACACTAATTCTTTGAATTGAAGCTCTCAGGTCAAGAAATAAATGCACAGTAATGTTCCTTACTCAAAAACGAGCCCATGTTCCAATGTTCAGCTAAATAGCACCAATTTAGATTTTCAAACTATAATCATCACTTATGCCCTTTTTCCACCGAGCCCTTCAATTGTAAATCTAATGTGCTAACTACAATGCCAACACATCTCCACTTAAGGGCGTTCGCGCCAATTGTTTCTGCACATCCTTACTGCGCACGCAATTCACTTTGTGATGTCATGCCACGTCATGCATTGAGCATGCGCGCTGTTGAAGAAATGTGGAGATAAATAGCGCTAGTGGGCATTTTAATATCTCTGCATGGGTTTAACTCTCTTAAATGTTCGGTGACCCCATGTTTTCTTTTGATAGATCACTTTCTTTGTCGATTATCTACGTTTTGTGAAAAATTAAAGAAAATCTGTATCGTAGAAGCTTGATTTTTTTTCAACTTTTCTGCCCTCGCATCATCGAATTCTACTATTATTGAAGCTGCACGGTGTTCGTTAAAGTCCATCTTAGAGGTTGAGTTTAACTAAAAGGATGACACCGGTTCAAATTATTTACTTAACAATCCCACTTAAGTAAAATTTGACTAAGAAAGTGGGTCTACAGCGAATCATTTTTAATATTTTTCAACTAACAAGCACTGAGGCCATGTCGAGTTACGAGGGCCGATTTGCCAAAATTGGGGTAGTTTTTGACGTGCTTTATTTCAAAAACGAAGTCGGTGACCCCCCAATTTTTTTCCATTCCTGACATAGGCAACTTGCTATCTGACTGTAGCCAAAGTATGAAAAAAATCTGTATTGTAGAAGTTTTTCGTGCGAATGTCCTTAAATTACATAGTACTGTAATACTGAATAGATGTCCCAGGTTCTACTATCAAACCCCACTCATCAAGATCAAAATAATTAATCTTTAGCGGTGTTAGCGAAACCCTGGGTTAGTGTTGCACACCTCCGACACCTGACATACATGGCAAATTTCTAACAGGTTTTAAAAAGTGTGCAGCTAAGTTAGCTACATTTCCTTCAACAGATTACTTTAAGAATAAAAAATCGTAGTCCAAACAAAGGCATTGAAAAGTGCCATCCATTTATTTTTATAAACTGCCCGCCTGGAAATTTTCAGAAATTCCTAAACATAATGCAATTCCTTCAATAGACTCATATTTCAAATGACTGCACTCTCTAGTCAGCACTAACAGAATCCATTAAAACCCATTACCTTAACTTAAAGCAACAGGTTTTACTTGGTTAGTGAGAAGATCACAAACAAAATCCACTATTCTGACAGAAAAATCTACTAGACCCTGGCTGAAGCTAATGGACAATGTCTGGACATCGACAGAATCTGTTGATCTCTATGTTTCCACAAAAAAAGAATGGAAAAGACAGCTTGGTTCTGTTGAATTCTGGGTATTCTCAAGATGGCCGTTAACTTACTTCCAAGCTCTTATGGCCTTCCCAGATGCATGGTGTTCAAGTCAAATTTCCTTGTCCTTAGGGCATTAAATACATGTAGTATTGAAATCCTTACCCAGTACCGAGGTGATACCCCTGTGGGGTTTCCCTGGGGTAGTCTACCTCCCTCCCCTGGTCAAAATACCCTAGGGCTTGATACTGCAAGGTGCATAACTGCACAAAGTAGTGTTGTACCTGCAAAGGAGTTCCAGTAAGCAGAACCCTGTGAGGAGCAGAGTAATGTGTGTTTAGGATCTGTGTCAGTTTACAGTGGTGGTTCTTCATTCTGTGCCCCTCATCCACAATCATGTATCGCCAGCGAACCTGATTTCAAACAAAACAATGTTCAATGAGTACATGGACATTCACATTATAGTCATGACCTACAAATCAAAGTGGGAGTAATAATGAATTGATTTCTACAAATACTCAAGGGTTTTAATAAAATTTGAAGTAGGCAGCTGGTTTGAGTAGAGTAAATGACTGTATCAACAAGGGGTTTGAAAGAAAATTTCTTTAATTACTTCAATTTAGGGAAAAAAAGTAGGCGACATTTCTGAGTGAAATAGTTGATGCTTTTCATCGGCCGTTGGTGCTTATTGAAAGCACTGAATACTCAAGTGAATGAGAAGAGTTAAAAGAAAGAACCCCTCTTTCCAAGACCACAATATAAGGGGCTACCATGCCTCCCAAAATAGATGCTTGAGTGAGGGGGGCCTGTATATCTGCCGTAGCCACTACTCCTCTGGTGTCTATCCAAATCCAAATCAAATCCAAAGTAGAACAAGCATAGCTGATTTTCTGCTCTTAATGTCTGTTTACTTCTTTCCCTTGTTACCTATACATGTAGAGGGAACCTCTACTATCATTTCAAATTGAGGTTAAGTCTTGGAGATAAAACCTAAATTCCAATTCATTTAGTTAGCAAGTGTAGAAAAAGTTTCAGTGTACCAAAACATTGGACATGAAAACCACCTACATTCGCTTTTGAATTTCCTCTGCAGTCCCATTTTGAATTTTTATGACATCATACATTTGTAAAGTTGCCCATGTTGTGGCATACTAGGGAAAGCTACTTTTAAACAATAGAGGCAACTGTATGATTCGACAGTGAAAATAGGCCACATTCACGTCTAACATTTTGGTACACTAAAAATTTCTTTCCACTTGTTAATTAAAGAATTGAAATTAAGTCATTATTTCCAACAATAATTAAACGTCAATCTGTTGTTATAGTGGAGGTTCCCTTAAGGTGATTCCATTCAATTGCACTGTGCATCCTTTCTGCGCATCATTTTTTTGCGTGATGAGCGCGCACACGTTCGGAACTTGCTAGGTTTTCTATGAAAATTGAGTTTTTCAGAGAAATAAATGGAAGTTTTCTCCTAAACGAGCACGGTAACCTCCATTTTTTATTGCATAAATTTAAATGGCATACGGTCGAGTAAAATGTATCGCGATTTTAAGAAAAGTTTAATATTCTGTGTTGAGTTATTTTTATTTTAATGCTGAAAAGAACACGTCTTAGGGTACAGCAGGATATACACGCACGCATCAAATTCTTTAATTTGTTTCATATCCTTAATTCCTGTTTAGCTAAAATAGTATACAATGCCAGATAAATGTCTATTTTGTTGAGCTGCTCCAATATTTCGATGCAAGCAATGACGTTTTAAAGAAATTTTAGTTCTCATTTCTGATTATTAGGGTTTCCCAGGAAAACCTGTCGGGTCGTACGGTTGCTATTAATTGCTATCCATCTTGTGCCAAAACAAGTTCGGTGACCCCCAGTTTTCATTGCATTTTTGAAATGTTCAAAACATAATCACCAATCGGACCAAGTTTTAGAACATTTTAAATATTCCTTCTATTTCGATGGAATCACCTTAAAAAACCCCCCAGAATTACATGTACACTACAGTTTACTTGTTCATCTGTCCCTCACCCTTGAAGATTCATTTGTAACTTAGGCATACCTTTGCCAAGACAGACTTGTCTTTCATCACATACTCATAAGTCGTAAGAACAACATTGAACTTTCCAACTCGGATTTGGGAAGCAGCTGAGCGACGCATGTTGGGTGAACCCTGATACAGAAACATTGTACAACATTAGCCAAGTGAAGACTGTTTTCAGAACCTAGCTGTTTAACTCCTCATAACGGCTGATTTAGATGGTGAGACTTATTACTACATGTATGACCATTGCCTGCTACTTTTGTGGCAAGTACTGCTCATAAGACATAACAAGACATAACCATAAGACATTCGTTGTTTGCACTGAGAGATGGCAAATAAGCCATATTTTCCAGGGATGGGGGGAGGGGGAGGGGTATACCATTTGGGGGTGTACATCAAGGAATTTTTCCACTTTCAAATTTCAATGTTTCAACTCGCTTTTATCAAAGCCAAAACTTCCTTCATTTATCACCAAGAATTAGTACATTTTACCAATTTCGAAAAAATGGTATTTAATTCAGGGTGGAAAGGGCTAACCATTTAAAATTATGCAAAATAATGTAAGCATCATTATTTTAATGTCACAGGTTCTACTATCAAACTCCACTCATCAAGATCAAATTATCTTTAGTGGTGTTAGCGAAACCCTGGTTTAGTGTTGCACACCTCCGACACCTGACGTACATAACAAATTCTGACAGGTTTTAAAAAGTGTGCAGTCATAAAATAGCATGTTTTCTGCATCAACATGTTTGTAACCAATAATTGGTTATTATTTCTTACCTTGTAACTAACAACAATGATTGATGGTGTCCACTTCTCAAATTCCAACAACCAGTTAGATAGTGTGCTGCAAAATTAATGATAAATTAGCAGTTTCAAATTGGAGAAGTTTTGCTGTAGGCATTTTTACACCTACAAATGAAAAAAAGTGAACATCATCTTGCAATCGTCATGAGTAATTTCCAGTTTTTTGGGGGGCCCTTTTGGCAGCCTTTATAAATTTAACACCATGTTATGTTTTCATAACATGGTGTTAACAGCACAGCACACGATATTCTTAGTGGAGTCATGAAACCTTTCATTTCCAAAATGGCATCCAAATACATGTGGCCTTTTTGTTTTCAGAGTGCAAACACATTTAATGATATTTGGCTAAAATTTAGTTTTGGCAAAGTTAAACGTGAGACTGTGTCCAGCGGACTGCCCCTTAAGAGTAAGTGATTTGCGGGGTAGCCCCTGCCTATCTGCAGGTTTATTTGTTATTGTGTTACGTTTCGTATTTCATTCAAGCTGATCTTTGTGGATCACTTGTATTGATTGTGAGAATCGTTTCTCTGTGAGTTAAATGAGAGGAAAACAGGAAAGTATGGACTTGAGGTGACTCTTGACCATTTGTAAAAGTTCTTGGATCGGCTCCTGCAGCCCTCCAAACTGAACTGTACTTACGACAGAGGGACGATGACAAGGAAAGGTCCATTGAGTTTCTTGATTTCAATCAAGTAAGCAAACAGGGCAATGGTCTGAATGGTTTTTCCAAGTCCCATCTCATCAGCAAGGATGCCATTAAGAGCATTATTGTGCAGAGAAACCAGCCATTCAAGACCTCGCATCTGAAACCAAAACACTCAACTTAAAACTATATCCTGAGTAGTCCACAAACATTAATTTATTTGTTAAGTCACACAAAGACATGTTGATGATGGCCCACGTGACATGACTAGGAGTGTAACAACTCCCCTCTGGATGGGACACATGTCAATCACTAGTGCCCATTTAAAAACTGAGAAGAATGGCCAGATGATGGCTTTGCAGGCTCTGCATGTTAGAAACAAGGGAACATCAATTTTGGTGTGGTACATTGGACCAGTTGACTGAGGTACACCTGTAAGGCTTCTTTAGTTTGACCAAAAGCTACATACCAGTCCATGTTCTACAACAAAGACATTTACATGTACGTTGTTCTGTTGCTTATAGTGGACATGTCCATCACGTTTGCTCTGTCGAAATTCCACGAGCCTACTTAATATGAACACCTGGATAATACACACACATTTGCGAGTCCCTTTGGTGAGCAAATTAACTGGGTTCCATTGTAATTAATTTTTGTAGTCAAGAAATATAAATTTTTGGCAGCCCTGGTGCACCAGCCCGGCCTTATTCCAAGACCTTTAGCTTATAGGATCATGGAGATTGAAATGCTAACTGCTTTCTACTGGACATTAACTGACTGCCTCGCTTACATGTAAATGGAAGGCAGGTGCCTGGGGTATCCAGGGACTTCCATTGTGGCCAGCCAGCCCCTAGATAGAATACTGCCCCCATGGCTGGCACATCCCAGCAACCCAGCCATGAGCCCCCTCATTCCAGGCACCCATCACACTGATTAAATCAGTGGAAGGAAAATAGAGGGCGGGGTGGGGTGGGGGAATGCTTAAATCAACTGCTGCAAAATATTGCTCAGCACTGCTGAAAACAACCTTTACACAACTGTTACAAACTGCTCGAGAACTCGAAGAAGATCCCAGCCGTGATAAAGCAACGATGATCACGTGAACCTGCACTTGAGACTGAATGCAGACTGGAAGAGACTGCTAAGGTTGTGGTGGTTAACTTTGTTTAACTGCCATTTAACTAAATCATGGTACAATGTACAAATTACCTGATATTCTTTGAGTTTACCGCCAATAAGGATGGTAGGCTGCTCAGTGATGTCTTCCTGGATGCCGTGGGCAATGCGGTAATACTGTCGACTTTCCAACACATTTGGATCATCAACTCTGAAATTAAGAAACACGAACGAACAGAGGGTAAAAAATTAATGTCAACTACATCAACACACTAGAGAACTGTCAGAGTTTCACACTGTATGTTTTAAAAGTGTTCCTGATAGGACAAGAAGGTCTCTGGTCACAAACTCAATGATGTTGGCTATCTAAACCAACCAAGTTAATGCTGAACTCTGAAGAGGATAAGAAGAGACCCACACCTGTACTTTTATTGGCCTCCTACAATTCTCTGTTGACTCCATGCCTTTAGAATACACAACACTGATGAAGGGCACATTCCCAAAATGTCTGATCACAACAACTACATGTAGTTGAAGGACTCTTTTTAACTGGCCGTCGCCATGATGGCGACCGCCGGTTTATAAAATGGACACGGTTTTTTGTGAAAGCAAGTTGGCTTAACATACGAAGAAAGTGCTGTAAAGCTTGTGGTACGGGTACTCAAGAGCGGTACTGTCTTATATAAGACGCATGCGCATATTAGTCTTCTGAATGTTACCTTCCTATGTTTTTGTCTTTTAATTTACAGTATTTAAGATATGAACTGCGAAGGCTTGTTTAAGTTTGGGGTTTTTTGTACAGTACAGCCCAAAAATAATGCACGCGCAAGAACTTCTTTTTGCGTCCGCAAGCCGAGAACTTCTTGCGGCTACTTGCAGGATGCCTGCGCTTGAATACTGCAAGCCGCAAGTACGTCTTTGCGTTTAGAAGTTAAAACCGCAAGAACTTCTTTGTGGTAAGATATCTGGACCGCAAGTAAGCGCAAGAACGTCTTTGCGCTAACATCTTAAAAACCCGGAACCCGGAGAAGGTAAAAAAGAGCCCACTTTGTAGCGCAAGGCACATTCGAAATTGGCTGCCTTTGTAACTTGCAATCAGTTCTTTATTTGGTCCCTGGTAAGTTTTTTTCTTCGGTTTAGAATTTTTTATCCGATAAAGAGTTCACTAGGTTCTGAATTTGACACTGGTCGCCTTCTATGTTATTTTTTAACGGCTAGGGAGAAACGAGACTCAAACGAAGCACGCGTATGTTATTGTTAATGTGTCCCGGAGTCCCAGACATGCAGTACGCTTAGCGGCGCGAAAGATTTCGCTCGATTTATTTCACTTAAATGAGGAACAATGGCAAAGCACAGTCCATCAGTCACATTATTAAAGAACCGACATTCACCTGTTCAGTGTTGCTGTACTTCCACCAACATATTAAACTCGGACAAATACTTTTAAGGTCGGCACACACGAAGGGACTAGTCCCTGCGACTGGTCCCTGCGACTAGTCCCGGGGACCAATTCCCTTCGTGTGCACTACCCATTTTAGTCAAAAAATGTAGTCGCAGGACCAAAATTTGGTCCCTGCGACCAGTCCCACGAATTCAAACTTGTTTGAATTCGTGGGACCAGTCCCGGGGACTAGTCCCACAAACTATGCTTGGTCCCTTCGTGTGTACTGTTCGAGGGACAAGTCCCTGCGACCAAATGAAAACATTTCATCAGATCTTTTACTTTTTTTCTAGTTGACCTTGTCTGTATTGGGAGTCTTGGTAGAACAGTTGTCTTTTTACGCTTCTGTACCAGCACTGGCACTGGAGAAAAACTTTATCGAAATTGCAAATGACAAACACTGATAGACCGCACGAGGTATGAACCAGTTTGAAGTTGATTTATTTTAATGTTTTGTGGTTAATCTAGTAAATTCAGTTTCACTGTTGAGAATCGCTTTATTTTTCGTCTCCACATTTCGGAAAATTTCAGTTAAAGTGCCCTAAATTTATTTTTTCAAGGGATTGTCCCCGCAACTATTTCCTTCGTGTACACACTACAGGGGACCAGTCGCAGGGACCAGTTGCAGGGACTAGTCCCCTTGTGTGTGCCAACCTTTAATTAGTTGCCCTCAGACGTGTGAGAAATGAACATGGTCACTCAGATGAGAAGAAATAATACCCGAAGTCTTAATTGGAAAAACACATTATGTTTGTAAAAATAGTTCCACTCATTACGCTGAAGTCGATATCACATCTTAAATCTTTGAAGTAAACCAAAAAGTCTGAAGGAAACTAAAACTCCGCGATCTGAAAGAAATTCGGCACGTCAATTCTAACCTGAGTAAACACAAATCTGCCGTATGCAAATTTGGTATGATTTGCTTGAATGACATTTTGTAACGCAATGCATCAGCAGTTCTCTAAGCCGTCAAGACAGCAAGCCCCGGGCAGCAAGCTGTGTCGAAAGGCGAATGTGTAGTTGAAATCATATGTCTATGCTATTTCTTCGAGTATCCCTTTTTTGCTGGGAAATTAAACTGGTAAAGATGCAGGGATTCTTGATGACTTCACCCACGAGATGGCATGACCTCCTGCATGTGTAAGTCTTGTCTTGTCTTGCCTGTCAAAGAAGAGTTCGCGCAGTTTGCCACAACTATTAATAGCTTTTGGACCTTTTTGTTTCTATTTCTTGGATGGAATAAAAAACTGAATTGAGTCAGTTCTGAGTTGAACCCGTATCACTGTATCTGAGACACGCTTAAAAAAATTGTGCATGTTTTGTCATGTGCCGGAGATCATGTTTACCGGGTGCTTATCTTGCAGTCGGAAAGCTGGCGGATATTACATTTCGTGATGTGAATTTTCTTCGATACTTCGGTTGTTCGAACATTTGCTTCCTTGATTTTTTGATTAACCTTGTGAACTTTCGCTTGACTTGGCGAATTGTCGCGCCAACACACCAACACGCCAACATGGCGAAAAATCGCTCGAAAGCTCGGTGATATTTCAAAGAGAATAGAGCGCGAGATTCGCTCTCATTACTTTTGCAATACCTCACACTAACACGAGCACTACAAGTTTCTTCGGCTGGACCCTCAGTACTTCTTGCGCCTTCTTGCGGCTTGCGGTAACATTAGTAACTTCTTGCGGCTAGATTTTCAACTTCTTGCGTTTTGAATGTTCTTGCGGGTAAACTGCAATAACCTAGCACTTTCACTTCTTGCGCGGGCTTGCGTGTTCTTGCGGCGCAAGAACTTCTTGCGCCACTTCTTGCGCATGCATTATTTTTGATAGGATTGAATGCGAAAATAGGATTGAATGCGAAATTGGCTGTGTTTGATCTAGTTAGTGGTTATGGTGAAAATTTTTTTAGCGCAGGAGTTTTTTTTATTGGGATTGACATTTTGAGGGGTGTAAAAATGTGGGAGTCAGAACGATTTGTGAATGTCAGGAGCATATCACGCTTCTGTGAATGTGATTTGCTTTGAAAGTTGCGTTTTGCGTGAGAGGCAGTTTCCCTTGGCGTTTTATGGGGGGGAGGGGGGTGGTTTGCGAAGTGGATTGTAAGGTTTCTGATTGGCTAACTTGTACTTCGCAGCGGACAAAAAGGACAGTTGCGTTTTGCCGGCGTGGGCTAGGAAGAGAAGAAATTGGTACTAGTATGATGATGCAATATTAGTTGATTGCACCATCAGTACATGATAGTTCTTGTGAACGGAGAGAAATGAGTGTTTATTTGAGGCGAGAAGTTGATACGAAGGAATTGTCATTAATAAGGAGACTAATTAATAAGGCAGGTGTTACGAGTCTTTTTGCATTGAAAGAACGAAAATATCTGAATATTATCGACAGATTTGTGTGGTTTGCGTGTGGTGTTCGCTAAAGGCTACGAGCAGTCTCACTTTCTGTTCAGAGATAGATAGTGAAGGAAAAGAAAAACAGGCGAGTGAGCGCGAAATCGATTGCGGCTCGACAGGCGCGTTAGCTTTCAAAGACGTGGGTGACTTTTGTCCCCGCTCGCTTGTTTACTTTTGCAAGGGGATTACCGGGTTAGCAAACTGGATTTAAACATCACGTCATGAGATATGCCTTGACGTGCCCCATACTCTGATGATCTGCTCGAGCTCGTGTTTATCAAGCATTATATTTTGATTCCACTGCTATGTTCACTGTTTGTATTTAAGGTCTAGGCACAACAGTAAATACTTCGTCGTCCCTGTGTGAGCATTCTCAGTTGTGGACGAATTCATATCGACATTCAACGTTTGAGTGATTTTGCGTTTTTCAGCACAAATAAAGCGATAAGAAAGATAAGCTGAGTCATCAGAGTTTAAACATTACGTCATCCAGTACCGCTATAGTCAAACTATTGTGTCACACAATCACACTTTTCGTCACGCCGGTTCGTAAAAAAAGAGGATCGCGCTAACATTTGTGAAACCTAGGGGTGGGGAGGGTCAGAATGGCCAGTTAAAATGCCCAATGGGCTTTCTTGTTACATTTACAATGAAATTACTAAAAATTGAACCAATAATAAGTCCTTACTCTTCTTCTTCCTCTTCATCTTTTCCATATTCTTCTCTTTTCTTTTCCTTTTCTGATTTCTTTTCCACAGTTTCCTTTTCAGTATCTCCATCACCCTCCTCAGCATCACCTTCCTCATCATCGTCCTCATCATCAGACTCCTGTTCCTGACGAGGAGCCACTTGGTAACTAAATGTAGAAATAACAGCGAACAACATTTAATTTCTCCCTATGAAAACTGACACAGGGTCATGCAGATGGCTCCTAAGGTACGGCCTACATTGTAAGTCAAACAAAAATGAGAGTTGAAAAGAGTTCACACTCGTTGAGAGTGCATTAGAGTCAACAAAAGCTCATGAGAGTTATATTAGAGGCCAAACAAGAGAAACAGTTTAAACTGCTATAGATTTTGTTGAAACTGTGAGCGGATTTCAACACTTGAAAAGCAGACAACAGTCAACAAAAGTGCACAGGGTATAAAGATGAAAATTCTCTTTACATCATCACTACTTGTTCAAACAGTCAAGTGATGAGAATAAAGGTGATCACCAATAATAAGATATCTTGATATCATATTTAGATGATGAAGACGATGAAGCATGCTGACGTATGAACCAGTTGTTAAATGCCAGCCCTCTTAAAATTTCTTGTATCAGTAGGCAATGTGTCAGGAATTGTAGACTGGGTTCTCTTGCCTGCTTAGGACGCCCAAAGCATGCAGGTGGAAACATGGCCAGCTGCCAGCACACTTAAAGAGAACTGTTACCCGTTAGAGGCACCCAACTACACAACTGGAGTAACTACACGGCATTATGGTTTCTGGTCTATGGACACTTAACGACTGGAATGATCTTCCTGTCAGAATTCGTCAATCAAGGAACTACACTTGTACCTTAATGGTTTTTTTTTAAAATCAGCTGTCCCTGCCCACCTTACTTGGGCCCTGACAGGCACTTGCACATACATGTAAGGAATTATGGGTTTAGTCCTTTTGTGGATCAAACCTATTTAGATTTACAAAGATTTATAACACAATACAGAGAACAAGATTTAAACCACAAACTGTCCTCCATAACTAAACACAACTATATGCCTCCTTACCCGGGATGAGTTTCGAGCCACACATCCAGGTTATCAGCAATAGGAGCATCATCTCCCTTCAGGACAACTCCAGTCTCCGTGTCCACAACAGGCACATGTCTGTCGCCCTCTGGGGTCTCGTCATCATCATAATCAGACTTGCGTCGTTTCCTCTTGTCCTTCATATGTTTCTTTCTCTGTTCCTTCTTATGCTGCTCCACCATTTTAGCCAGACTGGCTACGTATTCATCCGTCTGTGCCAACAGGTATGCCAGACGCTTGTCTTTCTTCTGATCAATGAGTTTCCTGTAGCCCTCTTCATCTTCTGCCTGTAATAATCACAAGAAACAGAACTAGGGTTAGTACATAGTTTTGTTGACAAAATTCAATATTTTATGGCATGAGATTACTGTGGGAAATATTTTTAGTCAATCTAGGATTTCATCATGAGAATTCTGAAGTTCAAAAATCAACCAACAGCTTCATTATTTTTTGTTATACTTGATTACCTCAGTAGAGGATTTCAGAGGAAAAGAAAGACTATTAGCAAAGGAAGTTTAACAAGCAATACTCACAGAATAAGGTTACAAAATTGGTACATATAGAAAGGCTGTTCCTGACTGAAACATTTCCTTTGTGATGCTGACACGTAACATTTGCAAATACTATACAGGTATTAACTAAGTACATTTGAAGTGACTCTCCAAGGTGTCAGAAGTAGTGTGCTCCACTTGCTTACACCTTTCTCTGTGCTTGTGCTGTCCACCGTGATCCAAACACATGTGATTCAGGCTTTAGACAACAGACTTGCATTACGCATTTCTGGGGAAATCCCCACCTACCCCTCCCCTAACGCCAATTTTTGTTTACTTATTATCACTCAGAGCAAAATATAGGGTTAGGGGAGGGGAAGGTGGGGAGTTTCCCAGATCCTAAATCACAGTGCTTGTTGAGTTTGGATGTTGAGTATGTGTCCTGCAACAAGAAAAACCAACGACTGTTCAACATACCATAAGTCTCCTCATTCTCTCCTTCTCTATCCTTTCTTCCTCCTTTTTCTTTTCTCTGTCTGTAATGGAGTGATAACTCATCACCGCTCTGTTGAGCTTCACCACCTTGGACTGTATGGACCTATGGTATTCACGGAAATCTCGAGCATGCTGCAAAATTGTGTTCAGGTATTCCTGGTGTTTCTGGCGGCGTTTACGCTCCTGCTCCATCTTCTGTTGTTTTTCAAGTTTCTCCGTGATCCTGAAGGACAGAAGGTGTTATGTCAGACAAACCAAAGTTGCGTAAAAATTACTGGTAAAACAGTCATGTCTGAACCAACAAACTGACTAAACCAGGGGGTTCGTTGGTGCTGGTGCATAGAGGCTGTCGGATCAGTTTCTGTTGCACGAATCAACTAGGAGCATTACTATTCTCCCACGGATGGAATTCTACATGTACATGCAATCTAACACAGCATTACCCCTCGTAGCTGTTTGTTACACCAGTGGCCATCTGATCTGGAGGTCATGGGTTCAAATCCCATCCAGGTCAAAGATTTTTCTTTGTAGCTCAGTGTCAACCTCTAATTTCCCTTTCAGGGCTGTGTGGCTGGGGAAGGGGGGGGGGGTGGAGGGGGGAAATTCAAGAGAGTGTTTGCTTACTTCACAGCACTCACACACTATACATCCACCACATGAGTGCTGTGCTTTGCCTCACATTGTTTGCTATACAGCATTACCCTCCCCCCCACCCAGCAATTTCTTATAATAGGTTTCCTGACGGTTGGCTGTTACCCATTTACAAATCTCAGTGGAGTGAGACTTCTTAGTAAAAAAACCCCTTATAGCGACTGGTATATAGAAGGATGATGCCCAAGGCTGAAAGATTGTCCGAAAAATGAACAGTTGGCTGAGGGGATTATCCTCTGATACACCAGCAAGCCAGGAGGGGGTTTATTTATTTTATACCTTCTGATTAATTTTCACAATGCATTTTTGTTGTGCTAAAGAAAAAAAAACATTGAAAATCTTGGTAAGACTGCAGGTCATTTCGCTGTCACTGACCTCAGCAAAACGATTTTCTTTTTCTTCCATGAAAAATTAAAAAGGTTTGACCTGAACTGTGACTTGTTTGTTTGTTTTGTTGTGGTCGCAAAAAAATCGGACCAGGGAGATTAATTTGGATGCCTGATTTTGTACCAAAGGAATGTGTTTCTACCAATGAGTGTGCTCAAAAAATAATCAGTGGGTTATGAGTGGAGTTAAGTTTCTTGTCTAATGAAACAACACAACCAGAAGTGAGCAGCGTCAAACCACTGTCCTTCTCAGAAATCTTTTGATTGATAGTCTGATACATTTTGTACGCTAACCACTACATTAAATTACATCAAATTGTAGTACTTTGAAGGTCTACAAAACAAATACTGTAAGCGAAATCTACCTTCAGTATTTAAAAATTATGAAGAGTGAGTCATGATGTCATTTTAAATGTTATCTAATTTTTCTGAAGCCACACAGATTGGTCTTCAAAATTCATTACTCACTATTGAAAACAGATTTTCCAGATTTAATTACCAGATACAATGAAGATTTTTTGCTTCTTTTGTGCCCCAAAACTTAATCATTGGAAAACAATGACACATAATAGAACACACACACATAAAAAAAGAACAAGAAACGACAAGATCTGTGTGTACACATGTACCTTGCTTCCCTGAGAGACTGCTTTTTGCTTCGTTTATAAGCTTTGGAGTTCAGTGCTGTCTCCAGTGTAGTATCTCTCCTTGTACATGCCACCACTTCAGCCCGCAGCTAAATCAAAGAACAAAATGAAGCAACTAGTCAGCATTCTAGCTTGTTCAAAAAAAAAAAAAAATTTCAACCACAACAAGAAAAAGCAAAACAAAACCACCAGGTGTGCAGATACAGATGTACGTGTACATACAAGTGTAGATAACAAGGCAATTGGTAAAATTTTGTTGTGTTTCCTAGCAAAATGTAAAACACTATAATAGTTTATCCATTTGTTTTCAAACCTGTTTCTGGAAGTTTAGCAGTCTGAGAGCTCTGAGTTCAATCATGGCCTTCATCCTTAGGTCATCAGGAATACTCCCTGGGAGCCCCTCCAGCTCTCCGATACGCTGCACAATACGAGCCTGGATCCTGTGAAGGGTCACACAGAAGGGGTTTGAAGCAACACACAGTACAGGTTTAAAAATAACTATACAAACCTTATTTTATTCATGAGAATGTAAATGGTTTGAACCCAGGAGTCATATCATAATTAATTTTGGTGAAGTATGATCGTCCGGGTGAGTGTAGTGCTGAGAAGGACTGTCTCTGGTGATGACGTTCACTCAGGTTGTCAGTCAATGTCACCACAAACAGTCCTTCTCAAGCTTCACTGACCTTACTTTATTGTTGATAAATTTACGTACAAAAATCATTTTCTTTGTGTAAATGCCTAGCCACTTAATACAAACTTAGTTCCTTTGAAGGGGGATTTGAGAAGACATGCAAAGATATTACTACATGTAATCCACAAAGAGCAACTGGATGATAAATATTTTCCTTTTGACATAATTTGACACTGCTGCACCCACAGTGGCAATACAAAAACATCAAAACAAGAGTTTTTCAGCCTTTGGCAAGTACTGTAGTCTGAGAAGACAGATGTCACTTTGCATGCATCACGACTACAGTGTAGCTGGACCCACCACTCCCCAAAACAACTTTCTGTGGAATCAGCTCATAACTGCTATACTTGTAGTACTTGTAGCATGGCTCAGATCTGGGGAGTGCTTCAGATTGGTCAAAACAATTACATGTATTTCACCAGGGTTTTCAATACGGGCCAGCACCCGGCGAAACTTGCTGGCTATTCCACATGAACTCGCCGCCTATTTTATTGAGAAATTACCTCAGAGATGCATTTTATGACTAACGTGAGAAATATTCACCACAAAACACGGGCCTTGGATTGGCCAAGATTTATTCATGAAAAACAAAAGAATCTTGTCCGAATTCTGAGTACATGTAATTTCAGCAGTGATTTGTGTTTCCTGTTCAGTTCAAATACTCGTAATTCTTGCTCCAGAATGCAGGAAATGCTTTCTAAGAGGCCCATATTTTCAAATTTTTTGGGGGGGAGCACACCCTCTGGCCCCCCTGAGAGGTGCGAGTAGTTCATTCTCCACCTAGTCCTAAAACTTTGCCACCTACTCAGATTCCTATTGAAAACCCTGTTTCACAGTGAGGCAATAAAAAATTTTCAACTTTGCAGCTCAACTTACCTGTTTTCTCTTTCTTTCAGAATAGTAACAGGATCTAGTCCAACAGGTTTGGCAACAGGTGCCAGTCTAGGCTTACTAGGCATTGTTATTCCTCCTTGTGCCGAGCTCTGTGGTGGCACCTTGCGTTGCTGCTGCTGCTGCTGCTGCTGTTGTTGTTGTTGTTGTTGCTGCTGCTGAGCAAGTGCTTGACGCTGCTGCTCCTTAAGCTTATGTTGCTGAGTGGCTGCGGCAATAGCGCTAGCAGCTGCACCTTTAGCTGCTGCCCAGGAGGCTGTGTTTGATGCTTGGCTGGGGCCAGCTGACTGCTTGTTTTGGAGCTGTTGAGCTAATTACAAACACACATAATTCAGTCATATGAATAATAATGATGATACTCACCTTTCTTCATTCTGATGGTACAGTAAAAACCCGCATACAAGAACCTACTTTTTTCAAGGTCAGCATGGGGAAGTCTTCACATATTTATTGTAAGGTTCTTATATTTATTTATTGTAAGGTCTAAAATGACGAATTTCAGCCTGGAGGTTCTTAATCCACTTGTTCTTTTATGCGGGTTTTTACTGTATAAGAACTACAATGAATTGCACTCACTGGTTATAAAATACTGATTTTATATGTGCAAGTGTTAAGAAATGGCTCTGGAAGTGTCTGATTATTCAAGGGGTGCCTGAATCAGAGGAAACGGGATGTACCTGTAAATACCCTATACATGTACATATGTATCTCTTCCAAATTACATAATATTATATTTGTTAGAGAGCCAAACCTATGTAAATGCTTGAGGTGACACGACTTTTTTGGTTGTATTCTACTGATCTTGCAGTACACTGTAAGTCCCATAGCTACTGAAGATAACCAAACCAAACAAAAGTTCTTTAGGAAATTCAAATGACTTACATGTACATGGACATTGCACATCTACATGTAGTTAAAGGCCCAGCTTATTGTCTGGAATACTAAACATTACACAAATGACAATTTGAAGTGAAACATGGGACTAAAGGGCAACTAAACAGCACAGTGTAGGAACTTACCAGTTGTGTTTCCAGGGACATTGTATGCCGTCTGGTTAGGTACCAGACCAGCAGTGGATGCCACCACACCTCCAGTACCAACAGATGTCACATTTTGAGGAGGTGCCTGGTTCCCTGGTTGATTCTGACTCATGGGAGGCAGCTGAATGGGCTGGGAAGGTACACTGCCACTTGGCATACCAGCCCCTGCTGTCTTTGCGGCAGTTGGCTTGCCCTGGATGGCCATGCGGATGTGCTCTGGAAGTGGCTGGTTGCGCGCTAAGAGCTTGTATGCCATAATCTGTGCTCTGAGCTGTAGAAGCTGAGGCGATGAGAAAGCATGCACCTTTTGCGGAGATGGTGACATCATGTTTGGAGCAGGGGAACTTCTCGACTGCATGTCTGCCATTCCCCCGCCAGGCATACTACCCATTCCCATCGACATTGAAGGCGGAGGGAGCTGGTGGCCGTGACTGACGTCTGACATGTCGACATTTGGAGGTTTTCCTCTCATCAACGACAGCAACTGTGCATAGCGTGGGTCTGATTCCATGCCTCTTTCCTGCATAGTTTGCAAGGCCTAAAAAGGGAACAGTTTGGTATTATTTTAAGTACAAATGAGTGAAATGATTCAATAGACCACATTAATTTTTATTTTGTATTCTCATAGTTGAACTGGAAATATCTTGAAATGGAGGCTCATACAGGAAGATAATTATTATTAAAAAAATATTTGAATTTGAAAAGATTGCCCAGGCCACACGAGCCTTCACTATATGTATGAAAAGATGAATGTGAACAGACTTGATTACAGTGTAAAATGTCCCTTTAAAGAAAGAACTAAAGGCCCAGGACATTTTATAGAGAAAAGGATGATTTGCTGTTGGAACATTTAGATATAATGATAGAGGTAAAACAACTGAATTAAATAGGCTTTATTATGGATCTTAAAGCATTGACTTTTTTTTATTTTTAAATCTGTGTACATAAATTGTATGTATTTTTTGGATTAGATAGTGTTCTAATTTATTATTCCACAAACACTGTAAATAGCAAGTTCTAATAATTTTATTCTCCTGATCTGTTCACTTGAAGGGGTGCTAGGAATAAAGCCCCATGTGACTTCTGATGAATTGCTAAATTCTCCTTCCAATTTTCCTTGTGTATGTTTGCAAATAAAAGGAAGAATTTCACATTAGATCAGGGGTGTCTTAGGGCCTTATTCCACGCACCCCTTCAGTATTGATACCACAATAAGCTTATGAGGAGAGAGTACATGTAGCTACACTGATCAAGTATGGTAATACATGCAGAGCTAAAAGGATTATTTTATCTCACAGTTAACTTTTAACATACCCTTTCCAGCTTTTGCAGGTTTTCTGGTGTATACTGGAAACCAGCCATGGTTGCCATGCTGTTAGACAATGTCTTCTAACCACTGTTTATATACTTTGCAGATCTATAGAAGGAAACAAGAACATTTAAGTTGTGAAACAGCGTTTTCTCAGTTTAGTTTTTCTCAGCATTCCCTTCCCTCCCTTCCCTGTGACCGGGCCATTTACCTGGGTGCTAGTGTATAGTTCTCTTCCACTGAGCCATTCGGGCTTGAGTGTGACGGGTGCTTGGGTTTGGGGGCCGGATGCGGGGGCTCGTGGCTGGGTTGCGGGTTTGGGCAGGCCAGTTGGGTGTTCTGGCGCCTTGGGGGTGTGATTGCGATTGCAGCCCCCAGGCCCCTTGGGCACCTAACCTCCACTTGCGACGTGGACGTTAAACACTACAAACGCTATGAACATCCATTTTCCATGGGCTGTGTGAATAAAGTAACCGCTCTGCATTTTCAAATGGAAGTCCCAGGAAAAGTACTGCTGCTGAGCCACATGTTACAATATTACACTTACCTTCACTTGAAAACAAACCATTTACTTTTGGATGAATTTTCTCACTTTTACTTTTTGCAGCTTTACAGCTTTCCCCCCTTGGATGCTTAAAAGCCACACCACTGTCCAAAACCTATTGCCAGCACACATCCAAGGAAATATACTATAGAAAATTTGCTCGTGTGCAAGTGGCATGAGCTTAAGTGAAGGGGTTGTTGGCGACAACTTGTCATTTTTTCGCTCTTGTGTTACGGTTCAGAAAGGCGATGCAAATATCAAAATAGCTGATAAATGAGACCCACACATCTTTGTATCTTAAACTTAAGCAACTACAGGATACAGGGCCATTTTTGAAGGCATTTAGATTTGGTGGCTCATTTGGCTCGACAGTGGATGAAAAGGACGAGAAATGAGTTATTTGAGCATTAAGTGTTAGGTTTTTATATATTTCGTGGCTCGTTTGGCTCGGCAGTGGATAAAAAGAACGAGAAGTGAATTATTTGAGAGTGCTCAAGTGTTGGATGTATATATGTGGCTCGTTTGGCTCGGCAGTGGATAAAAAGAACGAGAAATGAATTATATGAGAGTGCTCAAGTGTTGGATGTATATATGTGGTGGCTCGTTTGGCTCGGCAGTGGATAAAAATAACGAGAAATGAATTATTTGAGAGTGCTCAAGTGTTGTGCGAAAATATGTGGTGGCGCGTTTGGCTCGGCAGTGAGCAAACGAGCCAAACGAGCCAGCTCGTTTGGAGATGTGTGTAAGTGGCCCTGCATTCTGTAGTTTAGCCAAACTTAATAAAAGAGTAAACATTGTGGAAGATGTTCGTCACGGTTAAAAGCGGTGAAGAAACGAAAATAGAAACGAATTGAAGTTTTGAAAGGCCACTTTGATCATACCAAAAAGCGCCGAGTTGTTGGAGATATGAGCTTCAAGAGGACAAAAAGAAGCAAAATTACTGGAAAACTAAAGCGGCATTGTTATTTTTTACTGTAAATCATTCCTTACCTGAAAAAAGAGAGCTAAATATGCCAGAAATACTTCATCCTGTTCAGTATCGGCTCGCCGCCATGATGCTTTTGTCAAGGACCAGAGCGCATGTACACATGGCCTCGTCTTGGAGTGCACACAAAACAAAAACATCTACTTTCGTCTCCCCCGAAAGTTCTCTCAAAGGTTTCGAGACATTGTTCTGAAATGTAGAATTTTTGACAAAGTTTCTCCGGCATGTTTTATTTTTGACAAGCTTATACTTGCTGGCATTTTCATTCTAGTGAACGCCGATATGTTTCTTTATAATAAAAACTCGTAATTTTTTAATTTGCGTTATAAAGTATAAATTCAGTTTCGGCCCTATTTATATAAGGATTTCTTTTAAAGTTTTAGAAGGAAAAAAATTCAAACACGTTAATTCTGTATAATGACGATAAAAAAAAAAAAAAAAAAAAAAAAAGAAGGAAAAATAACTGCCGAGACCCGGGATTATTCAGGGCCCATGCGAGCCCTCCGGATTTGAACCAGGGACCTTCAGATCTTCAGTCTGACGCTCTCCCAACTGAGCTATCTCGGCAACTGATTTTAAGCAGGTGGACACTATAGTACTTAAAAGGCGTCTTGCTTCATCGCGCCCACGAAATCTATTGTTTTGCTAATAACCTCCCAAGTCTATCGGTAGGAGAACATTCTACCTTTGCTGTATGGAATAAAGTCGAAATTCGTGGAACTGACTTCATGAAAAACGAAAAAAACGGAGAGGGAGAAATCATGGCACGTGACTGTCACTAGACTTACCGGTACTTAGTAAAAGAATGTGTAGAAACGGCGAAAGATCTATTCACCAAAACAGCTTTACATGATAATTTTACCTTTTTTTGGTGGGGGAGGGGGGGGGGGGGGTCTGGACAATTCTGTAAAGAGCAGTAATTCTTTTCATTCAATTCTTCCTATTCCTAGGATCGATTGATGGTCATTTCAGCTTTAAATACGTCAAAGTTTTCCCTTTATTATTCAGGTCATCACTGCTTTAATTTTATATGCAAATTGCGCCAGGAAGCGACTCGTTGTCGCCGCTTTGCCGCTCAATTTGGTTTCAGAAAAACAAGAAAAGTCTAGGAACAGGGTAAACTGAGGCTATAAAAGTTCCCATCTTTGGCGACGAAAGTGCTCTAAGGACGTTTTTGATTTTTAACGTAAAGAAATTTAATAAAACATTACACGTGGGTGATTCGGGAGCCTTTAATGAAAAACAGCTGAATTGTAAGCGTCTCGCAGTCTCGTTTTTCGAGCGATTCTTTTTGTCTCGGAATCTTGCATTTTTGGCAAAACAGTCTCGATTTTTTCTCCACCTAACAGTCTCAGTCAAGCCCGATCGATCCTTTCGCGTAGCAGACTAAAGTCGTGAGTTTTCAGAAGGCTATAAAATGAATATCGAGGTTCTTATGTGCTTACCTAATCTGTTTAGTGCCCTTTAGTTGCCCGAAACTAACAAACTGGCGTGCGTTTCTCGAAACAGGCCTCGAAACTTTTCGGACCGATTTTGAGTACAATAATTCACACTGTAACTTATAAACAAAGACGTTCCTAAGCATGAAACGTAATTACAAGTTCAAAATTTGTGGTCTTAACCACGTGTTAAAATGACAGCCTTAAAGAATGAGTGGTTCACTTTAGTACAAATGGCTTTTTGGAGCCGAAAAGTCTTCGGGGCTTTCGAGAAACGCACGCCGGATTTGAAAGTCTCAGGTTCAAATTTTTGTGTTCTATAAAGTTTTGGGCTCGCAGTTAGAAAACTCTGAAAGCTCGGCCTCACAATTTGAAAATTGGAAGGGTTCTTGGCCTTACACAAGAAACGATCGTCTTCCGTCTTGCCGTCTCGCACAAGTCTCGACACCAGCCGCCCCTTTCTAACGCGAATGCAAGTGGACAAAAAAGTATATATGTTCTTTACCCGCGGTATGTTAGCACTACACAATTTTGTAAACCATTTTTAGTTCAATCGGACTGTAGAAGTACTGAGATCAAACTCAGTTGCTAGCTTTTTATTTGCATTTTATGTTAACTTCTGTTAAGAGCTCATAGTAAATAGAGTGATGGACCACATAAAAAAGGTTCTAACGGCCAACTCTCATCCTCGCGATGTTCTCGTAGCATGTTCATTACAATTAGGCTAACCTGAGCTCAAGTTTCTTACAAAAACGCTTTTATAAAAAGTGTGTAACGTGCATTGTCTGCCTTTTATGATTTTAACTGTAATTTAGTCGAATTCCTCAGTGCTTCCTCAGGCTATTAAAGGTCACCAGCGAACTAATGGAGCAATATTCAACAAAAGTTGATACAGTTGCTCTCCGACGTACAGGTTGTTCTTCAGAAAAAACGGGGCACTAGCAACGTGCTATTAATTTTTAACTCTTTTAAACAAAGCACACGTTTTGTTACAAGCAAACTTTGTTTTTCTACACCAAGCTGTTGGTAGCAGACTGCGAGCGAGATGACTCATTTGATCAGCGTTTCACTGTTGGTGATCTCAGTCTTGCTTTACCAAGTACACACACAGGATATTTATTTCAGTGCTACACATGAAGAAGTAACCGCACTTTACAAAACTGAAGAGCGGCTTTTCTCTGCTTTAGACGCATTCATCTCCGAGAAAGAGGAGCATCTGAAAGAGCTTGAAAATGTTCTCAGCAAAATGGCGACTTCAAGGGCACTGTCTGGCGAGGACATAGGGGAGTACCTGGGCAATCCTCTAAATCAATTCCACGTTGTCAAGAGATTTGTCGATGACTGGGGAAAACTTGGCGAATATTTGTTCTCGGATAGGTCTACCGACGGTAAGTTTGGTGCTTATTTCGATGTTCACCGCTCTCTCAACGCGAAGGCATCTGACGATTTCCGAAGTTGACACAGTACCTTACGAAGATCATCCGATGCTTTCGAGGTTTGAAAGCGAATTGACCGAGAAAGGTAATATCGCTGTAGTTCGTAATGACTGTTATATTGTCTACAGTAGGGGTACACTGCAGTTTTGTCTGAAAATAAATCAATACGATTAACCGAAGACCAACAAAATCCATTAGTTAGGCTAATGGCTGCCTGGTGGCAGTCTGTCAATGCACATAAATTTGAACAAAAAGATTCTTTGGTCACGTGCAACTTGAGATAAAAAGTTAGTTAAAAATTTTAGCGCCAAGAATGTTAGCTGTTACGTTGAGCCCAAACGACTCGGGGATTGTCCTTCTCCAGTGAAATATATAGTGCCCACTAAAGAAGAGCAATGTCCAAAATGTTTAGACTCAACTTAACAGTTGAACCCGGCTTTGCCCCCCATACCTGTATCTTCGAACTCGCAACAAATGTTTCCTGTGTGAAAAAACGGGGAGACATTTTGTGAGAAAACAACGTTTTGGCAGCAATGTTTTCCACTCTAAGCCGAGTCTTTAGAAATCAAACGCTCTTTCAGAGTGGACGAGATGCGACGATATATACTTGAGTTAGTATCCGGATACCAGTTGAGTTAGTATCTGGAAGTACACAGGCTATCAAACAAATAAGGGTTTTTGTATGATCCAGGGTTATATTGTTTTCTTCCAGACCTACTGTATGCATTAAGGAAAGAGCGGGATCAGATTCCAGACAAGGCCGAACTTGACAAGACACTACGAGACCTGGAGAATTCAAACGGGATTGATCCTGACAGTTATCGGGTTAAGCTATCAGATAATCCGTGTGGATTCTGACGGGATTGATCACTAGGGTTATCGTGTCAAGCTATCAGATAATCGGTGTACTTGGAACAAGAAAAGCAGTTTGATCTGTAACGGAAAGTAAAACATTGTTATTAAAGACAGCACTTTTCTTACCACGAATTGTACCATTTTGCTCAACATGATAGTACAATAAAGGGAAAGGGCTTGAACCTCGGGGCGAAGCCTCCCCGTAGTAAAATTCGTTAGGTATCCCAGGGGGAGTGCTTATACTAGCGCGCTTATCGGTATCACATTTTGTCTCAGGGAATTTTAAGAGTGAGATCCGATGTCAGCTTGTAAAGGTGCCATCGCCGCACGCAACAGACAGCCGCGATCAGTACATTGTTGATCCGTCTCATCCACCCAACCCAGCCTTGTACCCTGTAGCCATGAACCTGGAATAAATGGCAACAAAAAAGAGCCAAAGTTCTTGTCAATTTTTGCAAAGGGAGTCTGAAGCGAGCACCACCTTCACAGCGGTCAAACGCACGACGCGTACGCAGTTTCCGCCATAATTTTACAAAAGAGTATAGAGACAAATGTCGAAAGTTTCACTTTAACCGCAAAACTTAACGCCATTTCTGAAAACTTAAGCTTTTTACTTCGAGCATGTGTTTAGAATGAAGTAACTGGCATCCACAAGTTTTATCGGCGCAGAACTTTGTTTATCGGGACACTTAACGCATACGAACTTCGCGCTCGTATAAGTCTGAACTGATTCAAACTTCAAGGCTCTGAAAAACCGGAAGTGACGTTGTTTTTTGCGTTTGACCGCTGTGAAAGCACCACCGGGTAGGGAATTTTTCTCAATTCCCTTGTAACAGAGCGGTATTCAATTGGATGTTCTAAAACCTTCACAACGGTCAAACGCACGATGCGTGCGCAATATTAATTCCCACCATAATTTTACAAAGGAAAACACCGACAAATATCGAAAGTTTCCCTATAACCGCAAAATTAAAGCGAAGTTTCTGAAAACTTTTAAGTTTTTTTACGTCAACTGTGTGTTGAAACTGAAATAACTGACATCCACAAGCTTTATTGGCGACAAATTCGGTTTATCAGGAAATTTTCTGCATCGTTTTCATACGAACTTCACGATCGTTTTAACGTTTGAACTGATTCAAACTTCAAGGCTCTGGAAGACCGGAAGTGACGTAACGTTTTGCATTTGATCGCTGTAAACCTAAAACCAAAACCCCAATAATTACTCTGACCAATCACAACAGACACAAAGTACACAACCATCCAATCAGAACTCGACGCAAACACATCAGTAACCGGTGCACCGGCGCCAAGCTCGGGAAAACGCGTGCGAGCAATTCATAATTGCTTTGACAATTGCTTTTGGTTTGACCTCTGCTTGGTCAAGAAAGCGGCTTCACAGCCTGAGGTAAAGCAAACCCAAAGCAAGCACAAATCACCTTCAACACTCAAATAAATAAAACGGGGACCATTGTAACTGGCCTTTGCTGTAACGGCCGCACCTGCCGTTATATCCTCTCTGTGGTTCTTATTTAATTGTCCATTTTTTTCCTGTTCGTGTTTATGGCAAAGCTAAAGAAATAAGTAAATTGAAAAAGTTGAGTAGCAGCTAATCACTTTACTGCTCCTGGTCGAATCTTGCCCTCGAAGCGTAGTCACGAGTCGGTAACATGTTTGAAAATAAGGGTCTCCTAAACTGTGCTGAACGTCAGTCGCAATAAACGATATCTCCTTTTGCCTACTCCGCCACAAAGCACAGAGAATGATCTTAGCCTATAGGATATCAACACACAATTTTCTCATTGTTTTGTCGTTTCATTGTCTCAGAACAGCGAATCTTAGACATTTTTTCCGATTGAAACTTTATTGAAAAAACTGTTAAGATACCGTTGGTGGAGGGGGCCGTTTTTAAAAATGAATGCTCCTGTTGTGTATATATTCTCCTTGGTCTTCTTGAGTACAAGTACAGGGAAAGGTATTTAAAAACAGCTTCAATTTAACCCACGACTTGCGTCAATTTTGAATTCAGTTTAGTTACTTAACGAATAACGATGCAGATTCCTGTAAATTGTTTTCCTCCTACGTTTTGACTTTAGTTCCTTATAAACTGTGATGGTGGAGATCAGCATTGTAAACACTGGAAATGGGAAGAGAAGCTTGCCTGCCTCGTCCCTCTTTGTTCTCTGGCGGTGCACATGGGTTTGTGGGACGGATGCACCGCAGCTGGTTCGCGTTTTGCATCCTTCCCATGACGCTCCTCGCTGCCTGTTTTCCCGCACTATACCGAAGCCTGGGGATTCAGATAACATGTGTCCTATGTATTGTATAACATGTGTCCTTAACGAATAACGTATAACATGTGTCCTATGTATTGTATAACATGTGTCCTTAACGAATAACGATGCAGATTCCTGTAAATTGTTTTCCTCCTACGTTTTGACTTTAGTTCCTTATAAACTGTGATGGTGGAGATCAGCATTGTAAACACTGGAAATGGGAAGAGAAGCTTGCCTGCCTCGTCCCTCTTTGTTCTCTGGCGGTGCACATGGGTTTGTGGGACGGATGCACCGCAGCTGGTTTGCGTTTTGCATCCTTCCCATGACGCTCCTCGCTGCCTGTTTTCCCGCACTATACCGAAGCCTGGGGACGATTTAAGAAGCTTACTTAACTTTTGTACCCTGGGGTTGGATTCAAGAGGCCTTGCTAAGATAACATGTGTCCTATGTATTGTCCTATGTATTGTAACATGTGTCCTATGTATTGTATAACATGTGTCCTATGTATTGTATAACATGTGTCCTATGTATAAAAGCCCATTGTTGAGAAACAATACTTAAAATTCATCCGGACTTAGGGCAGCTTTGTGAATCCTGCCCCTGGTTAACCCCGGTTAGCGATTAAGGGGTCTTGAATAACAGCAACCTGGAAGTCCTTGGATGCCGGGGAGAACTCCCTTTTCTGCTATATGGCGACACCGGTGAGCGGTGAGCTTGTTTACTTCTTAGTCACACCAGAAGGCTCTGTATAATAGCTGTGGTTACACCACCCTTGGTAAACATGATTTCCCCTGTATAATTCTCCTTTGGTAAGATAGCTGGGGTTTTCATTTAACTGGGTAATTAAGGTTACGTGTTCCCAGGGAATTCAAGGGGGTAAAGTTTCCGGTTACACGGGAAAATGCCGCTTTCTGGCCAGGGAACCTCATATTTACATAAGAAAAGATGCCTGGTGTAACCACGGCTAATATGATTTCTGAACAGAGTGGTAGATCATAAAAGATATAAAATCAAATAAAACTGAACGTATCCTTTTAATGAAAACACTTGTTTTAGAGATATAATTTAGAACTTACTCTAGACTAGTTTACTCGAGACATGTACAATACATATTCTGATGCACGTGAAACACACGTGCAACTAACATTAGTGGTTATTAATTGGTCCAGAGTTCACTCTTAAAAAATAAATACAACTTTAAACATCTTATTAAACTAACTTAAAAATAAGTTAATTTACAGAGATAACTTCATCGTAAATACTTCGGCTACGATGTTGCGATTTATTTAAAGTCAGCCTTCTAGTTTGGATGAAAAAGAACTGATTGCGAGTCGTTCTGACGTTCTTAATTCACTTACACAAATGTTCATGAATTAGCAACCCTTGTCGGTAGTTTGGCTTGGTCAGTATATACATTTCACACATAATTTCTGCATAGGTTCAATTCTTGTTTAATGGTAAAACTACTTTTACTTGGAACGTAAACGTTTGTCCTTGAAATATTACTTATGGAATGACTAAAAATACTCTCGCTCATAAGCAATCGTCTGCATCGTCATACATATATATATTGTTAGTCATTTCTCGACTTTTTATAAATTAGAACTTTGTTACTGAACAGAGAGTTGATATAATGTACATAGAGTCTCATTTCCTTGAATTAACTTTTTTCTCTTGTGTTGCTATCACTCAGGTAAATCAAACCGTGGGCCTAAATTCGTGTCGTCAGAAAAGGAGGGTCAATCTAACTTTCCAATAGCATTTTACATAACAGGAAATATATTTACTTTGGAATCTACGTTATAGTAATAGGCTATTCGTGCATGATCGCAACATCTCGATGAGTTTATTAGCTGATTCACAAAACGTGAGTTCCTTAATCGCTTGCTTTCGCGCACTCTCACAGTATTATCTCTGCCTTTTGGTTGCTGACAAGAGGTTTTCTCTTGATTCGCGCGAAGACAGATTGTTGAGAAAATGGTGTCGACGTCTTCCATTGAAGAGATGTTGTTTGTTATTGTCATGCGCGTAGCATCATCGCGAGTTGTTGTTTAGTATATGCACAAGTTTGCTCCTCTAGCATGTTTCTGGTATTATCAACTCTAGTTGATGTCAATGCTTCAAGTGTACTTAGTACCGCCTTTCTATGCACAAATGATATGGCTTTGGGCACAAACTCGCGCCAAAGATCCCCTCCAAATCAGGCTCCTCGACGTCGTGCGGGACACTAAACTGAAACTTGTGTAACAAACGTGAGATAAAGAGGAACAGCTGGATTTTTCCGAGGGACTCGGCGAGGCAGACACGCCGACCAGCTCCGAATGGCAGGTAACTTAGAGTGCCAGGGCAAATGACTTTTCCTTCAGCATCGAGGAATCGTGATGGATCGAACTCAAATGGCCTGTCCCATTCATTTTCATCATGATGCATTGCCCAGACATTAAACATCACTACTGTGTCCTTAGGAATCTCATATCCGTTCAAAGTGGTGTCGGCAGTTGTTGAGTGTGGGAACAATAGAGGAACCAGCGAACTAAATCTCAGCACTTCCAAAATTGTCGCGTCCAAATATGGCAAGTTGGGCTTGTCTGCGAGTTCCGGCAGGCGCTCTCGTCCTATGACGTCATCCAGCTCCTGGTGAATGCGCTGTTGCACCTTGGGATTGCGAACCAAGTACGCAAGTGCCCAGAGAACGCACGTGGAGGTAGTTTCCAGTCCGGCGCTGAAGATGTCATTCATGGTTAACACCACGTGATCTTCTGTGATTGGTAGAACTTTGCCGGGGTTTTCAGCGTGTGATTCCCTCATGGCTTTTAGCAAGGCATCTGTAAGGTCTCGCGTCACGCAATCCTGGTAGGTTTTCTTGTGCTCGTCAAACTTCTTCTGTAGAATGATATCGCGGTCTTTAACAGCTTGCTTGATGAGCTTCAAGCCCTCACTGGGAAAGTGGCGCAACCACGGAAAATAATCCACGAGATTTCCAGCACGGAAACCCTGCACAAACTGCTCGTTGTAACTCATGATGGTTTTAAACTCAGGATCTTCCAGATCGTAACGCGCTCCGAACACAAACGCACAGATGATGTTGATGACTGCTAAGGTTACATCAGCTTGAGGGTCGTGCGCGCGCCCTTCCACAGTCTCAAACCGTGTTATGAGCTCGTCAATCTCCTCGCAGATTTTCTCTTCTAGGGGCTTAATGCCTTGACCAAACATCTTCAGCGCGGAGTGAGCTATTTTCCTCTGCAGCTTCCAAGTCGGGGTGAAGTCGCTAAAAGCGATATCCTTTCCCCCTCTAGATATCAGATCTGCTGTGTAAAGTCGAGGCCGTCCTGCAAAGTCAGTGGACTTCTTTACGAGCGCTTCCCGAGCTAGATCAACACTGTTCACGACCACGATCCGATGGATTCCGACTGAGAGTCGGAAGACCTTTCCAAACTTCTTTGCGAGTCTTGTGAGCCCAAGATGTGGTGTTGTTCCCATTTGAAGCATGTTACCAATGAGTGGAAGAGGCATTGGTCCCGGCGGCAACTTGGGATTTTCCCTCACGTGAGAAAATGCACTGTAAAGAAGTATAGCTGATATCACCACGACTGCAAGTGCTAATAACTCAAGAGCCATGACTTTTTCTATTGGTATATCTGTAAAATGAGAAAGAAGAACTCTGTTAAAGAAGTGTGTAGCTAGGTTCAAAATAGAGCTGCCATAAATTGCAGTCAGCTTGTAACGCAATCAACACGTGGACTTATGTAATATTTTTATGAATTAAGACTTACTCATTGTCATGTCTGTCTTGTTTTCTGTCTGGTCACGTTTTGTTTACTTTGTCGTCCAACAACACTTAACACAAAATGAAGGTTCCAATGTTTGGACAGAAACTTATATAAACATTAGCCTACCGATTAAGTTTGCGCTGAGATCATTTAAAACATTAACATGCCTTTTTTTCATTTCTTTAGAATATGAAAGAGATTGTACTTTGAGCAGGGCGCCACAAAGTTATTCAGCTGAGCTGCCTTTAACCCTTCCAACTTAGAATCCAAACGGGTCCAAACCGAAATCGATTACTGAGATTATCAAAATATGATAAACAATCAACACCCCTAAAATGTAACTGTTCGAATCAGAAATCTGTTTAACAGCGCTTTTCAGCCACAAAGCTGCAATCAGTTTGCAATATAGAAGCTTATAAGGGCCATGGAAATCTTGGTTAAGCCCGATGCAAGGCCTATATGTTATGTCTTTATCTATATCTCTACCGAAATCGATTACTGAGATTATCAAAATATGATAAACAATCAACACCCTTATTGACCATGACGAAACTCTTAACCTTTTCAAGCCAATAAAGGACTACATAACGGTAAAAGCAGTCTAAAAAGAGATAAAAAATACTGAAGTAACTTCAGTGACAAGAAATAAACTTACTGCAGAGAGTTTCTGAAGCTTAAGTGCTTGGAGAGGTTTGGTCGCGTGCAACACTAAGAACGACAAATAACGAATAAGTAAACTGGCGAAAAAGCTCCTTTGAACGATGCTTTGGACACTTGTGACTTCCACATGGCGTTTCTCGAGGACATTGGACTTTTAAAGATATTCAGCAGTTTACAAATGACAGACATTCACAAGAGATAAAAGATCTTGCCAGTCTTGGATTATTTTAATCTTCCAGTGCGCGAAAGAGCGCTACTAGAGCTCATTTGCATGGATCAATGTCCAGTTGCACGGATTAACACACACAAAGAAATGTACGCTCTTAATAGTGAGAAGATAAAAAGACACAATGGCGCTTAAGAACATTGTAAAATCGCTTACTCCTTTAACGCGCCAGCCATCCAGCTTAACAAGGTAATTAGCAAGCGGAACAAACCGAGAGCTCCTGGAAGGCTGCAGGCAGTTAAGAAGATCATTTATTACTTCATAACATGCTGTTCAATGGGACTCACTCGGTGATCGATCTATTTCCTGAATCACTTCCTGAAAAACAAGCTTTAACACAGCGTGCGACTAGTTGCTTGGAGACAATATAACGTTTATTAAGACTTGAACATGCGCCAATAGTGAAATATGAATCGATATCTGCAGCCACATGATCATGACAAAAACACCTGCCGCGTTGCCTCATAGCGTCAGACGTGAAAAACTCCGCTCAATTTCAGCATTCCCAACTTCTTTTGCCAAAGAAACCTTTTTTGTAGACCCGGGAGTGTTTTCATTATATTATTTTGAGAAACCTTTATGGGGGCAAGCTCCGGAGTGCCGATGGGGTTCCCGCCCTCCCCTCCCCTGGAACACAATTGTTACAAGTTGTCACTTTACAAAGCAATTTCCTTTTTGAAAAAGTATCATTCTTGCTTATAATCTAAACACCGGAAAAGTCCACCGCGAGAGATCAGTTTACTCGTGACCCAGTTGCATGATGTTTTCCTCTGCTGTATCTCGTCACTTACAGTTAAAATCACTAAAACAAGACCGTGCAGTAATTCACGAATTTCATCTATTTGCTACGTCACCGTGGGCGGTGTGATAACACAGAATGATTGATTAAGCAACAATAGGGAAAGTCATTGTCAACCAGTTCTAGAATATTGTGTTGGGTGACAGAAAAAATTTCTTTGTTTTTATTTCTTGGCAACCTAAGAACGGAGACAGAACTTTTGATTTGCAATAAAAGTATGCTTCTATAGAAGTTTCTACCAGCGTCAGTTACTGGAGCCTGGTACAAAAGAAATAATCTGCAGATGTTCTTTTGGGTTTTGTTAGAGATCACTGGCCTTTTTTGGAAACAATCCATAAGAGCCAGCGTAGTAAATACTAATGTGGCTTTATTAAACCGGAGGTTTCACTTGAATAGCGTTAGAGAAAGCAGAAATTTTACAAAGTCACCGAAATTGACAACGGTCGAAGCCCCAGGGATTTCAAGAAAGTTTCAATTTTTATATCGAATTTTTTTTTTAAAGTTTTGCAAAGAGCCACATTGAATAAATTCGCTAGAGAACTACCCCAGTAGAAAAACGAAAGAAGCGAGAGACGCTGCGAAGCTTGCAAGAGGAATGGGAAAGTTTCGTTGGTCTTTTTCACATTTTTTGTGCGCAAACTTTGCTTTAGCATCAGGAATACTCCCGACACAAGTTACTGGCGCCCGAACTACAGGCTGGATAAAACGCTCTGATCTCTGCTGGTTTTGCCTACGTACAAGTGTATTTCAACGGTTTCAAAGCAACTGTGTTGCCAGACATTTCTTTCAATCGAAACGTTTAGTCGAAACAGGAGATGGGAATGAGGATTATCAGTGACCAAAACCGTACAACGATATGGGTACTTGTACTATTGGAGTACACGATTACCCGATTTCTACAAGGATTCAGTACTCGCTGTTTCATTGATTAAAAATCGAAACTTTGCAATTAGGTCAGGATAAATGTTTGCCCTTTTGATCAAATTGCAAAAACTCAAATATTTCATGTCGCCACTGAAACTTCCTGTACACGAGCACCTACTTGAATTGGAGTGTGGCGTAAGGGTCTTAAATTTTTGTCGATTGTATTTTTAAAGTAATTGTTATATTCAAAGACGTCCGAGTTGTCTGAGACAAAGCTGATAACTGAATAAATAAGATAAGGTTTCTTCGGACCGTGAAGAAGTCAACCTTACTGATATCATGGAATGGACTTCACCAGCAGCACGCGACAATGTTTTCACAATGTTTGGTAATGGAGGTTTTAGCTCACTGTGAAACCACAGGAGCCCGGAAGGAAAATAAAATTTGCTGCCTATAACTTACCGAGTTATGATTACTGTGTGTTATATAGTAGGCCGTAACGGGTGAACGGTAAAGATAAACAAAATTCGCTATTTATTCTCTCTTTTTTGCTTGGCACGTTGCCTTTCATCGTTTTTCACAGTTTAAGAAAGTGAAACTTTAGATCTCTGACTATCAGGTGTCTTAGTTCCAGCAACGCCTGCTTTTGTTTCAAGACAAACTGGAACCTTCTGCGAACTTGACGAGGGCTTTTAACCTCAATAATTGCAAGAAATATTTAAGAATCTCTTCACTTTCGAGATTTAGATAGCGCATTCATTACGGGTACAGGTTAAATTGGACGCTGTGTAGTCCAGGTACTTAAGGCAAATAGAAACGCTAAATCCAAATAAACCATAAAGATAATTTATCAGGAGTTGCAAATTACACCACTCGTGAGAGATGTATATTTTCTTGTTTGATCCCCATTTTGACTGCTAGTTGCCTGGACCCGTTTCGAAACTGTTACATGCGAGTGAAGTGAAAATTCAACAGCATGCGGAAAATATAAACCTCACGCTGCAATCAATTAACTGTACCCCAGCTTGTACAGTAATAAAATAGAGAGCATATTTGTTCTCAAACTTACGATCCCAGCTTCCAGAAATGAATGACTCGACACCAAGCGAACTGAGTCAACTGAGCACAATCATAGTGTCCACACAGCCTAGCGCAGAACAACACGCTCTAGCTGCTTCTTTGAGCTCTCCAGTTGACTAACCAAGCCCTCAACGATATTGAGTCTCAATTTAACCCTAGTTGAGGGCCATTAAAACTGTCTTGGAGCTATTTGCTAAATCATCGGAATGCATTGCGGCGTAGAAATTGATCTCACGCTGAGCAGGGGTGCTAAATAGCTTTATAATACATTAATTCATGTAACTATATCAGTTTGCTTTAGGCAAAGTAATGTAATAGAACTCAGGAAATGGTGCCAAAAGCGTAGCCAATTCCAAACGAGGATCGCATGTTGAGCTTTGGACGGGTCAGGGATAATTGCAGTGCTCGTTGAAAAGCAAAACAGTAATTACCATTCCGGGAATGTTTTTGAGGTTTTCAATTTGGTTGTACAACGCCATTGAATTTTATATTACAGGGTTTTTGAGTTAATAAATTTCGACACGAATGTGGTTATACGATGAAAGAAGAATAAATCAGCGTTAACATAAACTCTAACAAGTGCTACAAACCTTAAAACCCTTTGAATACTGATGAGTGAAAGCTGATGAGAGTTCTTTGTCTTGAGGTATTTCAAAAATTGCTTAATCACTGCAGCTCTCTTTCAACCGAAAACAGATGAACTAGGCAAATTTCTCAGTTTACCATCTGTGGCGTTTTAATCTCACGGCTGTGACTCACTATCGCAACTGAACTGAAACATCTTCTATTTGCTTTCTACAACGCTTTCATACTGTGAAAATGTTATGCAAACAAGGATATCCGTATTGAACCACACAAGCGATTACTAATTGTTTCCCTCCTTAATCCATCTCAAAGGAAATTGGAAAGGACGTGGGAGGTTTTGCCAGCACAAGTTTATCACGCGTAACGCGTGGGATTAAAAATAACCTCTAAAATTGATCCTCAAGTGTAAATATAAGAGACAAAAATATCTAAAATCTTCAATTTGAAAACGCAAAAGCAAACAACGCCTCTGAAATTTAGGGCTAGACCGATTGTCACTGTTAAGGACTTTGCGGAAATCAAGAAGTTAGAACTACTTCGTACAGCGTGATGAACGGCGCCACGGGAAAGTACTGCTCAGTAGCTTTCATTTAAATGGTCGTCTGTCACCCCAAACCACTGACCTTTTACAGCATGTCAATTCTGCTTAATAGCTTTCTTGTATGCTGGCCAGACTTATGCAGAAAATCATTCTCTGACTCGAATTGTTTGAACCACACCTCAAATTTCAGTGACACTATGTCTCTCACCCCAACAAGGACAAATACAAGGTTAAAAACCATTTTGGCAATGTTTCTTGGCCTGATAAATACTTCTCAACGTCCAATACAACATGGCTTTGATAACGATCTTTGAATATTTTTGTTTTAATTGATTTTTGGGGGGCTGATATGAAGATTCCAAGTGGATTTAGAACTGTTGATATACATGTATGATTTTCCACGCGAACAACAATCAATAAAACATATTTTCTTGCTTTATGTGTATGCAAATTTGCTATAAAGAGGCAAAACCATTTATAAAGCGACACAACATCATAAAACAAGTACCAGCTCTCTTACCGAAATTTAAATTTATTCCAGTTGCTTAATTTTAAGGTAAACCTTGACACATAAAACAATATTATCCAAGTAGATGTCACGATTTCGCATGAGTCGTGCTTTGGTAACTGTGCGTGATTTTTAACAAACTAGGAAAAATAAGTGAAACTCAGAAATGTTAGAGGGATTAAAATGGGAAACGTTCTTTTGTCTCCATTGTTTCAAAACTTGCAAGTTTTTTTTATTTGAAAAGTTTAACATAATAACGAAAGCTTAAAAGAATCTAAAAATAACCTCGCATGTTTAATCTACTGCACGAAAAGTAGTAATTGTCACGCAAATAGTCACTTTATTGCGTGCTGTATTGAGATTATGTGATTTTGGCTTCATTAGGCAGCTAGTTTAACCCTTATTTTAACAATTTTATGTTCTTACTCTTCTTTTAGTCCGAAAAGCACTCTAAATGAAGATCTCAGAATTTATTTATTAGAAGAACGTCGGCAATCAAACAGGCTAGCGAAAATTACTGCCCGATAGCATTCATAACACTTACTAGAGCTTCTAGGTACCGATTCAAACAGGTCACTGATTTTTAACAGTGGAATTAAGCTGTATGGATAACTTAACTCTTTTTCTATGGAAAGGCGACAGTATTACAGAATAAGAGTTCAGAAATGGTCTCTCTAACACCAATTTCCAGCAGAGTTCATAAGAAGTTTTGTATGTCCGAAATAGTTAAGTAAGTTTCTGTACTATGGGGGGCATGCTAAGTTTATATGCACTTTGGTCTCTCTGGGGACCAACTGAATTGTCCGTGATAAATGAGGAATTGTCTCTCTGTGACCACGTGAATTCTGTCCATGGTTATGAAGGAAGTGTCCGTCTTACTAGTTTAAATGACTTTCAGGCCCCTGTGACCAAGTGAATTGTTTGTAATGTTAAATGCGCTGTTTGTATTAGAGAGGTAGTGTGTGTATGAATTTTGGTTTCTTTTGGACCAACGGTGTCTGTAGTATTAAGACCGGTCCGTATTAGGGTCCGTATTTTGGTCTTTCCGGATTAGTGGACTGACCGTAACAACTAAGGCGTGCATACTACAGGGGTAGAGTTTGGATGAACTTTGGATTAACTTGTTGTTTTTTCGGATGATGCAACCTTTCAAGGTCACTTACAGTCGTTGTCACATTTGTGTAATACGTGTCCATCTCCCCAGTATGGATAACACAACCTCCTTCCCCGGACTTTTTCCCTTTTTTGACATCGAGTGGAAGGGACGGGCGCGCATACGTGCAGGTAGATAAATTGTGGCACTGCGATAAAAAACTCCAACTTAATGTGACAACGATTATTGTTTTTGAAACGAACGTGGATTGAGTCACCAATGGCCAAGGTTTTTTTTTTTTCTAAATATAGGGCCTTACCGGATGAGGCATATCACATCAGGCTTTATCACTGCAAGTGCAATTATATAGGTTGAATGTTTAAATTGATGACCGGAAGCCAATTGTTTTACCCTTATTTGAGCCTACCTATCTTTTCGGTGTTCAAGGTCAGGAGAGCCATGTTCAAGCGAATACAAACTACTTAAAATTTCCGTGGAACGTCACGTTATGTTTCTAATTTGTATGCTGTTTGGCTATCTTCTTCGAGATGTAAACAACTAAATATGAACTTTTTATCTGTGGATATATGGGCGTGTTTATTTGGGTGTTGATAGGAGCTGATGCCTTGCTCGTCGCGTCGAGTTATAAGTTAAGTTCACTCGCGGTTGAGCTAGATAATTCAAGTTCCGAATACCCTTGTCATCAACTTCTTAACAGACAACCGTCTTCAAATGTATTTGAAACAGACATCATTCTAGGACAATTGGCTCCCGCCCGCACATCAGCCCTTTACCTATCTCTATCCAAGATGGACATCTCTCTTAGACAGACACGTGGAGTTTGTCACAATACCAGACTTGGAGTTCGTTAAAATGTACGTAAACCAGTTGTCTGTACTGATACTAGCTGATGGAACTCCGTGCATCAATAAAATGCAGTGCATCAATAAAACGTACCTCTTCAACTCTTTCACGACCAGCGTCAAACATAAAGTGAGCCTGTGGATTAAATCCCAAAGTGTGACCATTCAAATGAAAGCTACTGAGCAGTACTTTCCTTTGGCGCTGTTTATTATGCTGTGCAAGGTAGTTCTAACTTTTGAGTCTGTGGATGAAATCCTAAACTGTGACCATTCAAATGAAAGCTACTGAGCAGTACTTTCCTGTGGTGCTGTTTGTTATGCTGTACAAGGTGGTTCTAACTTTTTAGTCTGTGGATTAAATCCCAAACTGTGACCAGTCAAATGAAAGCTACGTAGCAGTATTTTCCTGTGATACTGTTTATTTTACTGTACAAGATGGTTCTAACTTTTGAGATCGTGGACTAAATCCCAGACTGTGGATGCTGTACAAGGTGGTTCTAACTTTTTAGTCTGTGGATTAAATCCCAAACTGTGACCATTCAAATGAAAGCTACTGAGCAGTACTTTCCTTTGGTGCTGTTTATTATGCTGTGCAAGGTGGTTCTAACTTTTGAGTCTGTGGATGAAATCCTAAAGTGTGACGATTCAAATGAAAGCTACTGAGCAGTTCTTTCCTGTGGTACTGTTTATTATGCTGTACAAGGTGATTCTAACGTTGAGTCTGTGGGTGTGGATACTTCCGTGAGTTGCCATTTCAATCCTTCTTCAATTGCTTAAATTTTCTGCGAATATCACTCACTGAGTGATATTTACAGAAAATTTAAGCAGTTTGTGCTTCAGCACTTAGAAGTGCATTTTGCACATTACTCGACTTTGTCGTTCCATGCTTTAAATTGCAGACCAGTAATATCATTAGAACGCACATCGCGTTGGTCCGAAATGGAAATACACTGGCTTAATTTTTACTACGAAACCAAGAAAACTGCCACCTCCAAAAGACATTTTACATTTCAAAAGGCTTTTGCGTCAGTGAGATATTTCTTTGAGGAAGGCTTTATAAGTGTACTAGTTTTTGATAAATCGTGGACTATGATACGCTACAATATCACAAAAATGCTGTGTGTAATTTCATTATATTATAAAACAAACTGCATTGATTTGTAAACTCGTGACAGTTGCCCGTGACCAGTATCTTAAGAGCCATAGGAAATAGATTTCCACTAATACAAGGGGCGGGGACAGGGGGAGGGTCGGGTGGGGGTAGGGGTGCGTTCAAAAGAGGTCACGGAAACCGGGCAAGGGAGTAAACTGGCAGATAAAGACGCAGAAATCTGCCCCTGCCCCCTCCCCCCCAGCACTTGTGAAACGGGTGGAACCCAGAGAACTAGCGAAAATCGAGCATTATCGAAGAGGGTTGAGAAGGGGGGAGAAGAGGAAGTTTACCCCCTTCGCACCTACCCCACCCTCCCCCCTTAGCACAACTTATACCCTTTAAATCAAATTCAAGTGAGAAGTTTTGAAAGTTCTGATCGTGATTTAGAAATTTGTTATAAAGCAAACCGTCATCTCGATTACATAAAATATATTACTTCTCATAGCAGGGACGTCAGCGATATAGCGTTTCGGAACTTGATTTTACTCATAAAGAGCTGAAAGAATTATAAAATTCACTTTTATAACTTTTGTTACGCTGTTTTTAATCTTTGAAGTAAAAAATGTCGAATCATTGAATCCAATAGAAAGTTGTTTTAATAACAGTTAAAGGGAATTTATAATCGATTCTACCCAATTATAAAACGACCCAAGCACTTAACGTTGTTTCATCAGCACGATAAAAAATGATCTGCATATTTGGCATAACACTGAATGACTGAAAATCCCAAATTCATAAGTGATGCTTTTTGTGAGACGAACACTAAAAAAATAAAAAAATAAAAGTATTTACTGCTAAAAACAGTAAATTAAAATTTTTTCTGATTGTATTTCGTTTGTGCGATTTAACTACAAATATGAGTTACATACCTGTATTGATATTGACAAGTTTGTGGCTTGGTGTATGACATCAATGGTCATAAAGGACAGTTTTCCTAAATTAGGGCCCCCGAGAAATATTATATTGATTCCGGATGTTTCCCTTTCAAAAAAGGAATTTGCCGAAGATACCGGTAGCGAAAACATTGCCGTGAGAAAAAGGAATCGGCGCTTTTCATACAATCAATGGAATGAAAGATATTTTTAGTTTTAATGGTGCGAAATTTTTCCGTTTAATCTGTATGACGACAAAGATTTCATGATTAAAGGAAGATCTAACGGATAAGATCACTGAATTTTAGCCATTTATTATATTTATTTGTAGTATTCGTTTTGAATCGTGTTAAGTGACTTTTTAAGTGCCCTCAAATTGTTGCCAAACTCATCGACCAAATAAATAGAAAAACGGAAAATTCGTTGTCTAAGCCACCCACGTAAACCTACTTTGTTTTAGTAAAGACGTTATTGATTAAAGTGAATAAGGAATCACCTTTATTTTTAAAATTAAATTAAATAAAGCTTTCCCTTTTAATAAGAGTTGAACGTGGATTAATATAGTGAGGTTTTGTGGAAAAAATCCCAAAAAGTGACCATTCATTTTTCTAGGGGGCTGATTGTTATTTCAATATTTTAATATTTTGCAAAACGAAGTTAAAGATTATTTTTTCCATTTTAATAAAACCAAAACAAAAGAACATATTGAAATGACAATTCACTGGGCCAATTCGACTAAGGTGAAAGTGGTTTCCTCTCGTTTAGTTATGAAAAGTATGCTATCCACGCTGAAGTACAGAAGTTTGCGATATAACCACGTGGGATCGAAATTTATGTTTGCCGGATCGAACATGCAGGCGTAGAATCACCCATAAGTGACCAGAGAGCCCTTTTGAATCGACCATACAAGTGCATGAACGGGGGAAATTTTAATTAACCGATTCACGATGCATTGGCAGGCACCCTACATAGCGAAAAATTGTAACAGAAGGGAAACTTTTGCTAGATTACCACAGAGTGGAAGTTTTCGAGTAGATTTGATTGACTATTTCGGTGAGGCTTTGCTCGTGTTCGTTTGTAAATGCATAACAAAAAATCATGTTGCTCTACATACCTTTATAAAAGACGGCTTTTTCACCAAAAATCACCCTGGACGAAACGTCTTGCAAAAGGACTTAATCACGACTGAATATTGAAGATAAATCTAGCAAGGCTGTTAAATGCGGACGACTCTTCGCGGTGACGTACTTATCCTGTCTCAATTAACGCGCGTTTAGTCCTCTGGCAGCGTCGGGATCTCTAGAGCAATGAAATCAGAAATTGATCACCTCCGAAATAACTCGAGGCGAGATATAAATAAACCATCGGCAAGACTTTGTCGCAATAAAATACAAGATTTTATCCGATCCAATATAACCTCCTTAAGACTCAAATGCCTGCGAAAATGAATAATATTGCTCTTAAAAGGAGGGCGGAATTCTTGGCGTAAAGCACTTACAGTCGCTGGCAATACCATGTCTGCTCTGAGTAACTGGTTACTGTGTTTATACTCAAACGCCTCCCAGTTTTACTTTCTAAAGCCTTTTTTAGTCAAAGTGATAATAACGTTGATTCTTGCATATTGAACAGGTGTAAAAACGCAAAACATGTTATATTTCTGTTACAATTGCTGGGGTCACGTTTGTGGAGTTATGATAAATAACTAAAATATACGAGAAATCCTGATATAGCAATTATAGATCAAACCTTAAGATATGACGAAGAAATCGTGCATTGTCAAACAGTTCCAGTTTGCCCGCATTTTATTGTAACAAAAGAAACTCTTTTAGGTCTATAAATAAGATAAAAAATATGAGATGTAAGTAGAATTGATAATTTTGGCGGCAACGACCACGAGAAATGGACAACAATTGAGTTATTACTCCTCGCAGAGTGAAGCCCTGAGTTAGATCCGTGCTGGTTACAACTTTTGAGACTTAGGATGGAATTCTAAACAGTGGCCATACATGAGGCCATATTTAGCAATGCTTTCCTGTGGTGCTGTTTATTATGCTGTACTAGGTGGTTTAACTGTTGAGTTTGCGGATGAAATCCTAAAATTTGACCACTCAAATGAAAGCCATCGAGCAGTACTTTCCTGTGGTGCTGTTTATTATGCTGTACAAAGTGGTTCTAACTTTTGAGTCTGTGGGTGAAATCCTAACGTGTGACAATTCAAATGAAAGCGACTGGAGCTGTATGTTATTCTGTACAAGGTGGTTCTAGCTTTTGAGTCTGTGCATAAATTCCTAAGCCGAAACCATTTTAAATGAATGCTGTTATGTGGGAGGTTTTGTGGTCCTGCTGGGTTCTTATGCTCTGCAAAGTGGTTTAAACGTTTGAGGTTGTGGATGAAATTATTAAAGTGTGAACTTTCAGATAGACTCCCATATAAAATTTAACAGTTATTTCAGGCTAATTTGTTAGTCAGGACTGTTTAAAGTCGCGCTAAATTCGTTTGTCGTCATATTGTCAACTTTGTATTCGCTTAAGAGGGCAAAACAGAAGGCTCTAAAAGGTATCGCGTTTATACAAATGACGCTCTTCAAATGTTGCGATAAGAATACCAAATAACAACAGAGTGTTGAGGCGGTTGTACATTTCTGACCAATCAGAACGTCCCGTGTCGCGTCTGCGAATCACGAGCAAGCTGCCGCGGCCGCAAGGAAATGCGAGTTGTCTAAAAAGGCGGCAATTGACGAAGAAAGCATTTAGCGACGAGTATCATAATATTCGAGCAGTATTCCTCCATTTGGCGAAACCACAACAAGATTTATGATCCTTATCTATGATAATATTCTTATTTGTAATCAAGTCATGTAAAGGTACTTAAGCGTCTTGGGGCCTGGCCAAATATTACCTCTATACCGGAATCACCGCGATCCAAATAGAACATTCTATTAAAAACAGTTACGTTGTCTTCTGATGATCAAATACCACATAGCGTAATTCAGTGCTATCAAAGTTAAGGGAGATCGTGAGCAATCAAGACTAAATCCTGCTTATATTAGAATTAATACATCTATTTTATGTCAAAATGTGTCGGTCTCCACTTTTTTCGTTGAAAGCAGCATCGGTCAAGAGCGAAAATTCGACAACTGCTAAAGCAATGAAATCAAATTAGTCTGGGATAAAAAAAGTGGCCTATGACGTTAAAACATTGTCTTTACGTTTTTCATAAAAGTTTCCACAATTAATTATATTAAGTTGTAAATTAACGGCATCATGCGTAAATTAAACTGAAAAGAATCGAGATAAAATTAAAATTCTCAACGGAATGAAATATTGGTGCCTTGAGTGAATACACATAATTTAAACGTACATGATGTGATGCATGGACACTTATCTCTCAAGATCGAAATATCAATTCTCTTATGTATTTAATGTATGGTTCAATTTTATCTGTTACCACCCCCCCCCGGGCAACCCCGGGGACAAGTCCAGTCCTTCAGGCCCCGGGGTGGAGAATTGTTTAAAGCGGTCTTGTCCCGGGAGTAGGGGGGCGGGGCAAATCGAAAATATAACCTTCTAGTTGTTTCACTTCTCGGTTGACACAGTGGCCCGGTACCACGTGGAGAAAATGGCCTATTTCCAGGGAAAGTCTCTAGAATTTGTAAATAGGGAAGAATACTCTCTCAAGATGACTTAAATAGACTCTATATAAAAACGGATGCACTTCGTTATATTAAACAGAGGTCTTAGTCCAGTGTTTTTATAAAACAAACTAAGAAAAACTCCTTTAAATGCTGCTTTGTTCACGGGCCTCTTGTGCGTATGTGTTATATTTAGAATAAAAACACGTGGCGAAGAACATTTCTTTACTCGCCAGCCGTACGCCAGTGCGGTTAGAGTTTTTTCTTCAGTTTTCTTTTGCAAATATAGTGTTCATGTTTTTATTACAATATACGTATAGAATCCTTTGTTCAATAAACTCTAGAAAAGCGTTTAAGTTCTTGTCAAAAGTCTGGTTTTGCTATTGTACGGAAATCAATATCGTCATCTACTGTTTTGTACACAAAACAACGTATTTGTGGTCGATGAGGAGTCCCGGGGGTGGGGAATTGTCTCTTTCTGCGTGCCCAGGGGTGGGGAATAGACCGCCAAGTGAGAAAAAAATTGCAAATCCCCGGGGGCATGCCCGGGGGGGAGATGGTAACAGGTAGAATTGAACCATGCATGATCGCCAAATATTTCTTTTAGACACTAGTTATACGAATTTTGAGGTACATCTAGACTGATTTCCATGATTTGAAAACATAAAGTGGTCTTTCTAGCTGGATGCGAGTGAACGGTTCTTTCTAGCTGATATTTTTCTGAAAAGTATAATGCCTTCCAAAGCGTCACTCTGTTACTGAAATTATCAAATGACCAGAAATTTCTGTACTGAACCAAACTATTTTATCACAGCGGGGGAATTTGGCAGCCCGACAAAATAACGCCAACGGTCAGGGTTTTACATCCCAAGCGCTTCAAAACTTTGTACTAGAGTGTAGAAGAAAAGAGCTTCCATTGCTCCAAGATGACAGGGTGTAAGGAAAATGTTTGAACCTCGATGGCACTCCTACCGCCAAGCATGTTGCGAAGCCAAAGCTCATAGCCTTATCAAAATAGAAAATTGCTAACTGTACAAGGTTTTTTGTTCCATTTTTCTTCGCGGTTCCATTAGTCGGAAATTCTCACCGAAATTTTAATGGCAAGCGCTCTCGAATTCGAGAAATAGTTAAAATCTTGTTTATAAGCATGGATTTACCGCAACTCCGTTAGTGTTGTTAGGTTAGCAAGCACAAAATACTGTGGCAATGAACCATAAAAAATTCCCTTGGAAGGCGTGTTGTGCTTATATCTAGGAGATGGACTCACCGAAATGACGTTTTACATGTTACCCAGCCGATGGTCTACAACCAGGTCGGCTTATAAGCGCGTGGGATTATAACCAGTATGTTACCGTATGTAAACACCGAAACACTCAAGGCGCGCTTTCCTTTCTCGCCGACTAAAAATTCCGATTTTCATTCGTAAATTTCCGGCGGCCAATGACATAGAAAGTTTCGACCACACCGCAATTGTCGGAAAAAGAGGACAACTTCTCGAGGCATAGCAGAAATTTGAAATGTCATTCGATTTACTTCCTGAAATTTCCGAGTTTTTGCTGTCATTTCGGCCACTAGTTCAGAATCAGTCATGAAAAATTTTCCCGGCAGGTTCCGTTGTATTAGTTTCCTCTCCCGGAATTTCCGAAATTTTTGGTGTATAAATAGCGGAGCGCTCTCGGCCGGCGTTTTGTGTTCTGCGAAGCTCTACAACTTCTACATTTTCATCCTAGGCCACGCGCTCTGACTAATCGTAACAACTTAGTAGCTACGCTTTATTAACTAATCTTAAGGATGTCCTTCCTAATACAGCTGTATTTTTGCAAAGGTTATGACTATGGGGAAAAAGTAGTAGCAAGGTCATTGGGACACAAAAAGAAAAATGTGGGTAACCACGCATTTTTCAGAAATAATTAAACCAGAATTCTAAAAAAGCGTTAAAATACAAAGAATATATGGCAATTTCTTTCGAAGTTTGAGCTCAATTGTCTCTAAAAAATGCTTGGTTACCCCCCAGTTTTTTGGAATCTGATAGCCCTTGCTAAGATCTACTTTTTCTACATAGACACTGATAAACCGCGCAAAAATACCTTTGCACTGGTAGGCAAATTCCTTAAGAAACCCAAATATCCCGAGATGCGCAGAACGTATGCGCAGCAACAAAAGGAGGCACTGTCCTTAAGAAAAACAGTAACTCTTTTTCAGCTGTTTATTTTTACTTTGAGCATGTAGGAGATCCCCAGTGTTTCGGTGTACTCTTTTGTGTAAGCTATATAAGTATATGCATTCCCAAAGGGTAAATTTTTTTAGCTCCTTTGATCTGAAGTAGAGTGCAAAACTTGACCATTTTGTCTGAGATAGGGTATGTTTTGTTTAATGTCCTGAAATGCTGTTAAAATTGCACGCAGACCGCAAACGACGTCACCCATGAGGCCGGAGCCGAACTCCGCATTCCGATCTTCCGACCGGATGTCCGATGAAAATTCCGACGCGTAGACACTACAGCGCCGAAACTCAACAATGAAATAGGATATAGATTTACGTCGTTTTGGCTTAAAAGAGGCGTAAAGATTTGCTTAGCCTGAAATATAGGCCCTACAAAATTGCACGTCTTCGTACAAAGCAGGGTTAGTTCCGATATAGATGTTTTCAAAGTCTTGCAGGGTCTTGAATTAACACACGGTACAGTTTTTAAACCGAGATTTGTTCCTGGAGTGGGCGCCAATCTTTTCAAATGGGTGCGAATTTTTCATATACGAATATTTTAAATAGGCAAACTTCTGTGAGCATCACTAGTCGAGGCATCGGTGCAAATAGTATAAATAGCAACAGTTAGTTAATTCTCACGACCTGCTCCCATCTTGGCCTCGTAGCTCAGTTGGTTAGAGCGACGGTGATCTGATCCGGAGGTCGTGGGTTCAAACCCCGCCGGGGTAAAAGGTTTTTCTTTCTTCCTGGCTCTCATTTCTAATTTCTTCTTTAGAGGCCTGTGGCCGGGGGAAAATTATGTAGGGCAGTATTGCTCACTTCCTAGTGCTACGCAGAGTGCTACGCGGTACATCACATTAGTTACTAAAGTTACTGTCACGCCATTGTCTTGCTAGGGTAGAGAAATCAAAGATTTTGGGGGCTATGGTATACGGGGCACAGCGGCACCTGGCTAAGACACTGGCCTATCCCTTCCGTCCAGTACCCCACTCCTACCGTAGCCCCACGCAAGAACGTGCGGCGCGTCAGCTGCATCATGGCTGCCCCTGCAAGATTTCAGATACTCTGACTTCGATGTCTCTGGAATGAGTACCAATAACACGCACCCTTCGTATGTAAATTGTTTGTTTACATCGATATGGATATATTTTGCCTTTCGCTTTCTTGGTCTAGTATTTATCAGCCCCTCCTCCTCCTTGTAACAATTAAAGCCGCTCCTTGGCTCTCACAAACACTTGGAAAATGTTGCACGGGGTTATTGAACACATTTGCCTGAAAAGGAGAAGAAAATAAGAAAATTTAAAAAATATTCAAGTGCTTACGATGGCTTGGACAGGCTTTAAGACTTGTAATGCTTTCGATTTTCACCTCTAAATTTGGTTAGCAGTTACAAGATGGCTGCTGTGGTATTTCATAGAATCATACCGCGCTGGACGAAAGGTTTCTTTCATATGGAGCACTGTCATAACTTCTTAAACCAATAACACACTTCAAAATTTTTGATCAACAATTTTTGCAATGTTGCACAGTATCTCAAGCCATTTTGATTGTTGAAATAGGTCATTCAAAGTTTTGAACATTGTGTAGCGGAAAAGAGACAAGGTCGATTCGAATCCGTCCAGTGTCGTTACAAGTCCTGAATGGCAAGGGAAACCATTTAGCAGTTTAACATGGCTACACTGAAGACACAACATCGCTCAACATTTGTTGACTAGCAGCAAACTTTGAGCGATGTTGATCGTGAGCCGTGTATTATTCGCAGCTCAACCAAATTGACGAACAAGGTAATTAGCCTTTCTAAAGGCGATGCTTAAGACTTCCAAAACTAACAAAAATAAAATAACTGAACAGTCTTAAATATTTTGTTGCTCTATATTTGTTTTGTAGATTCGAACCTCACGATTGAAGTTTTACAAAGTTGAAGCTTGATTTATGCGGAAGTGCAGCAGACCCAGCTATCTCGAACCCCCAGCTATCTCGAGCTCGAACTGGAAGTCGTTTCTCTTGGTTGACTGACAGGCCCACTCACTTACTACTGAGTATCTCAAACTCTCGTTATCTCATTCTCATCCCCAGAGCTGCGCGTCTTTTTTTAAATTACGTCTCCTGTCACCACTGAGCAAACAAATCGCAGGCTCCGGGTACGAGATGATCTCGAACAATTTTGGTTCCCGCGCATGTTTGATCAAGAAAGCGGCAGTCTGCTTTACATAAAACGAAACTGAGGCATGCAACTCTTAGTATAGCACATTTTCGACCCAAATACGTGCCAGTAATATTTTTGACTGTTTTCCTGAAACATTTTTGACCATTACTCGGAACATCTGCAGCTAAACCTTGTTTGTACGGCCTCTTGACGTTTCGTATACCGTAATCCGGGTTATGAACACTGGGATTATATAACTCTTTTTTTTTAGGGGGGGGGAGTCAAAACTTCCCGCTTCCCGCTTCCCGCTTCCCGCTTCCCGCTTCCCGCTTCCCGCTTCCTGCTTCCCGCTTCCCGCTTCCCGCGTACTTTTCAATCCCAGTTCCCGTCCCGTTTTTGTTGGCTCCTGCTTCTTTGTCCTTTTGTGTAATTTCCCTTCACATTAGTAATTCCACTCCCCACTTCTCGTACACTTTGCGCCCACTCCCCCCCCTCAACAACTTCTTGGGGGTTTTGTGATTAGCAAGCAAAAATTATTTTAGTCGACTTTCTGTACCTTTCTTAAAGAAAAATAAATATAAAAATAGCCGTTTGGGAGACGGGATATGCTTATATATAGGAGGGAATGATACCGAAATGTTTGTTACCAAACCGATAGGCATGCATCCGGTGACCTTACAACCAGGATTTTACGATTTTCGAGCGCTGTTTCCTCCCTTCCCCTAGCTCGAAGACGCTGCTGACGAACTTTGAGGGAGAAATGAAAAACACGAAAAGTAGGTATGATTTCTTGTAGCCATTTTACATCAAATATGATTTTTTCAGTAACATTTCTTTCACGGGTCTCGCAGATGTGTCTATATTCTTATATTTTATTTGCTCGTTGCAGGCGGTTTTTGATAGAAACGGTTCTGGAGAGCTCTCCGCCCATTCATTATTCAAATGCACATCTGCCTGCTTGGGAAAAGACCTGAAGAAAAAAAAAACACGCATTTAATGATCTAACCTCGACACTTATTAAACGAGACAGGAAATTGGCTTCGACGCTAGAAATTAACAGTCGACGAAAAAGCGAAGCCGGAAAAATACACACTTAATCGACAGTTGGTATATTTTGAATCGCTTTTCGTGTCAGCGCGCAGGTTTTCTCTTTAAAATAGTTTAAAGGAACAAAAGACGAGTGAGTTTTTTTATGCTGTATTGAGCACAAACAGAACAGACTTTTGTTTAATCAATAAGTTAAAAGCACATTTCAATAATTCGCCCGCAGCTTGGGCATTGATAAGCAATAGCTTGTAACAATGCTACTAATCTATGGCGTTATAAGTGAGGATTTGGGCCTTAATTTTGAAAACGATTAACTTGGTCATGATGAAATATTTATTTAACCAAAAGAAGCAATAAATAAATGTTTTAAGGCTACATTTACCCGAGGAAATTAAGCATCGATGTATGAATAATAATATTGGAAATGAATCTTTTTTTTAGAAGTCCCACAAAACAAGCAAGCAACCCTTACTGAAAAATTGAGCTGCATTTGATGCAAACTCAAGTTTAATTTTTTGCCTACACTGTTCACAGCATATTTTTGAGCTTTCAGACTGAACGGACAAAAGAAATTACATAAGTAATTGATTCGACAAGTCTCGCTTTTAGATAGAACGAAAGCTTATATACATTTGGACTTAAAGGCAACAGAGATTAAATGTAAAGAAAAATATCTTGCAAAGGCGGGTTGCGATGAACGATATAAGTTAAAAAATGTATATTTTTCTTTATTTAGCGTACTGTCTTCGGTGATAAATTAAAGTTTTTCTTCGTTGATATGTCAATCTAATTCTTGACGACTCAATGTTCACTGCAAACAAATGCTCTAAACAGCCTGTCAATTTATAATGTAAATTTTTTGTCTTGCATGATAAGGATAAATCCTCATCCATAATTAAGAGTGGAATTTGCAATTTTATATCGCCACCTTTACGGGCGAAAACAATATCTTAGGGTTGTCTGATTCTGTATTTTTGTACTGGCACATTAGGCAGACTTAACCTTTTTTCCAAGCGTTTTAAAAATTCATCTTGTGTTCAAAATGTATGTTTTTGAACAGAAAAAGAACGTTGTGTACTTTTATCCTGAATTACAACGCTTCTACTCGGTGCTCCCAGAGTTTTTACTCTCTTCTCCTCGGTACAATTAAAAGAATCTGAAATATTTACGCTCTTGTGGTGACATTTCTGAATCTTGACTCGAAAGCGACTTTTCGGTAGCATTCGAGGACGCAAACCCTGTCTTGAATTGAAATCCTGGCCACGAGAAGAAGTAACGTTGGAACTTGGCCTTACAACGCGTTTTGCATCTGTAACTACAGTCGCATCTTTAATAGTAAAACTTCTCGCTGACGCGGGCAAATATTGGATCCGAACTATTTGCTTGTCCATGTCTGTATTTTCTTTACAGTTTCTACGATTTGAAGAGACGTTTTTATTTGCTGCACTTCGATGGAGAACCTCTTTTGAGTCTGCTTTATCAGCGGCGCGAGAAAGCAACGAAGTTGCGCTCGCTGTCGTTCGAGATGTCTTGTTGTTGCATTCTATTTTCAGCGAAGACGTCATTTGTTCTTTTTCCGCCTCGCAAGCGGTCTCCTTATCAAAGCTATCCTTTTTCCATTCGGTGCTCAGCGATGTATGAAGACAAGATACATATTTCGTTTGTGAATTACTTGCCTTCGCACTCTCTGGCGCTTCCCTTATCGGTTTAGCCACAGTTTTAACAACTGGAACTTTCGTTGACACCGACCCCGACCGACCCGAAGGAACCGCAATATCTTTATCGATGCTTGGCAAAACGACAACCTTGGGAATCTTCTCTTTTGGAACTATAGACATTGTAGTAACGTAGTTTCTCCTTTGAGTCGAATTATGAGTTGCAGGTGACATGATTTTCGGTTGACTGTGTTTTGTATTTGCCACGCGCGGACCACTCGAACTTCGCGTGGAATTTGTGTAAACAGCAGTCAACGGTCTGTGACCAAAATTTGACGCATTTGAGGCTGCGTTTCCCAATTTCTTGCTTGGAACCTGGTAATAGCCTCTTTGGACGCTCATTTAAGAAGAATTTCACTTGTCGTACTATTATAAATTTCCCATAGTTGCGCAAATATCTCACAAACTTGTTCGGTGCTCAATTGTTTTCCTTTTGGTGCGCGATAATTTATGTTCAGCGGTGTCCAACTTTAGTGACGTGCTTTTAGGGTATTCTGATCTTGAAGTTGTATTATTTTCCTTCACAATCGACAATATGAGATATTGTACACGGTTTAGTTCTTAACTACGCGAAATTGACTACACCTTGTTATTCTGAAGTCTGAAGTCGAAACTCGTCCGCAAAAATCTTCCCTCTCTCCGATCGTTAACACTTCGACTGCGCACGAAAGTGATTAACATTACAGGAATAAATTTATCTTAACCCAATATTGGACTGATTTTAACAATTTGCATTCGCATTAATAGACAAATTTAACCTTCAGCGTTCCCAATTAACACTAAAGCGTTGTCCATAAATGGGAATCTATTTTGTGTGCTATTTGTGAAATGATGTTCAATGGATTTAAGTTTGTCTTTCCGTAGTTTTAATTGCGATCAGATAAATTTTGCCATATTCTTGAATATGCATGGTTGCTCAGGTAATACACGTTATTGTTTTAAAGTACTGAAAGCTGGAAAAAGTCTGAGATTTTTTTTTCGTAATGAATTCAAACGTTTGGCTAAGGGGCGATCGAATCAGTAATCAAATTTTAGAACATCTATATCCTTTCCTATATGGATTCTGTTAGAATAAAACTCCAAATGGACCTGCTGAATGATAACTTAATTTTGAAAACCTGTCTACTTTTTTTGACTTTCCTTGTCATACCGGGTTGTTATTATGTACTTTGTTAACGTACATTAAATACAGTTGCTCAAAATAAACAGAAAAGACAAAAGCAAATAACAGTTAAAGTTAACTGAAGCCTATCCATGCATGGTTGTCGTTAAACAAGCAGGAAATGAGCTTCAGCCTGCTGCTTGTAAACGTTTGAAAATTCAAGATGGCGACTGGTTCGCCGCCATTTTGGATGTGAAATTTCATGTTTGGGGGCCCAATTTTTAAGTTTAATTCGTTTTCAGATTACAAAGTCTGAAACGATTTGTTGAAAATGACAACGACACTAGCGTGATTTCTTTGGAGGGAATAAAGAAGCTGTTTTCAATGTTTCGTCAGCCGTTTCTACAAATCCTGCCGCTGGTCAAATAGGAGGCTAACACCTTTGTTTTTTCGATTGCCAAACTAGACTAGAGCGAGGAATAGTTACAAGTTAAGCAAGAAATTAGAGTTTTTTGAATAAAGATTTATTTTTTGCTTATAACTTGGGACCGCCTCATCCACACTTATTGTCTCATGTACTAATTCAAGGCAGAATTAACAAACCCGCATCACACAAGAGCTTTTTTAAGGTTCGAAATTCCAAATTCTTTATTTTTCTCGTTGGGTGCCCGTAACAGGAAGCAGGAGATCGTTCTAAACTGTTTGGATTCCCTTTAAGTCCCAATACCAGTTGACAGATTCTCCTTATTGTCTCCTTGCATTTCTTATAGTGCTAGTTGAGAAAAGTCGGGTAATAGTTTCCTTAACTCTCATGATCTGTTTACTTGATTATGTGCCAATATCACTAGGTTTACCGTTTTTCTTTTCACAGCAAGTGTAAAGAAAACAAAATAAAGCGGATTGAATATATGAAGTCAATTTTCCAGTATTATGGTAAATGTTTTCAGGTGTTCTTTTGCCTCCAAGTTGGACAGAGTACACGAACAATTTGTATTTCAAAATCTATAGTTAGAACTGTTAACCCTTGAGGCCCGGCATCATTATTCAAATTCTCCTTACTGGTATCATCCATAGGTTTCATTGAGTACTACTTGGGGGAACTTGTTAAGACGTCAAGACTGGTGACCATCTCCCCAATTCTCATGACCTTTATGTGTTATAATGTACTGATATGATGAGGAGAAATTAGATGCTGATCACTATTGAGACTTAAAGGGTTATGAGGTTTGTGGGCCTGAGTAAATCCGTCTCTTTCTAGCATCCGACGAATTTCTGGCAACAGCCATCTTGGATTCAACATTTCCATTCAACATTGTTCAACACTGTTGAATTCGGCAAGTTAAACGACTTTGTGCATCCGATTAAAAAAAGAGTGATTTTCGATCAATCAAGACACAACAAACCAAGCGGTAGAAAGGATATATCATCTGAGCGCAGAATTTTTTCTGGTGAACATCGCTTTCATGAAATAGCCGAGCCTGCGATCTTTGATCTAGGCGTTGTTAAGCAACACTAGTTAACCTCATGGCGCCATGCGCACAAGTGTTTACTAACCTTCCTAAAAGTCGTTCGCATAATGTTCTGTTGGAATCAGAAAATTCTGGGGTGCACCGAAGGAGATATGCCACATTATTTTTTCCGATTCTACTAGTTTGACAAAAATGTTTTTCAGATTTCTGTAAAGGGGTGTATGGCCACCCTGTCCTCATTTCAGGTGGCCAATTTCTCTTTGCAATTATTATGATCCGTAAACTGGTGCGAAAAATTGATTAATTGCCTTCGACCAACACTACCTGAATTTCATATACAGAACATAAACGGACCACCAAAATTCTCAGCTAAAAAAAGGGCAGAAATTTAGGTTGCGCGCAAATAGTTATGAATAGTACCAGAAAATGTGATTCTCTGCAGTTTCGGTTGTCGAATTGTGTACGGCAACAAAGGATCAAAGAGAAAATCTTAAAGAAGCATTGACATTTTTTTGCAGCGAAGATCAGTGAAGTGTACCAATAGTCCAAACGGTTCTTGAGCCAGACAAAGCAAACTAAAAATTTACTTTGTCTGGGCGAGCGAAACCATGTCATTTCGTTGTAGAAGTTGTATCTACCGGTTAGTTCATCCATTTAATATTCAGTGAACAACTCTTGTGAGCCGATACGGTTTTTGGGTTTATTTGTTTTTTCTGTTATAGTGTGTTTAGCGTTCCATAACGTAATATGCCTTTCCGCTTTGTTGAACTAAAAGAAGTCTTCCATCATAATAATTTTCCAGCGATTAGCTAAAACTGATTGTCAAATCTCTGCAAATAGGCGACAATCCGAAAGCTTTCAATTTAATCATCTAGAAATTTGAAATAGCCTTTGAAGAGAAGTAAGCACATTCAGACGCATTCAGTCGTTTTCAGTGTTTAGAAGAAATATCTCCTGATTTTTTTGTTGATAGTTTTAAATTTATCCGCGCGTGTAACTTGCGTTTATTTTTGGATTAACGTGTTACGGTTGAAAAGCACTAACATTTTGTTTTCTAAAAGGGCTGGAACGGGGTGTTTCGCTATTGCTAAAACAGACATTTTACGAAAGATCAAAAGCAGTAAAATGTCCTGATTTAATATCGTCTATTACACTCAAATTAAAGAAAAAAATTGAAAAAATCTAGAAGGCGATTTAAAATATTTCTGTAAAATGATACCATAAAAGATTTTCACATTTTAAAAGGAAACAAAATGGCGGACGTAAGTGATTTGTCTATGAGCTGACCGCTTCATTGATCCATGACCTCAACCGCGTGATCTGATTGGCTGAAAACTGACAATAGAAGCCAATCGAATTTTAATGAGCCAGTGGCGCATGAAGTAATGGTGATTCCTTATGAATGAGCTCATGAGCCGGCCAATAAGAAAGCAATGTTTCTGAAAAGACCTACAGAGTTCACCGGACTGTTTTGCCTTAGAACCATGACGTCATGAGCGAAGATAGAAGCGCTTGTTCGCTTCCTTTCTTTGCTGCTCAACAACCTTTAAAAACACTAAACATCATGCGGTGCGATAAAGAAACCTACCCATTGTACGAGAAAAAAGTGGTTGGAAATGTCCCGACGAAGGAAGAACCGAAAAAAGACGAGAAACAAAAGTTTACGCGTGTTGTTATCACCGCTCTTATGTACGTTCTTGAACCGATATTACCCGATGACGGTGTGAAAGGGGATGGTAAAATCGCAAGTTTATTGTATTTGATTTGTCTAACAACAGCAGGGGTGGTGTTTAATCTATCTAAATGGCTACAAGACGATTCTAAAGCTGACTCCGGAGTTACAACAGATCACATCGATGGATTTCTTATCACTTGTATATGCCCAGCGCTTTTATGGATTTGTTACATCTTTTGTAAACAAAACGATCGCAAGACAGTAGATTTTATCACACCCTCGCCTCACTCCCACCGGCCTCTCATGGCCGGCGCTTATGTTTTCGGCGCGGGAAGCTGTGTCATGGATTTACTTCATATTACATTTTACATCGAATGTTCATCGAACTTATCCAGCCTGTTTTTCTCCATTTTTAAGGCTGTGTTTATCTTTGCGCAGATTCTATTTTTACGCAAGTTTGCGACAGCCACCCTTCATAAATCACCAAGCATTCGACTTGTACTTTTCCACATACTTGGCACAAATGTATGTTTGTGGTTTCGCGCGCTTTTTAGCCACTCAAAAAGCATATTTAGCACGCATAAAACACTCGAGGATTTAAGTACGCGAGAGGAGAATGCGTGCTTCGCAAATCACTATTCCATGAAGAAGATATGGGAAGCGTCAGAACCCTATTTATATCCGTTCACAATGGAATACTCGCTAATAGCAGGTGGCATTCTATACACCATGTGGAGCGAGATGCGGGATCTCGATCCCGACCCGCAAGACATTTACATCTATGACGAGCTGTCGGATTTTAACACGACTTCTGATAATCTAAGCGAGCGATTAGAGAAATTCGAACATGACCATGGGTACGGGACATGCGAGGCTGCCACGCCGTCAAGAGATTCAGTCTCTAGCGGACGTTTTTCCAGCCGTTTTTCATTAAACAGAGCTATGTCGAATTCATCGATCTGTCAATCATGCGTCGAGAATCAGGACGCGCTTCGCTTGCACGCGATTCCCAGCTCGGATCCAGGCCTTTTAATAGGTCTGCTATTCTCGATCGTTTTGCTGCTCGCTGTGGGTTTACTCTGGGTTGACCGCGACTCTATAAACGCGCTAAAATTTTACTATCTTTATCAAATTATCCTGCTTGTGTTCATGTGCGTTGCTTGCTGGGTGGTGCTAAGATGTTTGATGAATCAAAAGTTTACTTGGTATCCATTTGGCGCCGATGACACTCTTTTAATCGTATCCTTCACGGGCATGTTCCTTTACGCTGGATTATGCCTCACCGCTGCTATCGCTGAAATCAGAAATCATCGCTACGCTTCAGACTTCTCACTTGCCAAGTCAACTCTAATCCTCTTCCAAGCCATGCTCCAAGCCACTGCCCTCATCAAAGCTCTGCGGTTTAGACCGTTAAAGGAACTGGGCGCGAATATCGTCAGACAAGGAACGCTGTTTCTGCTGACCACGAATGTTGCACTGTGGGCTCAAGATTCGTTCTTCGAAATGCGGAACTTCGCGACGACGCCAATTCAGACGGTGTTCTACGGTGAGACTTCGTGGCGAGCGATAACTACCTTAGCTTATCCTCTGTGTATTTTCTTTCGTTTTCATTCGGCGGCGTGTCTGTTTGAGGTTTGGTCTTCTTTTAGAGTGGATAACTTAAGTTAAGATCAATAGAGCTCTTTTCCCTCCATTGTCATGTAACTAAAATTCCGAAAATGATCTAAACAGAAAATTGTTAAGCAAAGAGTGTTTTAATCCAATCAGAATTCCAAGTAAAAAGATCTAACGAATAGAAAGCGAAGAAAAACATACTGAAAATTCAAACCGGTGCCAAGCGCGGGAAAATAATGAAACCAGTGACTTGCGCGGAGAATAATAACGTCTGATTGGTTGATTAGATGACACCTTCGTTTTGATTGGTTAAAACACGCTGTACGAGTTTTGTAAGCCTTTTATAGAACTCAAACGCAGATAAAAGACCATACATGGTAGTTACTGGAAAATCGCTCTACTAATCTTTACTAATCTTCAATTCAGAAAATTTCAAGAAGAGACGAGGCGTTACGCTGCAACGCAATTGTTTTGTATTAAATGGGCCCTTTGCACGACTTGATCATATGGTCGAAAGTCCGCTATGCTGGATGGCAAATGGCGCTGCGGGACACCCAAAAACCACGGAATTAACGAGGGCTTACAATTTACCCCCCCCCCCCCAAAAAAAAAACAAAAAAAACAGACATTTTGGTTGGACTTTTTTTGGTTTGCCTGACTGGAAATTTTCCAAAATGAAGCGAACGTCTTGAGAGGTAGTCCAAAATTCCCATAAATTCCCAACCGGAATATCTAATCGGAAAATTGTGTTCCATTTAATTTATTTCTTCCAGTTCCAGGTCCTGCGCCAATAGTCAAACTAGTTCCAGACTCTATGTAAATTAGAATGAATTGCACAAATGGCACATGCTAATCTCGAACGGAACTTCCCATTCGCGATGTTTTGCTTACTATTTGCACAAACCATAGACCAACCGGTTTCCCCCTGTAAATGTCCCACGACGCCAATCACCATCCAGCATGGCGGGCTTTGTACCGTGTGACCAAGTCAAGCAAGGGGCTCGTTATGACGCAGACGGGTTTCGCGCTAATTCATTAGCGAAAACTATTTTACCTATCCATAAAAAATCAATTTGTATGAAAACATACTTAGATTCCTTAGTTTGACTAGTTTAGCGAAAAGCTTCATCTCTTCTTGAAATTTGCTAGCAAAAAAAGAACGGAGTTAACACTTTTTATAAAACTAATATTTTTACAAATTACTGATGAATTAACGTCATAAAAATGCTTAAAGGTATTTTAACATCTCTATCTTTTAAAATATTATTCCTTGGTTTAAGAACCATTTCTACTGATTAATTTACAGTATTCATAGGGAGAGTATTTGACGTTTATCTCTTAAATTCGAGGTAGATGCGCTGCCAAATTGGCGATTTTATAGAAAGACGTTTCGGTAAGTTTTCAGAATTTAATGGTAGTCATTTGGATATCATTGCATGGTATTTTAAACGTTCATTTATAATTCTAGCTGATAATTCATATTTTGAGACTTATTTTCAGCCCACTGAACGACCTTAAGTTTACGTAAGCAACATATGTACCATGCAATAAGGTAAGGTGAGACATTTTCCCATATTTGGTGACGAAGCAATTTATCTGTAATTACCAGATCTATACGCCCTTGCGAGATAAGTCGTCGGTAAAATTGTGCAAGTTTTCTTATTATCAGCACCTCTTAGGCATCAGATTTTATTTTTGGATTATTATGTTACCAAACGGTTTTCTTTTTTTTTAAAAAAAGTTCGGGAGATAACAAATGTGACAGCAAATGCCATTTTGTTTACCAAAAAAGTTTTCTATGTAAAGACTGACTGATCAACTGACTGATAGACAGACAAACAGGGAGGTGTCAAAACAGTCAAACGAGATATATAATGCATTCCTCTAGTATAAGACCATGAAGACCTAAAGACCGTGGATATTATAACCAAGCACTTGAAAGGCTATAGAAAAAGACGACAAGTCTATACTTATTAAATAATAACGCAGAGGAACAGCAAACACTTGACAGATAACTAGTGACTGAATTATCTACATTTACTTAGTCTACAATGCCGACAACAACAAACTGATTGACTGTGCACCTGCTTAAGGAACGATTTTAACATAGACCAACTGACAAAAACACTACAATTGCAACTGACTGAGTGAATAAACGAGTTAATAGCTAACTGGCTGAGGATTTGTCTGACTGACTGACTGACTGACTGACTGACTGGCTGACTTGTGACTCCCTATCTGACAAACTGGCAGACTAAGTTGAGTATCTTACTGACCGGCTGAATCTCTGATAGACTGACTAAAGGCTGATTATTGTACTGAACAACTGAGTTACTGACTGGCTAGCTGAGTGCTGACTGACTGACCGACACACAAAGAGATAGACAGATTGACTGCCTACAGAGAGACATACACTGACCGAGGGAATGACAGACTCATTGAATGACTGATTGACTGACCGACACACAGAGAGATAGACAGATTGACTGCCTACAGACGGAGAGATAGACAGTAGGACTCACTGACCTCACTGACTGACATCGCGACAGACAGAGTAACTAACAGAATGACTGAAACATTGTCAGACAGACTGACTGATTGACTGATTTACTGAAGGGTGGACTGATGAAATGACAGACAGACTAACTGGTGAAGTGATTGGCAGCTTGAAAGACAGAAAGACAGACTGACTGACGTAATGCTTATGAACTGACAGATAGACTAACTAAAGGAATGACTGACAAATTGACAGACAGACGGACAGACAGGCAGACAGACAGACATAAGACAGATAGACATACAGGTTGTTTACCATTTACATGGGCAAACCGGTTGGTTTACGGTTTGGGCAAATGGTAAGCAAATTTCCGTCTAGGGAAGTTCCGTTCGGGACTGGCGTTCACCATTTGCAGAAATCCCTCCCATTCACGAAAAAATTTGCATGACGGCGACGACTAACGAGAAGGTCACAAAACAAAAGCTTTAATTAACAAAACAACGACTCTGCACGTGCATTATTCTTGGTACATTTCTTTGCCGTTCTGTGCACAAATACAACGTGAAGCGACCAAATCAAAGTTTTGTGTAGAAGGCGAACACACGGCGGTGAATTTTCGTTTTTCTGACAACTTAATTTTCGCGTCAAGTGGTCTAGCACCCTGTAAAGAAAGGGCGCTAATTGGGCACACAACTATTTTCTAATTAATTTTCAAAATAATTTCTTCCTAAACTGAAACGCCGTCCTTGCAAATTCAGCTCCTGGATAATTCGACAAAATTAGACAGGTACCGGTTAAACGAGTCGGAATAATCGCTAAGAAGTTTCAAAGATTGTGAAATCAATTCAAAAGTGACTTTTTCCTTCCCGTCGCCGTCGTGTTGGGTAGGAAAATGGCCACGAGAGCCTGAAACTGGTATCAAAGATGAGGTTTGAACAAATGGAACACGAATTTCTGTTTGGAACATTCCGTCTGGAAAAACAGGACTACCTTTTCAGACGTTCCGTTGCTCCCGGAAATTTTCCACTGGAACGACCCGAAAAGTCGTGTACCATTTACTTCCCAACCGGAATTTCCGGAAAGTTGTTGTAAATGGTAAACGACCACAAACTAACTGAAAACTGACAGCCGGCAATAACTTACTGACTGACAAAGAGCCTAACAAACTGACAGACTGAGAGCCTGACAAACTTAAAGGTCAGACTGAACGCCGGGGGTGGGGGGGGGGGGGGAGGAGACGCACTGACTAGTCGACTGAAAGACATACTACTTCCAAACAGAGAGATGTACAGATTGACTGCTTGCAGACACAAGGATAGAAAGTACGGCTGAGTGACTGACTGACTGACTGACTGACTGACTGACTAACTCCCTGCTGGACTGAAAGACAGACTAACCGACGGAATGACTGACAAATTGACAGATATAGACTAATTGACGCATTGACTGAATGACAGACAGACAGACTAACTGACTGAAAATCTACTGAGTAACTTAGTGACTAACAGGGAACCTGACAAACTGACCGACCTACAGTGTTAGGCGAATGACAAACCCACCGACACTCTGACTGAATGAGTTATTATCTGACAGACTGTCGGGCCGATTAAATGCTCGATCAGCACATCTAACAGACTGACTGATTCACCGACGCACCAGTCAGTGTACCAACTGACGGACTAACATAACTGAGTGAATAAAAAACTGTGAGACTAACATACTAGCTGACTGACAAACCAACTGACGGATAACTCGCTGACGCCGATTAACCAACTTACTGACCTACCGACTAACTAACTCAGCTCGAGTTCTAGTAGTTAAAAGTAATGGCAATCGAACTAGGTGCTCTACTGACTGATTTGTCGACAGACATAACGGTTCCAATAAGATATAGTTACACCTACTACTTGATTAACAAACCAGTTGAATAACTGATACACCTAATTGACTGGCCGACGTCCTAATAAACTTGTCTACGAACGTTTTAATATTCCAAACGACTGTTCTCAGCTGACAAGAGATAGACTGTCCAGACTTTCAGGCCTACCTACTAAACGACTGAAAAATTAACTGACCAAATGATCAGACTGACTGAACGGACTGGTCGGTCTACCAGCTGACTGACTGACGGACTGTACAAGAAAACAACTACTAATTCACTGGCGTCATGCAGGTGTAATTCAAATTAACAAAACAAGAACTAACTAACTAACTAACTACTGACAAACTGACTAAATGAAGGGACGTAATGAAGAACTAGATGATTGACAGACTGACTGACTGACGGACGGATTGACTGGTTCGCTGACTGACTGGCTGACCGCCTCGTTGACTGACCTACTGACCGACTGACGGAAATGACTGCTAGACTGACTGACTGACTGACTGACCGAATATAACGACTGACCGATTGAATGACTGACCGACTAACTGACCGATTGGCCGACTAACTGACTGACCAACTGAGCGACCAAACGACTGACTGACCGACTAACTGACCGACTGACTGATTAACTGATCGATTGACCGACTGACTAAGCGACTGCGAGACCAAACGACTGCTGACCGAACGAGTGTCCAACTGAAGGATTGAGTGACTGCCGACTGACTGAATGACTGGCTGACTGACTGATGAAATGACTGACTGACTGACTGACCGACTGAAGATCATACAAAATTTAGTTTTTGTGCCACGTTTGAAAGAATGAGTCGAATGGCAATGCTGAGTGGGGTCGAGGTGCAGACCTCATTTCCAAGAAATCAAATTGTAAAGCTCATTCTCGTCATTTAATGTAGGGCGGAGGCCGCAAAATCACATATTACGACAAGTTAAAATGCAATTCTTGCATCACGGACAACAATTAAAAAACATGACGACTTGCAGCTATTTAGGAAATGGCAATTAACCAGTTAAAAACCAATAGGCAATTTCTGAATTGTCTTAAGACTGTTTTCCAAAACAAGCCTGCTGAACAGACCTTATGAAAACTGACGAGTTTTTTCCCAATGTGAATTAAATTCATTCTCAAGTGAAAGCCTGTACACCAGGCCTCACCTTGAAGAAGAGGCTAAAAGGCAATTCGGAAATATGAACTACTTATTTTCACTTTTCATGTCATAAAACTATGCCCGGGCGATCCAACGCTCATGAAAATACACTGAACCGTACCCTAGGCAAACAACACTGAGACGCGAAGAAACGAACAGCCAGACAAACCCTAACTGAACCGACAAAAATAAGAACCAGACTAGGTAAATTGTGACCTATCAATTTTCTTGATTATTCACAAACAGCGACTGACACCGTCAACTGGCAATACATTACTTTCTTGACATTGAAGGTGAATTTCACTAAGGTTAAAGAATCTTCGTCATCCACAAGGAAAATTATATGTGATTGGCTTAACTAGTTACACACAAAACTGACAAGACGAAGACGTCATAGACTGACTGACTGACTGACCGACTGATTGACTAACTGATTGACTCACTAACCGACTGAATGACCAGTGTACTCACTAGTTGACTGACTAACTCACTTTAGTTAATGACTGACTGACTTACTGACGGACAGACTGACTTACTAACTGGCTAATTCACCGGCTAATTGAATAACTGACTGAAAAAACTCGCTTATTCAATGTTACACACAAAGTTACAAACCGACAGAAAAAGAAAAACTGATAGCTGACGGACTGACCAAGATATTGGTTCCCTATGGATATTAGCCTTTTTTGCTGAGTCGGCTACTCTGCCTAAATAAACTTATCTTGTCTTGTCCAGCGGAATGATTGTCTGGCGGTGCTCCCAACCAACTGTTTACTTGACTGAGAAGAGATACATTTAATAACTAACTCAATGAATGAAAAAATAACTAACTGAACGGATAACTAACTGAAGAACCTGCCAACCTGTAGAACAACTGCTTACTTGACTGATTACTTAAGTGTCGGTCTAACTGATTAACACATTGAAATTACTTACCAACCAAATTAAATGACTGATTGACCAGATTACGTACAGACTTTCAGACCTTCTTACAAAGCACTGAACTGTTTATCTGACTGAGCGATCAACTGATTGCCTTATTGACGAACTTACTAAATGACCAAACGACTGTCTGCATTACCAAACCAGGACTGATTTACTGACAGACTGACCTACCAACCATCTGTTCATCAGACTGGTTGGCTAGCTGACTCTCCGACTAAAATAATGACCTGACTTTCTTGATAACCAATTAACTGGCTATCTAACCGAATGACTGACGAAACTGATAACTGAACGATTGACTGAGAAAGAACTTGGAAAGTAATTATTTCTGTACCTAACCGACTACCGGACGGACTCACTGACTGACTGGCTGATCATGACTGACTGACTGATTGACTAACAGACTGACTGACTGACTGACTGGCTGGCTGACTGACTGGCTATCTGACTGACTGGCTGATCATGACTGACTGACGAACTGACTGACTGACTGACTATGTGACTGACTGGCTGGCTGACTGAATAACCAAATAACTCAGAGAGCCTAACAAATCGTTCCGGTGGAATTTCTGTTCGGAAGCCCTCGGAAATTCGAATTTAATTGTGATGAAAAACTGTACTTGTCTATATGACACCTCAAACTTTCCTAACTTCAAAAACATTAAATAAATACATTTTTTCGGCAAAAATGTCAATGGTATAATCAATATAGTGCGAAATTAGGTCAGAAAGTATTTTAATTTCGGAACACTAACAGCGGCTTGGATATTCAGGGAATAAGTTATTCCAACTGAAGTATCTGAGACTGACGGAAAACGATATTTTAAGTTTGGTTTATTTAGATTACTCCAATTTTTTGTAATTGACTAACTGACTGAATGATCGACTAAATAAAGAACCTAGAAAGTCTTTGTCCAGCACCTAACCGACTGACTGACTGACAGACTGACTGACTAACCGACTGACTGACTGACTGACTGACTGACTAACCGACTGACTGACTGACTGACCGACTCACTGACCGACTGACCGACTAACCGCGACTGACTGACTAACCGACGGACTGACTGACTGACCGACTGGCTGACTGACTGACCGAATAACTGACTGACTGTCTGGATAACCTAATAACTCAAGGGAGCCCAACGAATCGTTTAGGTTGAGTGCTCCTGATAACTGACTGACTAACTGACTTCCGACTTGACTGACTGACTTATGTTGACTGTCCTACGGACCAACCGCTTATTTTCCTAACTGATCAACTGAATTTTCGACTAACCGACTGAATAACCACATAACTGACTGACAGACTGACTGACAGATTGACTGACCGGCTAACAAACTTTGCCGACCGTCCTACATGCGCAGTCCAACTGCTTGTCTTACGATTGATCAACTGGATTTCTGACTTACCGACGAGATAGCCATATTAACTGAATGACTGACAGACTGACTGCCTTACAAAGTGACTAACTGTAAATGAATAGCCTACATAATAACGGTTGCAGTGATTTTAAGTAACTAATGCCCGGTGGACTCGAACTAAATGACCAAGTGACTGATTGAGGAGTTAAAGACCGACTGACTGAGTGGCTTGTTGACTGATTAACCTACAAGCGTTTCTTTATCTGACTGATTGATTTTAAACGGACTGTCTAACTAGTTAAAATATTGGAAGACCAAACCAACTCAGCAACTGACTGACTGATGGACCTAAAACTGTTTATCTGACCAATTGATTGTCTGCCTGATCGACTGATTGACTAATTTAGCTTACGAATCGACTGATTAACCAAACAACTAACCGACTGACACACTGAAAGGCTAAGCGATTGACAAACTGATCAACTTTATGTCTGACTTGCTTGCTGAGCAGGAGTAACTTTACTCCCTAACAAATTAGACTATTTACCAATTATATCCAAACACGCAATTAAAATGGATAAGACAATCAAAAGGGAGTTAAGAAACACACAGAGCTTTAAACAGACGAATAACTGAGAAAACGAAAGACAGTGTAACATGACTGATTACCAACGAAACGACCGACTATAGTTAACTGCTTTTCACGATCAACCTGTTTGAAAATGATTGTTACATTCGACAGACATAAGCTAATAAGATGGACTAACTTAGTGTCCACAAATGAAATAACCTGTAAGTGACATTGCTTGTTTGTTGGCTGAACTGAATATTTGAAAGACCGACGGACGGACGGACGGACTGACGGACAGACACTGGATTGAACTAATTGACAAAGATGATACGTCTTAGGAACGTTTTCTGTCAAGTCTCGAAATTAGTTGTGCTTTTTCACCCCCTGCCTGTATTTGCTAGTTCTGGTTTGTTGTTCAGTGGTTTGCTTTTGTTATCATTGGTGCGATGAGTGATTATTTTGGGTTTGGTTTAACAACAAACAATCATTGCAAACAGCAAAAAGGGTTTCCCTGAATGTCTGATATAACTTAATTGGCAAAATGAACAAGGTGCTTAAAACACCCACTGTAATTAGATCGATCCAATCCCTGGAAGCATTGACTTTACTAAGTCATTAGTGACTGACAGACACATACTAATAGTTAATAGAAGTTCTTAGAGACATTCAGAATCATTTATTGCTGAAGTGCTGACCGAGGCCAAAACTGAGATTCTTATAGTATCACTGGTATACGAGCTGCAAAACAAAGAAATTAGCAAATAAGCCGACAACCACATAAAATATAGTCAAAGAGCAAACAGGAAACAAACAGATAGACAACCACAGGCAGACAGACAGAGAAATCTACAGACAAACACCTATACAGACAGCAAAGCACATCGGACAGACAGACACACAGCCATATACATACAGACCACCTAGAGCGACAAACAGACAACGATACCTTGACAGACAGACAGACAGACAGACAGACAGACAGACAGACAGACAGACAGACAGAAACAAACATCAACACTAGTACTGACAGTAAAACAGCCAGCCAGGTTGAGACAAGGTAGCAGCTACAGACAAACACCTTAAAAGGGCGACAACCAGGTAGACAGACAGGCAAAATGTCGTTCAAACTAACACACAGACTGTCACATATACCACCAGAATGACACTGAGCAATCAATCAGACAAGTATATTGACAGACAGACAAACAGACAACACCAAAACGGATAGAAAAACAGCCACAATAAATAACTAGACAGCAGACAAAACGACCGGCCTACAGGCAGAATAAAGTCTAAGAAAACAGTCAACCACATACAAATCCTAATAAAAACAGACAAACAAACAATACAGACAGCCACAGAAAAACAGCCACGAAAATAGACAGAGGCACTGTGCGACAAACCTTGCTATCACAGATTCTCAGAGTGAGATGACCAGCGTGCTTTGCTGAGGTAGCTCATGCAAAGCACAATAACAACGACAACAAAAACAACAACAACAACAACAACAACAACAACAACACGAGCAATAACAACAACAACGAGAAAACTCCTGTTTTGATCAATATGTAAGTAAGACAGTGATGTATACAAAATGTCCCAACATCTAATGGTCCATTGTTGAAATAATGAAAAGTAGACTAACTGCAAGAACAACTAGTGACTGAATGTCTAAATGGCTGACTGATATAATGGCGGATTGACTGATTGACTTAATGACGTGCTGACTGATTGACTGACCTAATGAGTGACTGACCGACTACACGAATGAGTAATGAATGACAAAACGGCTGACCGACCGCTACTAGCTGACTGACTAGCTGAGTAATGACTGTTTGACTGACTAATTGCCTCGCTCACTGACTAAGTCATTAATTACTGATTGACTGACTGACAAGCTGACTAATGAATGATTGACTCTCTGACTGACCGACTGAGTAATGACTCACCAAATGACTGACTAACGAAATGACCGTTATGAGTAATGATTGATTGACTAACTGACTTACTGACTGAGTAATCACTGATTGACTGACTGACTAGCTGACTAATGAATGATTGACTCTGTGACCGACCTACTAAGTAACGACTTAACAAATCACTGACTAACAGACTGACTTTATGAGTAATGATTGACTGACTAACTGACTCACTGACTAAGTAATTACTGATTGACTGACTGACTTACTGATTGATTGACTAACTGAATAAGCGACTGAGTAACGACTGGCCAAATGACCGACTGCTCGACCAAATTAGTAACCGATCAACTGACCAACTGATTGGCTAAATGACAATCTGACTGCCTTTACAAACGTTCGACCGGTTACGGACTTACTGAAGGGTCTATATCAACCACATGAAATGACTAACAAACTGATTAACTGAATAATTGATTGACAGATTAACGGAATGATTGCCTTGCTGACCAAACGATTGCATGGCTAAATTAACATCCGACTCAATGATTGACTGACTCACGGACTGCCTAGATGACAATTTGCCTGAGTTAAAGGCTGACAGAATCAACGACGACAACGACATTCAAATTAGTGAGTGACCGATTGGTTCACGTCTTGGCAAACTAACTAACGTTTTGATTGAAAATGTTACCAATTATCTCACTCATTGATGAATTAAGTGACTGACACTCCAACTGAAGCATCCAACACTTTCAACAGCTGATACGTCAGACAGATCGAACGACTAGCCAGAAAAAATGTGTCACTTATTGAACAACTAACCGACAAGGAGTGGTAGAACTCCGTTAACAGGATCGCGAATACGTCTCAAAATTATAATTATAGTATCAGTGGGAAAATCGTGCCAAATGTTGTTTCCTTGCAAAAAAGAAGCCGGTGTTAAAACAAAACCAGCAAAGCAAGAAAGCATGGAGCATAAATAGAGAAGCGAAATCACTTTGAAACAGGAAACAGAATCACGGTTTTAAAATAGTTTTGACTTTCAAACAACCAGACATGACAAATTAACATATAACAAAATTAAAGGGGCCATATGTGTCCCATGGATTTTTCTGGGTCGAGTCAATCTGGTCCTAAAATTGAGACATTGTAGCTTTGCTTAGACACAAAATGCTCTGACAACAGAAGAAGAAAACAAATTATTTCTTGAAAGGAAAACAAACCATAATGTGTTTTTAACGATTTTGCTAGACACACGAAAAGAACTTGAAAAAAGGTTGGCCAAATTTTTCAGGCTGCAATCCATTTTCATGCGTCCTGGCCACCGGGATCCATAAACACTTATAATCTTAATCAGAGTATTTTTAACAAACCTGGCCATCATTTTTAGCTTTCCGTTCAGGAATACAAATGTTCGTTTTGGCTTTTTGAAAGGTCGCTAAGAAAAGCTCACATAGTCCATTCAAGTATCTATATCTATATCAGGAGCCAATGATCCGGAGAGTGCAACCTCCATACTAAGCCTATGTCACGGGGTGTTTACAGACCAGGTTATTTTTAAACAGGTTTACAATTCTATTTCCCGCGAAAATTTAAAGTTTCGGTGCGCATGAGTCCGCATCTCTCCAAAAATAGCGGCCGTAGATCGTTCTTTCTCCTTCTAAAATGGCGAATTCCTAACGCATAACGCAAAGCATACCGAAAGGGTGACAGATCATTTGCGAAGCTTGTGATTGGTTAGCAAGACTCCTTCAGAAAACTGAATTCGCGCACAATTCAGTCTAAAAATATGTCTATATTTAAATTGTCTTGAACCAAAGGAAAAAAAAAACCCTACAAGAGGAACTATAATTACTATACTTTTATTTAAAGAAAGCGTTACACAATAGGCTACATTGTACGCAATATATCTTTGTAGCGTAATAATTCAATTCATATGACTGGGCTGTCCGACTGTCCGTATGAAAGACGCTAAATGGACGTTGCTATAAGTTACCTTCCAGACCAAAAAAGCGTTATGTAATGCAGCACTATAAAAATAAAGTTATGGGACTACAATTACTATTTTAAAAGGCCTTTATAAAATAGGCAATACAATAAATTTTGTAAATTAGTAAATTCATGTGACCATGTTCTCTCTCTAACAAAACTCTACTTTTGAATACAACTCTATCACTATTTTGTAATCGTCTCTTTCTGGATTTATCAATTCAAGCCTAATAATTATAGTGTGACAGGCTATATAAGAAATCTTGAAAAATAATAAGTTCTTGTGACTAGGCTATTTTGATAAAAAAGGATACGTTATACTACCAAAATGACGCTATTAAATCGCCAATACAAACGTCTTATATTCTAAAAATAATGAATTTACTTATGTTGTCTTAAGTAAAATATGCAACTCATCAAAATATGCCTAACGTTCAGGTTTCACAGCACAAACCATCTACAGGGGCGAAAAAAGGGAATGAATCCATACGTTCGAACGTGTTTTAAGTATTATACTTATATTATACTTTCTTACACTAGCATTTATTAAATTAGATTCTAATACGATTAAAAAAAAAACTTTTAAAGTGGCTATCTGGGGGAATACGCTAAGGGTCATTCACTTCAAGTGCTACAAATACGCATACAGAAACCCTACTACCATTCTTTGACAAAAATCAATTCTTAATTGCTCGTTCAAAGAAAAGTTAAAATTTTTCATTATGCTATTCTTTTTAAAAATAAGATTTACCCTTAACTGTAGGCCATAGTAGCCTGAATCACTTGATAGAAATGTTGCACTTCGTTTTACGTTCTAACTGTGCGAATTACAAAAAAACCGTGTCCACTTTTATTTCACTTTGATATGCCAATTTCGTAGCCACACATCGAGTGAGAACTCAGACATAATAAGTCTATAGTTATGTTACGGATTCACACAATATTGGTTAAAACACTACTCCCAGCTGTCACCTGGCCGGCTGAGATCCATAATTACAAGTCTCACTTGGCGCTCGCGTTACCCGTTGAGAGTATGACTTTTCGTAACAAATCTGTCTGTTAATTACTTTTCTTGCTTATATAGATAATTAACTACAGTAAAGACCATCAAAAGACTATGAAATTTAGCCTTTAAAAATAAAGCAAATTTACTTTGAAACCAAAGATTTCTTTTTTAACAACTTCATAGGGATTTTGAAAACATACAGCAGGTTGCGTTATAGGTAAAAGACCCAAAGGCTAAGGGTGCAGCGCCAAAGACCCAGGCGAGGCTACCCATGCCCAAGTTGTTTCCTATTGACATTTCTTATAGAGGTTTTTGGGGTCTAAGGTATTTAGCCTTTTACCGTTGTTAACTGAATCGGGAATGTTTTATTCTCCGAAAAGAACACACGAATTTAAAATTTGGGGGAATGAAAATTTGATTGTTTAATTTGTATTTTAGGCAATCCCAGATTGAAATCGACTCTATCAACAGATACACTCTTTAAAAGCAGCTTTCTACATTCTGTAGCTTTGCCTCGTCAGTTTGTATTATCATAATTAATGAACGACTACTTCAAGTCACAAAAATAAAATACCAAATTTGGAGTATCTGATTATATCTTTCATGCACTCTATGGATTGAATTATGATCTCGCTGGTATCAGTTACAAATGCAAGAGAGTAATTAACTCAATATACATCTGAACTGCTTAACGTCTTCATGTAGGTTCTTATGCAGAACAGCCTCATCAGGTGATACCTCAGGGAAGGAGGCTCTATCAACGGTTTCAGACTCTAAGTGCAGTTGAGTAATTTCTTTGTTACACATCTTAGCTGTAGGGCGTTTTTTTGGGTCTCCTTCATAGCACTTCTTCATCAGGTCTTGCCATCGCAAAGGAGGGTTCTTGTAGCCTTCCTTGTGTTCAGGACGATTACCAGCATCCACCCATGTAAAAAATTCTTGTAGCGTCATGTCTGCCAGAACGTCAGCAAAGGCATCTTTCCCGTACCACATCTCCCACATCATTATCCCCAGACTGTATATATCTGCTTTGCTGTCATACACTTTGGAATGGAACACCTCGGGTGCCATATAAAAAGCGGTTCCCGCGAAAGTGCCTCTGATGTAATCCACTGGCTTAGCCAGGCCAACGTCAGCGATCTTCGCTGAGTTTTCTTCTGACAGCTTTAAAGTAGAAATAATAACTGCTTTTATTTCGAGAATTTTACTACTTTTACTTCCTTTATTACCTTTCTAACATGAGATTACTAACAATAGGTGGCGGCAGCGTGGCCGAGTGATTAGGGCGCCGGACTTGTAATTTGAAGGTCCCTGGGTTCACGTCTCGCCCTGACCACTGGCTGGAGTTGTTTCTCGGTGACTGGTCTGCTGCCCACAAGCTGGGTTTCCTAACTTTGTTATGTACTATTTTGTCCCTGAAAATATGGCAAGCGAAGCAGGAAAAAAGTGGGTTGAGTTTTACGTCAACCATCGAGAAATAGTTAACAATTATCCTGCGAAATAGCGCTGAATATCACCTGATACTTAGCCGACGAGGCCGTAGGCCGAGTTGGCTAAATCAGGGGATATTCCGCAAGATTGAGCAGGATAATTGTTTTATTATTCAACAAATTCCCATCACCTACCATTTTCAGAACTAGGAAAACTACGGCTCTATGATAAAAACGCTAAAAGCTAGCAACACACAAGCTTAACAAAAATCAAAACAGAACTTCAAGAAATCGAAGTTTACTACCGTTCACTTAAAAAGACTTATTTACAAACTCATGTTTGGAAATGACAAGACAAAGGAAAAAATATTGCTACCTTACCGAGAATAAGTCCTCTTTCTGTGAATTAAAATCTTTTCAACATTAGTCTTTACAACTTTCCGTGGACCTTTCCGTGAGCAACTGTGCTGCTTCGTTCGCAATAGCATTTTCTTGGCTGAGTTCTCACTATGAAAATTCCAAGTCAACCTCTGGATATCTTTGTGAGCTGAAGCAAATACTTGTTGACTTTTTGAGAGCATGTAATCGTGGAAAGTTTCTTCCAGAGAGTTAAAATTTACGGAGAACACTACTAAAACTGCGTCGCTTTTCAAAATGGCCGCCAAACAAGCAATAAAAGAAAATCTGCAGTGCATTTCCAAATATGGTCATTTACGTATATCGCAGGATATCTGTCATGTAGGATGACAGATATTGAGGGCTTCCTTACCATATATGGACATAGTGACAATTTGTTGAATAATAATAATCGATGTATGAGATAACGAAATCGATATACGAGAATGAAAAACTATCATTTGATATCCAACGCGCCCTCGTAATTAATTTATTTCAGTCTTTGAAAGGTACATTCGTTTCCCCACTCTAGAAGCTACATTTGCCTTAATGAGGGTTCATAATTTATGTAGAGGAGGGGGGGGGGGGTTATGGTAATTTTGAGGGGGGTCACGATTTTTCAGCAGTAGGTTTGTTTGGAGCTGGGAGTGGCTTTGGAAAATTTTCCCGAAAGTAAGACAAGGAATAAAGGGGCCATCAAAAAGTACACAACGGCTCTTTACACTGTTGTGTGTATTTTTTTGGGTAACTCAATTTAAAGAAAATAAAAAAGCCTTTTCAATAAATAATAAGCTCACAGTGATAGTCGCTCGATCTCCCAGAACTGTACAAGGTTATGATTCGAGTGCTGCACCTTTTCTTCGCCGGTGATGGTGCAAGTTCACTATCACCACTCTCACTCGCACTCTCACTCTCGCTCAGCATTCCTTCACTTTCACACCATGTTTCAGCCACAATGACAGTGTCGTCTTCATCACTTTCAGAGCTAGTCACATTTTCCCAGAAAAACACCCGCCTGTTTAGTGGACCGAACTGCGAGCAATAAATAGCTGTTTAAGTATAATAATGAACAATTTTTAATTAATAATAATAATAATAATAATAATAATAATAATGAATTTATAGAACGCTATTTCTAGTGCTATCCAATAGCGCTTTATCAATAAAATTGATAAAAACGTAAAAATATCTGAAACATGAGAAAAATAAACTAACTAATAAAATAACTAAGCAGTAAAAATGAAAAAAACCAAGAATCATTTAAACCTTTAAATGAAACTAACTAATTAACTAACTAACTTAATGAAATTATGAATATATGAAATTCATATATTTGAACTACGGAATGAAGAAATAAATGTAAAGTAGATCCTCGCAGTTATTAACGCAACTTATGCAGTTGCGAAAAGAAAGCCTGAAAAAATCAGGCTTGCCGGCAAGCCTGATTTTTTCAGGCTTTCTTTTCGCAACTGCATAAGTTGCGTTAATAACTGCGAGGATCTACTTTACATTTAACTAACTTAACTAATTAATAAGTAACTAACTAACTGACTAGCTAAACTATCTGAATAACTAATTAACGGACTAACCAATAGTCTAATTATAAAATTTGTTAAAAAGGTATGTCTTTATACAAGTCTTAAAATCTGATAGCGAGCCGCTCTCTCTTATATTATTCGGAAGAGAGTTCCATAGGCTAGGTGCTACAAAAGAGAAGCACCTATGACCATAACTTACTAACTTGACAGATGGTACTTTCAGTAAGTTTTTGGAGGAGGATCGCAGATTCCTGGTTGGTACATAAGGCTCTAGCAGTTTAATTCCTACTGGCAGGTTGGTACATTTAGGTACATTTAGCGTTATTCAGATCTTGTTGCTTTTGAAGCTACTTTATGAGACAAGACTCGCCCGTATTTGCTTCATCTAAATACACGCAATTTATTATCTGCTAAATTACACACACTTTTGTCTAATTTCAGTAGCTTATAAGACAAATGACTTGCACTAATGTGGCAAAGAAGAAGGAACTCAAAAGCAGAAAACAGACAGTAGGTCGAAAAAGTTAAAAATTCACCTATTCTTTCCCGCAATTCTATGTCATCTATCCCGCTAGGCTCGATCTCCAGCCGTTTTGTGCGCCCGCGTTCCTTCGCGCACACCACGGCTTGATCACTGGTCTGCCCTATTGTATTTTCGGCCAATCAGAGACTTACCTGCACGAATCGTGCAGGCACGTCGCTGATTGGTCAATTCAGTCTTGTCATTAACAAAGATGGCGGCAGTCTTCGAGGAGAAATTTCTGCTGCTCGAGAAATTTGTTTCTGAGCTGTCCGCGGACGGTAAATTTGGGAAAAGACATCAAGGAGCAATAGTTAAAGTGCCACTGGGACGAAAATTCATAGGTTTATTTCGGCCAAATTCTGTCGCAGAATATCGCGTTTTGTTCATATTTCTCCAGAAAACTGAACAACAGACCTTCCATCCTAATATTTTTTAGCTCCAAAGTCGCGTAAGATGTGTCCGCCATTACTGAAAACGTGTTCCTGGGTGATTGCGCAATTTGATAGCTTGTGACGTCAGAGGCTCACCTCAGTAGCGTTTCCTTGTGTTTTGACTGAAGATGTCTACCGTCGACTGCGAAACCTCCGAAGAGTATTTCTACGATTCGGAACAGTCTTTAGCTTCCGAAGCCTCTGGGGATTCGTTTCATTCGGCAAATGAAGAATTTTTCTTACCGTACGATGTAAGAACTGATGTGAGGTTTCAACTAATAATCTTGTCAACAAACTGTTTAAATTTTTTTTTCTCGCCATATTATTTGAGTTATTTGGCGGGAGTTCAAAACATAAGCGAAATATGCTTAGACAATGATTGTAGTTCAGGCCCCAGTTGCTCAAAAAGTGGATAACTCTTTTTCAACGGATAAGTCGCTGTTCGGTGGATAAAATTTATCGCTTCATCTCGGTTGTTCAAAGTTTGGATAGCGCCGATCCAGCCAGCTGTTCAGCCGCTATCCAGCTATCATAAAGTTGTCCATTCCAAGATAGGTTGTGTAACTTTTATCCACTGTAAGCCTGTAGCAAAATAGACATGGCTATTCGAAGAATTGGTCTTTTAAGCTGTGGAAATTTAGACAAAACACCTATGAAAACTTTAGACTTTGATGCTCGCGAATTCTCAACCATGGGTCGATCGATGTTACTGTTGGTGTGGGAGAAAATAAAAGAAGCGGCACTTTGTCTGCCGTTGTTTATGTTTATTATATATTATAAAAAAGCATTGAAATTTTTGGCCATTCTTGGCATAGCCTGGGAAACTTTCTTGAAAAACCGTAATTGTTGTAATCAGCTGGCAGGCAGCTTATCGTGTCTATCATAGTACAGTGGTCACTCAACATATTGAAACACAAGTGCTTGGCGCTGCTAAATATTTTAAACAGTTTTTATAGAATTCTTTTTCTGAGCCGAAAGAAGTTAAATAAATCAAAACCTTTTTTTTCAAGAACTGGAGGCCTTGTGTGACCGGAATCTAAATATTTGTAGTCAAAATTAAAAGCCACAAGGAAAATTTTCCGCTGCTCAACAACAACATGCGGACCGCCGAGGAAACGAAGCTTTCGCTTGCCTTATTCGCTGCGTAAAAATAATAACTTGACATTTAATCATTTTTCTTAGTAGTTCATTTACTAAGATTGCTATGACAGGTAAAAATAAATAACATTGTTAAACCCTTAGGCAAATAGTGGCGTGTGATATTTTTTCCCAACTTCAATTTCCACGCACCGACGATCCGATCTATTAAAGCCTTTATCTCGAACAACAACAACAACATTTTATTTGCATTTCCAATCACAAATGCCATTGCACATAGAAAGGAGAAAGAAAAACAAGTTGCAAAATCGATTAATTTACAATTCCTGTGTCTATTGATCCATTTCTTAATGCAAAAGCTTCGTAAATGAAGTAACCTAATTTTTTACAAGTGAAAGCGTCTATGCTATTTAAGAGAAATACAGTTTTAAGAATCGAAATCGGAATAATTACTAATAATATCGTCCATTAAAGATTTTCTAATTGCATCATATCTATTGCAAGATAAGAGGAAGTGTACTTCGTTTTCAACTTCATTTGAGCTGCAGCATTGACAAATTCTCAGATGCTCAGGGAGTTTAGGGGTGGAATGTCTTCCATTTTCAATTCTTAGGTTGTAATTACCTAACCTAAGTTTTGCTGCTGCCCGAACAATAATGTCAATCGACTGTTCACCGACAGGGAATAAAGAGAGAAAAGTTTCTCCACATTCAGGATGGTATGTTATAAAATAAATATCCATGCTTCTAAGCGATTACTGCTCTGAAATTAACACACGCGGAATTAAAAAAGGAAAAGATAAGTAGTACAAACTATATCAGCTTAATCACGGCGGTCAAGATTGCATTCGCCGAGGATCTTCGCGCTAGCAGACGGCAGAACTGAAAGGGTTTCCACGACGATAATAAATTTCAAAATACGATAAAAGAAAATCAGTTTTGCACAATGGTGGATGCGTTAAAGAAGAAACAAACTATCACTTCAACTGCATTATAAGATTAGGTAAGTTACCTTTCGTCTTGTTCGCGCAGATAATGTTTTTTTCCGGTCCTTTTTTCCATATAGTTGGAATGGGCAATGGAATGATCGACCTCTCGGATCTTGCGACATGAACAGCCTTCTGGAAAAACTCGTCTGTGAAGTGATCAAAATGCCTCTCGGGTTGAAATTCGCACTGTGTGGGAGTATGAACATTGTCCTTTTTTCCATTGCGGGTCCGCTCGCAGGGCTTCAATGAAGGAAAATACCAGCTCGGTGGTTGGATTTATTGTTGTAGCATTGTACAACACAAGTACTACCTGTCATTACTGCTGCAGCAAGGAAGATTTCAAAGTGGTAGACAAACACTTGGCAAGAAATCTTTCCTCGAGGACAACGTAGTAACCATGCATGTGAAGGCACTAGGTTTCAGGTGAGCCTCTGACGTCATTTCCGCTCATTCCCAAGCCAGCTTCCGGAACAAGGGCCAGTAATGGCGGCCGCAAAATCTCGACAAAAACCGTCCGAAAAAAGTGACTTCTAGTGATCGTAATAAGTAAAAATTTGGCATGGTAACTAAGAACCACAAACCATGTTCGAAAAGGTAAAAATATCGAACACCAAAATTCTGTTCTCAGTGGCACTTTAAGCTGTTCAACGGAAAAGACGTTTATTATCACAGCCAGCGTGATCACAGAAGTCCGTATTTTCTGGTGTGTTGTTCGATACAGCGATTTGGAATTCGATGCTTTGTAAATCAACTGCTCTTCACGGCTTTGGCTATCTTTCTCATCACCTCGTTGGTGCAAGATCAGTTCGCATTCTCTACACGTCGGTGGGAAATGGAGTAGTATTTGTCGGTGTTTGTGACGAATGAAGCGAAAAACACGCAATAACTACAGAAAGGTTTCCTAGCTTCTAGTCGTGCTTGAGTAACCTGAATCTGTCTCGTAATATAGGCTTTGTGACACATAAGCCCTTTGTGAAACTGCCTCTGATGAAGTTTTCCGATTTTTAGAATATTGAGAATTGCTTGTGTTATATTTTCTTTGCTTTGGCTAATTGTTATAGATGTGAAAACTGTGTGGGCTTCATTAAAGACTAGTCGTGTACTTACCACTAGTTTCCTGATATAAAATATGTAGCAATGAAGTCTGTTTTGGGTTCCAAATCAGCATCAGGAACTCCTTTTTATGCATCTCTAATTTTATCACTACTTTGGATTTTTTTTACAGCAGTGTAAACAGGTGTAAAGTAGCAACGAAAGCTTTAGTCCATTTGCTTTACCAGGTTTTATTTGCTCAAGTTAGTCACCAGTTAGCTAATTTACCAAACAGAAATGCTCGCATCAAGTTTTTGGCTGGTTTGTTTTTTGTTAGAGGTGTTAGCCAAGGTGTAAGCAAACTTTCTGCAGATATTGCCACCAACAGGGCTCAAAATTTACGGTCGCAAATGTGTAATTTGCAACTGGTTTGAGGACATTTGCTCCTAATAAAAATAACTTAAGAGGAAATTTGCTTCTTCACCTTTTGGCCCATTTTCATAATGAATACGTTTTCTGCTCCTTGCTAGACCAAATTTACTCCTAAAATTTCGGACCTAGGAGCAGAATTGCTCCTGGGAAAAAAATTTAATTTCTAGGCCTGGCCCTAGCAGAGCCTGGTGGCCTACTAACTTTTGTCGTTGGGCGACTGGAAAAACTTATTTTTTAAAATAAAGCTTTAAAGCTGGGTACCATATGCCACAGATTTAATGGCTGGGAGCCTTTGGGCTCCCTACGATTCTTCTAGGAGCACAGCCTTGACCAAAAAATGAAACAAGTGATCTTTTAACTAGAAAGCGTGGCGCTCAAAACAGTAGCTATAAAATTTGTCAAGGAGAAAAACTGCAAGGCTCTTTGGGATTAAGAAACTTGCTGTCCTGCACTAATTGGAACCCACATTAAAAGACCACTACATTAAATGGGGCTTTTATGGGTGTGCCCAACAGACATTAGATTGATTCTTCTACAAAGGGTGTGATAACATAGTCGGTCACTGCACATTGGCTTGTCTGTGTATCATGTGCAACGGATAATTTTAATGCAGGGTGCCAGTTTTGGGATGTGCACTGTAGAAGTGGCAGTGGTAGATGTACTTTGTAGAAGTACAAGTACTCCTCCAGCATTATCTTTGAATTCTTGCACCCTATATTTACCGTTTTCACCTGATTTGTGACAATCAGTGATGGCAGTGGCAGTGATGTGAGACAATGCAGGGTTGCCCGTTGTCAAATAAACACAGAAAATGGCATAAAGGTTTAAGTGAGAACTAGAGATTTTAATAAAAATAAATAATAAAGTTTTAAGGGAAACGGTAGCACACATAATGGGCATCAATAAAAATGCCCACAAAAACAAGATGTGTAGGACGTCCGTGTTATACCCGTACACTTGAAAGTTTGACTTTATGAGGCAGAAAATCCTGCAGCCCCCATAAAAGTTATGATGTGTACCAGTGGGCTTGCAGTGATAATGGTTTCCATTAATCGCACTATCATCTCTGGAGAGATTGATCAGCATGAAAAAAATGCATGAAAAGTTGGAAATGCTTAGAAAGCACTTTATGTAAAAGGTAGGCTTGCCCACAATTCAAACTCAGAGCACGGGCCCACCATGGGAACCGGAAATGAGAAGCGAAGGACTTTTGAAAGAGTCTATGCAAAAGGTTTTGGTTACCGGTCTACTCCACACTAACTCTTCACAAAATTCTCACAATTGGTCTATGTACACTTTTCCCATCAGTTATGGTAACTAAATTGAAGAATTTACTCAACAAGCCATGGCCATTCTGTTAAGTCATCAAGCTTCAATTAGAGAGTCCCACAATAAAGGTTCAGAATTATGCGTGACCTCTCCTTGGTTTTACAAATTACAAGTGGCAACCGAACGGAGTCTTGGAAACACGGAACAACATCACACTTTTGATCGCATTTTCGAACTGTTTGAACATCACATGACATTCCGTTGCTTGACCCATTTCTAGTACATACCGGTTTTCACTTCAACGTTCGACTGCTGCTTTTTAGATCAAAAGATTTGCATGTTTTCTATGTCGTAACTGTCAGATGCAACACATCGCATCAATGTTTTGTCTTCACAGGTTGAGAAATCCTCTCACTTTACGATGTACTTCAGTGAAGATTAACACTTTACCAGGGATTTCCAATAACATTTCCACTATTAAATGAAAGCAATTATTTTCTAGCAAGATTCATAAGAAATTTAAAACAGCTCTTCGCGAACAAACAAAACGGCTTCATTTTCGCGAGTGGCACACTGGCAACCCAAAGCTAATTTGCATAAAAAGAGGATGTGACGTCACGGACAAGCGCTACGGACCAGTGATCCAGCCGTTGTTGGGAGGAGGATGAAACTGGACTCCCTCAAACGGCTGGAAATCGAGCCTACTCTCCCGCTGACTCGACGAGGAATGCCACAAACTGGAGTCGCTTGTCAATTCGTACGTGCCTTGCTGTTGACCTGCACCGTTCCAAAGCGGCTCTGTGATTGGTTCGCTTTGCTCCGCTTTGAGCATTTCCGTACCGGGTGTACCGACACAGGCTCTCTACTGTGGAGTTTTGTTTGCGACGTGTAAGTTATTGTGCCTTCAAAGCTTTGATCTGACGAGCATTCCTTTTAGTGATTTGCCTCTCCTTATATAATAGGAGACGTTTTGAAAATGGTCCTCAGCAATGGCTGATTTTGAATATCAATACATTTGTATATATACTACATTTGTTTATCAATATATTTTTAACCGGCCGTCGCTATGGTGACCGCCGGTTTGTAAAATGGGCACGGTTTTGTTGTGATAGTCAGTTGGCTTAACATACAAACAAAGTGCTGTAAAGCTTGTGGTACGGGTACTCAAGAGCGGTACTGTCTTCTATAAGACGCATGCGCATACAGTACAGCCCGAAAATAATGCACGCGCAAGAACTTCTTTTTGCGTCCGCAACTTCTTGCGGCTACTTGCGGACGCTTGCGCTTGAATACTGCAAGCCGCAAGAACTTCTTTGCGTTTAGAAGTTAAAACCGCAAGAACTTCTTTGTTGTAAGATGTCCGGGCCGCAAGTATAAGCACAAGAACTTGTTTGCACTAACATCTTAAAAACCCGGAACCCGGAGAAGGTAAAAAAGAGACCACTTTGTAGTGCAACGCACGTTCGAAATCGGCTGCCTTTGTAGCTTGCAATCAGTTGTTTATTTGGTCGCTTGTAAGTTTTTTCTTCGGTTTAGAATTTTTTATCTGATAAAGAGTTCACTAGGTTCTGAATTTGACGCCTGTCGCCTTCAATGTTATTTTTTAACGGCTAGGGAGAAACGAGACTCAAACGAAGCACGCGTATGTTATTGTTTATTATGTGTCCCGGAGTCCCAGACATGCGGTACGCTTAGCGGCGCGAAAGATTTCGCTTGATTTATTTCACTTAAATAACAACGGCAAAGCACAGTCCATCAGTCACATTATTAATGAACCGACATTCACCTGTTCAAAAGTCTTAATTGGAAAAACACATTATGTTTGTAAAAATAGTTCCATTCATTACGCTGAAGTCGACATCACATTTTAAAACTTCGAAGTAAACCAAAGAAGTCTGAAGGAAACTAAAACTCCGCGATCTGAAAGAAATTCGACACGTCAATTCTAACCTGAGTAAACACAAATCTGCCGTATGCAAATTTAGTACGATTTGCATGAATGACATTTTGTAACGCAATGCATGAGCAGTTCTCTGAGCCGTCAAAACAGCAAGCCCCGGGCAGCAAGCTGTGTCGAAAGGCGAATGTCTAGTTGAAATCATATGTCTATGCTATTTCTTCGAGTATTCCTTTTTTGCTGGGAAATTAAAGTGGTAAAGACGCAGGGATTCTTGACGAGTTCACCCACGAGATGGCATGACTTCCTGCACGTGGAAGTCTTGTCTTGTCTTGCCTGTTAGCCTGTTCCAGGCGTTCAGATAGTGGAGCGCGAGCGAAAACTAAAGCGAGCGAAAGAGAGGGAAAAAACGAGGGGAGACTGGGGGAGAGGAGGAGGGAACGCCTGTGAAATTAATTTTAAAAAGCCCATGCCGCCCACTTTAGACCGCCGACAGCGGCAGAGAAACATGAACCCAAGGTCAGGTCAAAGTAAACAAGAAAGTTATGTAATTATGCTCACCGAAATAGGTTTCTCCCGAGTTTGAAGCGTTGGGAAAAGTACTGGTGATGCTTTAAGAAATCTGACATGCCGAATGGACATTGCAAAATTTTCTGCGATACGGAAAGGCAAATGTCATCTCCACTACTGGACCAATAAAGGTAACGAGAATCACAGACGACTTTATGTACAGATCGGTTTATCAAATTGATGAATAGAAAGCTTTTCACTCTGACGGAATGAACTTCGTCGTCTTCATCGATTGCGATGGCTACGATATGTTTGTTGTTGTTCTTTCCTCCACTCCTTTTTAAAATTAATTTCACAGGCGTTCCCTCGTCCTCTCCCCCAGTCTCCCCTCGTTTTTTCCCGCTCTTTCGCTCGCTTTATTTTTCGCTCGCGCTCCACTATCTGAACGCCTGGAACAGGCTACTTGCCTGTCAAAGAAGAGTTCGCTCAGTTTGCCACAATTATAGCTTTTGGACTTTTTTGTTTCTATTTCTTTGATGGAATAAAAAACTGAATTGAGTCAGTTCTGAATTGAACCCGTATTACCGTATCAGACACGCTAAAAAAAATTGTTCATGTTTTGTCATGTGCCGGAGATCATGTTTACCGGTTGTTTTATCTTGCAGTCGGAAAGCTGGCGGATATTCCATTTCGTGGCGTGAATTTTCTTCGATACTTCGGTTGTTCGAACATTTGCTTCCTTGAGTTTTTGATTAGCCTTGCGAACTTTCGCTTGACTTGGCGAATTGTCGCGCCAACGCGGCGAAAAATCGCTCGAAAGCTCGGCGATATTTCAAAGAGAATAGAGCGCGACATTCGCTCTCATTACTTTTGCAAATTACCTCACACTAACACGAGCACTACAAGTTTCTTCGGCTGGACCCGCAGTACTTCTTGCGCCTTCCTGCGGCTTGCGGCAACATTAGTAACTTCTTGCGGCTTCTTGCGGCTAGATTTTCAACTTCTTGCGCTTTGAATGTTCTTGCGGGTAAACCGCAAAAACATAGCACTTTCACTTCTTCCGCCGGCTTGCGTGTTCTTGCGGCGCAAGAACTTCTTGCGCCACTTCTTGCGCGTGCATTATTTTTGGGTTGTACTGTATTAGTCTGCTGAATGTTACCTTCGTGTGTTCTTTTCTTTTAATTTACAGTATTTAAGATATCAACGACGAAGGTTTGTTAAGTTTGGGGTTTTTTGTATTTGTCTTGTAAAACGCATGCGCAATTGAGTAAAGCAGCTAATAGGATGCAATGCGAAATTGGCTGTGTTGTCTGATCTAGTTAGTGGTTATGGTGAAAATTTTTTTAGCGCAGGAGTTTTTTTTATTGGGATTGACTTTTTGAGGGTGTAAAAATGTGGGAGTCAGAAGGATTTGTGAATGTCAGGAGCATATCACGCTTCTGTGAATGTGATTTGCTTTGAAAGTTGTGTTTTGTATAGGAGCGGTGTAACATTGTGCTGCGTTTTATGGGGGGGGGGGGTGGTTTGCGAAGTGGATTGTAAGGTTTCTGATTGGCTAACTTGTATTTCGCAGAGGACAAAAAGGACAGTTGCGTTTTGCCGGCGTGGGCTAGGAAGAGAAGGAATTGTTACTAGTATGATGATGCAATATTAGTGGATTGCACCATCAGTACATGATAGTCCTGACTTGTGAACGGAGAGAGATGAGTGTTTATTTGAGGCGAGAAGTTGATACGAAGGAATCGTCATTGGAGATCAATTTACGAGTTTTTTTGCATTGGAAGAACGAAAATATCTGAATATTATCGACGGATTTGTGTGGTTTGCGTGTGGTGTACGCTAAAGGCTACGAGCAGTCTCTCTTTCCGTTCAGAGATAGTGAAGGAAAAGAAAAACAAGCGAGTGAGCGCGAAATCGATTGCGGCTCGACAGGCACGTTAGCTTTCAAAGACATGGGCGACTTTCGTCCCCGCTCGCTTGTTTACTTTTGCAAGGGGATTCCCGGGTTAGCAAACCGGATTTAAACATCACGTCATGAGATATGCCTTGACGTGCCCCATACTCTGACGATCTGCTCGAGCTCGTGTTTATCAAACATTATATTTTGATTCTACTGCTATGTTCACTGTTTGTATTTAAGGTCTAGGCACAACAGTAAATACTTCGTCGTCCCGGTGTGAGCATTCTCAGTTGTGGACGAATTTATATCGACATTCAACGTTTGAGTGAATTTGCGTTTTTCAGTACAAATAAAAGCGATAAGAAAGATAAGCTGAGTCATCAGAGTTTAAACATTACATCATCCAGTAACGTTATAGTCAAAATATTGTGTCACACAATCACACTTTTCGTCACGCCGGTTCGTATAAATAGAGGATCGCGCTAACATTTGTGAAACCTAGGGGTGGGGAGGGTCAGAATGGCCGGTTGAAATGCCCAATGGGCTTTCTTGTTTAGGTTTTTAACTCCTGGGTGATATGTCGTGACAAATCGTAACATTTTCTCGTGAGTCTTTTTCTTTTGTTTCAAAGCCTACTGTCTTCCGGTGAAGGAGACTTCAGATAACATTCTCTCCACTACGTTTTTAGGGTATCCACGCGCGAGAAGGCGTGTTTGAAATTAGAGAGAGATTCCTGGAAAATTTTTTCGAGGAATTTTTTTCGTAGAAGTCTAATAGATTCGCCTTTGATAAAACCTCTTTTGACACCTGGTGGGTAACAGGAAGTGCAATGTGTGTACTGAAATGTTTCAGTCGGTTTATAGTGAGTTTTTATGTCAAGGATAGCGTCTATTTGGAATCGTCAAGGAATGTGATTTCCTTGTCTGAAATTCCAGCTGTAAATTTTATTGTTGGATGAAATCTGTTTGCTTGTTCAAGAAACAAATCTATTTCTTGTTTGTCGATGTCCCATAGAAAGAAAATGTCATCAATGAAACGTTTCCATACTGTAGGTTTAATTCTGCTTTGGCTCACGTATTTTTGGTTCGATGTTTGCCATGAAAATGTTGGCAAAAGCTATCTATCAAGTTCCTATACGAGCCAGATTCAACGTACCTAATATGCCGAATGCGGCATAGAAACCACATTGAGTCGCTTAACAAACGATCAGAGGTCAAATTTAACTGAGAGTAACAAACAGTGCGCGCGAGCCACAAGAACTGATCCGCCGGTTATCAGAAAATTGATGAGATATGACTTCGAGATCAAAGTCTTAAAAAATGCGAATGTTGTAACGGCTCAATTCAGTCACCATACAAAAATCCTCCAAACTAAACCCACTACAAAAACACAAGAAGCAAAATTGGTCAAAAGACCGAGATAAGGCGCGGCGAACAAAGACGTGAAGTAGGAGTCGCGTAGCCCTTCCAACCCCATTTTATATCTGTGTTACTAGATTGATCCATAACGCAAGTTGATCTGTCCCAAAGCATGAAGTACTGAACAAGGCTAAATGGAACTCTTTATGTTCGATTTACAAAAGGAGACTTGCTTGCATTGCCTACCAAACAAGGGGCGGATTCAGGCGGATGGGTGGATTGGGTTGCTAGCCACCCCCCTCTCTGGGGTCGTTAAAGCCTGAAATTATAAAAGGGAACAAAGCTATCACTGAGGCGATTTAGTCTCGGATTGTTTCGATATCGTTTTATCAGGTCAGCCCCGCCCCCCTCCTCCTTCAAAAATCCTGGATCCACCACTTACCAAAACTTAAACCCAGATAGCATTAGGAGTCTTTTTACAGGATATCTAACCAGCCATAATTTAAAAGACAACTTGAAATTTGAACACACACGTTCTGAGTCTAAAGCACTTAACAATTCATTTACTCACTAGGCCAGTATTCATCATCTTTTAAGGCAAACCTCAAAATGTTCTCTAAGACTTAATAGATTTATTTTCCTTTGGATCTTGCTCTACAATAACAAATAAGAACATTGATGAGTTTTACCTCTGATCTTCCTGAACATGATTATCATTTTTAAACACCTCTGTAACTAGTACATTTGGCTGCGTCCCTTAAGTGTCCGTTGCGCATGACATAAGAGGGTGCTTTGTATAGGGGAATTAATAGGTCCAAAACGTCATTCGCAAGGAAAACAAGACCTTGGTCCACGCTATCATTTAGTGTAGCCGCAACTCATTACGCTATAGTAGAAAATTCAAGCAGCACAAAGCTCTTTTTCTGATCTGCATTCACTCCCCATCAAATATCGCATTGACTTCAAAATTTAGGTTACAACATACAAAGCGCTTTATGGTCTCGCACCGGTTTTATTACCAACGTACTCGACAGATCTACGGTCTTCTAAGCAGATATCACTAAAAGTTTCAACTACAATTGCCGTTGAATGAAAAACATCCGGCATTCTCAAACCTAAGAAGAAGAAGAAGAAGAAACTAAGCTTAATAACAGCAAAATTAGACCGAAGAGATGGTCGGAAAGAAGAAGAAACTAAACCTTAATAACAGCAAAATTAGACCAAAGGGATGGGCGGAAAAAGACACCGGGCCAACAGCACTCTAGGTAGTGTCATTCTGCAAACAGCTGTCAATTATCACATGAAAACTGAAAAAGTAGTTCGGTACTAAAGTGTAATTTTCACATGCTACCGGACCACCTATAATTCTAGGTATTCTACAGATATTTGTAGTTTTTAGAAAGCCACGTAATTGGAGTACTGACGGATTTTATTAGCTGACAAAACAGCCAGATGCAATACATTTATCATTTCTTTGTTCTAGGTTCACTGTTTCTCGTAGTTAGACTTGTTAGGTAAAACGCCAAGAACCCTCAAGCTTGAAGGACTACAGATGGTAGATAAGGCTACTTAATATAATAAGGAACATAACAGTTTTTTATCGTGTTTTAAATTCGTGTTAAACAAAATGAAATTCCAGTCTTATTGCTGCTAGAAATAAGGAGATGGTCTGATGAACCCACGCAAAAAAAAGGCTGGCTTGGCTGTAAACTGACGTACGTATGCACAAGTGATTTCGGGAAGTCGCTTATAACCTTCGAGGAAAAATCTCAGTTACATTTGTGAATAAGGGCTTTTACATTTGTGGTCAATCCTTATTACATTTGAGGGCTTTATTAAATTTTTGGACAGTTATTCTTACATTTGAAGATTTAATTGCATTTGTGACCAATTATTACGCTTGTGGCCTTTCCAGGGTATCTTAAGGGCAATTCTTTTCCATCGAATTTTCAAACAATGGAAAGAAATTCTTCTTTACCGTCCATTAAAAAACCGGTACACTCGGTACAGCCGGTAGAACCGGTACAACCGATAATCTCGGTACAGCTGGTACACTCAGTAAACTCGGTACACTCGGTACAGCCGGTACACTCGGTACAGCCGGTACACTCGGTACACTCGGTACAGCCGGTACACTCGGTACACTCGGTACACTTGGTACAGCCGGTACACTCGGTACACTCGGTACACTCGGTACACTCGGTGCAGCCGGTACACTCGGTACAGCTGGTACACTCGGTACACTCGGTACAGCCGGTACACTCGGTACACTCGGTAAACTCGGTAAACTCGGTACACTCGGTACACTTGGTACACTCGGTACAGCCGGAAGAATCGGTACAACCGGTACACTCCAGGCGGTGTGCGTCACGGCCCACAAAGGGTCATGGGTAAAAATATAACTGATGTCCATTTCACTCTAGACACGATGGAGTAAACATCTCACGAGAGACCTTACAATGACGGTAAAAATGAGAATTAAGACTCTGTTTCCCGTTCTGAAAAGAATAACTGAGGACACGAATGTAGATTGTTTTGACTGGTTAATGTTTTGGTTACATGGGCCAGGTGAATACGTTTTTTCACGATTCGGAGTCGATCGAATGTGCAAACGTGCAGACTACTATGTAAATAAGAGCTGAAACGTTCGTTTCTCGGAAAGTATTTCGTATTTGTTGGGTACTTTGACTAGATCAGCGGTAAAAGAGTTCCACAACACTTACTTTGCTGGTATCGTTCACGGACTTACGCTACCGGGAAAGATTAGAGAGCGTGGACAAAGAGCAAGGTGAGAAAGCCGGCTAAGGTGTGATTTATACGGTTTTTTACAAACATGGAAATCAGATCTTCCTTCAGTTCAGGCAAAGGAAGCAACACAAGGAAATAGCCTAACAACTTAATGAAAATGTATTTAGGCAAAATAGTACTTGTGGTAGTCGTCCTGGAAATTCAAGTCTTTCCTGATAACAGCCATTCAAAGGGATTCCCCAAGTTTGTTGATGTAAGCTCACGGCCACATAAAAATAAAAACTTTGTTGTTTTAATAATATCATTTATGCTCTTGTCCTTGATTTTACTAAAGGTGTGTACTTCATCAAGCATGTTTTATTTTCTCTTATATCAAACACTGTACATTAGTTTTCTCAACCTTGCTATAAGACTAGTGATGCTGATCCCAAGGCAGAGCCATACTTCCATATGTATATATACTCCTCTGCTTCCTATTATAACAAGTTACTAACTTACATTCCTACAGTCACTGATTATAAAAAAAAATTGATACCGATGTTTACCTTCTTGTCTGCTTAAGAGAGGTGTTTCCTTTTACCGAAAGTATGTGAAAATAATTTTGTCCACAGGTTTCACTGTAAAACATTGTATTCAAGCAAATAGTAGAAAAACTTTTTCTGTGTTTGCATAGCCTGATATAAACACGAGAATGTTGAGAGAATTCAAGACAGTTATGTAAACCCTTGAGGGTTTGCAGGGAGTGCCCCACCTGGGTTGCATACTGGCTTTATTCAACTGCAAACACACATCTCAGCCACTCAGAGTGCACATAGTATCTTAGTTATTTTATAAAATATAATGTATTTCTCTGTCTTGTCTGTACCAAGTCAGTTGAAAGTATGGAACATTTGAGTGGATTGCTCCTTCACGTGGACATGTGTAGGCTGGATAGTGGGCTGGATAGTAAATAAGTTTAACAATGTTATCTGATCTGGTAATTTAAACATCACATATTTGACAGTGTCTACTATCAGAGCTCAGGGATAATTTTTGCCTCTAGGAATACTGCAAAGCCAGTGCTCTTGCTGAAGTTTGATGAGAAGAAATTTACAGCAAAGCCAAGAGCTTACAGCTTTGCCTTGAATGTTTCTTTACCACACTCCAGTAATACCACAAAAGGCACATACGAGCTAGGGAATGCTGACGGTTCCAGAAATACAGGCAAGAATTGTTGAGAAAGCCCTTCATATGTGACAGTTTCAATTGTTACTTTCAGATCACTTCAAATTTCCTTTTAATCCCTGAGGACACTTTGCGATGGCTATCACGATAATTGCTTCTAAAATATCTCACTGGCCTGTGTTTCTGGACATGTCTGAAAAGTAGATAGCCACCCAGACCTGTATATGGACATTTTAAAGATAAGGCAGTATGAGCAAAGCTCCAACTAGAACCTGATAATGACCAGAGGTAAATTCAATAAAACTTTTACAAGTACAGCTATTGTTTTACAGTTTGAAAAACAATACACTTGTAAATAATCGTAAAAGTTTTATTGAATTGGCCCCTGAATGCAGCTGTTCTTCTAAACTCTGGTGTTTGTTATATTGTCGACAGGAGTCTGTAAGTTACTTTACTGTTGTCTTGTTTGTCAGTTAGAGGGTGTACTTCATTTACTGTGCTAAAATTTACTTGCAATACAATCAACTTTATTCCAACTGCTGCACTTTGTAGTTTGGGTTACAAGGCTTCCAAGAATATCAAGTAAATATTTCATCTTCTCTGTGAGAAAAGACTGGTGCACACAGTGTGTCTCAGTGGCAGGACTATGGCCAAAAAAAAGAGAAAACCTTCAAAACTCCTAAATCAAAGACCAGAGTAGTAGAAGACTACCAACCGAGACATGCACACAGGATACCTATTGCTTTTGCGCTGATTACTATTTACACTGGTCACTTTTATAGGTGGACACACCTTTTTTTCTCAGGCATGAATTGGGGTACCATACTACACTGTGAGATGAGGATCTGTGCTTGGGCTCTAAAGTGATCACCAATTCCATGTGTTTACGTCTTTCTTTAATTCCAAGGTTACAACTTAGCAAACACCTTCTGTCAGTCCGCTTATATACCAATAACGCCTGCCTATGCTCACATTTTTAAATTGCCTCTAATGGAGCAAAAGAGAACTCCGTTTTCAAAATGTGTACACAATTACATATTTTTGGATACCCAGTATCACAGCACCAGTCTGTGCAGGTGCACAGACACTAAGTGTGAACATATCCATAAGTATCTTAAGCCGATAAGCTATTAGAAATCAAAATTAGCCTCGAAATTCTAATCTTAAGCACTGAAATAAAGTTCATACATAATCTATTCCACTGGTGGCAGAGACGTGCACAGTTGTTGTAGAGCTGACTGTCAGAAAATAATAAGATTACACACAAAACAGTGACAAAGCAGTACCAACTTCTGCTTGTACAAGTTGTTTTGCTCAACATTTTATTATCAGAATGTACAAATAAAATCACTGTTTATGTCTTGTAACAAAAAAACAACAAAAGAAACAGCTTCACTGACGACTTTAAAAAAATCGTGTTATAAAATAAGCTCACTTTGTACAGCACCCGGGTAACCTGCTTGGATCTCATAAACACAAACAAGGGAGATAAAAGGCTGAAATGCCCGAGGCGTTATAGAGAAATTGACCTTTTTCCCTTTTTTTGGTTCAAATTTGAGCAGAACCTTTCGAAGTTCGATGTTATTTCCTTCGTGTCGGCTTTCATCTCGGTCTACTTTCTCAGCCGTTTCCCGGGAGATCTACTACTTGGTTTCCATGATCTCTTCATTCTACGATACTTTCAACGGCTTGTAACCGAGAAACTATAAGGGGTAGACCTGGGTAGACCCCGAAATTTCAAATGAAGAAAAGTTATACTACCTAACTGGCCAAGATAATGGGCAAATACCGTTAACAGTAAGCAGCTTCGAGTCTATAAAGAACTGTGACATTAACAGTGAAATCAACATGGCGGCTATCAACTAACTGCCCACTTTGAACTTCTCATAAACGCGACTAAAACATTTACCTTCAACGACAACCTGACCAGAACTAAGATATGGTATTCCAAAAACTTTAGGATGAGGTATAATTCCGAGAACAAAATCACAAGCGTCGAAAATAGCGAAAATTTCACCTCATACACTTCTCGAAGCGGCTCTTTCCGAGCGCGAAAATGCTTGCACAAATGACGCGTTCTGATTGGTCAAATCTCGTGACGCACACCGCCTGGGTACACTCAGTACAGCCGGTACACTCAGTAAACTCCGTACACTCAGTACAGCCGGTATACACTCGGTACACTCGGTACAGCCAGTACAGCCAGTAAACTCGGTACAGCCGGTAGAACCGGTACGACTGGTACACTCGGTACAGCTGGTACACTCAGTAAACTCCGTACACTCGGTACAGCCGGTACACTCGGTACATTCGGTACACTTGGTACACTCGGTACAGCCGGTACACTGGGTACACTGGGTACACTCGGTACATTCGGTACACTTGGTACACTCGGTACAGCCGGTACAGCCAGTACACTCGGTACAGCCGTTATAATCGTTACAATCGGTACACTCAGTACAGCTGGTACACTCAGTACAGCTGGTACACTCAGTACAGCTGGTACACTCGGTACAGCTGGTACACTCAGTACAGCTGGTACACTCAGTACAGCTGGTACACTCTGCACAGCTGGTACACTCAGTAGTAAACTCCGTACACTCGGCACAGCCGGTACACTCGGTACAGCCGGTACAGCTAGTACACTCGGTACAGCCGGTAGAACCGGTACAACATAATCAACAACACATGTACCACATCATTTCGTGAAAAAATATCCTATTGTTCTCGCTAACTAGCCAAGCACAGAGCCACTTTGGATCGGTGCAGGCCTGGACCGTCCGATTGTTTCGCGAGAAGCCCGAAAGTTGTCCGAACACATAACGTATTAAATCGTATGGGCTTTTCCAATCCTCAATTCCAAACGACAGGACCTCGGCACAGCAACCGGCAGCAGGTTCGAATCCCCGAGGGAGGAAAGGAGGAATTCTTTTTTGGTAATTGCTAGGGCAACGCCGAGCTTAGTTCTGCAGTTTGGGCAGAAAATTGTATTGCTCGTAATGCGCAGGTCAAAACGAAGTGTCTCCGATTGTCCTTGCTCTGACGCATACCAGCGAACTGTCAACGAGGGGACACGGGCCTGCCGTTGGAGCGCAAGGGAATCGCACTAACCATTAGACTAACCTGCAATGTCCTCGAAAGGAGTCTTCATTTTGATATTTAAACAGCTATTTATTGATCGCAAGCTTGGTCGAGTAAAGAGGCGGGTGTTTTGCTGGAAAAATGTGTCCGGACCGCCACAAAAATCATGGTTGTGGACAGAAAAAACAAGAAGGCACTAGTTCTGCTATATTTGGCGTCGGGACCATTGCGAAATGCTGCGAACTCAAGCGTTGTGCCGTCCGAGATCGCAGCAGAACCGACAACAAAGACGAAGTCCTCGAAGGCAAATTTCGTAACTTGAACTTTTCCCGTTCCACCAAAAAGACCACTGAGTATCCTTTTGAACTTTTTCTTTCCATTTATAGATATTTGATATGTTTTCTCAAGTTCTAAGCTTATCTTCTGTCGAACTGAATCGTTTTGCTGAACAAGCTAAGCTTTTAAAAAAACGTCTTTTTCAAACGGGACGGTGGTCATGCGATTTCCCGCCAAGAGAAACGCCGGTTGCCCAAAAGCACCGGGCGATTTTCCGCCAAGAAAAGAGGGCATTCTCCACCACCCCCCATCGGGTTGTCTTGACACTTCTATCCCCCTCCCCCAGAGTCTGTACGGACGAACGGGCGCACGCCTACGTCAAAATCAAAATTTCTCGGATCGATAGGTTACCAAATCTGCTTACCAATGGTGCTCCTCTATGAAGAGCCCTAGTTTTAAAATTAGCAAATGATAGGCCGAAGCCAGTCACTCATGAAATCAATCCAAGACATTTAAAACAAGTACAGGGTTTAGATGACAATAAAAAGCGACAGTTAGTTTCATACCAAGATGTTTTCCAGCTTGAGATCTCGGTGGACAATTCCCTTTTCATGCAGAAAAGCCAGAGCATCAGTGATCTCTTTTAACCATTGACACGCTTCTTTCAGGACAGCGGAATCTCCGGATTTTCCAGGAACGGATGTGGGCTGTCGAAGAATATAACTCCTCAAGTCTTCTCTGCACTTTTCCATAACCAAGATCATTCTTGTGGTGTCCTTCAGCAGTGATGTGCCATAAAACTTAACAATATTGGGATGGTCTAATTTTCTGATGAACAAAAGGGGAATTAAATATCAGTCGCAAGAACATTTACACTGTAAACATAGCCACGCGATGCGTGCAGAACAGACAAAGTTTTTGTACTTCGTCACAATTTTCTTTACACTGTTATTTTGTTTCACAATATTGTTTTAAAATAGAGTATGGTTTTTATTAAGAAACCATGCTCAGATCCTCATCCCCCTCGAATATTTTACTTCCTACCCCCCTTCCCTACACTAAAGGTGAACGTACACTAACGCTTACCCGTTTAAACAGCCTAAGCCGTTTGTTATCCGCTCTTTTGCCGTTTGAACGTCCTGAGAAAGCGTTTGCCGAGGCGAAGCGTTTCTTTAACCATTCAAGATTTCCATTCATACCCTTCGAAAAACGGAAATAGCGTCTGCTCTCGCAGGCCATTCGAAACCGAAATCGTTCGAAAGTTCGAAAGCCCATGGAATAACCGAAGAAACGAATTTTTTAACGAGCGAAACGTCTATCAAAATTTACGCTCGTGATCATTTCAGGGGAAAACTAAAAAGACGAACGTTTCAGCGGCGTCTAATGCGAGGTAATGCGGTCATTCTTGCTGAAGTGACAGAATTTTATTCCTTTCAAGAAATAAACTGTAAAAGTTTTCACAAATGGAACGTACAAAAGACATAATCACAGAAAACTACGGCACTCTTCTTTGACAGAGAAAACAAAACTGTAACGGTATGTTTGTTGTTATCTTGGAATGTACTCGCCAAGATATTTTCATCTTTACCACTTCATTTTTCCAGCAAAACAGGAATACTCGAAGAAATAACGTACGTATATATTTTAATTAACAAATTCTCCTTTTAACACAGCTGAGAGAGAGAGAGAGAGAGAGAGCAATTTTGTGTTTTCACAGTTTTGAGAACTATTCATTGCGTTTATGCGTTTTACACTTGTCGATTTGTTCTCGAATTTCTGAATCACTACGACGTATTGTAAAATATTTTCCAGTTCCAAAACACGAAATGTTAAATGCTTTCAATTCGCTGCTGTCCAGTGACTTCATTGGTAACATCAACAGGGCGTGGCCGTCTTCGTAACCATGTTGTGACTGGGAAAAAAGTTTGTATGAAAATCGTAGCACTGAAGACCTAGATTCAGTTGCTGCTGACACGCGAAATTGATCATCCAACCAGAAAAGTCAGTGAAGTCTTCCCCTCACCTAGGGACACAGGTGGAAACACAAAGGCATTCAATTCAAAACACCAAAACACTTTTCAGTGTGTGGCGATTATTCCTTTGGCTATTCCAATAATATAATGCCAGACTCGCCTTCCTCGCATCAGAACCTCTATTCTCTTACCCTAAAATAAAATAGAGAGTGTGAACGAGCCTGAGTTTAAATACTCAGACAAGTTCCTCACCTTAAATTTTCATTTAAAGTTTGCATTACTGGCATTGAGCTTTAAAGTCTTGTCCTCACTTAGGGACACAGGCCATAATACCAAGTCATTCAATTCAAAACACTAAAGCACTTTTTAGTGCTTGGCTGTCATTCCTTTGACCCTTCCAATAATACAAGGCGAGACTCGCCTCACACGCATTCTCTTCTATCTATCCTCTTGCTCTAAAATAAAATAGAAACTGTGAACGACCTGCATTTAAATACTCGGACAAGTTGCTCACCTTAAGTTTTCCACCTCATCCAAAATCAAGTGTGCATTACTGGTGTTGAGCTCTTTTCTGTACACTTCCAATGCCACAGTTTGGGCAAGTCCAGGTCGTCTCATCACCCCTTGGTACACAGTACCAAACGCACCAAGGCCAAGGCGGGAAGAGTTGTCCTCTTTCCATGTTAAATCCTCACTTGCGATGTCATTGGCAAATAATTCTTTTATGCCAAATAGGGCCAGATTTCCGCTTAGTTTTTTCCCCTCATCCATCAACGGTCCGTAGGCACGTTGAACCTCAAACTTCGAGCGCTTTTCAGCTTTGAGATCTTCATATAGCTTCTTGTCCGCCTGGATCATCTCTGGGATATTAGCTTCAATTTTCTTCTTGAGGAGTTCAGCTTCTTTTAATCTGTTCTTCACGAACTGCGTTAGTGAGTCTTTATCTATGAAAAAAGCAAGAAAATCTGCGGATTTTCCTGCCATGAAAGCAATTGGGTCTTGTTGGTACCTTCTTGTTTCAATAGAGTTGCTTACCTGCGTAGCAAGAGATGCACCAACAGCCATCACAGCAAGCAGACCATGGGCGTACGCTCCAGTAAAAGCGATGGCTGCAGCGTTGAGACCAAGACCGGCAGCAACAGTACCAACAAAAGCAAGAATTGCGGCCCAGGAGTTATAAGGTGCACCAGAGGAGTCATCTGTGACATAGCTTTCGAGATTCAGCAGCTGGACTCTAACGGAATTGAAATGGTGCTCAAAGTGTCGCAGCAGGGATTCACGAGCAGTTGCAAATACCCTGCACTCCTCTTCCCATTTGTTAATGAGTTTGAGCAAACGATTATTGAACTGCATCATGATCTCAGCTGAAGAGGGCTTTACCTTTGGAACTTGGTCCGTGGTCCATGAAGCAAATTGTTCTTTAACGGCTGCAGAGGAGAGAAACTTGGTAAGCTGCTCCACAACGCCATCGACACGACACTTCCATTCTTCATTGAGGTTGTCAATTACTTTGTGTTGGTCTTTTTCAATGGCTTCCAAGCGGAGAAGAACTTGCACCATTTTCTTTTCTGCCTCTTTCCTCTCGATGGAAGCGTTTTTTACAAACGACGTTGCTTGAAAGATGATCCTCGAAAGAAGTTCGTCTAGCCATCTAAAACAAAGAAAAACAAACAAACAAAACAAACAATGAAAAAACATATATTAATTTGCTCGGAGGGACGTTCCAGCTAGACGACTAAATGATCGCTAGGGTAGCACTAGTGGAGGCTCCGGTTCCTGCACCTTGACGGAAATGTTAAAATGGAGAGGCCCGCAAAGAGCAGACCGTGATCTTCAAGGATGACGTTTAAACGTTGGGCCAAGTACCCCACCCTGTAAAATGTTACTGACAGCCGAAACCAGGACCATACCTTTCCACCAAATGATATCCTGGGGCCACAAAGTTAAATTATATTCATTCTCTTTTAAAACCGTTGGCCGGGGAACGTCGCCAAGATGACGTTACACGTGGATGACGTTTTCTCCAAGTATTGCGTATTAAGACTTACAAATTGGAATGTTTGTTGTATGTACGAACACGAAAAATGCTCCCAGTTCGTAGTGAAAACGGATCGGTACAAGCCAGGAAATATTGAATTCTTCGGGATAACAGCAGTACAGACTATCCTGCACTTTGGACAACCCAGAGATGACGATCCTCAGGTGAAGAGTAGAAGAAGAGTATATCAAGAGGGGCAGCTGACAGCTTGAAGAGATGGCAGCCGGTCAATAAATGAATGCCCCAATAAATGAATGAATTCAGCTAGTATTGATTAGGAAGCTGGTTATCGGTAGTTCTAGAGGGAGAGTTTAAGACATCATTGGACCGAAAGCACCAAGAGTGAAACCGTTTAAGTTCTTGGCACCATGACGAGAATCAGTTGTGCATTAAAGGTACCAACTTTTCTTATTACCGACAGTGACGTAAAATTAAGTGGAAATCATCTTTTGAGCAAGACCTGAGGACCAAATTGTACGCTTCAATCAGGCGATTATGGTGAATTGCACTTCAACATGTCACTCCAAGAAGGGAAGCACGTGCAGGCTCTGATCGTCATCTGGCTGTTATGAAAAGCGAAGAACTCGAGAAGGCGCAACAACTTTAGGTAACTAACGATGGACAATAAAAAAGAAAGGTGTTCTGTTGCTAAGAAACCACTTAGAGCAGCTGATATACTGAAAACACGTACGGCCGAAGGATTGATAAACACAGCGATGCAGAACTGAAGGAAAATAAGTAAACCACTCTGCAGAGGACACAAGAAGGCTAGTGCTTATATCAACTAAACTGCAAAGAAAAGAGACTTCTGGTGATGTAATGAGGTAGATACCGCCTGCAATTAACCAACCAACAATCTTGCAGCCAGGGCTAGAGGAAGCTCCGATCAGTGAGGGCAGATGAAGAAAGGCGGAAGGCAGATCTTTATAAGCCATTCGTAACCTCCTCAACACGATCTGACGGTTGCCAAAGAAAAGAGATACGACCCACTGTTAGGACTGAAGAAGGAACCTTAAAAGAATAAAAAAAAGGACGAGGGAGCACAGAGGTGAAGATTTGGTTAGATACATTGGTTAAACGAGAAAACGATTAGAGTCATATGGAAAGGCTCTACGGGGAGTCAGATCAAGTAAGTCACCATGGAAGAAAACAATTTTTACATTTGACAGCGTTCTATGTTCAACTATTTTCGGTTCGTCATAAAAATGTTGTCTTAACCGCGGTCAGCATCCAGTTTCAACTTGTCAATCTTTGAACTACAAACAAACTACGCAAACGTTGTTGTGTGCGCATGCGCAAATTTTGTTAGTATTCCACTAGTGATTGGCTAGTTTGTTTGATTGAAATGACCAAATAAGACTACAGTACCCAGCGGGCTTGATCCCAATGACCTTTACCTCCAATGAAATTCTAGCCTGGATTGAATACTCCTCAAGACCACTGACCCTATACCGTTCATCAACGATAAAAAGCCTTCGGTGATGTGACCGTAGTTTAGAGCTTCTATGGCTTTCGTAGTTGACATGTAGATGATCTGTGACTGTGGATCCCGGTCAATCGAGAATTCTTGCAATTTGGTGGTCACATAATCCTTCACATTTTCGACATCATTCACTGGTACTTGGTCCCACTTGTTGCACACAAATAAACTACATTCTTTTCCTCCAAGTGGCGTAACCTTTTGCTGTAAAGTTTCAGGCTGCAAGTCAAGAAAAGCGTTAATGAGTTTGCACATTTCGATTTTTTTCTTTTAAATCCTACGTCTTTAGGATCAGAATCCTTGAGGTTGTTGTTTCTTATGCAAATAAGGGGGATTGACATTTCAACCTCACTGGGAATAAGAAATGTATTGGAAAAAGAAAATGAATTCTAGTAACAGTAGTGAAATGACGCCAAAGTGAAAAGGTATTTTATCAAGTATAAGAAGTGCATGCCATGCACATGACATATCATCAGTGAATTGATATCAAAGGGTAACTACAAATGAATTTTAAAATTAATACCTTGCAGCTTATAAATAATATTTGATCATCACTCACTGTCTTTTTTTGAACTGCTACGGCGTTTGCACAATCAATGACGTAGATGAAGGCAAAGGCATTAGGCAGATATTTCATCACCATCTCGTCCATCCATGGAGATTCTCCAAATCCAGGACTGTCAACAATCACAATACCCTTCTAAAATTCAGAATTGAAAGGCACGTCATTTTAATAAGATTTTACTGTTAGATCAGTAAAATATTGTTAATGGAACGTGACACTCATTCTCAGTGAGTCTTTCATGGCGCGTTCGCTATCAAAAGAACTACTATGCAGTTGGGATCCCAAGGTCAATAAAATCAATAGCTCCGTTGTAGCTAGACCTACAACATTATGGCTTTGTTTCTAGTTAGCACTTTCGTACGTTTTATTGCATTGGTCGATAGCATTAAGGACCTATTCATAACTAAGATAGTACACGCGTAAGGCCAAGCTGTTGTATAGTACACCCTTAACTACTGGCTACGTTAGCAGACACTGTCTAGATATAAAGGCTTAAGCAACCTGTTCAAGGTTCAATTTGTAATTCTCTTGTGCAGTGCAGCCAGTGTTTTGTCAATTTAGCAAACATTTTTCCCTCCCTCCCTCCCTTTGGAGATGGCTTGGCTATGTTATTTGTGCTTCAATAAACTAGGGTCACTCCTGCGTGGTGCGGTTAAGTCTGCGCAGCGACTTCCCCCAAGCTTGTCGGCTTCGTTGCCTTTATGCATCGCCTGCTAACCAATACTCTTGTCCGATCCAGCACGTGCTGTCTAGCATTCAGCTCGTAGTGCTGGGGAGATAAGTGAGGTGTTTTTGTCACGCAAATCGGAAGTCGCATAGACTAACCAACTGCAAGGCAGTGTTCCCCTCAATATCGCCATCCTGAGAGTGTTTTACTTTGTTTTGCGTGTCACGCGCTTATTTATTGCCTATTGCAGTTGCGCTACGTTCCTCAGGAACAGTGACATTAACACTTATTAAGTAATATTTTAGCTGTTAGTTATATTGTGATGCGCATTTGAACACTCTATGGAAAGTGCGCACTCGAAATAAATAAATTGGTATTATTATTATCATTACTGTTATTATTAGAATTATTGTGTTTAGGAACACTGCACCAGCGGTAATCATAGTACCACATAAGACAAAGATAATTTCAATGGACTATTTAAAGACTCTTTAAAAGATAGTTTAGTTTGCTAAATAGTTGGTGTCTTCTGTATCTGTCCGTGCGTAACAATAACATACAGAGTGAAGATGTTTATGTTGTTCCTCTATTTTTTTTTGCAATTCTACTAAAATGATATCCAGTTAAGCTACAACAGTTAAGCGAATTTCTGAGCGGGTTGTGCCATGTGTTTTTAATTTGCCACCTGCCGCCACGCACAGCAGAATACGAGTGTTTTTTCTCATATTTTCGTGACTACGATTGGACGAATTTTTATGTTAATCAAGAGAGGATAATATGCTCATGATTTATGCGTAAATATCATGTTTACATTACCTGCAGAAGATCGTAAGGCCAAAATAGTTCAATCTTTTCGAAAATCGACTCCTCCTGCCTGTCTTTCTGGTGGACATAAGACGAGATTTGCTGAAGGTAGCTTTCCTCGGATGATGCTTTCGGGTGCTCCAGTATGATGGTCCTTGTTGGCCTCTCCGTTTTAGGATCCTTGTCTTTAAAATGTGCCACAATTTTACGTTCTTCTCCAAACTTTAGTTCACATATAGTGGAAGTTGTACCAAGGAAGCTATATGGAAGAATCTCCTCTCCTAAGATAAGATTAATCAAACTGCTTTTTCCAGAGGACGTGTCACCTATGAATGCGTTAAACACCATTGTAAGTAATGTAAGTAATGTAAATAGATCATTGTTATGTAATTGATTTGTCTGTATTCAAATCGTCTCAGTACCCGATTATAATTTTAACTTATGTTAATGCTATCCGGTAGGGTACAATACTGTAAGTAACGTTCAAAGTATTGTATTGATTGTAGCAATGTTTTTAAGTATTGTATTGTAATGTTGGTGCTTGTGGTGCATCAATAAAAAAAAGTGAAGGAAAAAAATGAATGCGTTAAAGCGACTTAGGTTAGAATCAGTGCATTTGCCAGCTTCTTAGTGTTTTTCAAGCAGACTATTACAAAACTTTCCGACATGACGACTACCTCTTTTTCGCACCTCGCCTCTCCCTCACCACGTAAAAAACGAAAAGGTCTGGGGACGAGTACGTGAACAACCGAAGAGAAACTTTTTTGGTCTGTAGCATCTGATAAATGTTCACAAATAAGATAAATTCTTTTCTTCTTGTGTACTATGCAAACAGTTTCCCCAGTACTGACAGCTGAGTTCTGTCATCCTTTTATGAACTCTGCGATGCCTTTCCATTTTTCAGCAGAGTAGATTTATCAAAAAGGTTGCTACAGGCAAGAAAACTGTAATCAGATATCCTAAAATGCTGCTTGATGGTAAATCTTTTATTATTTACCTGTCACAAGAAGGAAGTATTCCTTTTGCGTCAATTGCTGTATGTGCTGTTTCATATTCTCTTCAACATTGCCTGCATACGTACGAACCAAAGCTAACATGTTTTCGTCCAATCTCCCGAGAAAGGTATGGACTTGGCTGTAAAAGTCCAGCAGGACTTGTCTTTTAAAAGCATCTTCTTCTTTTGCTTTTGACAAGATGGAAAAGGCCTAAAGAGGGCAAAAACGTTGTCTATGTCATGAAAAAGAACTTTGAAGAAAATAAGAAAAAATCACGTTTAGAGCAAGTAAACCATGAGTTATGGGAAAGATGGAGGACAGGAGTTCGAAACGAGAGGTGTATAAAGCAAACAGCACTGAAGTACGACTACATTTACATTTAGTTCTTTTGCCTTGTGTCTTTGATTTCCACACCATCAAGTCTGCATATAACCCTGTTTCCCTCCGTTTCTCGAGTGAGTTTGATACACCCACTGAGTCATCCCCACTACTTTGAAAACCCACTAAGTCCCAGTTCTACGCTGCTAATTGAAACCCCCCTCTGAACCCTTGCCTGCGTAGCAGGCGTCAGCAAGGAAAGGGAAAGGAAGCGAGAACGCGGGAGAACATGGGGGTATGGGGGCTAGGGACGGGGGAACGCCCCATTTTTTAATTTCTGCGACAGCCAGCGGCCGCAAAATTTTGATTGGTTAATTTTAGACAGTAAGTCCCATGGGAATTGATCGTGACGTAATTCCATTGGAAGATTGAACTTGGTTGCAGCAGAGGCAGGTTGCAAAATTGTCTTGAAACCAGAGCGAGAAACGGCAGTGAGAGCTCTTCTAAAGGGAAGAGACATTTTAGCGATTTTGCCAACGAGGTATGGTCCTAGAAAGAAGAGATTCGTCCTTGTCAGAGAAGATTTCAAAACGCATTGCACCGTTTTGCACGTTAATTCAACGGTGGTGTAAATATCCCGTAAGCGAATTGAAAACTTGCTTATTGAGAACTATAAATCAGAAGAAGAAGCCTAAAGAAACACTTGACATCTTAAACAGTAAAATTTTTCAGAGAACTAAAGGCCAAGAAATTATTCTTTAAGGACAGACGGTTGTTTTAAAGAGAGATCTGCCGTTGCAAGACATCACTCAAGCTGTAGACTTTGTAGGGAATCCATGGTATAAAAGTAAATTGCATTTTTGATTGTAAATTTGTACCGAAATATTTTTAAATTGATCGATTCTTCACATTCCTTATGGCTTTCGCGTAATTTTTGAGAAACGTGCAGTTCCGTGAATAAAAATGTATCACGATTCTTCATCTTCCCTAGAAGCGAAAATTGAACGCGTTTTGTTTTCAGAAGCAAAGAGGGGTTTATCTTAAATCTTTTAGTTAGAAAAGCTTCATGTCTCTTATATTCGAAAATAAGCGCAAATGAGTGTTGTTCAATGTAAGCTGTTCTTTGGTTCGAAAAAAAGTCTCATCGTAACTTTATGTTTAAGCTTCATTGACAAACACTGAATTGTCCAGGAAATTCCTACCTGAGGTCAGTCATGCAGAAATGCACGCGCCTGTTTTTGATTGGTGGTTGTATTGACAGTTAACTTAATTGGATTACCTGAAAATCTGTGGGCGGAGATGAAAAAATGGGGTCTTTGTAGCTGGCGTTCCCTCGTTCCTATCCCCCAGACCCCCATTTTTTCTCCTGCGTTCTCGCTCCCCTTCCTGAACCCCTAAAACCACTGAGTGAGAAACGCTTGGGCCGTTGCTAAGAGGTCTCGTCCATTGGCTAATCATAGGGCCGAAAAAACAATTTCTTTTGGTTTTCAAAGTCGTCTTCAGCTGGTAAGAGCCAAAAGCACTTTCTAGTTCCGCGACAGAATCTATCAGTTGCACGACGACCTTCCATATATGGAAGTCCAACGTGCACGCTCCTTATGACCTGGCAACGATGACCACCCACTATGACTGGGTGGTTTTTCAAAATAGCGGGCTGTTTAGCGGGTGTGTCAAACTCACTTAAGTAACAGATGGAAACAGCTAGGGATATATGCAGAAGGCGATGTGGAAATCGAAGACACAAGTGAACAGAACTCAAATTAGGGTAATAATATTATTGAAGTGTCGAAACTGTTTGCTGGAAACACTTTCAATCAGAAGTAAAAGACTGGAACTCCATTGTATGCCGTAGCTCATGGGGGGTCCGAGGCTATTTATTGGAGTCGAGGCTCCCTTTTACAAATCAAGCTTCGGCACGCAAGCCAAGGCTAGCTCTAAAAGCGGGAACGGAGAACGGATGAACAGGGAACGAAGAATGGGGAACGGGGAATCTCTAAAATAGGGAATCTCTAAAATGGGGAATCTCTAAAATAGGGAATCTCTAAAATGGGGAATCTCTAAAATAGGGAATCTCTGTAATTGGAAATCTCTAAAATAGGGGTTCTCTAAAATAGGGAATCTCTGTAATGGGAAATCTCTAAGATAGGGGTTCTCTAAAATAGGAATCTCTAAAATGAGGAATCTCTGAAATAGGGAATCTCTAAAACGGGGAATCTCTAAAATAGGGTATCTCTAAAACGGGGAATCTCTAAAATATAAAATCTCTAAAATAGGGAATCTCTAAAATGGGGAATCTCTAAAATAGGGAATCTCTAAAACGGGGAATCTCTAAAAAAGGGAATCTCTAAAACGGGGAATCTCTAAAATAGGGAATCTCTGTAATGGGAAATCTCTAAAATAGGGGCTCTCTAAAATGGGGAATCTCTTAAATGCGGAATCTCTAAAATAGGGAATCTCTAAAACGGGGAATCTCTAAAATAGGGAATCTCTAAAACGGGGCATCTCTAAAATGGGGAATCTCTAAAACAGGGAATCTCTAAAATAGGGAATCTCTGAAATGGCTAACTTCCAAATCATAGCATCGGTTCTTTGGAAGCTCAGCTCAGTGGGGTCAAAAGGTCAAGGTCGCGCACTATGAGTGACAGATTTCGATGACTTTGTAGGTTTCTGGTATTCATGGCTGGCAGGCTAGCTGTTGATGTACGATCGGATCTCAGACGTCCCTTAATAAGGGTTTTTTTAAGCTCCCATCACGGACCATTAATTTCACTCCGCGGTTTAAAAAAAAAACCACGCGATCACAAGTCAATTTAGTGTTGCAAATTCCACTGAGTTAACAAATTGCGGGAAAAGAGTTGCTTACATTCAAATTTTTCGAGGGACATTTTTGCGAAATTCGATTAGCCCCGCAGACATAGTCTACGCCTTTCAATAGCGCGTATTGACCGAACTGAACATCACAACCCAACTGATATTCGCTGTTTTTTACTTCCAGTAATCATAAATACATCGACCACCAGCTAGGCTTAGATAAATTCTGCCGGCAGAATTTCGAGCAGAATAAGCAATTTTTGTGGCGAGCATTCTGCCAGCAGAATAAGGCATTTTCGAGCAGAATTTGAGCAGAATAATAAACGGAAAATCAGTGACACTTATGATATGCATAACAGTTGTAAGAAAAAGTGAAAACTAAATACAAAACAAATGGAAAATACCTTGTAATTAATGTGATTATTAGCTAAAACGCACTTACATGATTCACTGTTTCGTCTAATATTAGTGATATAAAGTAAGATGAATTACAATTTTGCTACGCATAATGAATATGTAATTGGTATTTAGGGGTTAGGCCCAGGCATATTTGCGAAAATTCATAAGGCCCCGAAGGGCCGCTAATTTTTCGGGGACCGAGCAGAATTCGAGCAGAATAAGGGTGTCCGAGCAGAATTTCGAGCAGAATAAGCGACTTTTACGAGCACTGCCGGCAGGCAGAATAAGCCATTTTACGAGCAGAATTTATCCAAGCCTACAACCAGTGAACCATGAAAACGAGATACCCACAAAGTGCTAGTGATCGCACCATTCATACACCACGAACTTGACCTTTTGACCCCTCTGGGCTGAGCTTCGAAAGGACTGCTGCAATAATTTTTTGTTTTGGAGGTTCCCCGTTTTAGAGATTCCCTATTTTAGAGATTCCCCGTTTTAGAGATTCCCTATTTTAGAGATTCCCCGTTTTAGAGATTTTATATTTTAGAGATTCTCCATTTTAGAGATTCCCTATTTTAGAGATTCCCCGTTTTAGAGATTCCCTGTTGTAGAGACTTTATATTTTAGAGATTCCCCGTTTTAGAGATTCCCCGTTTTAGAGATTCCCTATTTTAGAGATTCCCTATTTTAGAGATTCTCCGTTCCCCGTTCCTCAATTCCCCGTTCCCGCTTTTAGAGATAGCCAAAAAAGAATCTTCCAATTATATAAAGCTTTAATTAAATCAAATGGCAAACAAACTAAAAAGTTAAAAAAAAAAAGCGCTATAAGAAAACCGTGTCTTTCTCTTTGTTAACCAAGAAAGCACGACGACCAAGGTTTACTTCGAGCACGTTTCTTCAAACTCGTCTGTATAGAAATTTCTGCACAGTTGAAATAATGAAGGTGGCATCTATCATTAGACGGGTACAGGTAGTGTGGTCCTGGGTACCGTCTTTGGCTTACATTTATTTGGAGGTTTTAGTATCAGTTACATCCTCGGAGACCCAGAGGCAGATAGTGGGGCGAGGGAGTCGGAATGGGCGAAGAAATGTTAGGGGCTTCTCCGTTTGCCCTTGACTTTTCTCCGCCCGTTCCGACTCCCTCGCCCCACTATCTGCCCCTGGGTCTCCGAGGATGGTATGGTTGCCTCTTGTTCATTTCTCCTGTTTCAGGTTTTCTGCTACTAGTTATAACAAGCGGGATTTCTGGTCACTTTTTTCTCTTTTTCTCGATTAAATTCCGAACCTCGAATAACGCCGAGTTCAAATAAATACTGGGTATACACAGTCAAATTTGAAATCCCCCCCCTCCCCCGCCTCCAGCGTTAAATCGAGGGCCGGCGTTTATTTGAGGTCCGGCATTTATCTGAATGGGAACGTTAGTGTAACTGATTCTCATCGATAATAATTTGCATTTGAAATCTAGCTCATATAAAGAGGGAACAAAAACGCTGGAATCTACACTAGGTTAATTTTGTTAAATCAATACACTTAACGGTGAAAACAAACGTATGTGTTGAATAAAATGCCTAAGGCTTGATTTACAAGCCTTAGAGAAACCATTAACTCCGGGCGTCTAGCTCGAGATCAACGTCACTCAAACATACACGGGTAACCAAATTTAATAAACTTCTGCCACTTATTACTGCATCGGCTAAATACTGAAAATGCAATGGCTGAAGGAGAATTCATGTACGTGGCTTGCTATGAAATTTTTGCGGGGGTTTTCATTTTTGCGATATGCATTTTTTGCATTTTAAGAAACAGACCACGAAAAATTTCTTTATAATACGCAATAAACGCCCCCAATCACAAATCGAGAAAATACGACGTTTCCGAACGTACTTGACTTGAAACAAACTTCTTTAAGCAAACCTCATGCTGCGTTCACTGAAAGGGAAAAAATAAGAAAAAAGAAAGAAAGACCTTGCTCTTCGTTATACTAGTATTGAGGAACGAGATAAAGGACCCGGCATACTCAATCGAACGTTCGGAAATCGAACTCAATCGAACTAAATCAAACACAATCCAATGAATTGAGATCGATTGTGTTCGGTAAATAAATTCGCTTGAACAAAGGTCATGTCATGTACTGTGGTCTTACTGCCCGCTTGGTTACTGTGGGCAAGTTCTGGCAAACCTACACACAAAGCAAGCCCATCGAAAGCAAATTTTTCTCGTCCTTTTTTCCTGATTATTCAATAAGAAAAGTAAACTGTCCACGGCAGTAAATTGAAGAACAAATTAGAACAAAGCTATGGTTATTCCCGTGTATTAACGGATTCCGCAACCAGTTCGCGTTGAGGTTGACCTAATTGTCCACGCTCATTTACAACTCAAAAAGCACGGCCTTTTTAACCGACGAAGTCGAGTTAGAGCAGTCGTGTCAAGAGGGTCGACTGGTTTGGTCGGTCAAAATACGTCGTGTAAGGCTCACAAGGTGTGTATTTCGCTATGGCCCACGGGATGGGATGACGTATTCTGCAGTTAAGCCCATCGATTAGTACACACACGCACGCACGATAGGACAAGGGTCCACATAAAAAGTATCGTAGGTATAGAAGGACACTTCCGCCGAGCAGTGTTGGTTTTGACCGGACTGAAATATCTGTGCAATACTAGTGAAAGAAAGGAAGGAGGACTGATAATAACAGGAGGTGAAGTCCAGTGGCACTGTTGATGCTGGTGGGACCAAAGGGTTGCTGAGACATCGTAAGGATAGAATCGTTCTCAGTAAAGGTTATGAAAGGAAAATTCTGGTGTATGTTGTTGTGGTTATGTTTATTACTTGAAAATGTCTAGCTGCCAACGTTAAGAAAGGTTATTGGCAGGTGGGAAATGAATTACGACACGAGGCTGGATCTTCTTGGATAGTATACTATAAGCGGCACAGAAGGATCTACCAGTTAGTGTTTTTAATTTTTCTGCTTTACTTTTGATTTTGAACCGATTTGTTCGATTTTAGAGTTCGAGACACTGACTTGCTGACTGCGGAAGAGGAAACCAGATTTAACGATTACGTCATAAGACATGCTTTAACGTGTTTGAGATATAGCGACGACTTCGCTTTTTACTAATTTCTCCAGATCGATAATCATGTTTGTATAGTGCCATATTCACAACAGTATATAAATGCTTCGCTTACAATTCTTGATAACGGCATGTTCAGTTGTGGACAAAATATATCTTTAAATTTTAATTTTAATTCAACAAAATATTCAAAGCGATAAGACAGATGAGCCGAGTCATCCGATTTTAAACATTACGTCATTCGGTAACGCAAAAGACAAAATGCTGTCACAATTTTCGTCACGCCGGTTAGCACGTTAAGATTCTGATGATATGTTTGTCTTTATCGATAATTATGTTTTTATAGTGCCCTATTCACAACAGTATATAAATACATTGCTCACAACTCTTGGTAAAAGCATGTTCAGTTGTGGACAAATGTATATCAACATTTAATTTTTTTAGTTTAATTCAACAAAATAAAATATTCAAAGCGATAAGACAGATGAGCTGAGCCATCAGATTTTAAACATAACGTCATTCGGTAACGCAAAGGGCAAAATACTGTCACAATTTTCGTTACGTCAGTTAGCACGTTGAACCAAGTAAGAACATTTGTCGAGGGTGGAGTGGGTCAAACCGACTGGTAAATGCCTATAATGCGCTTTCTTGTAACCTGTACGATAGAGCATAGCAATCATTTATTTCGTATTTGCATTCACAATTTGGCTTAAGGAGCCCTTGACATGATTAAAGGAAACTGTGCACAAAGCGTGGTTCCCAGGTATGGGGAAAAGTTCAATTCTTTTGGGCTGTTACGGTGCCCATACTGATCAATCGTGAAGATGTGGTTACTTTTATATTGGGAAATTTGTCGCAAATGCGTCTGTTTTCAGAATTTTTTTTCCGGGTTTTGAGGAAGACCGACCAAAAGACAGCGAAAAATGATCTTGAGTGAAGAATGTATAGTCTGTGGAGCTATGTTTAGTGAGGAGAGGGTGAATAATTCAGTTGACCTCCTTTCCAGAGTATTGGTCGCCTTTTCAGTTGGTCAAATTTAAGCGTTAGTTACAGTTACACACTTTTACTGCAACTTGCTGTTACAGATGCTTGCATGTTATTGAAGCTGCAGTCACGCACGGCTCACTTGCTTTCTTTTCGAGACGAACCAACACTTCGTTGGTTCTGCACGCATTGCGGGCCTATGTTTCTTTAAAACTTGGAAATCTTCGCCCTCCTTCACGTCAAAGCGGCACTCTTGGTATCTTAAGCCATTTTCCGGGATTTCTGCGGTTACGAAAAACACGTGTTATACTGAAGTAACTCGAGCCTCCAAAAACTTGTTAGGCGGCCGCATAAAATGGAAGTTGCATTCCTTTTGCATTCCTTTCGTCGTTCGTCGTGGTGGTCGTCGTCCGTCACTGGAACTTAGTCCTCTTGGTGTGGCGCGGCCAACAGAGACTATCTCCGAATGAAAAACAAAATTAACTAACAAAATAAACTAAAAACTATTTACATCAATCGGTAATTGCACACTCATTTAAAACAAATTTTCAATATTTTCTAAGAATAAAATTAAAACTATTTACATTAAGAGCAGCGACACGTGTAGAAAAGAGGCCTCAGGAAGTTGCGACGACCCCTGGACTATTTCCGAGACTATGTTCTCACCTGAACTGAACTTACAAGCGCTGAGAAATATTGTTGGCGACTGTAGCGAAAAACATAACCGTTTCTGACTACATGTATATTGCTTTGATTGTTATGGTTGAGCGAACTTTGAACGTTTCAATGAAAGCCGCTTTTGTTATTTCTCATAGACATTTAGACATATCCGATTTTAGCCGGACATTTTAGCTTGTAGCAATGATGACCTTCTCGTCGAATGATTGATTTAGATTTCTCATCTCAACTTGGGGAGGGATATATAGTGTCCTTAGTATAGCGTTACCGATAAACGTAGTTAATTTGTATTTCTTGCACGTGATTCGCATTATATTTCCTTTATATCTCTTATGTTATCGATACTATAAGTTAGTGCTAAGGTCACACATTCGAGACCGAGGATGCAACGCGAATAAATTCTTCAGAATACCTGTAAATTCTTCAGAATACCCAAAATATCTTTCTCGATAGTGTCACAACATTAGTCAAAATATTGCTTCAAATAGTCACTCTTTTGGTCACATAGATTCACGTGCTGGGCCTCCTTGGAATTTTAAGAAGCGGGCAGAGTTACCATCGGCCGCCTGTAAATTCTTCAGAATTTCTTGTTATTCATGATTTCCAATGCAAAAAATCAAGAGTTCGGAAATCAAACCTTCGATTGAGTTCGATTGTCCGGCAATTTTTTTGTGTGAGTTCGATTTCGATTATAATTCAGTTCGATTGGGTTCGATTAACTGCCGGGCAAGAAGTAATTTGAAGCCACACACACCAGTCTCGGGGTTTTGTAAGAGGCACTGATGATATGATATCACACGATTGCATAAAATTTCCAACGCAACATTAGTTTTGATTAAAGTAGTTTTTTTGAAGTGTGTTTTAGTTGTTCTCTGACTCACAGGGGCTGGTACAGAATGTGGACAGAGGCTAAACTCGTGTTCATTTGTCAGGATTGGATTCTTAATAAGGCCTAGACAACAGCGTCGGAGAGGTCAAGCGTTTGCTTTCCGGCATCATGAAACGCTTCAAATAAACGTTCCGACCTTATTCTCGCATTTATGTGTGTTGCAACATTCAGAATATTAGTGTTTTTCGACTAAAAGCTCTCTCAACCATCGAGCATGGTTTACGGCAGTTTTCTCCAAAGCGAATGTGTTGAAAGGTTTCCAAATACCGTGAGAGGGCGGATTAGTTTACCTTTGTCATCCTAGATCATGTTTCCTGCTCGGTGTTCCGAGAAAGACAAACGAAGTAAAGATGATTTCAGGTTGTTTCGAAATAGTGAATTAATAGTTTTACTTCTTTTATCATAATTGAACAATGTTTTATTTGAAACCAATTTGACTCCGAAAATCAAGCAAGGTTAGACATGACATGACGCCCAATTTTGGAAACACGGGAACTTCCGCCCTCAGTCAGGTTTTTGGTGTAAATCATCTCTGTAGTTCTAATGAATTGATAAATTCCTACCTTTCCTTCAATCCAGCTGGGTATCTTATCTGCGTCTAGCTGTAATGTAGTTCTCACTCGATCTTTCATCTCCTCCAGCGTTTTTAGTCCTTTGGACGAAACTTCAAGTACTCTCATCGCTTCAACCATTTCCGAAATATCGTCGATTTCATCCATGTTTTTGGTCTTCCAAAGAGCCATTTTGCTTGAGATCACTGCTAAAGCTTAGATGTTGAAATTGTAAAAAGCTAAGCGGAAAGGAGCGCTATTTCACGGAACAGGCATTCCTCCGTCATCATCTTTGAACGGAGAAACAAACAACGACGCCCAGTCGGTGCTAAAACGTATAGAGATTCCCGGAAAATGTCTAAGTAACTTCACCCCCCCCGGGGGGGGGTATTCCCGTCACTTTAGGATAGGTGTGTGCCGCCAAGGTTCTCAAACCCTGACCCTGTTTAAGGGTAGAAATTCGAGAATTGATACCCTAACCAAGAAATGGCACCCTATTTAAGGGAAACAAGATAACTCACGTACAGCAACACAAGCTATAAACTTCCTTTTAAAATCTCTTTGTTAAACTTTATAACGTGTATTCGGGCGTGTAGTACAGTTTTAACAGACCATATATTTTTCGTTTTGCGCGCTGAGTTGGATACTGAAATTGCGTGACCCTATCTAAGGAACATCTAAGGATCACCATGTCAACAAATACCAACGAGCGGATCCGTTCGGATAGTTCGCAGTTGTTTTTGAGATGTTACTACTATCTTAAGTCTGGGAAATCGTGTTTTTTTTTCGTAATAATAGAATGAATGTAGAATTAAGAATACTCACATAATTAAAGAGAAACAGACGTTGGGCTAGTTTTTGCGTTTATATAAGTTGTTTGAGTTTATTGAAAAGCTTGAGATTGATAATCATACTTTCGTGTCAGAAATCATGCCAACATTACAGCTATGTAAACATTGTACTAATTGAATTATGAAAATCAAATTTTTACATAGCTTTTCGTGTCAGGAAAAGCTCACGAATTAGATCGGTCTAAAAGGCTAAGCGAAAGAAAACACAAAACATTTTTGCAGCTAAATGAGAAGGATTTCAAGAATCCTTCTGGTGATCATCAAAGAACAAACATCATTTGGGAAGTTCAGAATAACGTCAGATCAATAAATCGTCAGATCAATGTCATAACCACGAATACATTCAACTGTTGGAACTGACTACGAAATTAAACTGACATGAACTACAGAAACCAAAAACACTTCAATAACGGTCGATTCTGGAGAGCTCAATAACGGGAAAGAGTCAGGACTCTTCTGGCAATGATGCATGGAATATTTAATTTATTAAATACGCTCGTACGGGGAAAATCCTGACTGGCCGATAATTCCGAGCAACATATATATCTGCTCAAAGGAAACCGCATAAAACTCAAACTGAAAGCTGTAAATAAACCCTTGAACTCTGTAAGATGTGGATGATTTTTTGATAGTTTATAACTTAAACCCGTACCAAAAGAAAACGTACTCAATCGCCTTTCGTGGACTTTATTAATTATGACGAATTATCTCCCCCAGTCAACTTATGCATAAAGAAATGTTTGCCCTTCTAGATCAGAAACATCAACACACAAAGACTTCTTTGCAATCTTTTCGACAGCAACCAAACTTAACAACCAATTTCTTTCCTCGTCCAGTTGTTCCTAACCCGCTGGCGAAGGCCAACCTAAACTGAACACCAACGAGTCCTAATACGCACCTGAGTAAACATTTCCTTCCGATTCCTTCTTGTGTTGTCTTTACAAATCAAAATCTACGATATTTTCGAGGATCCAAACACTCCGATTAATTCTTTATCCATAGACTGCGCAAAACTTGGTTAAGAGCCCTGAAAACTAGTCTATTACACTTCGAAGGATTCTACTTTGAATGGCTTTGTGGGCTTGTTGCCAAAAAGTTAACACACTAACACGACTGTTTACGCCAGGACAGCCCCAATAGTTCTGCGAACTAAAAAGGATACCCTATTTAAGGACTGAGTACCTCAAAAGCCCTACCCTATCGGGCGGCACTTACCTATATACCGTATATAAAGGAGTACCCCCTGGGACTCCCCCCCCCACACATTCTCGAGAAAGAGTGGGGAAGCAGGTCAAGTATTTGTTTCTTGTTCAAATTATTTGGGTCTTCTATGTCAGACTGGGGTTTCTGCATTTAAACATAGACTAAGAATAAGAGTATAGCAACAACAGTACTGGTTCGAACTGGTGGTGCTGATTGTCACATGACATGACTCAACAAAAGACTCGTTCAGGACAAGAAGATTTTGAAGTAGGGAGGGAAACTTTTCTCATGATCAAGTCTGCTGGCTTGAATTAATTTAAAGCAAAATAATTAATTATTAACTATTCAGGAGAGAGGGGGGGGGGGGAAGGCGGAGAGAGAGAGAGAATGAACCAACATATAAAGAATATACTGTAGATTTTTCATAATTTTTGTTAACTGATGGCGCAGTACACGATTTCCTGTTTGTAAAATAGATCATGTAATTTCGAATCCCAAGCAGCTATCAATTTCAACCTTGATTGTGCAATTAATGAACTCCACTGACTATTATATTAATATGCAATTAGTGCAGTTTATATCGTCCTGTTTTGAAATGAGAGACAAATTATTGTCAAATTCTTGATCAGTGATTATTTGATTAGTTTTGTTTAATGACTTTTTATTGTAATTATTGTTATTATATATTATCTTATGCTTTTGCAATACTGTAATGTTTTATGGTCATGCAAATAAAGCGCAAGTGTTGTTGTTGTTGTTGTTGTTGCTTATAGCGCAATTGTGTTGTGATATATATTGGAAAGTCGGGAGCCCTGAAATCATACCATTTCATGCACAGAGACTCTTATTAGCGCCTGAGGATTGTATCCATGGGATTATTGAACTCCTTTTAACCTACTTTTGTCTCAATAAATGGTGACATCTGAATATGTTTTCGAGAATATATATCTATGGTTCTGAGTGATATTGTATATCCGTGATCACAACAGTCCGAAAGCACAAGAATAATTCAGTTAAGGGCAAAGGACAGGGGTATACGTGATCGTCTAAAAGCTGATTAAGTGCTTACGCACAAGGCCTTGAATTTTCTCGTTTAAATAGATGCCCCTGTTCTTAAGCAGGGCACACTAAACTATCGCAACCGAATCTGAAATGATTTAACTTGGAAGTTCCATGCGGCTCCAATCCGTTTCTAGCCTTATACATCTTGAGCGTCTTGGGCTTTAGCGCTCAATCAAGAGCCAGAGAGAACCGGAAGTTTAAAAATTCGCAAGGTCTGGTTGCTAGGGAGTGACGTCATGGGCTTGCAAGTTAGCCGTCATCGTATTTGACTTGCGGTTTCACACCCACAGGGTTTCTATCGGGCTCTTTTGACTTAAAGGGGCTACGTCACGAGGATTTTGCTGGCTTAGCTCAATTCTGTGCTAAAATCATTACCTAGTGCCTTTACTCATACACAAAGTGCTCCTGTAATACTATGAGAAAGATATCAAGTGAATCTTATCTGCGACAGCTCACTATAATAATTTTTTTGGCGACTTTTAAGAACATAGCATCAAAACTTGAAAAAATTGGCCCAATTTTTTCAAGTTTCAATCCATTTCCATCCTTGGCATCGGCAGCAACAGATGACAAAAAATGGTTTCAGTGCCGTAAGATGGTCTTTAATAACAAAGCCAGACCATTATTTTTGGAATTCAGTTGATGCCAAGACACTTTTAGCTTTTTGAAAAGATACAAAAATAGTGTGACATAGTCCCTTTAAAGTTCTAAAGAGGTTGGATTTCATAAATATTTTGACAAGAGCGGTAAAATTCGATTATTCAATCTTTCACTCCTTTCCTTCTGCGAATGGATGCTTTCGATAATCGGCGGGTTCGAGCTCTCTACAAGCACTTCAGGGAGTGTTTTCAACTAAATTAGATGTGTGAAATGTGGCGTTTCAGTGTAGTCCGTTCACTGGCAAGTTTTATGAACGAAGTGGCCAAGTACCAGCTCGCGGACGTGGCGGGCTTTCTGATCTTTCTGATCGGAGAGTTACCAAAGAAGAGCTGTTTCTTATTTGGTGTTGCTTTTGCCATTCCGCGTTACAAATGTAAAGCAAGCAAAGCGTGATATCGGCGAAAATTACCTACAAACAATGCAGTACAGACTACAAATCACTACGGCGAAACGTCTTCTAGACTACGAGCAGTCCCTATTTTTTCGCAAAGTCCGTATTTTTTCGCAGAGTCCGTATTTTTTCGCAGAGTCCGTCGAGCATTCGCCTTAAAAAATAAATGACCGCGCGAAAAATGGGGACGAGGGGGGGCGTGACCGCGCGAAAAATGGGGACGAGGCGCGCTCGTCCCCATTTTTCGCGGGACTGCTCGTAGTCTAAAAAATCAACGATAGACGACAGTGTCGTGTCTGTCTTACGATTTGTGAGGCTGGGGGGATATTCTGTGATACGATGGGTGGGGGTGTGCACCGGGACACTGAAACTCTTACCTTATCAGCGGCACAAACCCATACAGCTAATGTTATGGGAGTAAGACCCCGGACTTTTGTGTACGTGAGGTCTGGCAGGATTTTATTCGCGTTGTAGTCCTGTGTTTACTTAGCTGAAGTACAAATTTCCACAGCAGCAAATACAAGACGGACTTGCCAATGTGAGATGTTGTATGAACAGAACGTGGAAATTAACGTTACATCGATCCCATCCTCGGAGACCCAGGGGCAGCTAGTCGGGACGACGGGATTTTCATGGGCGAAATTTTGCAACAAGAGCGGGAGAGCCCCTGGGCTCTTACTCTTACCGAACGAGTTCCAGAAGCGTTTGAAATCCCGCCTTCTGATTGGCCAGAAAAATATTTTTCTGGCCAATCAGCGAAGAGGAACAGCCTGGCGACTCTCATGTCTTCTTACACGAGGTTGTTTTCTTCATCGAACGCCGTAGTAGCGTGGCCTGTTCAACGGGAACATTTTTTAGGAGAGCTTCAGGGGTGGCCTGTTCAACGGGAACATTTTTTAGGAGAGCTTCAGAAAAAATAAATAAATAATAAATGAACGAAGTCGAGGAAATCGCAAACTATAACGTGGCGGCAAGAAAACAAACACTCACCGGGATTTTTCACGGCGGACTTATCGAAGGTATCGTAAATTTTTAGAGCTAGCGACTTCCCCTTTCTCAAGTGTTGCATGAGGCTAATAGCTACTCGAGTAAACGATGTTACCAATTATTTCTCCTTGTTCGTTGAACTACGTCTGATGAAACTTTCCACGGGAATCTCCGATGCATGGGCCACGCAACTATGTCGCTCGAGCGTGGGAACCACAGTTAACCAAAGCGTAATATGAGTGTTTGTATGGAACTGAAATTCGATCGAAAATAATCGGCGGTTTTCCGCTGAAAATACATTAAAATGGAAATACAGTTTGAAAAACATTACCTGCTATGTGTTTGCTGCGTTTTTATTGCTTTTCCGAGCTTCTGGAGGCCGATCTGGGCGATTTTCTGCTTAACGGTCGATGCGCGTACTAGAGAGAACGTCATGTCACGTACTAGAGAGAACTAGTTCTCTCTAGTACGTGACATGACACGCTCGATCAACATAGTTGCGTGGCCCGTGCATCAGAGATGGAAAGTTTCAGACGAAGATCAACGAAGAAGGAGAAATAATTAGTTACATCGGAGAAAGGGGAAGTCGCTAGCTCTAAAAATTTACGATACCTTCGATAAGTCCGCCGTGAAAAATCCCGGTGAGTGTTTGTTTTCTTGCGGCCGCGTTATAGTTTGCGATTTCCTCGACTTTGTTCATTTATTATTTATTTATTTTTTCTGAAGCTCTCCTAAAAAATGTTCCCGTTGAACAGGCCACGCTACTACGGCGTTCGATGAAGAAAACAACCTCGTGTAAGAAGACATGAGAGTCGCCCGGCTGTTCCTCTTCGCTGATTGGCCAGAAAAATATTTTTCTGGCCAATCAGAAGGCGGGATTTCAAACGCTTCTGGAACTCGTTCGGTAAGAGTAAGTGCCCAGGGGCTCTCCCGCTCTTGTTGTAAACTTTCGCCCATGAAAATCCCGTCGTCCTGACTAGCTGCCCCTGGGTCTCCGAGGATGCATCGATCCCTAATTAACAGTGAAAGGAACAATATTTAAAGCCCAAGTTTATAACGATAGTGAAAAGACTAGAGTAAAACAGCATAAAATTTTTCGGGATTATCTCTCGGTAACAGCGAATCTAAAATTTGCAGTGTCATTTTTGAGTGCGTCTTATAAAACATGAAACCCATTAAAACTAAATCGGAAATTGCGCGGCTTGTTGCTAGCTATTCTTAAAACTGAAAAACTTGAATGAAACTAGTATTAAAATTCAAGTCACAGTGGTGATCAAGGAATTAGAGGATGGAGGTAGTAAAATCTTAACAAGATACTAAACGTTATTTCGGAGTTATTCATAGCTCAAAGTGTAAAGCGTATGTTGAGCAAATTTGCATAGTTGACAGCTGTAATTTCAGCCTTATAAGGAATGTAACGCAACACTTAAAACATCTCGAACCGACCGAAACAGTACCGAAAGAGTAACAACAACATATGTGACAAAGCATTCTAATAGAGACCGGTTGGATCCACTGGAAAGCGAGCTGAATTTGAACATTTTCGTACTGTTCGAAGGCAAAGCAAACGAAATTTATTCGGCTGTAGGTTGAGACTCAAAATAAACACGTGAGCTAAAAATAACTTTGTACCGTGGGAAAGTTACAAATGTAAACATACTTTGGTCGATTTGTGAAGCAAAAAGACGAAAATTATTATAGCCGACTTGATTACAAAGCAAGCAATTAATTAACAGGGGAAATAAATATAGTTGCAAAACTATTTCAGCCGTGTTTATAAACGCTAGTTCAAACCGATTTCGAACGAAAATATTGTGGATACAAGAAACGCCGTTTGATGGCAGACTCCTGTTTTGACAATACAATGTACTAAGAACGTAAGTGGTTGACTTAAAAGTCTGAAACCTTACAAATTAAACAAAGTAAAGCGAGACGCGTGTCACGCAAATCACACAGAGCGCCAAAACGGCACCATTTAGAAAGTTGACCGTTTATGAGCACTGAAAAGTAGTGGATATTCGCCGGTAGAAGTAAGAAATTAAAAGGTTCAACTGCAAGTTGCATTTATTTCTGAAGCAAAATTGTTGACTTTCCACTGATCTTTGCCTAAATTATGTTTGCAATATTTTTCGACGGTGAGTTTAAGTTTAAGTTTACTTGTTTTTGTCTGTGTTCTTTGAAGAACCGTGAAACAAAGAGCTTTCTTCGGTTTTTTTTACTCCGCGTAGTCACGCTGCTGAATCATTACCAGGTTTTATAGTGGATAACCACAAGATCTTTTTGGTGGTGGGGGGGGGGGGGGGGGCGCTGAGGGGTTAGGGTGGGACTAACCGGAGGTGTAAAGTCCCATAGGTTGTCAGGATAAATTTCACCATATTGTGAAAAAAAAAGAGTCATTGGCTCTGCGCGCATTGCGTGCCTATGTTTGTAAAGTGGAAGGATGATAGATTGCGAGGGCGTGAATAGAATTTCAACCAGTCTCTTGTGCTTTGATAAAATTAGCTAACAAAAAGTCCATTTTCGGGGATTAAAACATCCGAAAAAATGCATTTTGGGGCATGAACTCCCCCCCCCCCCTGATAGCAACCTTGGTTTTTCACGAGAAATGAAAAAATTACCATTATGATTACTTCCACCCGAAGGACTAACTTCACACAAAAAATGAAGGGAAGTTTATTTTGACCATTTCCAGTTTTGCTCAAACCTTAGCGACATTTGCTCTTAAGAGCGAATTTTTTTGTAGACCGCGTGAAAACAGAAAAATGTGGCACATGCTTACAAAATCAACTGCCTTCACTTTTTGCTCAGAGATACCTTATGGTGAGTCAATAAACGTGGTGTATTTTTTTTGTTTAAATCTATTTTCATTTTCGAGAAAATACTCAAAAACTGTAACGAGCGCCCGGCGCTATAAAATGCCCGAAACGAGAGCGACGAACATGGTCAAACGAACTTTGCTTATCAAAAGCGCAGATTAAAGAAGGCCTTTCTCAAGTTTGTATATTTGTACAGGAGGCATTGACGAATGATTTGAGTCTAAAATCAGGATAATTAACTGAACTTTGAAATCCAGGCGAGCGTTTAAAAATCACCAATTTTTCATTGTTTACAGATTTCATTTTGGAGCAGTTTTTCACGAAACACTTTTCCTATGCAGTATAACTCAGATTCACCTGAAATTACGGCTTAGATAAGTAAAAATGATGTACTTTTTAAGGATATAAAAATTTGCCTGGGGCTTTTAATTTCATCCAAAAAATAGCCCGTCCTATTTCGAGGAAACCACTCGACAGCGACTAATGTCAACAAAGCAAATAATCGAATTACGCGGTACGCTTTCTCTTATGAGAAAGCCAAAATTCGAACAAAATCTTATCGTTTAGCTCCATAAGAGTTTATTATTTAATATTTTACCCTTACCTTGCAAAAGCAGTGGTTGAACATTGTTTTCCCCCCTTCTTTCGTCGGCAAATTGCAATTTCCCACGGGCAAGCGGCTATGGTACTCAGGACACTCAGTCACTATTAGCGAAGGCCCTCGTAAACATCGTATTTCTTGACAACTTTAACCATATTTCAGGTTCCATACAGCCATTCATACAAGAGACTTGATAACACGATGAACAGATGCACTTCACGAAGTTTAGAGCCTCAAATGAGACAATGAAATTCAAAGAACGGTTGCGTGTCATTACTCATGCACCCTCGTGTTTGTCACGGAATGAGAGTCACGAACTCCTGGGGGCTGGGGCGGTGGGTACTGTACAGGGGGACACCCCACAAAGGCTGCACTTTTTTCAGACTGGAGGCTTATAGAGATAGGATCTCACGAGCTGGAGTATGGAAAAGGGTAAGGAAACTGTCATTTAGGTATTTGAAATGCTTTTCGAACAGACCCACCAAACGGTTGGTCGGTTGGGCTCTAGCCATGTTATAAAAGCTTAGTGAGAAGTAATAGTATTAAACGCGACTAGATTGGCACGATGATTCTCGACTGAATACAAAACTGCTGAAATTCAAAACCCTGTAGGGTCCTTCTGTTTCTGTACTATTCGTGTTTTCGCTGCCCAGATGGAAGTAATTTCCTTGGCGTAAATTTAGCTTAGTCCATTCCCAAGTAAACAATTACGAAATGGTTATCAGCTGTATTTTAGGAATTGACATTTGCGAAGTTTGTTTTGAGCATCACGAAGAAGGTACTACTTACGCGGTAGTCAACTTCTACCCTTCGCCCTCTCAAAAATGTAAGTGAGCACGAACCCTGTAAGTTTTTAAAAGTTTTCTCATGTTCCCTTGTACGTCCGCATGTACAATCTCTCACTCGGTTATAAAAAAGCCGCTTTTAGAAACTCCAGTTTCTCTTTTATTTATTCAATACAAAGGGTCTACAGACTTGAAAATAAGCACTGCATCTAGCACCAACTAATTTCTTAGTCATAGTCATGTCTTGAATACAAAAACTGCGGTAATCCGTAGAGGCTTTTTATTCCTGTTGAAATGATTACAAACGATTCAGACGACTGTAATACTTGTCGGAACCCCAAGAAGAGATCAATCTGGGCGTGGTTCAAGCTTTCTTGTTTGACCCCTGGAGGATACCATTTCCATGCCTAATCGATCTAGACTGCCAACAAATCATGAAAGCGTTTTTTTTTCTTCAAGTGCATCTCAAAACGAAACCTTGGTGGCTAAACTCACTGGCAGCCTGTCCTGAACACCCTATGTTTGACCAAAATCAGTAACTTACACACCTGAGCGAGAAGACGAGCATCTCTTTAATATTTTTTTTTGAAGGTTAACTGGATAATCCTGACAAATATATATATATATTTTTTTAAATAATAATATACAATACAGTGACATTATTTACAGTCGAATTACTTAATACATTACATACGTCGCTAAAATAAGAATACATACATAAAAATTAAAGAAAGACAAAAAGGGAGTGTTTACCACACAGTATTCTTCTTATGACTAACAGTAAGGGTAGTGGGGAGGGCTGGAGAACAGCGTTGACAACTGCTCAAAATAGCTTTTCAATTCGATATTTAAAAGTGAGTTTCCTAATATACTCTTTCGTGTTTATTTCTTTTTTGAGTAGTTTTTGTGTATATAGATAGTATTTGGCAAACAGGAGTGTATAATTAAATTTCCTTAACAATTTAAACGAGCCTTGAGAGCAATTGCTTGATTTTTTCCCGAACAGTATTTCTACGGGGCTTGGCGAGAAGGTGGTGTCATTTTCTTTGTTAAACCACTTGATAACCTCCGAATAGAACTGAATTGACCAGCGGCAATTTAAGAAAGTGTGACTTATTGAGTCAGGTTCTTGACAAAATAAACAAAACATGTCGTCTTCTATACCGAAGAAAAAAAGCTCTTTTTTGGTCACCACTATTCTATTAATAAGTTTGAAATAAAATTCTCTCATTTTATTTTCTTTGCAAACATTTTTAACACGGCTGAAAAGATCATCTAGTCTAAATTCTTCCGAATGCAAGTCTCGAGACCATTTCACTTCAGCTTTTATCTCTTGATTGTCTTTGTTAATTAGGAGCCAGTAGTAATCCTTGTTTTTCATTTTGAGTAGGTCTATTACAGTATTGGGCGAGAGTTGGAAAGAATCTACGGCTAGAAAGGTGCTCTTGTCTAAATGTTTTTCCCTTGCCTTTTTGACTAAATGTTTTGGGATTGCCGAGACAACTTGCATATAAGTTAAAAAATTGCATTTAAGCTCGTATCTTCGGACAAATTCCGGATAAGTAAAAAATTTGCCATCATCTTTTAAAAGATCTTGTATGAGAAAAATTTCTTTTTGGAACCAGTCTTTGTGAAATATGGTTTGGTTTTCAATTAAAATGTCTTTGTTGTTGAATAATACTAGTTCTTGCCCGTTTACACATTTGTGGGGAGTTTTAAGTTCCAAAAAATACTGCAAAATAGACCTATAAAATAGAGGTAACGTGGTACCTTTCAGAAATTTTTCATTGTAATTGCATCTTAACAAAAAGTTAAGACCGCCATATTTGTTCAAGAAGTGGTTAGGGATCACCTTCCAGGATTCGTCGCATGATTGCTCATTTTTTAACAGTCTTGAGATCCATGCTAGTTTAAGTGATTTGACCATAACCTCAATACTGGGTGCACGCAAACCTCCATTCTTATAGTCAAGGGCCATTACTTTACGTTTTATTTTATCTTGCTTTTTTTTCCAAATAAACCGAAAGATAAGAGAGTTAATATCTTTGATACATTCAGGGGGTGTGTCAAGAATCGAAATGGAATACACCAGTTGTGAAATTCCAAGACTTTTAGATATAAGACTTCTGCCGAATAAAGTGAGACTCCTGGACTGCCAAAGATCGAGAATAGTGCTTAACTTGTCGATTTTCGCTTTAAAATTCTTTCTCTCGTTTTGTTTTTGATGGTAAGATATAAATATTCCTAACGCTCTAATTGGATCATTTGGCCACTGGAATTCAAAAGGCTCATCTTGGATGTCTCTCCATGGCCCCAGCCACAAAGCTTTAGTTTTAGTTGGGTTCAGTCTCAGACCGGAAACGTCACCGAAGTCATTTAGTACTTCAATCGCTCTTTGAACCGATTTACAGGAACTGCATAATAGTGAGGTGTCGTCGGCGAACTGGCTTATTTATTTTTTTTTTTGAAGATTCGAATCCCCTCTATTTCTTTGTCTTGTCTTATTTTGCATGCTAATATTTCCACCGACAAAATAAATAAATAAGGAGACAGGGGACAACCTTGCCTCACTCCTCTTGACAGTTTAAAGGAATTGGTGCAAAATCCGTTGTTTAAAACAGAGCTCTCCGGATTAGTGTAAAAAGTAGAGATCCATCGTTGGATACTCTCACCGAAGTTAAAAAGAGCGAGCGTCTTCTGGATGAATTCCCATTCAATGGTGTCGAATGCCTTACGGAAATCTAATTGGAGGAGTATCCCAGGGATGTTCTGGGTTTCTGTTTGCTCTAAGATGTCGTTAAGCAGTCTAACATTTTGACCGATGTATCTTCCTTTTATAAATCCAGTTTGATCTGGATTGATGAGAAGTATCAGTACTTTTTCTATTCTTTTAGCTATGGCTTTTGACGCGATTTTATAGTCCAAATTTAATAGAGTAATCGGCCTCCAATTTGCGAGATTAAGTAAATTCGAGTCCTCTTTTGGTATAAGAGTGATGGTACCTCTACGCTGGGAGATTGACATTTCGCCCGTTTTATATGCTGCATTGTAGCAATTGATTAAGTCTTCGCCCAATAAATCAAAGAAACAATTGTAAAATTCCCAGGTAAAACCATCCTCTCCTGGCGATTTTCCGCTAGAAAACGACTTCAGAACTTCTTTTCATTCATCCATGGTAATTTCACCCTCTAGCTCCTCTTTGTCTAAATCTTGTAGCTTAGGTGATTCTAAGTTTCGAACGAAATTTTCGAACCGATTGTCATCAATATTCACTTTGGATGTGTACAGTTTTTCATAAAAATGTTCAATTTCCTTCAATATTTCATCCTCCTTACATGAAGGTTTCCCGTCCGAAAGTTCTAATTCTGATATCTTTTTTCTGATGTAATTTCTCTTTTCCAAATTGAAGAAATACTTGGTTGGTTTTTCACCTTTTTCGGTCCATCTTGCTTTTGAGCGCAGTATTAAACCGTTCGCTTTTCTCTCATAGAAGAGTTGAAGTTTTTGTTTTAAGATTTCCTTTTCGGTTAGTGCATTGTTCGTAAGCGCTGAATCGGTGCTATCAGCAATCTGTTTGTCTAGCTCTTCTAGACGGATTTGAAGGTCTGATTCGCTTTTGCGTTGCTTTTTAGCCTTGTTCTTCGAGTAAGCAATGGTAAGGCCTCTTATTTCCATTTTAATGAGCTCCCAGCATAATCTTTTATCTTCCAGTTCTCGGTATTTTTCACCTATAATAGGATAATTCTCTTTTATCAGTTTTACGTATTCTTCATCTTCAACAAGCGAATTATTGAACTTCCATAGTCCGGGTCCTCGCTTCACTCCTAGAGGTTTTAAAGTGAGTTTTATTGCTTTGTGATCCGGCGCATTAGAAGCCTTGGTTTCAATGTTCAAACTGACCCAATTGGTCAAGGGTCGTGCGACTAGGAAAAAGTCTATTCTTGAACTTACTTTCAACGCTTTTGATTCATAGGAAAAACACGGTTTGCGCGGGTATTGTTTCCTAAAGACATCGATTAGTTCTAATAGCCCTTTTCACAGTTACCTTTTCTCATTTGCATTACAATGTTTTTGAACGTGGATGTGAGGCAATTTCGGGCAATTGTGTAGTTTCTGCCCGAAATTGCCTCACATCCACGTTCAAAAGCATTCTAATGCAAATGAGAAAAGGTAACTGTGAAAAGGGCTATTCTTCCATCATTGAAATTAGGCTGTCCCTATAGGTAGATGCTTTCCATGGGATGCCGCCTCTTTTGTCTAGTGATTGTAGTGTGACATTCCAGTCCCCACCTATAATGAGATTCTCTACATCCGTGTTATACATTAAATATTCATTCAGGTTATGCAAAAACACTTGTTGTTGTTGTGAGTCGTTCGGAGCATAGACATTGCACAGCGAAAAATTAACTTTTTCAAGGGTTAGATTGATTGAAACAATCCTTCCCTCTTGATCTTTGCTGGACTTTTCGATTGGTGACGCTAAGCTGAGTGAAGGGTTTATGAGAATACAGACCCCTTTGCTATGAGTAGAACCGTGTGAAAAAAAATGTCACCACCCCACTCGCTTTTCCAAATTTTTTCATCGTTTGGCTCGGAATAAATTTCCTGCAGAAAATAAAACTGACAGTTTTGGTCTTTAAGATAACTAAAGATACTCCTTCTTTTTATCTGATTCCTAAGCCCTCTAACGTTTAACGTCAGTACAGAGCAATTATCCTGTGCAACTTGGAAGGCGTAAATACATTGTTATTACTCTGAGCTGAGTGATCCGAGGAATACATTGTGGGTAGACAGAAACATTCAGAAAATAAGTTGGTACAAAAAACATCGCTAAATAACATAAAATATTCAAACCTAAAACACCTACACATAAACACAAATACATTTACGTACATTATCTTCGAGGAGGTTGGAAGTCCAGGGAATACCCAGCGACTTCGTTTGGCTGTATGGAATCTTTCGCCGTTCGGCGATGGAAAAGGAAAAAACAAAACATACCTTGGTTGGCACGGATTTCAATCAACTACTGGTTTAAATTCGGCCGGAATAGAGTTAATGTCATACATTTGGTTGTCAATAAACAGGCTTCGGTTGATGACTTTAGCTTCTCGTCCCTTTTCCTTTGCGACAAACATAGCTTTAATTAAAGATCTTCTTTCCTCTTGTATTGCTCGAGCATAATCTTTGGTGATGTAGGCGTTTTCATACCTTTCGGATCTTTTAAGCCGTTTTTTGACTGATAGAACTTGTTCTGTGTGTTCTCGGCTAACAAATCTAGCGATTATCGGTCGTGGGCGCGGTGGCGTAGAGTTGTCTTGATCAGTTTGGGACGCTGTTTTACCGACACGGTGTACTGCATGAAACTTGATATTTTCGGTGCTTAACTTTAGCTCATTCTCTATTATATCATAAACTATGTCCCAACAATTTTCCTCTCTTGCTTCTGGAATGTTCATGATTCTCAGATTTTCTCTTCTGGTGTAGTTCTCTAAAGCGATAAGATTTTCTTGGGTCTCTTTGAGTGATGGTCGCATTTGATTATTGTCAGCACGAATTTGCTCTATCTCCGCTTGGAGTTCTTGGATGGTCGATGTATGCTTGTCTAGCATGTCCTGGTGAGATCTTTTTGAATCTTTATTCGTTTTCGCCTCCTGCTGGACGTCTTCGATCTCTGCCCACGCGTGCTCGAGGGATTTTTCGATCTCCTTGATATTGACTTTGACACCATCAATTTGTACTTTGAACTCGCACCTTAGTTCGGACATTTGAGAGTGCATTTGTGAGAAATTGTCTTCCATTCTTGATTCTATGGAGGTTAGTTTGTCCATGATGATCCTCAAGGATACTTGGTCTTCGGAATCCTTGCCCGAACTCATTTCTGATTTTCTTGGCTCTTTAGTCTATTTCTCTTCGGAGACGGGTTTCTAGACAACTCGGCGAGCGAACCTGCCGTTTCGACATCAAAAAGTTAGAATAACGCACACGGTATTTTCCATATTAAGCTCTTGTTATTTCAGTTTTCGACGACGCTTTTTTTTTCGAATGTCGCAGCCTATCTGGGCTTCCCCGGAGCGAAAATTTACGCAGCTCGTACAACGCGTCCGTCGGCCATCTTGGCTTTTCACACCTCCATCTCTTTAATATGGGAGTTCCCCTCCCCGCCTCTAGTACGCAGAGGAGTCTGTCGTAAACGTTTTTACATTTTTCAGCTTGCTTTAAGGCCATGTTACACGAGGCAATTTTCCTTGCAACTTGCAACGCAACGATGACGACTGAAAAACACTGCAAGTTGCAGAGGGGGTGTCACACGTTCACAATTTTTGTTCGCAACTTGCAACGCACCCGCTGGAAATTATTAAGTTCAAATCTTGCACAAGCGAAGGACGCGCTCTGATTGGCTCATTTTAATAAAATTGCGTTGCAAGTTACGATTGACATGTCACACGCAGCAACTTGTCTCGCAACGTTGCGAAAAGAAAAGGATAGTTCTACTTTTCCTGTAACTTGCAATACAACATTTTGTTGCATTGCAGGTTGCGAAAATGGGGTGTAACACGTGCAATTCTTTTCGCAACTTGCAACGCAACGTTTGTTGCGTTGCAAGTTGCAGGAAAAATTGCGTCGTGTAACATGGCCTTTAGGGGGCCATTCAAACTTGTCAGTGCGCGATCACTGGGCACGGACCGGGCACTTCAAACGAGGTCGCGATAATTTTCGACTACATTCACTCGAACACGGTGCTAGTGTTCAGCATATTATCACGTCACGTGTTACAAAATCAACCGCTGGTATCAGACGAGTCGCTAAGCTCGATTTCATATCCGCCACCACCGTCGCCACCGTCGCCACCGTCGCCCGATTTTATCATACCAAAAGAGAGAAAAAAACCTATCCACACTGTGTTAGGTCCCTCCTTTTTAAACCTAACCATATCACATTTTGTTTAACCGCAAACAGACCTTTACCGTTACTGGTTGTTTTCGCTTCACCACGATAGCAATTACGTAAAATTAAACAGAGAATTAACTAATGAATAAACTCCTTCTTGCTCGATTGTGATCATGATGACGCTCATTAATGAAAATAGCGCACTCAAGGCTTCACATTTTCTTTTAAAGTTTCGCTTCTTGGGCTATTGTTTATTTTTCGGACAATCTTTCAGCCTCGGGAATTATCATCCCATATACTGTGGAACTCAGTTTTTCTGAAACTTCCGATAATTTGATGCTGCCAAAAGCAGTTTCCTCTCCCTCACTCAAGCACGGGAAGTTTACCATCACTTTTTGAACTATTGTTTTCTCGACAAGTCGGAACCAATGTTCTCTTGTAGGTTCGAGAAAGCGGGATTCCACTGTATCAGCCGCCTGAACTGTTTTATTTAGCAAATAACAGTGTCGTAAATGTTTGGTACTTTCCGTGATCAGTTTACTGATGGCAGGTGCAGCTAAGGCAGAGCGACTCTATCTTGCTCACATAAGTCTGTTTGCGATACATCGTTATTCCGGCGATATCAATGCCAAAAAATAAACAAATCTCTCTCAGCACTGGAACGGAAAAGTCCTTTAACTTGGACTTTGCTGCCATATCACACAAATTGTACGCATCAAAAGTGACGGGGTGTCTCGTAGCCTCCCACGCAGTCGTTTTTAGGGGAGTCGTATTATCCTCATCCCCACAAACGCCTGCTTACCCGAGAGCAACATTCCTTTCCGCCGCTTAGCCAATCACATTGTACCTACTTATGGCTGGTAGGTTGACCTTGACCGTAGGACGCTTTCGCGGGAACACATGCAGATAAACAGACCCGTGGTATTAGTTTTAAAATGTACAGTAAAAGGTCATCTCAAAATCGTTCTTGAATGCAGGGATAACTAAGTCTCCTAAGCTTTCAAATGGCAAGTTAAACTTCAAAATCGGTGCTTAGATTTTGATGAAATAATTTATTTATGTGCTCGATAAACCCTGTTTAGGCATAATATTTACGATATCGTGTTGCAAACCCACGCGGCACTAAATTTGTCCAAAAGCATTAAATCACTGATTAAATGCGGGGATAATTATAACTACATTCTCTGAGCTCTCAAATGGTTCATTTAACTTAGAAGTGTAGGATTATCTATACTCTATAAGCTTTCAAATGCAACATTAAACTTAGAAATCCCTTGAGAGATTTTAAAACTGATAAATTCAACGCAAGAGATAAGCTCTGTGTAATCACAATAGTGATTGTAAACTAGACTACGCGTTATAAACTAGGACTAGCAGTCCCTTCTGTTTTAATAGGGAATATCGTGCGAAAAGAGCATGCGAACGCACGTTGCAAAAACCTCCTTCGTCCCTCGACGCAAAGATAGCAGAAACGTTAATGGATATGCCAGCGAATTTAGTATGACAGATTTCGCCGCCGAAACGCACTTGGTTGTTGTGCCATGTGTGATATTTTCATCTCATTCATCGGTTTATCATCTCGCTCGGTCCTTTGTCGTCTTACCCTTTGTCTTTTCAAGTTGTAGAAGTCTCTTATATCCCTTCGCATTGCGTTGGCTCCAGCAGTTTGAGAAGCGCTGAAGTCTTCACCGACCGTCCGTTTGATCAGGCGAGCAAGATCAACAACGCTTTGTCAGAAAATTCGAACTCTTTCGATCGATAACGGGATAAAAGCGTCGCACAGGAAACACTTTTAATCACATGCAATGTATTTTTTCCGATGTTTCAGCCATAATTCACCATTCTAGAAGTAAAATATATTCCAACTTCCCGGCACCAGCATCTCTGAACAAAAACAATCACGGGAAATGCAGAAGTGTACATTGTAACGATTAATTTGATTGGTCTTCGTCAGACAATGCCTCAATGGTGATTGGTTAGATTGCCTCGCAAGTAAAACAATGGGAAAGGAATGTCGAACTCGGGTAAGCAGGCGTTTGTGGGGAGGAGGGTAATACGACTCCCCTAAAAACGACTGCGTGGGAGGCTAGGTGTCTCGGGGCCAATTCGTGCAGAGCCATATTCCTACGTTCATCCATTTCTGCTTCATCCACAGCGCTTTCGAAGTCGTCATCAGACTATTCCTCATCGTCTTGAAGAGTCTTTTTCGCAGAGAGACGGGAAAAGAAGCCGGCAATTTGCTGTGCCGTAAGAAAATCGTCGCTTTTAAGTCCCCCTGGTTATAGGCCCATCTAGCTGGAAACAAAAAAATACATCCGGTAATAAGCTCCCCCTCCCCGGATATAAGGAAACCTTCGCTGGATGACAGTACTCAACGGGCTACAAATGTTGCTTTATTGTGACTTTTTAACGTGAAAACGTATTTCCATCTACACTGCCGTGGCCTGTTTCGAAAGTTTTTTTACCCCGTTTATAAGCCCCACCAAAACCACTTACGAAGTTGCACAAGCCCAGGGCTTATATCCGGAATTTTACGGCATTCCTCAAAGTATATAGCCCACCAAGTTTAATTCAATCTGTAACCGAGCCTCCTCTCTCACATGTCATTGCGTGACAGAACAAGGAGCTCGAGCGAAAGTCAAACCGCCATTTTCGCTGTAGTTGATCTCCCGCAACAACAACGGCCAAAACGTGGTTTTCAAAATGTGAAAAAAGTTTCTGCTTTAAAGTGGCCTTTTTAACTAAAATGTGGTTGGAACTGTGAAGACGGAAATGCGATGTTTTTTTGCAAGGACCTTCCAGCATAGTTATTGTTGATTTACTAAATATTGAATGTGCAATTTGGGAAACACCGTCCGAGTGCTGGTGAAGTATTTGAAACGAATGTAGGATACAAATCAATCTTCAACAAATTGTTACACCAGGTAAGCTAAATATGTTGAGTTTCGGATCAAGTAGAGTGCTAACTAATAAGATTTTGTTGGAATTTTGGCTTTGAGAAGGGAAAGCGTAGTTCGATTATTTGCGGTTGTTGACAAGGCGGTGTTGTGATTTCGTCCAAATAGAAAGGGGTAGTTCTTCGTAGCAATTAAAAGCCCCAGACTAATTTTTATACCATTAAAAAGAACGTCATTTCCACTTATCAAAACCCAAGTCTTAAGTGACTCTGAGGTATACCGCATAGGAAAAGTGTTCCTTGAAAAACTGCTCCAAAATGTGATTTTTAATCAATCAAATTTTGGTGATTTTTAAACAGGCTCCAGAAATCTAAATTAACCTTTATAATCCTCTTCTTAGACTCAAATCATTTGTAAATGCCTCCTTTACAAATTCACAAAATCGAGAAAAGCCTGCATTATTTTGCGCTTGTGAGCAGCAAAGTTCTTGTGCTCTTACTCGTGGTATGAATTTCGACCATTTCATGGCTGTCGGCGCTCGTGACAGTTTTTAAGAATTTTTTGCAAAACAAAAATAGCTTTGAAAGAAAAAATCACACCACGTTGATTGACTCACCATAAGGTATCTCTGAAATAAATTTGAGAGTAGTCTTGTTTTTCATCATGTGCCACCTCTCACTCGGTCACGGGAAAAAGTCGCTCTTAAAGGCTAAATTGATGAAAAAATGTTTTTTTTTTCAGGGAAATGCCATCGCATGACCATCAGTCGCAGTTAAAACGCAAACGTGATTCAGCGCTGAGGTCAAAATATGATCTAATTCCCAAACTTGCACTCACGCATTCTCCGCCTAAGGTCTTCGGCGTCACGATCGCCGTTAAATTTGGTTGTGACTTGTTTCCATATCTCAAACTGCCCTTGGAAGATGAGTGCCTGGGAACGAAATCCGATGCCGAGAGGAGTGAGCTGCTGACGGCTTCCGATCACGACTAATGAGTTACAAGCGTGTTTTTTGTATGGTTCACATTTTCGCACACTACCTAACCAAAAATAAAGACCATTTACAAGCATCGATTACGATCCAGGTTATTCTTTTTTTTTACGATCGCAATTGAATGTCGTCTCATGCTGTGGGGCACTTTGAGTTATGGAAACAAGTCGGTACACGTGGGTGTGCTTTGTTTCCATATCTCAGACTGCCCTGATGTAGACAATGTTTCCGGTTCCGGTTTCAAGTTAATCATTGGAAATATTACACCTGTACGAATTTTAAAGGCTTTTGCTTCTTCGATAGCTCTTTGATATTTCGATCCGCGATGGCAGATACCGCACTGACTGCAAACCACTTATCGACAATCTTTGATGTCCAAATATCTAGTACTTTTGGATACGTTAAGCAATTATTTAAAGTCGATGAAATAGTTAAGGAATGGGAGTTGATTTCAAAATCTTCATTCACCCTTTAGATGACGGAGAAAAACTTTGGGCGCATAATTTGGTGAGTAGCTAAAGGCCATATACTGTATCATTTTTTATTTGATTTTATTTTACATACGTCAACATAACTGCACACCTAGAGGCTCTTAACTAAACACGATTTCTTTTTTTAAATGTTGAGAGGGGCAACGTGACAAAAATGGAAAGAAAGAAATAAATAAATGCAAATTAGCTGACAGCACTGGTTTGTGAGCAAGCTTTTCTACCACCACTCTCTCCTCCACAGAGGCTCTTTTCAGCAAAAGAAAAAACAAACAAACAAACAAACAAACATAACAAAAAACAAATGATTGATATTAATAGCAACCCACGTGCTTCATGTTTTCTAGTTCCCTCCCCTGTCTCCGCTGGATGACTCATTATTGCCTCTATCAGAGAGGAGAGTCCAGAGGGTTTGAAACCATGACCCTGTTTAGGACAAAAAAAGCCTCAACATACGTACCCTGTTTAGGACAAAATATGCACCCTGTTTAGGACAGCCACATAAAATTATATACCCTGTTTAGGACAAAGGGGCCAAAAACCATAGGAGGCCAAAAACCCTGTTGAGCAGCACATCCCCGTATAAGCCGTGGAAGGGAGTCCCCTGCTCCACCCCAGAGGGGAAAGAAGGTGCTGAGAGTTTGTTTCATGGAGATCGATACAAAGGAAGGGCATTAAAGAGCCAACATAATGATGAAATTCAATGCACCTTAGCATATAAAACCTGCTATTTTTATTTCAAATGATAATTTATTACTTTTTGTGTAGTAATATTTGTTATTACTAAACAAAAGTTGGGTGCAAATACATTTCAACTTTAATTACATTATAGCCTTTTGGTTAGACCCATCAGCTTCCTCACACAATGTCAAGTGGGAAGATCACAGACTGAAGTATGATGGCAGTAGTATGGGTCGGCGGTATGGGAATTTGTATCGAAAAGGCCTACCCCTAAAGGTCAAAGTTAAAAAATGGACCAATGAGAGACTAGTGCCAGTCCTTTTTATCATGTGATCACGGTCAGGGTCAAAGGTCAGTCACGTGACCGGAAGTGGGGTCAAAGGTCATTTCCGGTGAGGGTGTGGTCACCGGAAGTCACGTGACCGGAAATGGGGTGTGGTCACCGGAAGACACGTGACCGGAAATGGGGTGTGGTCACCGGAAGACACGTGACCGGAAATGGGGTGTGGTCACCGGAAGTCACGTGACCGGAAATGGCTGTGGTCACCGGAAGTCACGTGGCCGGAAATGGGTGGGGTTACCGGAAGTCACGTGACCTGGCATCATGTGACCTGCCGCTGACTGACTCTAAAAAAGGACCACAGGCTCCTGTTTTGTTAAAAAGAGGAGTTTAATAACCAAACGATCCTTTTTACATCAAGTCTTCAACGAGTTGTCGGCAGTTCTGGAGGATCCTGTTTCTCTGACCAGTTGACATCAAGTCTTGATCAAATTCGAAGGTGAAATCAGTTCACTAACGAGTCGTTTCAATTGGATGATTGTTCCTCAAGGGCATGGCGATATTGTGCGCGCGTTTGAAGAAGGATTTACAGTGGTGGAAACACCTGCGCGAGGAAGTGGTAGGATGAGATTTCTGGATCTCACATCATCCGATGATGAATTAAACGAGGTCAACGCCCGCCGGTTGAAGAGAGGATGCTGGAGAAAGATCCTTTACATCCACTGGAAAGGTCAACAACGATGAAGACCAGGAAATTGGTTCAAGTAGGCGCCATCTTGGAGTCAAAACTACTCCCGATTTGCGGATAATTTGGCTCCTCAAATCCAAGTTTAAAGAAATGACACCCATTTTCACATAAGACGTGGTAGAAAGACTCGGCAAAGTGTTTGAAGAAGTGATGGTAAGTACGAGTCTAGTTCCCAGTTTGAACAATACCAGATTGTAGTGATCTCAACGGAGCATGGATGGTTTGGACAACGTTTTTGACAGCACGAAGGAGCATCCATCTCGACAAGTGTCGCACCCAGTATCGCGCAGTGCTATTGGACGAGGTGAGTGCAGAAATGGAAATAACAAGACATTTGGATGATCCTGTAGAATGTCCTCCTGATATGGAAACACTGTATGACTGCAACTCTCTTGAGCTGGAGTTGCCAACACCAGGTTCTACCATTCCGTGGCCAGAATTTGTGGGCGCTGGTCCAAAGAACTATGCCTATAAGGTGTGTTCCGCAAGACAGAGGTCACCGACAATCCCATTCGCGAAATAAACAACAATGAACGAAGTCTGGCACTTCAAGGAAAGATCCTCAGTTGTTTCGATCCTATGTCGACACTTGGCTCAAAATTCATCAGGAAGGATCCAGATGAACCGTTCCATTGCCTTTGTGGTCAGAGGAAGACCGCATGGTAACTAACACTGAGTTCGACGATGAATTAAACACCCACATAACTGTTTGGGAAAGTCAGCAAGGCGGCGCTCCAGGTGGAAAAATAACAAGACATTTCTTTGTGCCAGTACAATACGATGCAACCAATTGGGAGAAGAACAAAAGTCACCCAGATAACATTCGTGGAAGAAGATGCCAAGGACCATCCACGCTGGATCTCGGGTACCTTGTCAATATGTGCTGGGTGGAGTGGTATGTTGTTGTTGTAAAAAAAATAGCAGGAATGATCCATTCTACATTTCATAATGTCTCACCATGGACTCAGACTCAGATCACTTAAAGGAAAGAAATCATCACCAAGGCGTCAACAGAAAGGTGTCCCTGGGCTGAAATGCTAGGGCTGTCACATGCCGCATTCATTTGAATTGGCTGGTAAAGGTTTCTTCTTCTTTTTTGTCGCGTTCAAGAAGCGTTTTGACATGTTGTGTAATGTCCTCCAAGTTATGTTGGAGAACACTTTCTCGTAGTTTGTTGACTTGGTGTCGTCGTTCGAGTCTCTTGTCTAAAATGTCCTGGAAATACTTGTCTCGTTGGTCGGCTTGGTAGATGCGTCCTGCTAGTTCTAAAGGAAAAACAATGGTGTTGTTTCGGTCAATGACGGCCAGATTGTCCAAATCTTTTTGGATTTGAGTTTTCAGTTCGTTGTGTTGGGTATTTTTCATGATGGCGGTGGCTTCCTGTTGAATCCATTCTTTGTAGTGCTCGGTCACGTCCTCGATATCATAACCTGCTTGTAGACCTCGTCGAATGAATTCGAGTATGTAGTCTTGAGGGTTGTTAAACGTTTGGGCATCTAAATTCTTGTGGTAGTCCATGTTGTCGTCGTCGTCGTTCCTTGCGTCGTAAATGAGTGGAATGAAGTTGGGCTTTCAGATATTGTCTTTCTATACTAAAAGAGGTGACGCGATCCTGTGTGTCATCGATCAGAGGGGAGGTTTGCACTATGGGTGCAGATGGATTGTATTGGTAAACATAGCGGACCACGTGTTCTTGGAACGTCACCTTTTTCATACGCTGATTGAAAAGATCCTTAAGGAACAGAGTAACACCAGCGACGAGGGCAAGCGAAGGTCGAGAAAACGAAGACAGGACGACGCTCCAAAGTCTTTCACAAACAAGACGCAGAGGCAGGACCACTCCGTCGACTCCAAACAGATGGTCAATCTGAATACACACCGGTAGTTCAGCCAATCTTAAAAATTCAGCTGTCCCACATCAATCACCGTGTTCTGGAAGAAGGCAGTAAAGATCGTGGTGGTTGTCGACAGTTTGTTGTAAAGCCTGAGTGGTTCGAAAGAGCCGTTTGACTTCGGCTAAAGTCTGTGTGGTGGGATGTCTGGAACCTACGACGGCGCTGTGTTTGTGGAGTGTGGGGGATCCTTGCATGGGAAGAAATCCATTGCCAGAAAGCCATTGTTGTTCGTCCCAATAACAATGATCGGCCTGGTATTGGTACCACTTATTGTCTGGTATGTTGTAAAAATAAATGGGTTTGCGTTGATCGATGGCCAATTGGACCGTCCATCCGGTCCCTCCTTGGATGTTGGCATTTTTCAAGGGAATGCTACAGGTTGCTGTTAAGTGAGTCCCAGGCATACACCGAGTGGGCGAATTTGACGATGTGAAAATTTCGTAGTTGAAGGTGTCTTGAAAAGGTATGGGGGCTACACAATGGTCGGCCCGTTCTTTCAGCCACCCGTTTTAGTTGAGGTTCCGCTTCCTCCAGATCTTCTGGACGGAGGGGTGGGATAAATTTGCCACGGTGGTGGTAAGGTGGAATGATGACATGCATTTGCATACCACAGTCTTTTGCGCATTGCTCTGCATATTCATCGATACCAATGGCTCCTCCGCTGTAAATGTGATAGTCAGTGGTCGGCATGTTCCAGGAAGGATCGTTGCTTTTGTATTCCACGTGAACAAGTGGAACAAAGTTCTATGTCCTTGTTGTTTTTATATGCTTGTTGACAAGGAGGACACCACGTTTGTTGTTGGAGTTTCATGTGTTGACGATATAGTCGATCGTATTGGATTTTCCAGCCACGTATGGAATCTCGGAGATCGTCGATGGTGCGATTGGCTTCTTGGAGGGATTGAATGAGAGCGGGCAAATTCATGACTGGCGTGATCCGTATGGAATGTGTTGTTTATATCCATAAGGATAGGATTGAAACGTGTTAGGGTTCAAGACACGCTTGTTAAAGACGAGCTTGAAGTTCTTGGTTTTCAGCGATGGTTTTGATTCGTTTGGGTTCGGCGACGCGTTGAATCCGGTTCTGGCATGGTGATGTGCGTCACATCCAACTGCAAACTGTCGTCGACTTCAAAGTTCTCATTTGAGTTCAACATTTTACTAATCTGATCCAATATGCGTCGTGCACCTGACAAAGGATCGCGCCAATCGCCGACAGTTACATTGGCTGAGGTGTGGGCCGATTGAAGTCGGTTGGAAGATAAATAAATTTGAATTCTGTCATGGTCTGGGATGGACTCGGTGAGATCTTCTATAACGTCAGCCAATCCTTCTTCAAACGCGCGCACAATATTGCCATGTCCTTCTGGAAAACCCTATGTCGGGTTTTCCACTCGTAGATGATACGATGTTCTGGTAATACCATAACTACGGGCATTCCTTTGTCTGAAGGGTTCTAAACGAAAAACAAAATGTCCTCGTCGACCCAGGGCGCCGCCTTGTTGTTCCCATTGCTGCATATACTCGGTGTTACTTGCCATGCTAACAAGAAATGATGCGTTGAAAAGATAGAGAGGTGATATATAGACTGTTTGATTGACAGCTTCTTTTTTCTTGTATATATACAGGCACCACTCATCCTTTTTCATCACTTTTTATTTGTTCAATGTATGGAGAGACGATTGCGTGCATCGACTCGTGTTTTTGGTAAAAGCAAAGACAAACAAGTCCCTAAAATGGAATCTCCTTTTACTGCCAGTGGCAATATTGATTATTGTTCCCGTTTTTATCAAGACGTGATAGAATGTCCATGGAAACGATGTTGGATCGTAGCCATTCTCCAATACATTCATCGACACGTGTGCGATTTAGAACCCCCCGTCCAACCCATGTACAGTGAAGAAGCGCTCCTTCACGGGCGTCATGTCAATGAGTCCATTAAAACGGGACTACGTCAGCTCTCTCTAGAGAGTATCTATCAATCGTGGCGTCGCTTACTACTGGACTATCATTTGGAGATCCCGTGCTGGCAACCCAACGACATTGAATTCGTGGTACAAATCACGAGTCCCGATCTCGTGACAGAACAAATCTTAGAAGAAATCGTATCGTTTCGACGCCAATTTAGTACCTTCACCTATGAACTCTTGGGTTTAACCCATGAAGATGTGGATAACATTTTTGGTTGGACACGTGAAACGTTACGAGAAGGTGGATGGGTGGGCATCGACATACCCGATGGACCTGAACGTTGACCCTATTTTTGTCTCCACCAATCCTAGCTAAGATCACGTCAACATCACGTCATCATCGCCTATAAAATAGCGTGTTCTTTTTTCATTCTTTCTCTCTTCAATTCACCATGGCCACGAAGAGACCTTTGAAAGAACTCGAAGAGATGGTCACTGCTTTACCGCCTACACCGACGGAGAAAAAGTCCAAAAAAAAAGAAAAATCAAAATTAAAAAACCACCCCAAGTGGATCCTTCTTCACCACCACGAGTACCGTCAACACCTACAACGACCACATTGTCACCACCACCACCAGTACCGCCGCCGCCACCACCACCACTCATCAATATGGATGACTTATTCAATGGTGACAATATTCTGAATTTGTTAAATCCGCCTGCTGCTAGTTATCAAGTACAACTACCGCCTATGGAACAAGCTTGTCAATCCGTTGTCTGTCCTATGCATCAAACAGACCTAACTTGCTTTCAAGCCCAAACCACAGGAGACACTTACATCAAATGCCAAGAAAAGAAATGTGGCCTCTTTTGTCATCAAGATCAAATCGCCACTTATCTCAAGATCATTAATGAAAAACTCCATCCTGATTATCTCAAAAGAACCCTGGTGTGTGACTGTGAAGAACCCGTGCTATTACGCATCAGCCGATCCCAAGCCAACCCCAACCGCCCTTATTTCACATGCAAAGAAACACCCGAGGATCGATGTCCTTTCTTTCAATGGGCCGACAAACCCTTGAAACCCAAGAACCGAAAAAAACAAAGACAAGACACGACCAAGTAAAGACATACGAACTGTTTTTAATGAACTAAAAAAGTCTCTGTAATAGTCGTCTAACTGTCGTCACTGTCCATAATTGCGTTGAGACGCTTCCTCTTCAGTCAACTCACACTGTGTGGTCTATTTTAAGAAAAGAAAAAAAATGAAAAAGCAGGTCCGGAAAAAAGAGCATGATCGACCGGGGCGCCGGTAAAATGAAATACACGCGCTCTTTTAACTTTTTTGACTTGTGAAATCTATAAAAGGCCGATGTTGTAAGAATAAAATTTTTATTAGTGTGACCATGGAGTCTGTGTGGTTGTGTTATGCGTGGGAGGGTTTGTTGTCCCTGGTGCAATGGCAATGCCATCAAGCCCTTTGCCAAATGTTATATGATCACCAACCCGGCGAACGCATCCCCATTCCCCCTTGTCCCGAGGACACGCATCCTCTTCACGTCTTTGAAGAAACCCATGTGGACCTCAACTTGTATCGATGGGTAGTGTTTGTGTTATGGTTAAAAGCCCACCCGAAAGCGTGGCGATGGTATCGAATCATTCAAAAGGCGCACCCCCATACAATCCCTCCCATACCGACCTTGTTGGATGAGTGTCAGAAAGTATGGCGCCTCGAAAGACCAAACGAACCAAACTCGATGTCTCGCAATCATGGTTGACCCGTTACCACGATCCTAGAGCGCCAGGCAGTTTAGGGGGTGTGCAACGGTTTGCCAAGGCCCATCGTCTCCCCTTGAAAAAAGCCCAACGCGTCTTGGAACGGGATTTGGCCTACACGTTGCATAAACCTCGACGTCGTCGTTTTCCAACCTTGCCCGTGATTGTGGGAGGTTTAGATGATCAATGGGTTGCGGATTTGGTGGAAGTACAACCCTTGGCCAAGTATAATCGTGGCATTCAGTATTTACTGACGGTGTTGGATGTGTTGTCGAAATACGCGTGGGTGCAACCGTTGAAAGCCAAAACGGGGGTGGCCTTGGTCCAAGCGTTTGACAAGATTTTGAAACAAGGAGGTCGACGTCCCAATCGATTGCAAACGGATCGAGGGAAGGAATTTTACAATCGCACGTTTCAACGTTGGCTCGAGGAGCAAGGAATCCAGCATTTTTCTACCCAAGGGGATGCCAAAGCGAGTGTGGTGGAACGATTTAACCGGACCTTGAAAGAACGTTTGTACCGCTATTTCACCGCCGCCAACACGTTGAAATTTGACAATGTGTTACCCGAGTTGGTCCAAGGCTACAATGCCACACGTCATCGAAGTATTGGCATGGCCCCTCAAGACGTGACGTGGGAAAACGATGAAGCCGTGTGGAAACGCCTGTACGAGAAACGTTTGAAAGGAAAACGCTCCCAACCCAAATTCAAAGTAGGGGATCGTGTGCGTCTCAACAAGATTCATCGTACGTTTGAAAAAGGGTATTTACCCGGTTGGACCGAAGAAGTGTTTGTCGTGCATCGTGTGGTGCCGGGTCCTGTGCCCACCTACAAGATTCGCGAATGGGATGACACGCCCGTCGATGGCACATTTTACGAGGCCGATTTACAAAAAGTGCACGTGTCCGATGTGTTTCGTATCGAAAAGGTACTTAAGCGTCAAAAAGATCGCCTGTTGGTCAAGTGGAAAGGGTGGCCCGACAAGTACAATAGTTGGATTGCTCGTGGTGACGTGACCTCTCTCCAACCACCCAAGAGGAAAAAGACAAGTCCACCCCAGAAAGACACAAGCCCACCCAAAAGACGACGACGACGCGACTAAAAAAATGACGTTCGTCCCCAATTCGTCGTTTTACGTGACGTTGATGAGTCATGCGAGTACCAAGGAGTTTCCTGGGAACAAAGCCCATCAGTTCCGAAATCGGTTGCCGAAACCCATTCGATTTGTCGGACGAGGATGGATGGTGGGCATGGTGAGTTTATCCTTACCCGCCATTCCGGTGGTCGAGCAACAATTGGTCGGCGACTCCCATCCTCTGTTGTACGTGCGATGGCACGAACACGACTTTAAAATAGACGATTGGGGGAACGAGGCATGGTGGTATGAACAGCAGGAATGGACCGTGAGGGGCCAAGACATGAAAAAGGAGATGGTCTCGTCGCCGACGGGATCGCACTTTTTTCACCAATTGATCTACCGTTACCAGCAAGAACGTGCTAGACGAATCAAACCCAAAGACAAATGGGTGGGGCCCGATGGCGTCAAAATGTACCCGACCTTTGAATGGAGCTCGGAAGGGGATTTGTTGTTGAATACCAAGCCAGTGGATTACAAAACACATGTGGCGCGCGTGTCATGGGGCAAAACCTTAGCCCTGAAAATGGGATGGATCGAACAAGTGTCTCCCGGGACCTATCGATTGGGTCCGAATCTCTTGCCAGAATTGGATGGCATGTCCACCATTCCCAACCCGACGGATGTCCGCGATGCCGGCAACAACCCCACTTTTTGGAAAGTGGAGGGGGATTATCTGAAGTTGAGTCTATCGTGCCCTTGGCGGTTTGTGAATCTCAATGACAAATTTCGTGTCTCGTCGGAATTTCCCGCGGTGCGTCCTTTGCACGTGTATTGCAATGTAGGGACCAGCAGCATGGTAGGAGGTCGCATCACCGATCTCTTACGAGAAATCAAGTACCAGCCACAAAACACCACCCACTTTGAACCTCGACATATTCAATATGTCCCAGTACGCAATGAAGTGGTGGAAATCGTGGAAACCCAGATGGCCGAAACCAATGGGGATCTAGTCCAATTTGGCGAAGGGCGTACCCTTCTCACCCTGCACTTTAAAAGGGAAGTCGTGGTGTGAAGAAGAAAGAAAAATGTCGTTCTACGTGACGTTACCCAGTCATGCCAACCGCCATGAATTTCCCCACAACCAAGCCAATTCGTTCAAGATTCGTTTACCGAAACCGTTGCAGTTATCCGGAGGTGGATGGCAAGTGGGGTTGAGTGCCATTTCCTTACCGGATACCCGCGTCAATTTGTACCAGTTGGTGAAGAAAGATGGGTACATCCTAGCGACGTCGTGGGAGATCACCTATCCCGCCCCGGGTAAAACCGATGGCACCATGGCCGCGCGCATAGGCACGGCGCAAACCCTCATCCAAGACGTCCAAGATTTGGATTGGGTGGTGGATGGCGTGAGTTTCATGAAAGCCACGATTGCCCATTTGGAACAACGACGCCACGAAACGGCGATTCAAGGAGGCCGGTTTACCAATGATCAAGGCAAACACACCTACGTCAAGTTCAAGTGGGAAGGGGAGGATCTGCTCATCGACAACACGAATGTCTGCCATTGTGGCAGCAAAACACCGGTCCTTACCATCTACACCAAGTTAGCGCTCAAGATGGGATGGTTACGTAAAATTGACAGTGGATTGGTTTTGGGCCCGAACTTACAGCAAGAATTCCTGGGGGATCAAATCCCCAACATGAAAAAACCCATTGGCAATTATTGGAACGATGTGAACGACGATCAGAGCAACCCGGTCTTTTGGACGGTGCGTTCGATTTTACCGGATTATTTACAAATGAGCATGAGTTGTAATTGGCGTTTCACCAACTTGAATACGGCGTTTCGGGCGGTGGTGGGGGAACCCACACGATCATTGCACGTGTACTCGGACATCGCAGGCAGTATGATGGTGGGCAATCGCGTGACCGATTTGTTGCGTGAAATCCAGTACAAGCGACAAGGACGAGGCACCCTGTACTTTGAACCGTTGCACATTCAATACATGGCTCTTCGTAACGAGGTGGTGGAAATCATTCACATTCAAGTGGCCGAAACGATTGGTACCGGAGGAGACTTGGTCAAGTTTGGTGACGGCCATACCATTGTCACGTTACACTTCAAAAAGACATAAAAAGGGGAGGACTTGGCCAAGGGAGGGACCAATCACAACAAGATGCCCAAGACGAGAAGACGTCGAAGACGAAGAAGAAGGCAACGAGGGGGTCTCTTGCCCCTGGCTGCACTGATTCCAGCCTTGATCGCGGGAGGGAAAGCCGTGGCGTTGGGTGCCGCGGGGGGTGCAGCGAGTTACGGGGCCAAAAAAGGGTTGGAAGCCGCGTTTCGAAAAAGAAGACGATGAATGACGGTATAAAAAGAGACGAGTCCTGTGACACCAACCAAACGTGATCCTTGGTAACACGTGAAGAGCACGATGCGTGGGGGAAGTTTGACACGATTTCGGACCGATGAGTGGTATGATCAACATGGCAAAGGGTTGATGACGGATCTCTTGCGTGGGGGGTTCCAAGGCCTTAAAAGCACGCGAAATCCTTTAAAATTGCCTAGTAATATCAAAAGAGGCTTGGAAACGGGTTTGACACGCGGTATCAAACGCAAAGCCGAAGACGTCCTTAAAAAAGAAATCACCAAACAAGCCAAGAAAGCGTTGAGCCATAAGAACGTAAAACAAGCCGTGCGGGTAGCCAGTGCTTTATTTCCCAAGCAAACCAAACGTGCGCGTGATATTTTGGGAGTGTGAACATGGACCCCGTGCCTTCACGACCTCGACGGATTCGTAGTAATCGAGGGTTGTCTCAATGGAGAGGCCTGTATCCGTTTTGGAAACTCATGCGACGACAACGTGGCGGCTGGATGAGTCCCGAGGTGATGAGACTGCCCGGGTTTGATTTGAGACAACGCTTAGCACGACGACGGTATAAAAACCCCTCACGACGACGGAGTGCCACCACTCGACGACGACGACGTTAAAGATGCCTGACGTGAGTACACAAACCGCCCCGGCTCACGAGCGTTCCGAAGGGACCGTCAACCCGGCGTTACGGATTTTCAAGGTGCCACCCACCGACATTAGCATCAATGCCTATCGCATGGTCACCGTTCAACCCACCACCACAGGCATCAATCCCATGGAATTCATCATTCCGGGGTTGGACGATTTTGTGGATTTGGGACGCAGTTACTTTACCATGGAATTGAGATTGCAGAAAAGCACGAACGATAACTTGGAGGCCAATGAAAAATTGTGGCCCGTCAACAATTTGGCCCATTCCATCATCAAACAAATTGACTTGCATTTGAATGGCACGTTGATCAGTCCTCAATCCGACACTTATCATTACAAAGCGTACCTAGAAACCTTGCTGAATTATGACCGAGAAGATGGCAAGACCGTGTTAGGACCCCAAGGCTGGTTCAATCAAGTGGATTCCCCACCCCAATGGACCGCCAACAACACCAACAAGGCTACACCGCATAATGACTGGCGTAATCTCAGTGACAATCACAAAGGGGCGTTGGCCGCCATGGTCGCTGAAGTGGGCAAGTATGCTGGAGGCGTCACCCACAGTCTGGTGTTTACCCCGCACTTGGAAGTGTTTCACACCGGCAAATTGTTGGTGCCAGGCATCGAAATCAAGATGAAATTTCATTTCAATGGCCCGAACCTGTTTTTGAATGGGGTGGCTCTCGCGGGCCGATTGATGGAAGGCGATGTGAAACTACGGTTTCATCTATGTCAACTCCGTTTGAATGATGCCATCTACCAGAGTTTGTCTGCCAAAAGACACAATGAAGGCCAAGTGGCTGCCTACCCGACCGTCCGCAGTGAAATCCGCACCTTCAGCATGCAAGGCAACCTGACCCGTTTTGATATCCCCAACCTGTTTCAAAACAGAATACCGGACCGATTGATTGTGGGGTTGTTGGACAGCCGCGCCTTCAATGGGGATGTGACCCGAGACCCCTTCTGCTTCCAGAAATTTGGGCTGACCTCCATCAAACAGATTGTCAGAGGAGAAGAATACCCTTATGAAACCCTGCACTTGGTGCACAACAATGGCACCCGAGATAATTTGGGGTACTTCCGTTTTCTGCAAGCCAGTGGCGCCTGGTGCAAAAAGAAAGGCAATATGGTAGAACTGCTGGATTGGGGCCAAGCTAAAAATTGTACCTTGTACATGTTTGACAATGTGGCCAATGGATGTGCGGACAGTCAAACCCTCAACCCCAAGCAAACCGGCGATTTACAACTCGTCTTGGAATTTGGAGCGCAATCCGGTACCAATATAACCGTCCTCGTCTATGGAGAATTTGAGAACTTGCTGGAGATTGACCCGAACGGAGCCGTGTTGTATAACATTTACCAGCACTGAAGAAATGAAACACGTGGCCTTGAATAATGTGCAGTTGGATTATTTAGCCCGCGACGACCCCCACTTGAAACCTGTGTTTTACGGAACGGTGGCCTGTGATCGATTACCCAAGCGTCCTGTCAAGACCCAACGCCAAGGGTACATTGTGAACACCGACCCGCACGATCAACCCGGACAACATTGGTTGGCGGTGTGGACGGATGGAAAGGTGTGTGAAGTCCTCGACAGTTATGCCTTGCCCATGGACACGTACGTGCAAGCCGCCCCGTTACGAGATTGGATCGTGCAACATTGGAAGTATGTGGTGACCAATGGCAAGTCCCTCCAAGCCATTTCAAGCAAGAGTTGTGGCGATTACGCCTTGTTGTACTTGAAAGCCAAAGCCCGTGGACGGACCTTGCAAGATTTTTTAAATGAGTTTTCGGATCATGATTATGTAAGCAATGACCATCAAGCCGGTCAACGCCTTCAACAATTGATTGTAGGTCAAGAAGCCAGATGGTATCAACTCTGTTGTCATCCGTATCATCAACGGAATGGTTAAATAAAAATAGATTGGAAAAACGGTGTCGGAGTCGTAGCTCAGTCGGTAGAGCCTTTGGATCCCCTAAAAAACAGGTGTTGGGGGATTGTGCGTGGGTTCGAGTCCCACCGATTCCAATAAAAAGGTGCCTTTTTTTTAAAAAAATGGGTAGTTGTCCTCATCATGCAAACGGGGAAACCGTTTCGTTTTCATACCCCCTCCTCTATCTTGGTGGTGGGGCCATCGGGATGTGGCAAAACCGTGTTTACGGAAAAACTCTTGTTAGAGAACCCCGAGTTGTTTGACACCCCACCGACTCAAGTGCATTATTGTTATGGGGCCTGGCAAGATCGATTTCGAGGCATGCAAGATCGTGGGGTGGTGTTTCACGAAAGCATTCCCGATCATCAAGCCTTGGTGCAATGGTTTCCTCAAGGACAGGGGGTCCTCGTCTTGGATGATTTAATGGATGAAGGGAGTCACGATAAACGCGTGTTGGATTTATTCACCAGACATTCGCATCATCAAGGGGTGACGGTGCTCTACTTGTGCCAAGACATGTTTCCCGTGGGGCGCTATGCCAAAAGTATATCCCGTCGGACGACGACCGAGACGCATACGAGGACGACGACGAAATACCCCCACTTCGCCTTTGACACCTGCCTCCAATCCAGCTACCCCCCGAGGATCTTGGACGTCTGGGAGTCCACCCCCACGTACCTTGCGTCAAGCAGATTTACAACGACGTTTACGCATGCTGTTACAAGATCAAGAACAATTGGCCCAAGGACGGGAAATTGCTAATGTGACCATGACCAATAGCATTGTGACCAGTTATAAACAGGGAGGACGTCCTAGTGTACAAACCTCTTCGTCCCGGGTTTCGCCGTGAGGATGAAAACCGTCGTGTCGTTATTGAATGGATCCCGACGTCCTGGCATCCCCTTGCCACCAGAATTGTTACAACGTATGGATTCGTTGTATGCCTTTTACCATCAACAATGGTGGTGTTATCGAAAAATGTTGAATCATTACAAGTGTATCAATGCCTTGTTCAATGGACTGGCGTTACTCCTGATGGCCGCGGGCATGATTGCTGGACCCCTGTTGGACAACAGCACGTTGGTAGCCTGTTTGGCGGCCGTGGGCACGGTGGTCAAAGGATGGAATGATTTTAAACAATACCGATTTAAAGTGACCATGAGTCGGTTTGCGTTTACCACCTATGCCAAAGCCTTGACCGAATTGAAAACCTATGGGCGGGGTGTTCCCTTGGAGGACCTGGAAGGATTTTTAATCAAGATGCAAACCTTGGATGATACCATTGTGGATTTCACCCCTCCGTTACCCAAACGATGTGTCCAAGAGTACCATTGTCATTTTGTCTACCAACCCGTGGAAGCCCTATGCTATGTGGACGGATGTCCTCGTCCCCTGAGACCCAAAGACTATTGGATCAATAAAAAGCCGCTCCCTCCCAGTCCCACACTCTTAGAACCATGGCCGTCAACCGAAGACGACGACGAAGAAAAAGGAGGAGAAGAACACGACAACAAGGCGGTGGGTGGTGGTCCGATTTGAAACGCAATACCCGTCAAGGCTATAAAGAGACGCAAGACCTCATCAAACAAAACAAAGCCCTTCAACGTGTCTTGTCGCACTCATGGTATCCTTGAGGAGAAGACGACGACGACGACGTCAACGAGGCGGTTTTTTGAACTTGTTGGTCCCCGCCATGGCGGGATTGGGGAAAGCCGTGGCCTTGGAAACGGATAAACGTATAAAACGCACGATCCAAAAAGCCAATCAACGGTATCGTCGCCGTCATCGGTAAAAGATGCAACGTCTTCGACGTCAATTACCGTTTTTACGGTCCATGTTACAAGAAGCCAATGGTTCCAAACGTCAAGAGGTGTTACAACATGCCAATGCCGATCAAATCAATGCTGTGAGTGAACTGGTCTTGAACTTCTTAAAAAACAAGATTCCCGTCACCCCACCCATGCTGGCTAAACTTCAACCCTATAAAAAGGTGCTACGCGATTTGGGACGTCGTCGACATTCCGTCAAAAAACGTCGTCAGTGGTTAGTCCAACAAAAAGGACGCGGGTTATTTCAAGGACTCCATCACGTGTTATGTCAATGTCTTCGTTAACGCTTGCCACGTGGATGCGTCTGTTACAAGACGCCAATCGGGCCACCGACCAGTGGAAAGACGAGTGTTCTTATTGGAAGCATAAATATCGCCTGTTGTATCGACAGTACCAACAAATCTTAAAGTCCCGTCTTTGTGAGAACTGTCGTACCGTGGAAGACGGGGAACTTTGCTCCGAGTGTAGTCAACCCCCATGGACGAGGTGTACATGATTCCCCACAAGGACTTGGAACAACTCATTCAATATTACAAAGGAGAACTCACCGAAAATGCCTTGTTGAACAAAGCCGCGACGCTCGCCGCCAAAAAACATGTGTTGTTAGCCAATCCCCAATTGCCCCCAGCCCTGGTCAATGCTCAAACCAAACCGTTGAGTCAAGAATTAACCAAGTTAACTAAACGCATTCGTCAATTTCCCGGAGGCGTGGGAGTGGGTGCACCGGGTGGCCCGCCAGGCGAAGAAGGCGAGGAAGAGGCCGGGGATTTGGTGACCGGACCCGTGGAACAATGGTTGAAGCGCATGATAAAAGGGAGCCCGTCGACGCCCAAACCTCCCATTACCCCTGCCACCAAGAAAGGCAAAGGAGCAGCCACCACCAGTAAGATTGTCAAGAAAGGGAGTCCTTCCACCAGTCGAGGGGATATCCGGTCGCGTTTAGAAGCCATTCGAGAACAGGGCAAGACGTTGGAAAAAAAGTTAGCCGAGAGTCCTTGGGGCAAAGGCAAAGGCAAAGGCAAAGGCAAAGGACCTGCCCGAGAAGTGGAACGATTGAAACCCTTACCCGGTTGGGAAGATTGGGCTCGTGGCAAAAAGTTACGACGTCGATTGGATTACTACACTGAATAAACATGCCCACCCAGAGGAGAAGGGGTATCAAAAGGAAACGCCGCCAACGAGGAGGGGCAGTGGATGTACAAAAATGGATCGCTAAAACCGGCAAAGAATTTCATTGGCCTGGTTATCAGTACATGGGCCCTGGCACGCATTTAGCCAAACGCCTGAAACGTAGGGATCCCGGCATCAATCGCTTGGACAAGATAGCTAAACAACATGACATTGATTACAGCCGTGCCAAGAATTTGCAAGATAAATGGAAAGCCGATACGAAGATGATCCAAGCCATTGATCGGTTACCCGGCAAGAAAACCAAGACGGAACGCGTGGTCAAAAAAATCATGCAAGCCAAGAAACGTTTAAAATTGTAATTGTTTTAATCACCTCGTGTTACAGCCCATGTTGTGTTCTTTTGGGAGAAAATAAAACAAAATGAAAATGTCTGCACCTGTCTTTTTTTCAAGAAACAAAATCATCCAAATCAAACGGATCGTCCACATCTCAATTGTTCCCATTCGTCAGGTGACATGTGCTTTAAAAAGTCACACACCTCCCCGCTGCTCTCTCTTCTCTAATGGTTCAGCAATCTGAACAAGACTCTTGCCTTGGACACGTTCTGCCTTCACCTTCTTCAAAATTTGCTCCACCTCTAAATCGTCTTCGAATGTTTCAAACTCTTCCAATAATTTCTCGTGGTCATGATAAGATGCTCCAGCCAGGCGCTCGCTCTGTTTTTATGGTCTCTCGTCGTTCCCCGCTAGGCCTGATGGGACCTCAGAGAGGGGGGAGGGGGGTCCCCCCTCCTGGGGGAGCCCATGTCCCTGATAGGTGATTGGTCCATTCCCTCCTCCCCCGGGACCTTTGTTCTCTTTAAAGAAAAACAACCACGTCCTGTTTTTATGTCCGTTGACTCTTTCTGGAGAGTTGAAGAGTGAGGATGGTTCTGCCTTGTTTAAAGGGAGCCGGCTGTCCATTCGCTGTTTGAATGTCAATGGCAATGCTGCCAAAGATGGTTTTGCCAAGAGGAAAATACATCCGTTCAGTGGTATCAAATTGATGATCGGTATTGCCGGCATCCAAGGTACGTAAAAAACCTTTTTGTTGATTTCCGACAATGCTCTGTGCGACGAGATCCGTGTAAATCATCAGTTGTTGTTGTCCTTGTTGTGGTTTGACAGTTTGCGTGGTGGGAAATGGTTGTCGGCTGAGATTCGGACCCAAGAACAACTCATACTCGAAATCGGGGTGGGTAAAGCTGACGGAGACATGACCAAGAGGTGGATATTTGTCTGGAGGACCGACGGTTGCTTCCCATTTGTGTCGATCGTTGTAATCCACGATATGTTTGACCAGATAATTTTTTCTTCGACGATGCGTTGAGTTGGCGTTCCATCTTTCACCAGCCCCATCAGGCCAGCCAATTTCCATTCCATTTCAAATTCCATGTTGGCTGGAATGAGTACATACAGGGAATCTAATTCGGAGGCGACGCCGATATTGGTGATTTTCACGTAGGGTTGAGCCAGGTTGAGAGCGGCTAGTTGTTGTCGTTTAGCCTGATCGTCCACGTCCATTTTGGCTATATCCATCATGACCTCCATGCGTTGTTTTTCCATTTCGTAAGCGATGGCAATCCAGGCTTCTTTCAAATTGTGGTAATACCCTGGGGGTAAATGGATTTGTTTGGTGACTTTAAGTGGCGCCGTTCCATCGGCACGTTTTGGCATGTATTTGATATCTGTTTTCATCCAATGTTTTTGACTATCTTCTTGCGTCCAATTCTGCTTGGTTTGATCTTCCAATTGTTGATATAAAGCGGGGTGTGAGATATGAACCAAGGCCGCTTCCCAATCATCTTCGACCAGATAGTGTGAATGGGGAAGTCGGGCAGTAAATTTTTGCCCCGTGCCTTGCGCTTGATCACTAAGGAGGGTGATGTAGAAACTCATGATGACAACAAAATAGCCCATGGTTGCCTTTTTATACCTATGTAAGGACCTTGACCTCCCAAGGCTCCTTAAAAACAAGGAAACGCGCTCGGACAGGTTTCCAACCAGACCATAAACACGATCCAACGCCCGATATTCCCGTGACAGAGTTCAATCGCCTGTAAAGGATCGTCTGTCGGTTCCGGTAAGTCAGTAGGTTCATACAACTGCTTACACAGGTACAAGTGTGTCTTGTAAAGAAACCAATCCTTAAAACTTGACGAGATATAGAGAAAACAACCGGCCATCTTTGATCGTTCCCTTTAGAAAAAGCGCGCAATAAAATTTCTATATACAAAACAAGGTGGGTGTGGATTGTGATGTCAACGGGTATGTTTTGACATGTTCCGACAAGCAATCTACCGACAAAAGACGGTTATGACGTCATGGGGCAAGTCTGTACCTATTTAAGGTGTGACAGTTAAACCAAATCAATTCTGTTTTAGACAGAAGACAACATGGAACAAATCTGTATGATTGTCGATTTGGATGGGTATCAAGTGAACCATCAACCGTTTATTGTAAGGGAAATGGGTGTTTACAGTTTACAGCACGGGAGTTTCAGCTGGTTCTTGGAAAACAAGTTGCCTTACCTCTCGTTGGAAAAGCGAGATCGTAAAACGGTCAACTATGTCTACCATCATATTCACGGCTTACGCTTTGAATCGAGCAAGCAAGAAAAAGCCTTACCTCAACATCTGGTCAAAAGCATGATCGAGTCAGCCTATCATCGTTCCTGAACGCAACACCAATACATGGTAGCTTACAAGGGAGGATATTTGGAAAAGAATCTACTAAACGAGCTACAGATTCCTTGCGTTAACTTGGAAGACTTTGGATGTCCTAAAGTCGAGAAACTCATCGCCATGGGGTTTGATGTAGGATTAACCTGCGGTCGTCAAGCGAAACCCACCCACCATTGTCCCAAACAAGAAACCTATTTGTTTTACCAATGGATCCAGTCTCAAGCTTGAAACCATCTTTATCAGCACTAGAACTGGTGCGACAAGGTCTGCAAGCAGGTTATGATCTGGAAGACATTGCCGAACATTACAAAGAAGAAGAAGCAGCCGCCATCATGAAAAAACACACAACACAAAGAACTCAAGGAACAAATCCAAAAAGATTTGCATAATCTGGCCGTCATTGACCGAAACAAATTTATCACACCCCGTAATTGTCCTCTCTTTTCTGATCTGAGCCCGCGATCCCCATTTTTCTCCCGACTGGTCAGCGGCTTCCCACCCTAGCCAGAGGGCTATTTACCTACGTCATGTAAGCGTCACGAAATGTCCTCTCTTTTCTGATCTGAGCCCGCGATCCCTTTTTCCCTATGTAGTCCCTATATATTCCCTATGTATTAACCTATGTATTACCCTATGTATTCCCTATGTAATTGTCCTCTCTTTTCTGATCTGAGCCCGCGATCCTTTTTCCATCACTGGTCAGCGGTTTCCCACCCTAGCCAGAGGGCTATTTACCTACGTCATGTAAGCGTCACGAAATGTCCTCTCTTTTCTGATCTGAGCCCGCGATCCCTTTTTCCCTATGTAGTCCCTATGTATTCCCTATGTATTACCCTATGTATTACCCTATGTATTCCCTATGTATTCCCTATGTAATTGTCCTCTCTTTTCTGATCTGAGCCCGCGATCCTTTTTCCATCACTGGTCAGCGGTTTCCCACCCTAGCCAGAGGGCTATTTACCTACGTCATGTAAGCGTCACGAAATGTCCTCTCTTTTCTGATCTGAGCCCGCCATCCCTTTTTCCCTATGTAGTCCCTATGTATTCCCTATGTATTCCCTATGTAATTGTCCTCTCTTTTCTGATCTGAGCCCGCGATCCTTTCTCCCTTGACATGAATAAAAAACCTGTGTCATCCAAGTAAAACCAATCAACTCTCTTTTGTTTTGTTTTTTAAAAAAGGGATTTTTGTTTTTCAAACCGAGCCGAACTCGATCGATCGATCGATCGCTTCTAACCCAAAAAAAACCTCCCAGCCAAATCCCCAAGAAACACTCTTCAATCCATTGTCTCCTACTCGCTTCGACCCGAAAAAAAAATTTTCCATGCTTTTTTCAAAAAAAAAATTTTTTCCACCCCGACCGGGATTCGAACTCACACTAAAAAAAATCTTGGTTTTCCCCACAGCGCGCGCCAAGCGTGCGATCCCCGCGCGCCCGCCTGCTGCCCGCCGCTGCCGCTGCCCGCCGCTGCTCGCCGCCGCTGCCGCCCGCGTAGACATGCGCTCTGCTTCTGATTGGAATTTGACCATGGCCTTGGACCTTGACCATGGCCTTGGACCTTGACCATGGCCTGAATGGGACTGACCAATCACAACCAATCCTAACCAAATAAGGTCATACTGTTTGCTATATAAGCAGCAAACTTACGCCCAAATTCTCACTTTTTTCAAGATGGAGGAAGGTCAGGGAGATTTACGACAGTTTTTTCACAGATTTATTCATCGCTTTACCCCAGCAACCCTCGGCTTTACAAACAAAACGATGACAGCTAAGATTTCAGCGAAAAAAGTGGGGGATTTTTATCTGTAAAAGCCGCCGAATGGATGTTTTGAAAACAGCGAAAGCTTAACACGAGGTAAGTGTTGTGTTTCGCTGCCGGCTAAAATCATTTTCTACCTGAAAGACTATTTGATTTATTTTTACTCACTCTCTGTATTTCTTTTTTCCACAGTCCAACGATGTGCTGACTGGTAGCGACTCGGGCAATTTTGTGAAAACTTTGAAAATACGCGTGAAAATTTATCATTAATTCTACTCGGCCTCATGCGATTACATATACGTATTCCCTATGTATTCCCTATGTAATTGTTCTCTCTTTTCTGATCTGAGCCCGCGATCCTTTTTCCATCACTGGTCAGCGGTTTCCCACCCTAGCCAGATGGCTATTTAGCTACGTCATGTAAGCGTCACGAAATGTCCTCTCTTTTCTGATCTGAGCCCACGATCCTTTTTCCCTCCTGGTCTGCTGGTAGGTGAAATAACCCAAGTCATGCGCATGCATCCATGTTTATTTTGTACCACAAGGTCAGGATGGACTTTCTCTTGTCATATATAAACAAACCTGTTTCTAGTGCTAGAATCAGTAAAATTGTCTCTTCCTTGATCTGTGAGCCCACAATCCTTTCCCACCTCACTGGTCAGCGGTTTCCCACCCCAGAACACGTGACCCAAACATCTCCAATCACTTCCGGTACCGGTCACGTGACTTCCGGTTCCGGTAGCCACGCCCCTTCCGATCACGTGATTGGACCACACCCACTTCCGGAAGTGACCACACCCACTTCCGGTCACCCACCCCTCATCGGAAATGACCTTTGACCCCACTTCCGGTCACGTGATTGACCTTTGACCCTGACCGTGATCACATGATACAAAGGACTGACACTAGTCTCTCATTGGTCCAAAATTGAACTTTGACCTTTAGGGGTAGGCCTTTTCGATACAAATTCCCATACCGCCGACCCATACTACTGATGGCGTTCCATATTTTGGTTTGGGTCAAAAAGTTTATGACTGCCGCAATGGAAAAGACAGGAAGGAGGCTTGGAAAAAGGAAAAAAAAAGAAATGAGTCAAAAGGTTGGTCAACTTTTAAATGTCATGTTAGAATTAGAATTAATAATTTTATGCAAGTTAGTACCAACTGCTTGGTGGGATTTTGAAAGGTGGATGGACAGTAGTCACTTTTCATAATGATCTTTGAGGTCTTTGCCAACAAGCAAACTGACTTATTGGTTTTTTTATATGAATATGTAAGCTGGAAGAAGTTTCTTTACAAAACTAACTACTACATTTTGGCTTTGTTTTTTTCTTTAATTTTAAACACACAAAAAGGATGCTGAGCACCCTTACAGTAAGCGGACAGAAAAAATGGTTCAAGACACAAAGAATATGAACTGTCCGGCACAAATTATTGTCAGGGAAATTATGAAATTTCCACAATTCCAAGTAATTTTTTTAGTTATTTAAGGAGAACACAGATTGTTTAAGTCTTGTCACTTGTGACAGACATTAACAACAATTAATCTAACTAAGTAAATTACCTAAATAAATACAATTTCATCCAGAACATTAATTCCCTTCTTATGATTTGGCATGGTAAAGGAACAATTTCACCATCACGCTGTTTAAAATGCCAATTCTGGGTACCAGACATTTCTCTTGTAGTGTCCTTGTGTGGAGTGGTTGGCTAGCTGAGGCCCGTGTACCATTGTGTGTCAGAAGCATTTGAGACACAAGAGTACATGAAAAGCCCCTAGCACATACCCTGAAGTATCTTACTAACCTTTACACATTATAATGGTTTTCTTTACATGCACAGGCCATGTGTGACCATGGATTTAGCAACAAATTAACTTGGACAAAGTTGAATAAGTTGATTAAAAATTAATATTGAATTTTATTACTTATTAATAATTTTAATCCAAACCAACTTTTTCACAACGTTTATAGCTGCCAACAATAACATGAAAAGATTTATTTTAATTTTAGTTGAGCACTGATACTCCCAAAAGACGAAGAAATGCATCAGAAAAGTTGAGAAAGCAGATGTCTGAGGAACAGAAAGTGACTGGAGAGTGGCGGTTTTATATAGAGCTGCCAGAAGTAAAAGATCACAAGTACTACATTACTGGAGAGGTAAAATAAAGAAGAAAGTGACATACAATGAAAAAGGTCATATTTTTCTGGTGAAAAAATATATTTAGAGGGTGCCCCCCCCCCTCGCCCAGCTAATATAAGGCAAGTCTCATCTCATACTGACCCAACTGACATAACCTCAACCAGAAAAAATGCCATATACATTGTATCAGAGTTCTAATTCTTATTCGTCTAATTCTTAATTCTTAATATCAGATAGTCTACTTCTTCCTTAATAACCAAGATATAGCTATAACATCTATGCATCTAAAACCCTCCCCCACAGTAATCTTAACTATAGGGAAAGGCCCCAACCAGAAGGGGTGCTTTCTTTGCACTTGCAGTATAAAGAAGGGTAACTTGCTGCTCTACTATGTTTAAGGGTCATAAGAGGATTCCTGGCCTTTTTCCCTTAATAAATGGCAACATTTTAAAAATGAAATGAAATGAAATATGAAAAGGTTTGGGTTTTAAACTCTGGGAGGAGTCCCCTGGTATGAAACTTCATCCCCCCCCTTCTTCAAAACCCAAACATCTATGCAAATAGAAATATGAAATGTAAATTTACTTTTTTTATGTTTTCTCTATAGGCCAGTGGTAGTCACCAGGCAGTTGATGGCAGAATTGTTTCCAAAATACATGATTTGGTCACTAAGGGGGTCACTAATGTTGATGAAATGAGACGCCATTTGAGGGAGTTTGTCCGAATTAAGCTGTTCCGTGGCAGAGAAATGCCACCTTTCACCGGCTGGCAGTATTTCCCCACAAGAAAAGATTTGTACAAACACATGTACCGGGCTATGGTCAAAAACAGATTCTCAAACTGTGACCAGACTAATGCTTTGGCTAAAATCAAGGGGTGGCAGCAGCAAAATCCTGATGACAAATTCTTCTTCCGAAAGTACCGTGACATTTGTGACGAAGCCAAAGAAAAGTTGAAGAAGGATGTCCTTGGTGATTCTGCTTGCGAAGGTGATGATATTGATGGTGGAGAAGTTAGAGTAACATCTCCTCTCTCGTGTCAAAAATTCTTATTTGCCCATCAGACACTGTGGCAGAGAAGGTTGTTGGACAGATATGGAAATTACATTTGTCTCCTAGATGCCACTTACAAAACAACCCGGTATTCATTTCCACTGTTCTTTTTGGCAGTGAAGACAAATGTCGATTACCAGGTTGTTGCATCATTTGTCATCCAAGACGAGTCCACTGACTCGATAAAGGAGGCTCTGCAGATCATCAAGGAGTGGAACCCGAACTGGAAACCCGCCTTTTTCATGACAGACTTCAGTGAGGAGGAGACCAATACTGTTGAAGAGACATTTCCAGGTATCAATAGATTGACAACTGTTTTTACCCCGCCGTTCAGATGGGGTGTAATAATACCCAATTATTTTCTGTCACTAGCCCCAGACTCTCAGTTTTGCTAAGCCAAACAGATATTCACTGCAAACTTCGGCTACACCACTTGGATGCTTATCTTGAGTGACTGCAATATTATTTTGTGCACTGAAGTTAGGGAGAACAACGGGGGGTCCAATGCTCCTGGGGTTTTTCTTGACAATAAATGTTTTTTTTTAAACTCATACAAGGTATTTTGATGTCATTGAGCATAAGACTGTTGTTGCAATCAAGATGAATGATATGGAGTGGAGACTATGCCTTTCTTAGACAACAGCTATTTTGGTGGGTCTATTGCCATTTGTCTGGACATCTCCTGAGCAAGTGAGGCCTTTAAAATTCCTGGAAGTTTATCTCATTCTGTATGTAATCAACTCAAAGAGTAAATAGCATGCATTTAACAACAGCCAGCCATTTAAGCACATTATGCACAGCATAGAAAATCAACTCTTGTTTAAGGGTCAACCTAAAAGTGGATGAGTGTGTATAAACATTTTTTTTCCACAGGCTGTCATGTATACCTTTGTGATTTTCACCGAGAACAGGCATGGGAGAGGTGGGAAGTGAAAACGGACAATGATATCTCTGCCCTCAAGGAGGAAGTCTTATTTCGCCTGAGAAGAATCGCAAGAGCACCAACAGAAGAGAAATTCCTTGAAGCTGTTGAAAATCTAAGAGGTTCTGTCATTTGGAGGGACAGCCCAAAACTGCGTCAATGGTTTGGCAACAAGTGGCTGAAATCACATAAGGTGAGAAACATTAACAAAAATAACACTCCATTCAAATATATCATAATAATTTATTAACTCTAACCCTTGAAGCCCTTACAAGGAAGAAAACAACATTTCTCTTTACATTATAAGTACTCGTTCTTCAAAACAATCAAGTGATGGGACTAAAGAAGGTGATCACGATGCAAGGACAAAATGTCTTGATATTTTGACAAATTCTTCTCGCTAGTTCCGTGAGAAATGTTTGGAGAAAAGTAAGGAGAATATGCATTTTTAAATCAGGGATAAAAAGGTGAAGAACATTGGCATGACATGGTAGTATGCAAAGACACCAGTAAGGCCAGTATATTACAATAATTTATTGATAATATTTCTATCATTCAGTGCTTGCTACATGTATTAATTTCATTATTATTATTTTCTCCCACAGAGGTGGGTGTGGGCATTCTGCACTGAGGGCTTTACTGTGAGGATGAACACCGACAATGGACTTGAACGTCAGAAAAAGCTGTTCAAGTATAGTTATTTGAAAAGTCACAAAAACAACAGCCTGAGAGAAATGCTTGCTGTTCTTATTGAGGAGTTCCTGCCAGACAGTTACAACAGGTAAGATGGGTAAAAGAGGTTTCCCAAGTTTTGGGCTGTTAGAAAAGGTTATGTAGTAACCAAAGGTCTTTCAAACATGTCAATGATTTATTAATCCTCCATGTAAGAGGCCTGGGCACAAGGCTGTCAGCTACAGCACATGATTTTGCTACAGCAACTTGGTAACAATAAACCAGTTTAAAATAACACTGCACAATAGGCAATGATTTACGACTACTGTTAAATCTTCAGGGTACAAACTACAATATACAGTGTAAAGGAACAAACAATAAAGATAGAATAACCAAAAAAGGTGTTGGGTTTGTTTTTCCTTTCAGATACATAGAGAGGAATGTGCGATGATGCTCCCAGTATCGACAGTACAGTCGCAGCATCCCACAGTTCCTTGTGGATAGACCCAGACATCTTGTCAACCACTGTATGGAACGATGGGAGGCTGGACAAAGCAGTCACACAGTGACATCACTAGACTACGAGCAGTCCCTATTTTTTCGCAAAGTCCGTATTTTTTCGCAGAGTCCGTCGAGCATTCGCCTTAAAAAATAAATGACCGCGCGAAAAATGGGGACGAGGGGGGGCGTGACCGCGCGAAAAATGGGGACGAGGCGCGAAAAAAATAGGGACCCTATTTTTTTCGCGCCTCCTCCCCATTTTTCGCGCGGTCACGCCCCCCCTGGTCCCCATTTTTCGCGCGGTCATTTATTTTTTAAGGCGAATGCTCGACGGACTCTGCGAAAAAATACGGACTTTGCGAAAAAATAGGGACTGTTTGATTTTTAGGCTCTGACAGTAGCCATATGACGTCACTAACGTGACGTCATTGGCTAAAAATGTTATTAGATTTTTTCTTTGTTCCCGGGGGGACCCCTGGCCCTCCATTCTTTGTAAGGGGGGGACCTCTACTTTTGAAAAACTGAAAATAAGACATCTTTGTCTAAAACAAAATCTAACTGGTTTTATATTTTGATGAAATTCGAAGCTCTAAATAAATATTTGTTTCTTTCTTAATCTTTTGATGCTTAAAAGGTGGTTTTCAAGTGGTTTTCAAGTGGTTTTTGCAAGGCACGTGATTTAAAACAGTCACCTTAGACAAAATGACAATTTTCTACTATTTTAAGTGGCCACTTGTCAGAACTTAAGGAACGCTACATCAGTTATATACCATCATGCTATTTCTTTAACATCTATAGATGGCTATTATTTCGCTTTTGTAGGATAATATTATGCGAATTGAGAAATATTATTTTTTCAACAACACACTTTCGCTGGGAACTGTTAATTTATGCAAAAACAGCACTCAGTTAACCGGTTGAGAAAACTATAAAAATAAACTGGACAGTCGATTAAACTAAAACGATAAGCTTTATAAGAAACAATTGTTGTCTGACATACCATTTTGTACAGTAGTCAGTTCAAGAGCGGCCTTAGAGCCAACCCCAAGTTGCGCCGAATTCAGAGATCCTTCAAGCCAGTTCCATTTCGGTCAGGACGATTATTATCGCCGGATCAAGAGTTCAGTTCTCATCCTTGCAGCAGCTGCGCAAGGTTTCATTTACAAGGATCTTCTATCCAGTTTGCTGCAACCACCAACAGATCAACCAAAATACTGCTAACAGCTCCCAGAGAAACAAACATCACTCGATACTCCACCAATCCTGCTCTCTCCGCCATGTTGGAGTTTGTGCAATGAGTACTTCGGGTCTTTCCGGTATCCATTTTTGTCACGCTGCTCAGAAATACTGTTTAAAGTCAACTGGCTTGTCCTTTCGAATTTTAAGCAAGTTCAAAGTATTTAACTATCACATTATTTCATAACATTCTTCTATAACTCGTACACGAGAATTGAAAGATTGAATGTTTACGCTTGTTTGGTGTACCGCTGTCCGGAATCTCATTAGGGAACTTAAGCAACCACGACGGCAACGCCAAGGAAAACGTCACTTTAAAAATGACTTCCAAATATTTCAAAATTTTTCGCGATAGTTTCAACTCGTTCAGTCTGACTAATGCAGCCGAATAATCCGGGAGCTGACTCTGTAAGGACGGCGTTACAGTTCAGGTAGAAAAAAGAAAATTCACTGTCGTGTGTTCACGTCCTACATAAAACTTTGAATTTGGTCATTTCACGTTGTTGTTTTGCAGAGGACGGCAAAGAAATGTACAAAAATCTGTATCGCACGTGCAGAGTCATTGTTTTGCTAATTAAACCTTTTGTTTTGTGACGTTCTCGTCGGCCGTCGCCGTCATGTTTGCTTAAGTTCCCTATTGCTTATCGCAGCGGCGGGAGGCGTACTAAGTCAGACGCAATCGCTCCCAACTCTCTTCATTCCTTCATTCGTCATTAAATGGAGACAGTGTTTTTGTAAGTTGGACATTCTGCTAAAATAGGAGGCCACCTGCAACTGCTGGTGACTTAAAAAATCAGATAGTTGAAACACGCGCTCGGTCTCTTCATTTTGTAGCGTTCCTCGTCGCCTTTGCGACATTTTCTGGGTTTGCTTTCATCTCTGTCTTCTCCCCCTCTTCGTAAATTCTATTTAGAAAATCTTTCTGCTTTTCGTTAGAGGATGATCTTGACTTATAAGAGCCCATCCCCGTGCCAACCGTATGTTGGCCTGGTTGGGTTTCATTAGGTTTTTTTTAACGATGGGTTGTTTTAAGACAGGTTCCTGCAGCCTGCGTGCGTAGCCCTGTTTCGCTTTATCATACAATGATTTCCCATCAGGTCGTATCTTGTGATCTCCGGTTTCAATATGTTCAGTGCCGTGGCCTCAGTGAGGAAGATCGGAAGTACGTTTTCTCACATTCATCCACTGGGCACGAGAACAATGAGGCGACCTCAGTGGGATTCCTCTTCTGAAGTTGTACCTATAATTGTGGTGACTGTCCTCTCCACGTTATTATTCATTCTTATCTTCAGGATCGGCTTCTTCGTGATTTTTCTTTTGTTTTGAGAAGGGCACTAAATCTCCACTTACGGGACTGCTTCCTCGATGATGGCGGAGTTCTCTGCGCAGTGTCTGCGGTCTTCTTACCTTATTCTAACCTGATCAAAGCACAATTTTAAATCATTAGCGAGAGTAAGAATGCTTTACTAGTAGTCCGCTAACCAGGCTTGCTTGTATACGTACAATAGCCAATATTAAACACAGCATGAAATCTTGAATTTACGCACCCGTAATGACTACGTAAAGAAAGCGTATTGACCCTGCAAACGCATCTTTACGGACTTCTTTACATTTCCGTTCAGAAGGTCTTTACGCATTAGAAACGATAGTGCGTAAAGACGTCTTAGAGAGACTTTAAACGCTGTCTTTACGGATATCGGAAAAACTCGTAAAGCCTTCATTTACGATAATTTACGACTTCCGTAAGGTTACCAGAATGGAAATGTTTACGCGTTCTCTAAGCACGCCTTTACGGATATGGTGAAAACCGTGTAAACGCTTTACATTTACGACCCTCAGTAGAGTGCATTTTTCAAACAGTCTTACGGATGGTTAGGGTTATATGATAATTATTTACAACCACCTATCCCCTGAAAAAAGTGGTTGTGATTCGTCATCCGACTCAGTCATGGCATTTCAAGGCACTGTAGTGAACAAAAAATTCATGTCTTGCGAGCAATTAAAATCATTTCTATTATCTTGTCATTACGTATTGTGATACGTTCTGCAATGAAAGCTGGTTTCACAATGAAGTTTTATTATACAGGGAGAGACTACTAGAAAGCAACCAATGACAATTTCACATCTTTTATTCAAATTAACGTTTAAACACATCTTCATTGGGACTGTTCACTTTTCCTACATATTCGCTGAACTGAGAGGCACAAAGAAAAGAGAATTCTGCCCTGGGTGATATGAATGTTAAAATGTTTCAACTTAGCAAAAAAAAAAAAAACCACTTAGTGAAACCGGTGCTCTTTCGGAGCATCTGATGACTAGTACCTGCGCCTACAGTTCTACTATACAAGCTGTTTTGTTTGGATGCTAATGAATAATGAGTACATAAGCACTTAAGTTCATTTGTTGCTTATGGGCATTGCTACAATGTTTAAAACCCAGGACAGATATTCTTTTCCTCCAATCTTTACAAAGTAGTTCACCCAAAAGCAAAACATTGGACTCTCTAGAACCGACATTGTTTCAAAGCAATTTTTTGCCCTATTTGATTTTTGTTTATAGCTGACTTATCGAGATTTACAGTGATTATGATAACTTGGAGTGTTTCTGATCGGTGATAAGGTCTTCTTTAAGCCTGTCTTGATGGGCATTGAACTTGTTGATCCACGTCAGATTATGTAAACATGTGTCTGATCTGTTGGAATGAATGAAAGGATAGTATTAAAAATATACTATTGCCCATTACAGTACAAATCATTCCTATAGACACTGACCCATGTAACAGTTAACATGTGCAGTTACGGTGGAGACTTTTGTCAGTAAAACTGGTAAATGTGAATTACATTGGTGACTCAACCCCATCACAGAACTTTCTTTTTTTTCCATCACAGAACAATGGGTAACCTTATTTTTTAGAATTCATTAAAAATAGACCTAAGCTATTCATAAAATCATTTATTTCAGGTAAATCGTCATTTAATAGCATGACAGGGAAAGTAAAAAGTTCACTGCACAATAGAAACCAAAATGAACAGCAAGGTTAGCAACGCACATGGTAGATAAACTTACTATCCTACACGACAGTATCAATTAATTAGTCAATAAAAGTGCATTTAATCTAAGTTTTGTACAGTACAGAGCACAGGAATTGCAGCATTACATGAGGGTTTCCTGTGTATAAGGATGCCATGTTGCACACAACTTCAAGCATGAAACACACATGTAAAAAAAAAATTACACACAAATGGGTGTAAAAAAGACACAAATTTTCTGAAAGTGCAAGTTAAATTTACATGCGAAGGTTGGAGACAACCTCATTTAGAGTGTATATCAGTACATAACACAAGTACAGAGTAGAAGAAGTTATGTAAGAACCAGAATAAACTGTGTCCTGACCCAATTCACACCATAGGTGGCACAAGCAGTAGAAGTATAGAATGTGTGATGCTTGACCAGTGTTGTGTTCACCATAGCCAAAAATTAGTGCATGAATTATAGAGGTTTATATGGGTTTGGTCGTTTAAAATAGACACAGCTTTAAGACAAATTGAAATAGAATTGCTTAGCTACAGTGTATATCAATGTTGCACTCTACACCTGGCCATCATAAGGCTGCACTGATACAGCTGTAAGGCCATGACACTAAAAATGAGAATGTTCCAGGTTTTCATGACCAAGACCAGTTTCTATGGGGTGGGTCTGGGATGATTGGTCCCATACTTAAACCCATCCTGGAGGGCCTGGGGCAGCACTGTGTTCAGCCTCTTCAATTTCAACCAATGGGACATGGCTGAATATACAGTAGCAGGGGCCCAAGCCCCAGGGAGCCAGCTCTTGGGATCACTGAGACATGCAAGCTTCACCACCACGGCATTGTGACATGCCCAAGGTTATTTTCCATACGACCACTCTTTCAAAAATTTTTTTAAAATAATGGAAGTTTAATGTTGCAAATTAAGTGACAGACCAGGAATAATTTGATGAATAAATGTACAGTACATGTACTAGCTACACAAAAATTGTTTAAAATGCCATGAAACAAAACTTTGTTCCTTCAAAGTTTCTCTGCACCAAGGTCTATGACTGTACTAACACGTACATGTACAAGTAACTGCATGTAGAAATCAGTGAACATATGGTCATGTTTCAACTGTTCAGCGCGCAATCAAGGTTGGCTGAATGTGAGCTCACCGACATCTAGGAATTTTATATTCAGTAATTAAGAAACAACTAAAACAACAATCAAGCTTCCAAATTATTGATCAAGTCAAACATAGCAGAATGTGTGGCGGTTTTTGATGACTATAAAAATTAATAATAATTATCAATAATTGCAAGTATCCATAGGACTTGTTAAGATATTTTGTGCAGCCAACTGAGTTATTCATCAAATTGTTTCTGGCCTTAACACTTCATTTATAGTGTTATGTTTTCAGTTTCAAAACTTGACAAAGAGTCAAATACCAGATATAGAATGCAATATTAGTGTTTTTGAGTCCGATGTCAGCTGGTCTACTTTAGAACTAAGATCCCATGTAACCTTTGATAATACAACACAACAGCAGTTACACATCACCTATGTTCATACAATTATTGATGTTAAATGTTGTGAGGGAGTGACTCTACAGGGTGTCACTTGACATTATGGAGCAATGTGCCCAACATGTACATGTACAATCATTTTTTCCTTTTTTATAACATAGAGGGCAAAATTACTGAATGCTGATTGGTTGAGAGAGGGCATTTTTTCTTAATTTTCTTTAGGACGAGGGCAAAATTACTAATTCCTGATTGGCCAAGCGCCAAAATTACTCGCATTTGATTGGCTGAGCGCAAAAGTGCACCATTGCAATTTGTAGGCGTCTTGAAACGAAAAACTGTTTTGAGTTATTCAACACAAGGATCGCATCAAAGTTTGACTTTTAACCGGGTTGGTTGGTAAAAATGGTATGGGAATTGGGTGTTAGCTTGAAGAGAAATTCCAAAAGGTGAACATATACATGTAGTGTTATGGGAAAGAGCAAATGGTTATTTGTTTTAAAACTACTGAAAACTTTGGAGTGATGTGGTCAATAATTTTTCCAGCGAGAGGAAGCTTCATAACTCAGGTGAATAAAATTTACTTAGTTTGAGCTTTAGTGTGTTTTGTCAATGAAATAGAATTGTATTTATCTCTTAAAATGTACATAATGGTCAGTCTTTCTTGTTCTGTGTGCTGAGCAACAGTTAAACTGCTTGTGTTGCGAATTGTTTACTTTTATTCTAGGGGCCAGCTGATTGTGTTTCAAAGTGTATGAAAAGTTTTCCAAGAATTTTGCTCTCTGTGTTATGAAAAGTAAAGTAGTCCTCATAGAATTAACGATAAATTTCACTTGTATTTTCAAAGTTTTCACAAATTGCCCTTGTTGCTCCATGACTCAGGCAATTTTGTGAAAACTGAAAATTTGTGTGAATATTTATCCTCATCAGCCTCATGCGATTACATATACGAAAGATTGCCCTCAGGGGATGCTGTTTCCAGGTGATGTATTAAGTCATATTAAAGTTACTGGTTTAATGTTTGAGTAAGGGCTGATAAGACTGCAACAACAGGAAGACAAACAAGCAAGGGGTGAAACACAAAAGTACATGTGAACTGGTAACCTTTTTGGCAAATCAGGGATGTTTGCTAAACTGGTACTTTCAATAATATCATTTCTTTTCTTTGAAAACCCAATATCTAGGGCCAATTACATGAGCTGGGCTGGCCCATGATTAGCCAGGCTTGTTCAGGCCAAGATGACTGTTCAGCCTGGTATTCCATGTACATGATGCAAGTCACCCTGGCCTACTAAACACAGTTTACAAGGAAAACTTTCAGCATGGCTAGCTGGGATTCTGGCATCACATTGCTGGGATCCTGGCAAACTGGGCTGAGATTTTCCCATATAATTGCTTGGCCCAATTTTACTTTTGGTATGTTTAACAGTCCACAGGCTTCCCACACAAACTATGTGGCCAGTAGTATGCAGTTTCAAAATGTCATGTATAGCCCTGGATATTATTGAAATGTCCCTGTTAACATGAAATATTGCACAGAATACTTACCTTTGAGGTAAGTCTTAAGTTTTTGACAAATTTACAATTGAATGGTACGAGAAAAATCTTTAACCACTGAGCTTGCCTTTGTGGTTTCAAAGCTGAGCGATGGGAATTTCTGGGCCAGTTTAAAATGCAGTTTTCCTTCCTTGTTTTTTTCTCTTTACGCACAGTTGAATGATTTGCAAAACCCTTCAAACTGTAAAAATGTACCATATAGAGCTACAAAGACCAAACAGAAAACCATTGAAGTGATTCCATTTAACTGAACTCAGATGTAAATATTCTTCACAATATTCCATGTTAATAGGGATGTTTCGGTATTGCCAAATACTATTGATCACAGATGTCCTTTCAAATGGCTTGAATTTTGTGTTGCTTCACGGACCGTTGGTTTCACTCCATGGTTTGAAAAAAATGATCACGTGATCACAAGTTTGTTCACCGCAAGAACTAAATTTGTTGACTCAAGCTCGACAATGCTCAACTTTCACTGAATGAATTTTTACTAGCCGCCGCATTTCATGTCCTCAGATAACAATTTTCCTGAATTTTCCCTTAAGATAATGTTTATAACCAGTATAAGATGATATTTTAATTCAGGAGATGGCATTATTTTAGGATCTGTGATGATTGCGGGTTGAAATTCATTTGTCCCATGTTCAACGTTACAGATTTTGTGGGGGTAGCGACAAAACGTGGGGTAGGTGGTGGTGGTACATGGTGTAGGCCATGGCCTATGCTATGGCCTATGCTATGGCCTATGCTATGGCCTACCGGTGGTCAATTTCATAAAACAATTTACTCCTGAATCTCTTAAAATCCTCATCATAATCAGGCATAAATGAGAGGGAATTGCACCTATTAAAGCAAAAACACAATTAAAGGTATATTTTGGTTCTTAAACATAATGTGAACCTTGTATATGAGTATTATTTGAGTGAAAACTATATTAGCTTACATATCTATTGCTTGAAGAAGAATGTCAAGAAAGCCTACAGTGACGTCCTAGGATCTAGTATTGTGATGGTACAAATTGCGTGACTGCGTGGAGAATTTATATTCAGCTGCTGGTTCTACTTGTTACGAAATATGGAATAAGTAAATCAATTGGAGCAATTATTTAAATATGCTGGTTTATAGCACAAAATCAGGTCTATTAAATAGTCTGTAACTTTGCTTTGCACTAAAATTTTCAGTTTCAGCTCAGCCATACTGACTTAAATGAAAATACTCAGTACACTGTTCACAGATAACCACTGTCACGTGTCACTGTCCATAAAGCGAACTGAGCTAGGTTAAATTTTTATGGGAGCTAATGTCACTCGGGTCAGAGAAAAGTGTCCGTTGTGTTTGTCCGTAGTAACACATAAAGCAGCCTAATGGAAGAAAAAAATGTGTGAGCCTTCTGTCGGGACAAAATTATTGTCTGTAATAGCTTAAAGTGGGTGTCCATAAAGTGTGGTTCCTTCTTCCTGCTCCCCATAAAGAACATTTACCGGCAGATACATGTACACGTTATGTATTGTAGTTGTCAACAAACGTACAGTGTTTTGTATTCGATGAAAAACATGGCCTCCTTTATGATTAATTGGGGAGGAATGCGTGACAAGCCAAAAATATACTTGAATAGGAAACTATACAAACATTGAGTTACATTGCATTCAGAAGCCGGCAAACTCGTACAGTTTCAAAGTAAATAATTTAGCTGACGTGAAAAGGAAACTTTTGATCAACACATTACTGCAATTTCATGCAATAATTTTAAATGAACTAACTATGTAAAGTTCCATCGGAATATGGTTCTGGTTCCGTTCGTCCTCATAGACATGAGGTAAAAGTGGCCCGGGCAGGGGGGGGGGGGGAAACATTATCTGACCTTAACAGGGACGTGCGGCCTAATAGGGTATGGTTTTCACACGGTTTTGTCTTAAATGTGGTAAGGGTAAACTCAAATTCTGCAAACAACTCAACCACTCTACAAAGCTGTAAATAGGGTCCTTATTATCAAGTATTGAGGTAAGAAACACTTTATCCTTACCCCATTCTAGTCTAAGACAGGGTATGATTTTGGGTTAAACGGTTCCTGAAAAAAATCTGTTCTGTCTTAAACAGGTGAGCAAAATCATTAATGATTGTCTTAAACAGCGTCAGGGTCTACCCGAGCATCTAATGAGTACCCTCCCCCAAGGAAAAGTGGTTGCTTCTTTCAAAGTGGTTAAAAGTGGTTTAACTTTTTATTGCCATTTTAAATTAAATGCAGTCATGCGTGCACATGAAAGTTACATCAAAAATTCTTTCATCCGTAACAAACTTCTATGCAAATGAAATTGTAGTAAAAGATTCGAACAAGGCATTCTTAGGAAAATTCACTACTAGAAGCCCGAAGGGGTGTGTGGCTTAGGCCATTTTTTTGGTTTACAATCTGCTGTTTTTAGGAACTGTTTTCAGAAAATTGACCACCGGTAGGCCATAGGATAGGCCATGGCCTACACCATGGCCTAGGCCATGGCCTACCCCACGTTTTGTCACTACCCAATTTTGTGGTCAGCTTGCGGTCAACAAACTTGTGGTCACGTGATTACTATTTTGAAACCGCAGAGCGAAATCAACGGTCTGTGAAGCGACGCAAAATTTAAGCCATTTGAAAGGACGTCTGGGATCAATAGTACCCTGGTTAGCCCAGCTAACTAGACCTGTCTTGATTTGCTGAGATTCTGGCAAGTCTATTTACAGGGAGCCCACATAAACTACGTCACTTTTAGTGATTTTAAAATATATAAATTCCCTGCTCATATAATTGGCCCCTATATTTATTTGCAAACCTTTCTCTAACAGTCAAATCTTCAGCAAAGCACATTTGATGAAGGCAATCCGATTTCAAAAACTAAACTACAAGAACATTAATGGAATTTCGAATATTTTTCTTAGTGAAAAACTTACAATGTCGGTTCTCTTTGAGTGAACGTGTTCGCAAACAATATTGAAAACCTACATTGTAAGTTACTGCACATCATGATCATCTGCGTGGAGACTAAAAGAAAGACGGCTTACCTCTGTTTCCTGTATTTCCGTGAATGGGGAGATCCAATCCAGAATAGGAGAAGAAAACTTAGCTTAACAAGCCTCATCGAAGCGTGGTTCAAGTTCAAGTTCAAACATCCCGCCAGTTTAAATCTGTTTAAATCCACGACGATTTTGCATTTGTGCGTGATAGAGGTGGTTTTAAAACTCTCTACGAAGCTTTGTGGGATCACCAGCGGTTCACAGATCACTAGCATTTTACCAAAAAAGCACTATTCCAGAAATCAAATGGAGTAAATTCTCGTTTTTTACCTTTCAAAGACGTTGAAGAAATATCACACTTTCGTGTAATTTCAAAATGGACGCCACGAAGTGACGCTAACACGGAAACCGCTGATCAAATCCGCCGCCTCATCTCGTTTCCAGTTCCCTTAGAGCTACGCCTCGGGGAGGGAATTATTTCCAGCAAATTTTTTCTACAACAGCTTCGACCCAATTTTTTTCTTTTTGACCTAATTTTTTTCTTTTTCACGAGGTTAGGCAAGAAACCAGTTTTGTAATTTCATATTTTTTCATTTCGCCTGAGGTTGAAAATATACGTGAAAAGATAAATTGAAGTTTCCACTAAGACGCTTTCTGTTATAATCCGTGATCAACAGCCTTACGATAAGACTAACATTCCTTGTCATTGCTTATAAAATGACATGATTAAATGAAAGGTTGACAAATCCAGAACCCAATGCATGGGTTTTTGCTAAACGTTTTCTGACAAGTCACTTAACGTCACGATTAGTTATTGAATATCATGACTATTGTCATGGTCACACATATTTCATTTCTCTCTGTATTTCGTTAAATAATAAACTGCAAATTGATGGAAAGTTTGTGCGTAATCAAGGGTAAAAAGTCGTAAAGAGCGTAAAGAACGGTGCTTGAAGATTCGTAATGGGCTGAAAAGAGGCGTAAATTTTATTAAGTGGGCACAGCAAGCCGCTCAAAATATAAGGGGAAAATCGTTGATGATCACCTTATATTTCATTTTTGCCTGTCTTCTGCAAAAATAACCTGTCAATTAGAAAGTGTAATTGCGCGTAAAGAAGGATAAAGAATCGTAAAGAGCATAAACAGCAGTGCCTAAAGATTCGTAAACAGGGTTAAAGAACCGTAAAGTATTGACAGCAATGCCAGACAAAATACAGCGGGAAAATCCTGAATGAATATGGAGACGTAAAAATTTCATTTCTTTCTCTATTTTCACAAATAAGAACAGCTAATTACACCCATCTTCATTTTTGTACTTTACGAATCTTTATTGCCCTTTACGCAGCCATTACGCGCTCTGTGAATTTACTCGTCTTTACGCACCACGGAACCGATGCGTAAAGAAAAGGCCTTTTATTTACGTATGTTTACGCGTGATATAAACATTCGTAAATCCATGATTTCATGCTGTGAAATAGATAATTCCAGTCCACTTAAAAAGGAGATTAGAATAGGAGATTTGTAGGGCTAGGTAAAGTAACTGCACGTATAGTATCCCTTATTTATCAGTTTTATTTTTAAAGTGGCAGAAGAACTTTGTGTTGCATACAAGCAGTGTTATTAAAAACATTTCGATCTTAACATTTCGGAGAAGTCAGAGATATGTATACAAATGTACATTCCTTGACACAGTCCCTACGGGTTCCTAGTTCCGGGGGGATTAGGGTACTCAATAAAGTTTTATACGGGGAGGCTCCGCCCGGAGGTTCAAAAAATACTCATTTTTACCAAAATGGTACCCTTTTCATATACCTAGAGCAAAATTGCACCCCTTTCTTATACCTCAGGGATAAGTCAAAACTATATAATTTCCTATAATTGCCACGTTTTTGTCGGGCTTTCAGTCGTTCTGATCAGGTGCTCAAGGGGTGCCATTTGGCACCCTTTTAGCCACCATTTCTTCCACTTTGCAGCCGATTTTGTGAACCTTTCATATACTAGAATGGCAATTTTTCCCTTCCCTTTAGTATACTGCGAGCTTAAAAAGGCACCCCTTTCCGGCCGGAACTCTCCGTGTAGCCGACTATAGGGAATACCCCCCCCCCCCCCCGCCCTTGTCCAAAGTCAAGGAGCCGAAGATAAAATTCCGGTCAGCAGTACACCAAACAATCGTAAACATTCAATCTGTCAATTCTCGTGTACGAGTTAGAAGAATGTCATGAAATAATGTGATAGTTAAATACTTTGAACTTGCTTAAAATTCGAAAGGACAAGCCAGTTGACTTTAAACAGTGTTTCTGAGCAGCGTAACAAAAATGGATACCGGAAAGACCCGAAGTACTCATGTCACGAAATCCAACATGGCGGCGAGAGCAGGATTGAGAGGATTGGTGGAGTAGCGAGTGATGTTTGCTTCTCTGGGAGCTGTTAGCAGTGTTTTGGTTGATCTGTCGGCGGTTGCAGCAAACTGGATAGAAGATCCTTGTAAATGAAACCATGTGCAGCTGCTGCAAGGATGAGAACTGAACTCTTGATCTGGCGATAATCAGGGGCACTCAACGAATCTGTTCCTTCAAATATCTGTTCTTGGGACGACTTCCTGCTGGCTGGCAAATTATTTTTGTGTAGCTACTCTCCCGGGAAATAATCGCTGAAGGTTTTTTCCTGGGAAAATTATTTCCCGCTGCTGAGAGACTGGGTCGGGGCAGTAGCCGCTGACCGAACAAACTGCTTCTCCAGGAAACCGTTTCCCCGAAAAAAATTTGGCGGTTACGGTCGCGGTTACGTCCGTTTACGTCGGTTTATCGTTCGGTTCATTACGGATTCTTTCAAACAAAAGGTAGGCATGTATATCGCTTTGCTATGTTTTATTCATGATCGGTTGTTTAACACTTGTGAAGCCCGGTGGCGGAAAGTAATACTCCAGTTGTTGTCAGGTTGTTGTCTTGTTTCACTCACAGAATCATGAATCATGGCCATGCAGCCCAACTATCCAAAGCTGAAATATTAAACACCCAGCCTGCCACCACAAACATGATAAGATGGCGTTTTTATTAAGCCATTAAAGCAGCTTATGCTTATATAGGTGAGCTTTTCAGTCACGTTTTAATTTTGTCGCTTTGTATTTCACATTCATCTGATGATTATTTATAGTTGGTAATGAGTAAACCTGGGAGTTTACTCCCTAAGACAAAATCCCAACTGTAGAATGGGAAATTTTAATATTTAAATGTATATTTTCTGCATGTTAGATTGAAGATATGCAGGCATCCCTCGTAGGCCTTATGCACCTATCAATTTAAGGCCGGCGGGGGGGGGGGGGGCGGGGGGGGGAGGCAGGGCATGGGGTGGGGATTTGATTGTTATTGTTGGGTCTGGGGTGGGTCTTTTGACTGATCATGCCTTCCCGGGGGAGGGGATATTTGAATTTGTCTTCGCCCAACGTGGATCTGTTTGAATGTTGACTTGAACGAAAGAGACTGAGACGGAAATTACTTTTCCCGCGTCACGCATGCGCTCTACGTTCTTGAAATCATAATGGCTGTCCACGACGATGTCCACGAGATCGAGAATCAAAGAATATGACTGTTTTATCTCCATATTTTTAATTAATTAGACATTGCAGTATCGAAGTAAACAGGGATAAAGAGAAACCAAGTAGATTTTTTGGCCAATGCAAACGACCAGTGTACGGGCCAGTCACTGCAATGACTGCTCTTTTCAAATGTTACGCTTTCTGCAGCCTTTGCAGGAAACTCGAACTGTTTCTTAAAGAATCTGTTGATTTTGTATTTTGATATATACAGTGTATTAAACGCAGATTGAATGGTTATTAAACATGTACCTTTGGAGATGTAGCAACGTTGAGAAGTGAAAATTATAGAGTTTTCCTGTTTTCCTTGTGTCTTTCTTGCATCCAGCCTGGGAATAATTGACAGCAATATGCCGCCCGGGGTGGGGAAATTTTTGTGCATTTGACTGGAATGGTTTGCCCGTGGGCAGGGAATTTGACGGCAAATTTTTGAAAAGTGTCAAATCCCCACCCCATGCCCTGCCTCCCCCCCCGCCGGCTTTAAATTGATAGGTGCATTAAGCTTACACAAACCTGAGCTCAATTTTGAAAATTTTTTAAATAAACAATAGGGCTTTTTATTTGTAAAATGTGGCTAACAGAGCTTTATTTCTATTGACAATTTTTTATCAAACAGCATTTTACATAGCAATGAACCTCTGAGCACTTCATTTGAATATTTGTGATGTTAAAATGGCCTCTTACTGCGGCAAAATGCCCTTGAATCCCTGTACTGTATGCTTTCCCTACAATTGATAATTAGGGGCAACCAAAGAAATTTTCTTTCAAACAAATAACAAACCTGGACAGACAAAATAGAGAAACACATGCTTTATATGCCCTGCTCTTATTTTGTTGTAAATATATCACAGAAAAATGCCTGTTTAGTGTCAGTAAGGGGAGATTTACTGTACAAGCTATGCTTTTGTTTAAGTCCAACTCAGTATTAACAAACCAGCCAGCATTCACAAAAATGCAAGTGAACTTTTTCGTTACTCCTTTTTTAACTCAAGGTGAGTTAGGCTTGTGATGACAGACACTCATTACTGGTAGTTTGTCCTTGTGACCCTTTCTCTTCCATTAGGTTGAGTTAGGCTTGTGACGACGGACACTCATTGGTTGTTCATTCTTGTGACCCTTTCTCTTCCATTAGCTTAAGTTAGGCTTGTGACGACGGACACTCATTGGTTGTTCGTTCTTGTGACCCTTTCTCTTCCATTAGGTTGAGTTAGGCTTGTGACGACGGACACTCATTGGTTGTTCGTTCTTGTGACCCTTTCTCTTCCATTAGGTTGAGTTAGGCTTGTGACAACAGGCATTCATTAGTTGTTTGTTCAATGTTGTTGTGTCCCTTATTCTTGCATCAAGTTGAGTTAGGCTTGTGAGAGTGGGCACTCATTGGTATTTGGATATTGTAACCTATTCTTTTCCCTCCAGATAAATTTGACGTTGGTGGCCATTGTTTGTATTGGCTTTTAATTATTGAGTTGGTCTTTCTCTTCTGTAATGATTCAGGTGCTTCATTCAGCAATTTTTGTTTGCTCCTACATGTATGATTTGTCACTTTTTCCTATTACGGCATGTCACCTGTTATTCTTTTGAATTCCTCTTTCCTTTACAATGAATGTTGTACAAGTCACAGATACACATGCAAGTTGGAATATAACTGTTGATTTGCTTGTCAATGGAAGGTAAATTTTCAACAGAATAATAATGCAGTTTTCATTCTTATGAAGTTAAATTCTTTTCCTAATTGTATTGTGTTGTTCCAGAAAATATCCATACTCCCCCCACAGAGGGTATTTTGGGTTTGAACCCCCTACCCCTCTGGAAATTCCAGTTTAGGCTGATACCTTCCTTTAAAGATTTTGGCCTTTGAGACCCCCCTCCCCGTCAGAATTTCCAATGAACTTCTGTGATGGGGATATTGATATTTTCTGGACCCACACATTGATACAGTTGAATGTACCAAAAGGGTGTAATTTCACTTTCAAAGTCAAAAGCTTTTATGCTGTGGACTCATTTAATAGTGAAAGTTCTTTTACAAAATTTATTGCCTAATCATGTACAAGCTATGACTAAATCCATATTGTAAAAGTGAGCCCAAAAGCACTTTTTACACAGGCATTAAGTCATCCTGCACATACAGTGTCAGTTCTTGTTGGTAATTTGTACTGTTATTTATTTATGATTATTTCAGTGGAGTACCTGTGAACTAGCTATATTAGCTAAGTGCACGTTTGCTCTAAATAATAGCATTTACCATTTTCTACCATTTTTTACTAATTACATTCTGTAAAAAATGTTCCACATGGAATCTTGTTCAAATTCCCTGATGAAGTCTGTAGTTATCAGACAAAGGTGGTTGGAGAATAAAACTTGGTATGGGCATGGATACTTTCAGGAACCACACATTCATCAAGAAAGAATAATTAATTTCATCTGTTCTCTTTGGGTGTAAGTGATAATGGAGACCAATTAGGTGCCTCACTAGGAGACATACATGTTTTTTTTTTTTTTTTTTTACAGGTGTCTGCCAAGTCGCTTCTTTAATTTCGATATAGTGTAAAAGTACCTTTACATTACACCTTTTTTTTTTTTTTAATATACTCAACTTAACAAAAGAGCTAGTTTACAAGACTAATACAAAGCATAAACACAGGAGCTAATTTACAGAACTAATACAAACACTTACAAAAGAAGGACTTAATTACAACTGAAACAATATAACACCTTACTTTGACAACAGGGCAAGTAGGAATATACAGTCAAAGTAAAATGACAAAGATAAATATACCTTTACAGTAGGCTCAAATGAAAAGGAAAAATAAAACAGACAAAAAAGTGTTGGGAAAAAAAAAGTACCTTAACCTGGTTCCTTTATTTTGATAGTGGTGCAAAAGCTACCGCATCGCTTATGCAGAGAGTGGTCCACTTTGCTTCATATTTTTTAAAACTAGAGTTTTTAATAGCCATTTGTCTTTCACATTTGACTCTATTTTGCAGTAAGGCAAGAAAGACCTTTATGCTAGGAGTCTCTGACAGATTTCTTGCGAGGTATACATGATATTTAGCAGTAAGAAGATAGTGATTAAAAGCGTGAAGGCTGGTGTTCTCAGGTCTGTATCCATAAAGGATTTCCGACCAAGTAGGATTGAAATTTTCAGAGCGATTTGTATTCCACCATTCTATGACGTCTTCCCAAAAAAGTTTAACTTCGGGGCATTCGCAAAACCTATGAAGAAGTGTTTCATTTTGACAGCGGCAGTGTTCGCAGTGTGGTGACTCTTTTATTTTCATTTTATACAGTGAAAGGTTGGTAGGTATGATGTTGTGCACTCGAGTTTATACTGAAAGCTTCTTAATTTATTTTCAACGGTGACTCTAAAAGGAAGTTCGTAGACATCCTTTACGTTTGACACTAGATTTCTTAGTGTGATTTCGACAATTGGGGGAGAGAAGGACCTTTCCGTAAGCATCAAACGGGCTTTTTTTGTGGAAACCATGTCATCGCTATTAGAAACAGCCTTTGAGAGTTCGCTAACACCACAGACAATGTTGCTCGTGATTTCATTTTTCCACGCTTTAGGGATAGCAGCAAGAACGCCTGCGTAGTCGAGGAAAGTGCATCGAACGCTGAATTTGCGTTTAAAACTTTCGAAAGAAAGGAATTGGTCGTGATTGTCGAGGAGATCACTTATTTTTAAAATGTCTTTATTGACCCATGTTTTGTAATATATCGTCTTACCATTTGTTTTTATAAACCGGTTGTTCCATAAAAATTCTTGTTTGAATTCGTTTGCATTTAGCGGTTCCTTGAAATTCAGTTCTTGCCACACCTTTAGAATATTTTTATAGAAAGGTGGTAAATTATTGAGGTTCAAAAATTTTAGGTCGAAATTACATTGAAATAGGAAAGCTCCTCCGACTTTGCTTAATAAGGAATCAAGGCGGGCACACCAGTGACTGCCGGCCGATTCGCAAAAACGATTTACCCAGGTAAACTTGAGAGATTTTACGACATCCTCGAAGTTAATCATATTTAAACCGCCTTTGCAGACTGGGCCAATCAACGTTTTTCTTTTAATTTTATCAGGTTTGAAATTCCAGATAAAGGAGAAGATGGTGCTGTTGACCTCTTTAACGAATTCGGCAGGAACGTTTATGACGGAGCAGCAGTAAACAAGTTTGGCGATTGCTAAATTCTTTACAATGGCTATTCTGCCAAGGATGGTTAGATGTGTTTTGCACCAGATGTTAAGAACTTTTTTAAGTTTCGCAAGCTTTTCTTCAAAGTTTAATTTAATTCCAACATTAGCGTTGTAAGGGAAAGTTATTCCAAGTGCAGTGACATATTCTTTCGGCCACGAAATACCAAAAGGATCGTCTTTTCCTAATCTGCTTTTCCAACGACCTAGCCACAGACCCTCAGTTTTTGATCTATTAATTTTCAGACCTGATAGATTGCTAAACTGATCAAGGAGAGCAAATAGAGACACTGCAGAAGGGTCGTCGCGGATAAAGGCGGTGGTGTCGTCTGCATACAAACTAAGTTTAGTGATCTTATTCCCGTTTTCAAGACCTTTAATGGAATCGGTGATTCTTATTTGGTGTGCAAGTGGTTCTAAAGCGAGAACGAAGAGCAATCCTGAAAGAGGACACCCCTGTCTCACTCCTCTTTGGAAAGAAAAAAACTCAGAAGAGTGACCATTGTTAGTAACGCAGCTAGAAATATTGCTGTAGAATGTGCGAATCCAGTTGAGAAAGCTTGGGCCAAAGTTCATAGTGTCGAGAACCTTAAAAAGGTAGTCCCACTCTAAGGAGTCGAAGGCCTTTTCAAAATCTAGAAAGAGTATCATACCTTCCTTATTTTCATATTGTTCAATTATGTCTGTAATTAGGCGGATGTTTTCACCGATGTATCTGCCTTTAATATACCCTGTTTGGTCCCGCTCTATTAACAGAGGGAGTACCTTTTCTAAACGCCTTGCAATACATTTCGTTGCTAATTTATAGTCGGTATTTAAGAGAGAGAGGGGGCGCCAGTTTTTAAGCAGTAAAGGATCTTTGTTCTTTGTACTAACATGAGTTGAAATGTCAGCTTTTCATGGGTAGTCTGCACACTGTCTGTGTGGTGGTGTGTTAACCTGTAAAGGCTTAATGCGGGCTGGGGAATTTACAAGACTCTAGAAAGGGTTGTCAGTTATCTCCAAATGTTTGAACTGTTAAATCCTTTAACCCTAACATAGGCGAGCATGTAATGTCTCCATACCATACAGGTGTATTACTACAGTTGAATCTCTGCTTGTGGACACCTGCTACAGGGTTAAAACTTGGCGGTCGCACGGTCGCCCGTGGCGATTAAAAAGTGTCCAGGGCGACTAAAAGTTGAGGTTTGATCGCCCGAAGGGCGACAACGATTTGAGAAGTACGAAAAGAGTAGCAATAACAATAAAATAAAGTGTTCTTTCATTGAAGTACCTTTCTTTTCCTTCCTCGACTCTAAGTTCATCAATTGTAGTAAAGGTTTAGTTTTAAAGCACAAAATTCAAAGTCGTTCGCGATCGAGTTTTTAGATCGCTTCGATACGTAGACGCCATTTTGATTTTACTGACACGAGAATCCAGACATACCCAGAGTTCAATGCGGTACGTTTTCAATAATATCGGCAAAATTACTCGATACTGCTCGATATAATAGACTTACTTTTCACCTGAATTCAACAGCAATCGAAAGAAACTGAGAATCGTGATACTGAAGTTTATAGATGCTGACAAGATCGTTTTGTCCGTATTTGGAAAATAATGGTCCAGTTTTTCTTTAAAAGTTTAAGGACCAAGTCAGAACCTGTAAGTGAAGAAAATAGCAAACAAGAACGAGACGAATGATCCCCAACACGGACTGAACAGAGTTTTTATTGTTATAACAATTTTACCAATTTCTCGACAGTACATTGGCAAATGTGAGCATTCAAGACAAAGTTAAGATCAAGCAAATTTCTTTTGGCGTTTCAGTAAAACACCTCACTAAAAAACAAGGGCTCAAACAGCCATGAGACGTTTATTCGAGCAAAAATGATTTAATTTTTTTGTGTTAGTAGAGGAAATTCGAGGGTTACTTTATTTTGGCCTGGGCGACTAAAAATTCAGGGATACTGGCCTGAGTGGCGACTAAGCACTGAAGTTATTTTTTAGCCCTGCTGCTATATATAATAAGCAAACAGCTCCTGTCAACAGACACAAAACTGTAGTCACGGTGATTTCCCCACTGAAGCTCCTGCAGGTAGACACCTCTTTCAATATCTGAAAGAGCTAAAATAACTTCCCTTTTGCTTTCAAACATCTTTAATCTTGGACTCACATAACAGTATTCACAATTATTGCTTGTAAAATCAATTTGCACGACAAGGAGGTTGAGCGCTCTTTTCGCTTCCCGAATGGCTAATGTGCTGGGGGTGTTACAATACTTACTCAATTAAATAATCAATTAATAATTAATTTATTTATTTATTGCTTTTGACAATATTTATTATTGCTGGCTGGGAGATATGAGAAATCAATTCTGCTGGCTGGGAAACCTACTCAGGACAAGTTGGTGGGAAAAAGGAACAGATAATTTTTTCCCAGCAATGCAGAAAGACACTCGAAAATGCCTTAGACAGCTTTTGTTCTTGTCATATTGAATAGAACAATGTATTTTTGCAAAACTGTTCGTTGAGTGCCCCTGGATAGTAATCGTCCTGACCGAAATGGAACCTTGAAGGATCTCTGAATTCGGCGCAACTTGGGGTTGGCTCTAAGGCCGCTCTTGAACTGACTACTGTACAAAATGGTATGTACGACACAATTGTATCTTATAAAGCTTATCTTTTTAGTTTAATCGACTGTCCAGTTTATTTTTATAGTTTTCTCACCGGTTAACTGCAGTGGTGGTTGGACACGGGTGCGTGGTGGTTGGACACGAAAGGCATGGTGGATCATTATATTAGCCAATCACGAGCAGTCTCTCAACCAGGACGAGAAATCAACATGGCGGCCTTTGACGGGAATGTGAGCTTCACTTCTTGTCATTTTAACGTGCTATCTGTCCCCAGTGCAACTTACATTTAACAAGAATAATTAGGATTGGTGTGTATCTAGATGTCTTGAAATTTTTGGATTTTGTAGGCGGATCGAGCAACGTGTGCTTTCATGATATTTGAGTAGGTCTTACATTTTGAGAATTTGTAGGCTAACCCAAAAATCTCAAACCGTTTATTTTACACCAAGATCAAGATGGATAAATTAGCTTTTATAAAACCATATAGCGCCCGATAGCGCCCCTCTAGTTAGAGAATTATGTGTTGTTTAAGTTGTCGAATTTTCTTTCTCAAACTCATTAATAATTCATAAAGAGAAAACAAAGGAAATCACCACCGTGACGGTGGTTTGGATACCGGATCTTAATTAGCATAAAATTTTGCAAACTTTTGCTTCGATTTTCGCCAAGAATTATGAATGGTTTGAGAAGCCATATCAAAAACTCGAAAGAGTGTTTCATCAGGTATCCAAACACCTCGAAGTCGGTCAAAAAAACTCGGCTGCGCCTCGTTTTTTCAACCCACTTCTCGGAGTTTGGATATCCTGATGAAACACTCTTTCTCGTGTTTGATTTATTACCTCCAATATTACTCTCACACTGCGAGATGTGAAAATTACCCGCGAAATATTAAGGCGAGTGACCGTCTTATTTTACTTATGACAAGTATCAACAGTATGGTGTGGCATCCCAATTGAGTGTTTTCCCTTTTTTGTTTTGTTGTCTTTAGGTTAAGAGGCAAAATGGTTTCTCCGGTCTGCTCTGTTACCATGTATGCAACAAACTTTCAAGAATCACATTTTGTTTGCTCAAATGACCAAAATTATTTGGGCTTTAGGGTCTTAATATATAGTCAAATCATCTGTTGTGGATTGGTTTCCTAAGATCCCCTTAAGGTTCTTAACTTACAACCTCTGTGCAGTGAACCATTGAGAAAGCTAAAAAAAATTCACTATTGATCAGTAACTCAGATTGGGAATTCACGGTGCTATCTTAGACATACAAGAGAAACCAAAACTTGTTTGAGATATCAAAAATTTGAGATAGCCAATAGTAAATAAGTGAGCAAGATCAACCGAGGAAAACAATAAAAATATTTTGACTTCAATATAGTTGTGAGCAGGTGGGGGGGGGGGGGGGTTGGGTTCAAGTTAGTGGGGTCTGCTGTAAGAAATAAAATCCAGAGCTATTGAGGGAGAACTGTGAATTATTGATTGAACATCCCTTTCAATTTGTCAGTTTAGCTGTTATTAATAACAATTAGAGCTATTGAGACCCATAAAAGGGTTGAGAACTGTGAATTGATTAAATATCCCTTTTCTAATGGAACTCGCAACTTTTGCTTTCTTCATCAATTTTTTACATTGATATCAATCGTTATTTGTTTTCTACTGAATTGTCCTCCAGGAGACAGATTTCACACCAAAATGAGTGGTCTTACCGTGTTTACATGATTATGGTACAAGTTTTTGAACCAGATCGAAAATCTTGATCTGGTACAGCAACCAGAATAAACTCGCACTGGTATGACTCATAATAGTATGAAATCTTGTGCTGGTATCATTATACAGAGCCATAAGAGGGAATGAAACTCAAACCTGTATTATGTAAACACACCTTAAGTTTCTGTTACTTGACTTAACAGGCAGACTTGCATGGTGTCCAGTGGTGAATCCAGACTTTCAGGAGGGTGGGGTCCAAGTTTAATGGTGGGTGAGGGGAGACAACAAAATACAAAACTTTTGTGGAGTTATATCTTGGTATTATTCTGTACTATATTCTGACTATAAGTAAATCGTCAAAAAAAATCAGATGCTTTCTGAGTGGAGTATGATGTTGTACACAGGCTAATCTGCGCTCCGTTTTGTTGTAGTCTGGAGTAAATGTATAACTCCATAATTGTTTTGTTCATGTATATTGCTGTCTGTTAGTCTGTTTTGTCCAGCCTTATTTTCTTTTCAACAAAAGGGGGGATACCCTTGGCCCCTCCTCTGGATCCACCATTGACTTTTCAACAAGGTAGAGGTCTGAAGTAAACAAATGAAGGACTGGGCCATTGTTTGCAATGGGTAAATGCTCAAAGGTCAAGTTTAGTTAGAGTTTGCTCTGTAGTTGGGACAGCATTCTAATAATTATAAAAATATCACTTAACTCATTGTAAAAGAGTAAAAGAATTGACAGATTTGTAGAAATGACCTTGGATGTATTGCTCTAATGTGCTTCACTAATTTTAAAAGGATCCAAGCTAAACAGGTTCTCTGTGACCTCGATAATTTTGTCGTGATAATCAGTGCAAAGCCCCCAACAACCCTGTCTTAAAAACTATTTTCTGCTTGAGGTCCTTGTGGGTAAATGAGTCAATGCTTTCATTGAAGTAGCTGAGAAAAAAATATGGGTACACTGTATATAATATTGTCACACATTCTACAGGCTGAACAGAGCTTTGTTACATTTTCTTAACTGACAGATTTTCATGTCCACTGCAAAAGAAAGTGGAATTCTCGTTCAATCACAGACTAACTCTGTCAGCATCAGTTACTTTCAAAAGCAAAACAAATCAATTAATTAATTCATATTGACAGCTAGCAATCTCAACAATAATATTTTAATACAGCCTTGTTTAGCTAAGCTGTGAAAGTATAATTTCAGACAAGCCCTTCAGGATTACTACATCCTGCATCAACGGTATTCTTGAGAAACAGAAGCTTTTGGACACCCTGGAGGTTAAAGGACTGTTGATGCTATAAAATGAACATTCGTAAGGTTTTTCATGACACGTACTCGACGCTTATCCATCGGGCAAAACTTACGATTTCACACAACTGACGCAATTACAAGACCTCAGAAAGCCAGGCATCTGTGTTTTCACTTTCGATGATTGGAAATAAGTCCTTCATGGCCCAAGAGGCTATTCATGGCAAGATGTTTGCACATATAAGTTACTAAAGAGGCTTATTCCTGTCAATAATCCCGGGATTGAAGTCTGCACGCGTATGCGTTCAATCGATCAATGCATGAAACCAGCCGTTAAAATGTTACATCAAATATTCAGACGTAAACAAAGGATAATTAGATCACAAGAATCGGAGAAACTTCCATCTTTGTTATTTCCAGCTCTTGTAGTTGAATTTGTTTTGGCTCTTCGAGATCCGCACAGTACGAAGGTTCATTGCACTTGAGCTCGAATCGATCGATAGCCCCATCATGCTTTGCGAACCGTGTCCAACCACCACTGGGTTTAACTGAGTACTGTTTTTGCATAAATTAACAGTCCCCAGCGAGAGAGTGTGTTGTTGAAGAAGTAATATTTCTCAATTCGCATAATATTATCCTACAAAAGGGAAATCATAGCAATTTATAGATGATAAAGAAACAGCATGTTGGTATTTAACTGCTGTAGCGTTCCTTAAGTTCTGACAAGTGGCCACTTAAAATAGTAGAAAATTGTCATTTTGCTTAAGGTGCCTGTTTTAAATCACGTGCCTTGCAAAAACCACTTGAGTGCCCGCGGACTTTCAACACCCCCCCCCCCCCCCCGGGCATTTGAACTTTTGAAGATTGGCTTGTTCAAATTCCCTCCCCTCGGGGCAAAAACGCCGTTCAATCAAACACTTTACACGCTTTTCAGAGGGATATGCCGTAATGACACTTTTAAAGACCCTTTTGAAAGAGTTATTCACTGACAAAGGGGAAATTCTGTCTTGTAAATCCGTCAGACCCTGCAAAACCCGAAAACTCATGGGCGTATTACGTCAGAAGAAGAGATAAATCCGGTTCAAATTCCCCACCCTTCAAACGCAACGTTCAAATTCCCCATGATGCACAGTCAAATGCCCGGGGGGGGGGGGGGGATGTTGAAGTTTCGAATTGATCGGCGCATTGATCAGCGGTTCACTGCTGGTCACCGGCAAAATCAGAAACGGCAGAATATTTACTTGTACTATAAGGAATTTATGTTTGACATGGAATGGGAAAAGAATGAAATATTATTGGAGTCAGCGTTAAGGAATTAACGCGAGCAACGTAAATTTCGATGGCTGGTAGCTTTGCCATAGCTGGCCGTTCTCTTGCTTATTAACATGGACATTAAAGCGGTAATTTCTAGTTTTTGTCCCCTTCCTATTTCAATTGCTTTCCGCTTTGTTGTTATTTTGTAATGTGAAATAAACACAAGAAGTCGTGCCTATTGTATGCATTGTGTTTTTTCCTCGAAACTTTCGCATACTCGACAAAATGACAATTTTCAGCTTTAACGTTTCAGCCAAGTGTAGCAGTTTAAAATTTAGTAATTTGTGTAAGTTTTTGTAGCTTTTTAGCTTTTGTAAACATAGAAATACCCGATTCTACCTCGACTGTAACAGCAACTGGGTCGAAATCCACCAATGACAGCGCACTGAAGTGACCTTTTCAACCAGCTTAACTTATAAGATTGACGGCAGAATAAAATGCAACCGTTGAGTCTCGAAGTTCGCGTTTTATTAAGCGACCCAAAACAACCCGATAAAAACGCCACTTCATTTCACTAAAGTATTTCCTGCCGTCATCAGTGACACACAGACCAAGGCCACCCAGACGAAATTTTGAAGCAAATTTTCATGGGTATTGAAAAATCAGAACTTATCGCAGACTCCATTTTATTGTTATGAAATCGACTGCTGCTTTTATTTAAAAAAAATTTTAACATTGGTAGATATCTAGCAACCTTAATGTGGCATTGTTAGGTGTTGAAATATGGGATCCCTTTAGGAGGGTTCCCAATTGGACATTGATTTGCATCAATGTAGGGGTAAAATGGGGTGTGTGTATTGAGGTGGTTCTTGTGAGTAGTAAAATAAATATACAAATTTATTAAGGTTATATGTTAATTGAGGGAGCGACCCCTGCAAAGCAGCACACTGCCAGCTCAATATAAAAGAAATATAAAAAATATAAAAAATTAAATTAATTGAAATTTAAGGGGAGTTAGGAGTTAGGCGAGCTATATATAAGTACAGTATAATGGACCAGTCATAATATTTAGATGTAATGATAAAGGACCTGTGGATTTAGTTTGTGTGGATGAGATCTGGTAGACATGTGGTAGTATGTGTGAAAATTGGCTTATTGTATAGTGTATGCAGTCTTGTTTGCCTATTTTTAGCTTGTAGAATAATATTGAACAGGTGGCTAATTTCTCAGAGTGGAAGATCTATAAAATTGTGTAATTATGGGGTCTTTTTTGTGAATTCAGCATTCGTTCTTGGGGAACCAGTATAATTTATAAAGTATCAGCATAAAAGATTTTCGTTCTTAAGCTGGTCATAATTTTAATTTTCATTCACATGAACAGGTGAAAGTTTTTACAAAAATGAAAAAGTTTTGTACCTTAATTATTTGTTGAGTATCTCTTTTGTCCATTTAAAAATCGCCAGTCTTGGTGTAAAATGTCAAAATAAAACCATGTGTTTGCTTTTCGTTCTCTGTTACTCTGTAAGAAATCCAGTTGTCGGGATCTTTTTTCTGCTTTCCGTCCATTCCCCAATATTGAGAAGTGAGTATCCATTCGGCTATGATATTTGGGGAGCCTCCATTGCCAGTAGAGAATAGAAACAATTTAAAGCTATCTTTATCCGTGATGGGTTTTTGCCAGAAAATACGCTTGATGTCGGGAGGGCAGGAATTGAGAGGATAGAATGCATCGTCGTTGATAGTGTGGAAGAGGTCTTCTCGCTTCAGGATGGTGGTAGATTTGGAGTTGTTAGAGTAGTGTGATTGGTAGAGGTTGAGGAAAAAATGGTTGTCTGTATGATTCATTAGTGCAGCTTAGTATTGATATGGCTGTAGAGGATAAGAATTATTATATATAAATATAATTAAAATCTTGTGTTTTTTCAGGTACCTGAGGCCAAAAAGAATAATCGAAAGAGAAGACAGGGATAAAATGGAGAAATAAAACAGAAAATTTGATATATTTCCCTCTTGTTTTAAGATGGAGACAGAGAGAGGAAAAATCCGAAAGGACTTTCTCATGTAGGATATAAGATTGAGGATGCATCGACACCGTGGCTCCTGTAATGTTCTGAGTCGTCAGGGGCAAAGCACAACTGAGTAGGGATGTTTCTAGTACGGCGCCAGACCTTTGCCCGTCCCCGCGTATCGAGTCCTAGAAAAACAGTTTAAGGAGAACGAGGGATATATGGCAAGAGGCAAGAAAGTGTAAGACGGTAGCAAAAGAAAAGTGTATGGTGGTTGTTAGAAAAACCGACTCTTTCAGAGAGAAACAGCAAATATGTTTAAGAACCAAAAAATAAAAATAAAAAAGAAGAAGAAAAAGAAGAAGGAGAAGAAGAAAACTAATTAAGAGCAATTCTCTGTAAGAATCAAACAAAGTGGGAAATGAAAAATTTTGACCCCCCACTCAAATTTGCATGCAAGTAGATATCCACGGGGGATGTTCGAAAATGGCAATTATTAAGGTCATAACTAAATTGTTGCCATGGTAACTGCGAATGTTTGTTGACGCCCGAGAACCCAATTTTGAACTCAAAAACTGTTGTGAAAACTGCAAAATTTAAAACGGTATTTCTCAAGTTTATTACAACACTACAACTCGAGACTTGGCACAAATGTAAAACCACTATTCTAGTTTCTTTCCATATATATGGCTTTTCATTACGTTTACCGTAAACAAAATAAACGGCGAATTAACTACACCATGTCTCGGCCATTTTAATTCGTGAGTAAAACAAGCAGTACATTTCTTCTAATATCTCCAAAAGTACATCAGTTCTAGAATTGAAACTACATGGATAGCTTACAACAGACATTGCAGTTACTAAATCTGTAAAATTCTCAGCGGGGCGGGCTTATTTTGTTTTCATGGCAATCAACAAAGAAACCATAAAAATGAGATTTCTTAAATTTTGTCAAAATTAACATTCTGTACGTTTGCTGGAAAAATCGGAAGAAAGCTGAAACGACCTTGAGAGTTAAAGAAAATTGTCTGTTAAGTAATTCTCTGATAAAAACAACCGTTCATAAACCGTATTTTTGGAAACGATTTGAATCGAAGTACAGCTTACTTGACGGCTTTGTTCATTTCTCCACTTTTCGACTCACGTTGAGCGAGCTGGTTCTTTCTGTACAGCATTCGCATTGTTTGGAAATCCAGTGTTCTAAACCTTTTCGTTCAGCTGTTAGTGTTATTTATCCCCGGCAGTAGTCCATCCCCTTATTTAAGCCCACTGAAATCAGGTTTGGTGGTACTGTCGGCAGAAATAAACCAACATGGAGTTCAGTCAGTACAGGTACATTTCCACCGTAGCCTTTCGCTCTACTTCTCGATCAGACGTCACCATTCGCTCCAAAAGATGGAAAGATGCATCCTTTCAACTAGGATTCCATTTAGCCAAGAATTTTACTGCAACTTACGGTGTAAAAACTGCAGACAAGAGCTTTCTCCGAAGTGGAAGAGACAATAACAAACGCCGTAGGACGTTACTGGTCAGCGGTGTTTACTTGAACAACTTTCCCCTCATAATTTGCTTAACACCGGGTCGCTTGTATGCTGTTGATATGACATTCTATACAATTCACAAAGCCAGCAATTTCCTTTTATTAGATTCTGTTTTTCGACTTGCTCTCTAGTCCTGGTCCATTCACAGTAGGATTAACAGTTTCTGATAGAACAAATGTACAGTGCGTTTTCCAGCGCTCACACCATTTTCGCCGTAAAAATGAGACCGCTAACTCGAGAATTAACAATAGATCGGTGAGCTGATGAAAGAACGGCTTTTCTTACTTTCCATTCTATTAACTAGCGTGCCTTCAATGGAGACTTCAATCCTGATTATTATACACCTTTCGCACTTTCGAGGACAATTCTTTCCAGCCCTTTACAACTTTGTAAAACAAACAAACAAAAGAGAACCAACACTTTTAACGTGGGGTTGATTTCTTTTTCCTGAGATGCGCAAATCGTACGTACTTTTATCAGATGGATTAAGCGTTGTCATTCTTCGCGATGACAGTTCTTCTTTTGTCATTTCGCACAGCTGGAGACTTTTGTATACGTTGGATACCTGTGAGACTCGTCCTCTACAACCTCGTTCCCAGGGTCTCTCTCTCCCCGCCCCCCAGAGCGAGAGAAGAGAGACCCTGGTTGGGTCTGGTCACGTGCCTCCTGGGCAAATTGGAACATAAGGGAGGGGTCCTCAAATGTCAAGTATTTTGTCGCGTTGTCGTTTGTCGATTTCAAAACAAGACTATCACTCGCGCGCTCCGACCGCCATTAAATGTGTCATGTTTTACAGCAGTCTTCAGGCGGCCGTTTCGAATAGCATCTATTTGAACATAAAATTCAAAGTCAAACAAGTGGTTTGTCTCGAGATAGTATCTTGTAAACTGTAGGGCACTGACTCCGTACTTCTTTGACCACTTCCTCGAAATTTCCGGTAAATCCACGCTCCCTGAGTACAGATTTAGTCACTCTTCGCGCCACCTCTATCAACTCCTTTTCTACTTCAGCGAGAACTTTTTAAAGAACTTCTTCTTCGGATAGCGGCTGGATCTACAGAAAAAGAAATCAACACGAATACTGAAATAAACAACGCTATCCAAAACACGGCCGCAATTCTATATTTATTTCACAAGTAGCTGACCTAAGCGAACTGAATAATTGAAAGCATTCCTAAAAATAAATGTACCTTTGGTTCAACAAAACGTTCCTGCCGATTGCTGGCCTGAAGGTTTTCCAGCGGCTCTGGTTGGTCAATCTACAGAAAAAGAAATATCATAGTAAACGATGAAGAAATAAACAACGAACGGGTAGAGCGAATACACATACGGTAAGCTTACACGTCAGTATAAATTCTGATTTTATTTCACAAGTCTAGAGCCAAATTACTAGCGAATTGAATGAATGAAAACAAGCTTAAAAATATATTTACCTTTGGCTGAGCTTCACTTTCCTGCAGATTCCAGGGTTGGGAAATCTGCAGCACCTCAAGGTCATCCTGAATGAAAGAGCGAGAAAATTTGAGTTGTCTAAATTTTGTCAACAACCCTGATGAAAAAACATAACGCGCGGACTGCCGACGTTCGCGTAAAATATTCAATACCGGAGCAATATAAAATCATTTTCCTGTTCTAACCTCCTTTTCTGTACAAGACTGGACGCTTAACTGCTCTTCGGCGGCAACGGCAGGAAAACTCAGACCGCGACGACTCGTTTTCTGATCCTTCGCGGTCTTCAAAGTCCGGGGCGCAGACGGCGACACATCGATACAACGCTTCACCCGTTCGCTTCTTTCGAAGTAGCGTTGACTTTCAGATATGATGCCCTTAAATTCTTTAAAGTTCTTTAACCTTCTTTCACAAGGCCTACATAATAGATGTGGTCTTAATTCTTCGTTTACTTTGCGAAGCAAAGGCCTTCCGTAAACCTCCTCGGCCACGGCAAGCAATTGCTTGTTGGTTTCCGCAAAGAGATTTTTGCAATAATTCACGTCTTTAACAAATCCACACAACCTGCAACAACTTGGATTTCTGTTACTGGACGATTGATAAATTATTTTCGGCGTTTGCACTGGATTGCACTGCGACATGGCCGTAATGCAACATACCGGAACCACGTGAAATATGTGTTTATTTTGGTGGCAACACTTTACGCTCTCATGTAGGCTTAGTATTGACAAAAACATTCTAAGCCGCGCCTCCCATCAACGGTTTTTTTGTCACCCCCCAAATTCTGGGGGGCACGTGACCAGACCCAACCAGGGTCTCTCTTCTCTCGCTCTGGGGCGGGGAGAGAGAGACCCTGGGAACGAGGTTGCGTCCTCTAAACATCAGTCCAAATGTCATTTCTTACTTCAAGTGGCGTATTTTTGAAAAAGGATACAAAGTCGTTTGTGCGATATTCTACACCAGAAAAATACTGTGAGTACGGTGTTCATCAAGTAGGGCTTTGTTTAAGTCATCCACCTAGGGGAGGGGGAGGGGAGGGGTGGGAAGCGTCACAGAGCAGAGTCGAGTTATGCACAACACCCGGGGGAGGGAGGTACTCAACAAAGTTTTATACGGGGAGGCTCCGCCCCGAGGTCCAACCCCTTACCCTTTTATATACCATTTTTGACCGAAAACGTAGCCCTTTCGTATACCTTTCATTGCAAAATGGTACCCCTTTCACATACCTGCTTATACTGCATCCCTTTTCTAAACCCTTGGAATGCAGTTTATGGCAAAAGGATATTAGGGGAGAACAGTATTACCTGAAGAGATGTTAACCGAAAATCTCTTTTTTCATCTACTCGAAATATTTTAATAAAAGGCCCTTTTAAATACATAAATGACAGATTTCCCTGCCCTTTCATATACTTCAGCTCGTGAAATCCCTACCCTTTCATATACCTGAAGCGTGAAAAGGGTACCCCTTTCGGGCGGAGCCTCCCCATATAGGCCATTATAGGGAGTGCCCCCCCGGGGGGGGGCACAACATTTCGAACAACGCCAAACTCAAGAACTTTCCTGCGTTAGCGCAGTATACAAGTGGACTGGGCTTTAACGTCAAAACCCAAAACAACAATATAAAGTAAGAGAAACCAGAGAGAAGGGAAGAAATCAAGCAACAAGACCGATGGTGCAGAATTCGCCAAAAAATGCGTAAACTCGACTACAGACTCCAATAAACAGGATTGTTTACAACTGAGGTGTTCCTTATGCTCTCGCGAATTTCGTCTTACGTTTCTCGCATTGCGACAAAAAGAAAGCAGTTCAGTGCGTCAGAATATCCGGCTGCCGAAAACGAAAATATTCCTAGAGGTAAAAATGATATCATGAGATCTTCAGAGGAGTCCCACAGTCATCCATTCGACAACGAAGAGTTCCGTCAACTGTGTGAAACGAAAAGGAAGGAAAGAAGAATTGTTATCGCCAAGACTGACAACGCTGAAAGCCGTCTCCAAAAAGAGCGATATAAGCATCTCAGGAAAACAAAAGAATGTTGTTTCTCTTATCGAGCTCTTCAGCGGCAAAGCTTTGGACAATGAAGCTTATAAGGCGCACACCAGCTCACTAACATAGCGGTTGGACATACCGGCACAACAAAGGAATTTTAATGATAAGAACATTAAACCGTTTCTTATTTGTTCTGGTTTTATTTTTGTTTTGTTTTTGTTTTTGCTGTTGTTCGTGTTTTTTTTTTGTTTTTTGTTTTTTTGTTTTATAAAGTTGTAAGAAAAAGGCTGGAAAAAATTGTACTCCAAAGTACGAAAGGTCTAAATAATCAGGATTGAGGCCTTCATTGAATTAAAAGCACAAAGGCACACGAGCTGAATAGAATGGAAAATAAAAATAGCCATTCCTTATTCAGTTTACCGATGCATTGTTAATTGTCCACTTGTGTTAGCAGTCTTAAGCGGCCTTCAAACATCAAACTAATGTTGGCCAACATTAGTTTGACGTGCGAAGGCCACTTATTATTAAGTAATAAATATTATTATTATTATTATTATTATTATTATTATTATTATTATTATTATTATTTATTTTCGCGGCGAAAATGGTGTGAGCGCTGGAAAACGCACTGTACATTTGTTCTATCAGAAACTGTTAATCCTACTGTGAATGGACCAGGACTAGAGAGCAAGTCGAAAAACAGAATCTAATAAAAGGAAATTGCTGGTTTTCTGAATTGCTTTGAATGTCATATCAACAGCATATAAGGGACCCGTTGTTAGGCAAATTATGAAGGGAAAGTTGTTCAAGTAAACACCGCTGACCAGTAACGTCCCGCGGCGTTTGTTATTGTCTCTTCCACTTCGGAGAGATTCGGAGAAAGTTGTTGTCCGCATTTTTTACACCGTAAGTTGGAGTGAAATGCTTGGCTAAATGGAATCCTAGTTGAAAGGATGCATCTTTCCATCTTTTGGAGCGAATGGTGACGTCTGATCGAGAAGTAGAGCGAAAGGCTACGGTGGAAATGTACCTGTGCTGACTGAACTCCATGTTGGTTTATTTCTGCCGACAGTACCACCAAACCTGATTTCAGTGGGCTTAAATAAGGGGATGGAAGACTGCCAGGGGTAAATAACACTACCAGCTGAACGAAAAGGTTCAGAACACTGGATTTTCAAACAATGCGAGTGCTGTACAGAGAGAACCAGGTCGCTCAACGTGAGTCGAAAAGTGGAGAAATGAACAAAGCCGTCAAGTAAGCTGTACTTCGATTCAAATCGTTTCCAAAAATACGGTTTATGAACGGTTGTTTTTTATCAGAGAATTACTTAACAGACAATTTTCTTTAACTCTCAAGGTCGTTTCAGCTTTCTTCCGATTTTTCCAGCAAACTTACAGAATGTTAATTTTGACAAAATTTAAGAAATCTCATTTTTATGGTTTCTTTGTTGATTGCCATGAAAACAAAATAAGCCCGCCCCGCTGAGAATTTTACAGATTTAGTAACTGCAATGTCTGTTGTAAGCTATCCATGTAGTTTCAATTCTAGAACTGATGTACTTTTGGAGATATTAAAAGAAATGCACTGCTTGTTTTACTCACGAATTAAAATGGCCGAGACATGGTGTAGTTAATTCGCCGTTTATTTTGTTTACGGTAAACGTAATGAAAAGCCGTATAGATGGAAAGAAACTAGAATAGTGGTTTTACATTTGTGCCAAGTCTCGAGTTGTAGTGTTGTAATAAACTTGAGAAATACCGTTTTAAATTTTGCAGTTTTCACAACAGTTTTTGAGTTCAAAATTGGGTTCTCGGGCGTCAACAAACATTCGCAGTTACCATGGCAACAATTTAGTTATGACCTTAATAATTGCCATTTTCGAACATCCCCCGTGGATATCTACTTGCATCCAAATTTAAGTTGGGGGGTCAAAATTTTTCATTTCCCACTTTGTTTGATTCTTACAGAGAATTGCTCTTAAAATTGTTTGAATAGAAATGTATTGTATAATTTATTTATATAAACATGGGAGGTGCAGAGGTGAAAGAACAACAGCAATTCTTTGGGAACTAAAATTTATGGCATTATATATTAGGTCAAATAGTATTTTAATTTCAGAACACTAACAACAGCCCCACAATTCGGGGAATAAGACATCGCCATTGAAACTATCCGAGACTGACGGAAAACGTCATTGTAAGTCTAATTTATTTAGTTTACTCAAATTTTCTCGTTGAGTGCCCCTGATAACTGCCCGCCCAACTGACTACCCGCTTGACTGACTGACTTTTATTGACTGTCCACAGAAACAACTGCTTCTCTTACCGACTGATCGACTGAATTTTCGACCAACCGACTGCATAGTCGCATAACTGACTGACAGACTGACTGACGGACGGAAAAAACCGGCTATCAAACAGGCTAACTGTGTTAACTGCCCCACATGTACAGACCAACTGCTTATCTTAGTGATTGATCAACTGGATTTCTGACTCACCGACTGGATCGCCATATACCTGAATGACTAGTACTGACAGACTGACTGCCTTAGAAACTGAATTAACTGCAAATGAATAGCCTACAGAACAAATGTTGCAGTGATTTTAAGTAACTAATGGAGCAACCGATTGTCTGGCGGACTCGAACTAAATGACCAAGTGACTGATTGAGCAGTTAACCGACCGACGGATCGAGTGACTTGTTGACTGATTAACCCACAAGTGTTTCATTACCTGACTGACTGATTTTAAACGGACTGTCTATCTGGCTAAAATATTGAAAGACCAGACCAACTCAACAAAGGACTGGCCGATGGACCTAAAACTGTCTATCTGACTGATTAAGAAATCACTCCCTGACTGACTAACTGATTGGCGGACTTGTTTACAAATCGATTAGCTTACGAATCGACTGATTAACCAAACAACTAACCGAATGACACACTGAAAGGCTAAGCGATTGACAAACTGATCGACTTTACGTCTGACTTTCTTGCTGTGCAGGAGTACCTTCACTCCCTAGCAAATTAGACTATTTACCAGTTATATCCAAACACGTAATTAAAATGAATACAACAATCAAAAGTGAGTTAAGAAGCACACAGAGCTTTAAACGGACAAATAACAGTGTAACACGACTGATAACCAACGAACCGACCGACTATAGCAAACCGATTTTCACGATCAACCTGTTTGAAAATGATTGTTACATTTGACAGACATAAGCTAATAAGATGGACTAACTTAGCGTCCACAATTGAAATAACCTGCTAGTAGCATTGCTTGTCTATTGGCTGAACTGAATATTTGAAAGACCGACGGAGGGACGGACAGACAGATACCTTAATGAACTAATTGACTAAGATGCGTCTCATGAATGTTTTCTGCTGAGTCACGAAATAAGTTGCGTTTTTTTCACTCGCGGTTTCCCGCGCTTGGCGGCGATAACCTGTATTTCCTAGTCCTGGTTTGTTGTTCAGTGGTGACTAGTGGTTTACATTTGTTGTCATTGGTGCGATGAGTGATTACCTTGGTGTTGATTTTACGACGAACAATATAATTGCAAACAGCTCGAGCTAAATAAGAGTTTCCCTGAATGACTGATATAACCTCATATCGGCAAGAGGAACAAGACGTTTACTAAACACACACACATTATATTTAGATTTATCCATGCCCTGAAGCAACACATTGACTTTACTAGCCACAAGCGACTGAGAGAAACACATTTATAGTTAATAACTGTTCTTAGAGACAGAAGTACTTACTTAACTACTGTCTTATCGGTCGCGTGATTTAACAGATTCAGTACTGAAGTGCTGACCGAGGCCAAAAATGAGATTTTTATAGCGTCACTGGTATATCAGCTGCAAAACAAACAAATTAGCAAATAAGCAGACAAGCACATAAAACACAGCCAAACAGCAAACAGAGAAACAAACAGATAAACAACCACATGCAGACAGACAGAGAAATCCGCAGACAAACACCTAGACAGTCAGCACAGCATATCGGACAGACAGACAGCCTGACAGACAAACAAACAAACAAACAAACACATAGCCATATACATAAAGACCACCTAGAGAGACAAACAGACAACGTCACTTTGACAGACAGACCGACAGACAGACAGAGAGACAGACAGACAGACAGACAGAAACAAACAAACACACAGCCATATACATAAAGACCACCTAGAGAGACAAACAGACAACGTCACTTTGACAGACAGACCGACAGACAGACAGAGAGACAGACAGACAGACAGACAGACAGAAACAAACAAACACACAGCCATATACATAAAGACCACCTAGAGAGACAACCAGACAACGTCACTTTGACAGACAGACAGACAGACAGACAGACAGAAACAAACAAACACACAGCCATATACATAAAGACCACCTAGAGAGACAAACAGACAACGTCACTTTGACAGACAGACCGACAGACAGACAGACAGAGAGACAGACAGACAGACAGACAGAAACAAACAAACACACAGCCATATACATAAAGACCACCTAGAGAGACAAACAGACAACGTCACTTTGACAGACAGACCGACAGACAGACAGAGAGACAGACAGACAGACAGACAGACAGACAGACAGACAGAAACAAACACACAGCCATATACATAAAGACCACCTAGAGAGACAAACAGACAACGACACCTTGACAGACAGACCGACAGACAGACAGAGAGACAGACAGACAGACAGAAACAAACAAACACACAGCCATATACATAAAGACCACCTAGAGAGACAAACAGACAACGACACCTTGACAGACAGACCGACAGACAGACAGAGAGACAGACAGACCGACAGACAGAAACAAACATCAACACTAACAGAACAACAGCGAGCCAGTTAGAGACAAGGTAACAGCTACAGACAAACACCTTAAAAGAGCGACAACTAGATAGACAGACAGACAAGACAAATTGACATTTACACACAGACAGTCACATACCAACATAATGACAGCAGTCGAACAGACAAGTAAACTGACAGACAGACAAGCAGACAACACCAAAACGGATAGAAAAACAGCCACAGTTATATACCTAGACATTAGACAAAAAGACCGGCTTACAGACAGAATGAAACCAGGAAAACCCAATACGGACTGACAAACAGTCAACGACATATAAATGCCAATAAGGCAGCTCAAAAGCAAAACAATTACAACACCAACAGCAATAACAACAGCAACACCACCAACGACAACAGCAATAACAACAACGAGAAAACTCCTGTTTTAACAATAGACATTTTTATTCAGCAAGGCATTTTGTTAGTATAATTAGTTTATATTTAGGTTTTTATATAGTTTTTCTGCAAATTACTCTTATTATTGCTAATTGTAATTAGTTTTAGCGTAGTTTTCGTTTTTGATTCTATAGTCATTGTAAATAGGTTTTTTATTTTCGTATTTACTGTAATGTCTGTAATGCGCATTTGATTATTCTTTTAGAAAATGCGCAATATAAATATTAAATATTATTATTAATATTATTATTATTATAGTGATGTATACAAAATGTCCCAACATCTAATGGTCCACTGTTGAAATAATGCAAAGAAGACTGACTGCATGAAAAACCAGTGACTGAATGTCTAAAAGGCTGACTGATCTAATGGCGGATTGACTGATTGACTAAATGACGTGCTGACTGATTGACTGACCTAATGAGTGACTGACCGACTACACGAATGAGTAATGAATGACAAAACGGCTGACCGACTACTAGCTGACTTAGTGACTACTGGCTGAGTAATGACTGTTTGAGTAACTGCCCCACGGACTGAGTAATTACTGATTGACTGAATGACCAGCTGACCAATGAATGATTGACTCTCTGACTGACCGACTGAGTAATGACTTACCAAATGACTGACCAACGGACAGACTGTTATGAGTCATGATTGATTAACTAACTTACTTACTGAATGAGTAATTAACTGATTCATGACTGACTGAGTGACATACTGTTTGATTGACTGACCAACTAAGCGACCGAGTAACGACTGGCCAAATGACTGACTGCTCGACCAAATTAGTAGCCGATCGACTGACCAACTGATTGGCTGAATGACAATCTGGCTGCCTTTACAAATGTCCGACCGATTACGTGACTTACTGAAGGATCTATCAACCACATGAAATGACTCACAGTCTGATTAACGGATTGACAGATTAACGGACTGATTGCTTTACTGACCAAACGATGGCATGACTAAATAAACATCCAATTCAATGATTGACTAACCCACGGACTGCCTAGATGACAATTTGCCTGTGTTAATGGCTGACATAATCAATGATTGCCTTACCATTCAAATTAGTGAGTGACCAATTGGTTTACGTTTTGACCAACCAACTTACGTGTGATTGAAAATGTTGCCAGTTGTCTCATTCATTGATGAATTAAGTGATTGACACTCCAACTGAAACATTCAACACTTTCAACCACTGATACGACAGACAGATGGAACGACTAGACGTTGTCACGTTTGTTAATACTATCAACAGAGTGGCAGAACTCCGTTAATACGATTGCGAACGGGTATTAAAATTATAATAGTATCAACAGGATAGTCGTGCCAAATGTTGTTTCCTTGCAAAAAAGAAGGAGGTATAAAAACAAAACCAGCAAAGCAAGGGAGCATGGAACATAAATAGAACTGAAATCGAAATCGCTTTGAAACAGGAAACAGAGACAAGGTTTTAAAATAGTTTTGACTTTTAAACAACCAGATACGACAAATTAACATATAACAAAATTATAGGCCACATGTGTCCCACGGATTTTCCTGGGTCGAGTCAACCCGGTGCTAAAATTGAGACATTGTAGCTTTGCTTAGACACAAAATGCTCTGACAACAGAAGAAGAAAACAAATTTTTTTGAAAGGAGAACAAATCATAATATGTTTTTAACGATTTTTCCTAGACACACGAGAAGAACTTGAAAAGAAGTTGGCCAAATTTTTCAGGCTGCAATCTATTTCCATGCGTCCTGGCCACCAGGAGCAATTAACACCTATAGTCTTAATCAGAGTATTTTTAAAAAACCTGGCCATTATTTTTAGCTTTCCATTCAGGGATACAAATGTTCATAGCTCACATAGTCCATTCAAGTGTCTATATCTATATCAAAAGCCCGGAGCGTGCAACCTCCATACTAAGCTCATGTCACGGCGTTTTTATAGACCAGGTTATTTTTAGACAGGTTTACAACTATTATTTCCCGCGGAATTTAAGTCTCGGTGCACATGAGTCCGCGTCCCTCCAAAAATAGCGGCCATAGATCGTTCTTTCTCCTTCTAAAATGCCAAATTCGTAACGCACAACGCAAAGCATAATACAAGGGTGACAGATCATTTGCAAAGCTTGTGATTGGTTAGAGGGGCTCCTTCGGGGATCTGAATTCGTGGGCAATGCAATTCAGTCTAAAAATATATCTATTTCTATATCGTCTTGAACCAAAGGGAAAAAGAACGCTACATGAAGAACTATAATTACCATACTTTTAATTAAAGAAAGCGTTACTCAATAGGCTACATTGTACGCAATATATCTTTGTACTGTAATAATTCAATTCATATGACTGTACTGTCCGACTATCTGTAAGAAAAGCGCTACATGGACGTCACTACAAGTTACTTTCCAGCCCAAAACAGCGTTATGTAATGCAGCTCTGTGCAATTTATCTTCATAAAAATGAAGTTATGTGACTACAATTACTATTTTAAGAGGCATTTATAAAATAAGCAATGCAATAAATCTTGTAAATTAGTAAATTCATGTCACCATGTTCTCTCTAACAAAACTCTCCTTATGACTACAATTCTATCACTATTTTGTAATCGTCTCTTTCTGCTATTATCAATTTCAGCCGAATTTAGCGTTACAGGCTATATAAGAAATCTTTGAAAAATAATGAGTTCTTGTGTCTAGGCTATTTGATACAAAAAAGATACGTACCACAAAAATGACACTATTAAATCGCCAATAGAAAGGTCTTATATTTTAAAAATAATGAATTTACTAATGCTGTCTTATTAAAGCAAACTATGCAACTCATCAAAATACGCCTAACGTTCAGGTTTCACAGCACATACAGAAACCTCTACTTCTCTTCTTTGACAAAATCAACTCTCATTTGCTTGTTCAAACAAAAGTTAAAATGTTTCATTGTGCTTCTCCTTTTTAGGAATCAGATTTACCCTAAACTGAATCACTTCACAAAAATGTTGCACTTCGTTTTACGTTCTTACTGTGTGAATTAAAAAACCGTGTAGACTTTTATTTCACTTTGATATGCCAATTTCGTAGCTACACATCGAGTGAGAACTCAGACATAATTAGCCTATAGTTATGTTACGGATTCTCACAATATTGTTTTAACACTACTGCAGTCCCAAACCTTAATCATTTTTGTTTTTGCTATCACCCGGCCGTCTGAGATCCATAATTACAAGTCTCAGTTGGCGCTCACGTTACGCGTTGAGAACGTGACTTTCCGTAACAAATCTGTTCGTTAATTACTTTTCTTGCTTATATTGATTATTAACTACAGTAAAGATTATAAAAAGACTATAAAATTTAGCCCTCAAAAGTAAAATAAATTTACGTTGAAAACCCGAAAGATTTCTTTTTTTAACTACTTGATAGGGATTTTGCAATCTTAATTACTTAAATACAGCAGATTGCGTTACAGGTAAAAGACCCAAACTAAGGAAGCAGCGCTTAAGACCCAGGCGAGGCTACCCATGCCCAGGTTTTGACATTTATTTTAGAGGTTTTTTGAGGTCTAAGGTATTTAGCCTTTTACCGTTGTTAGCTAAATCGCGAATTGTTTATTCTCTAAAAAGAACACACGTAGTAAAAATTTGGGAAAATCTAAAATTGATTGTTTGATTTATAATTTTGGCACATTCTGATTGGAATCGGTTCTGTCAACAGTTGCATACTCTGAAAGCAGCGTTTTTATTTCTGTGTTACTTATCTTTAGTTAACTGTAGAGCGTTTTCTGGGTTTCTGTTGCAGCACTGCCTCGTCAGTTTTCGTTCTTATAATTAATGGGCGACTACTTCAAGTCACAAAAATAAAATACAAAATTTGGAGTATTTGATTATATCTTTCATGCAATCTATGGATTGAATTCTGATCTTGTTGTTATCAGTTACAAATGCAGGAGAGTAATTTACTCTTTATACATCTTAACTGAGGGGAGTTTTCTTGGCTCTTCGTCGCAGAACAGCTTCACCAGGTGTTACCTCAGAGAAAGAGGCTCTGTTAATTTCTCTGTTACACATCTCAGCTGTAGGGCGTTTTTTTGGGTCTCCTTCCCAGCACTGCTTCATCAGGTCTTGCCATCGCAAAGGAGGGTTCTTGTAGCCTTCCTTGTGTTCAGGACGATTACCAGCATACACCCATCCAAAAAATTCCTGTAGCGTCATGTCTGCTGAGACGTCAGCAAAGGCAAGTTTCCCGTACCAAATCTCCCACATCATTATCCCCAGACTGAATATATCTGCTTTGCTGTCATACACTTCGGAATGAAACACTTCCGGTGCCATATAAGCAACGGTTCCCACGAAAGTGCCTGTGATATAATCCACTGGTTTAGCTAGGCCAACGTCAGCGATCTTCGCCGTGTTTTCTTCTGACAGCTTTAAAGTAGAAATAATAACTGCTTTTACTTCTTGAATTTTATTACTCTCACTTTCTTTATTACGTTTCTACCATGACTTTACTAACTAGAGATGGCGGCAGTGTGGCCGAGTGGTTAGGGCGCCGGACTTGTAATTTGAAGGTTCCCAGGTTCACGTCCCGCCCTGACCGACCTCGACTTTGAGTTGGAAGATAAGTACATCCCGGACGGTTTTCTTCGAAGCGACGTGAGAGTTAGATACGGAGAAACCTGACGTTTGCGACGGACGACCAACTGAACCAGCTGGTGAAAGCCAACTTGTGGGACGAATTCGAAAAGGGAGAACGAAACACAAGGCAACTATTAAGTGCCATTTCTCATCTCAATGGACCAAACCAGTAATTATGACTAATGACTGAACTCAGATTTTTTTGGATAACGCGCGTTAAGTCACAGGTAGCCCAAGCGTAATATAAGAGTTTGTATGGAAAATTGAACTGAGAATTCCTATCCAAAAATAAATGGACTTTAGAAGGTAACGCTCTTGAATAAAGAAGCTAAAATGTTACCTGGTGTTGTTTGCTGTCTTCCTGTGAGGTTTCAGCGCCTTTGGAGAGGTTTTTAATCTTCTACCCTAACAGTGTATAAGAGAAAGACAAGGTTGGAGAATGGAGCCCTATCGGCGATCGAACCTGCCTCGACAAACAGCTAAAAATTTACGCGAAAAAAGGCATGCACTTACATTTTGTCTCGCCGTACTCACAAAGTAGTGGTTTAAGTTCCCCTTTATGAAATCCAATGGAGTATACCTTGATTCTTCCCCGTATAAGACGACCGAAAAGTTCGAACACGAGTTCGAAAACCGCCGCCATTTATCCGTGACTCCGGAAAGTTGCCCAGTTCAACCGTTAAAACCTCGGCCGGCACTGGAAACGAGCGTCAAATGACAACCCCACCAGGAGAGGACAGGATATTTTTGAACATACAAACGTTCGGTGAAATATAAACTGTCCTCTCCCGGTGGGTTTTTATTTGACCCTCGTTCCCAGTGCCGGCCGAGGTTTTGCCGGTCGAACTGGGCAACTTTCCCGAGTCACGGATAAATGGCGGCGGTTTTCGATCTCGTGTTCGAACTTTTCGGTCGTCTTGTACAGGGAAGAATCAAGGTATACTCCATTGGATTTCAGAAAGGGGAACTTAAACCACTATTTTGTGACTACGGCGAGACAAAATGCAAGTGCATGCCTTTTTTCGCGTGAATATTGGAGCCGTTCTCGAGGCAGGTTCGATGGCTGATCTGACTCCATTCTCCAACCTTGTCTTTCTCTTATACACTATTAGGGTAGAAGATCTAAAACCTCTCCAAAGGCGCTAAACCTTCACAGGAGGACAAAATACAACACCAGGTAACATTTTATCTACTTTATTAAGCAGCTTTACCTTTTAAAAGCTTATTCATTTATCGATGGAAATTCTCAGTTCCATTTCTCATACAAACTCTAATATTACGCTTGGGCTACCTGTGGTTAAGTCAGTTAGACATCATATCGGAAATTCGTTGCTATAAATTGTAGGTCAGGTTAAGGTACAATTCCATAGAAATCAGATTCATTGCTTTACTGAATTGTAGCTTAGGTTAACAGACCCTTAACATACAATTGGATAGATTTCGGATTCATTCCTGTTAATTATAACTTAGATTAAAATTGGATAGATATGCTGTAAGTTGAAGTTTAAAGTACAATTCGATAGATACCCGATTCATTGCTGTAAATTGTAGTTTAAGAGCGAATGCACAGAAACATCGAGCAACGCGTGGCGACGGTCAGAAACTAACTTACCCTCATTTTGAGTTTATAGACAGGTATTAGTGGGTTTGCAAAGGTTTCAAGGTTTGTTTTTCAAAATACGGCTGAAATTCGGAAATATTTGAGAAAACCGATTTTGCGCTCTCGCTGCCAAAAAATAGCCAAATTAATTGCCAAAAATTACCATTCACGAAAACACCCTCGCCTAAGTAGAAAACGCAATATCATAGGGATTGGACACTTAATGTAAAAAGAACAGGTATTTTACAGTTTATTTATGCCTGGTGTTCGGTTCTCGAGGGTACTTCTGACAGCGAGATACCTCTTCTTTGAGGGAGATATGACAGCAGCCCTAGAAAAACGAGTCTCAACCTATAATTACAAACTGATTTTTCGGTATGTGGCCATTCTCCAATCGAGCTCTTTTGCAGGTTACAGAGTGTTCAAATACTCTTCTTATACGACATCTAAAAATTAGTTTGGGTTTTTCAGCAAGCGTTTCACACGACGCCAACGGAATCTGAGAAGTTTTTGTAAACATTTGAACTAATTAGCATATCATTGTGTTGTTGACCTTCATTTAGGAATTCACATGTGAACGAAAAACTCAGAAATAATCGTTCCAAAATCAGCTTCCCAGTTAAAAAGGATGACGTAGTTTCGAGTACAGTAGAGCAGTTGTCCATCTGATGCTGTAGTTTGTCATTTCGTAGAGTAGCGAAGACAAAGTTAGCGGAAAGCGGTCCGGCCAGGGGGGGCTGGCAGCTACCTTTGATCTTGCCGCTTTTGGCCTCTACGTGATTGCCCCAGTAAAGAAATCTGTCAATCATTCGAAAACCCTAACGAGCATGCGCGAAGTGCAACGAAGTCTCGCGCGAACTACTGGAGAATGTGTGTTTTTTTGTTCGTGGCGACTCGATTGTGGAAAAGGAATTCGTTTTTTGTTAATGTTTATTTGCTGTTAGTATTTCTGGCGACGGTACAGCGTTTGGGCACCACATTTCTCTAACTTCTGGATCTGTGTACACTCCTGCTGTGTATTATGTCAAGAACATGAGCGTGATGGTTGTGTTATCGAAAACATAAACGTTCGCGGTGTCAACAGCCACTTGACCTGGGAAATGGCATTAAAGTTGCAGCTTTCGACCTTCCATTTCGATCCATTTCTGTTTCTGAGACCATCAAAATCGATGGAATGAAGGACCAGCTTTATTTTAGGTTAGTAGAGCAGTCAATATTGAATATGCAAGTGACAAGTTTCGGCCTGAGATTTTCCCAGTTGAGTGTTGAACAAACTACGCTCAAATTATAACTATATTCTAGCAGGTGATTGTGGATTTCGTCATCTCAGGAGGATTTATAAGAATCTTTTTACTGTGGAAACTGTGGAATCTTCCACCCAGCAAAGCGAAAAGAGGAGATTTCGATTGCGAGTCTTCTTTAAGCCTGTTTCACAATGAAGACACAAAATCGAATGCGAAGGCTTAGAATGGATTAAAAATGGGCTTGAACTTTCACATGCACTTGTCTCAAGTTTTTTGCGTCTTATTTACAGCTGTAAGCGTAATTACGTGTAAAACACCACGTTTGTTTTATGGAATTCTTCTTTTTTTGGCTTGAGTGTTTCTTGGTGGCAGTTGTTTCTGCAAATATATTGGTTGGTTGCAGTTACAAGAAAAATAAGAACATTTGAGATGATAGAATTTTGCAACTGGAAAGGATAGCTTATAAAGGACAACCAACAAAAGAAGAATGCTTAACCTTACAAACAGAGCTGTCTGAGGTTTGCTTGTTTTGATAAGAGAACTTAAAGAATTGGCAAAGTAAATACACCTAGGTTTAGGAAAACTCCCTAGTTCCATATATTGTACTGACATGCTAAGTTTAATTCAATGGAAAATGCAATGAACTATCACATTTCCAAGCATTTTCCCACATTACGCATGCAACTGTCCAATGAGAAGGTTTATAAACATTTGCTAGGGTAATCTGAAAAGACTGAAGGATTTGCAATTATATGATTTTTTTGTCTTTTGCCTGTAGCCTGTACAAGAAGCTTAATTCAAAGGAAAGACATTCAGGCCCATTTTTCTTAGGTGTCAGTGAAAAATTTGTAGTTTAAGTTCAGTAACACCAGGTGAACTATGCAATAATGGAGTATTAGACAATGCAAAAGTTCTAAACTGTCCCTTCTGTTAAAAGAGCAATTGACTTTTGCTCACACCCTTTCAGACATTTGTACTTCTGATGAGGAAACAGTTCCAATTGCCAAGGAGAATTCAGTTTTTTTGAAGGTGGGTACATATGAAATAAATCAGGTGTGAACTGCCTGATGTAACAAATGTGGCCATAAAGGGCTTGCAGTTTTTAAATGTTTTCAACTTGAGCAGTTGAAAAGGCAAATTTGATCCTGGTCGAGACTGAATTTTTTCAAGTTTGCTTTTTCAACTGCTCAAGTTGAATGCATTTAACTGTGAGGATCATTATTTCAGAACTGTTACCAATAAGGTAGGGGAAAACAGGTCAAAACAGTGTTGTATTGCTGGGTGTCAAAACGAGGCTGGCATGCATTCAGTAACTGTTTATAAAGGAGATGTGAAATAACCCCAGAATGGCTGATCAACCATGGTTGCTCTAAGTGTGCAACAGTCCTTTTGAAGTGTTTTCCGAAAATTAAGGATTAACATAGCTGTCCATATATATGTCATCAGTCGAAGTCCCTGTACAACCAAAACCTTTGCCCAAAACATTTTTGTCAACATGCATCTTGGATAACCAATGCCTGCCAGATCCAAAGTGATGGTGTGTTTGCCAGAGTATCTTTACTTTACAGACTGTCGGAACCTTTGCAAACTCCACCCCAAATGATTGTTTTGTTTGCAAAAGCTGTTCAATATCAATTGCACTGTCAAGAAAAATTCAAGTCCCTTCAGAATTCAAATGCCAATTTTCCACAAACCCATTCATGGTGAAATATATGAAGCCAAGGTCACCAAGTAAATATGTGAAATGACTGGCTGAAGTATTGCTGTCAGTTGAGCAACCTGGCCCCTTTAAGTTTCAGTTCTCACCCCACAGGTGTGATAGACAAAATCTAAATGAAAAATTATTTCACCTTTTTCTCCAAAATAATGAGCTTTATTATCAGGTATACCTACACACTGTAGGCAATATCTGTGACTCACGTGGTGAAGTCAAAAAGCAAAGTGTTGTAAACATCACCTCTCAGCTTTTCACCATTTAAGGACTGTGGACTGTAAGGTAGTAACATAAGTTGGGCAAAACAGAAAATAATTTGGATCAACAAAACCTCCACAATTAATTGTTGACTCCTCCTGGGTAGTTCCTATGAAGAAAGAAAAATCTACAGTGTACGTAAATGAAACAAGGATAAAGTCTCGAGCGACAATTCTTAGTGAAAGAGGAGAGCGAATCTGGCCGCTGTGAAATGTGTTAGAAAATGCTTCAAACCTCGTAAAATCAGTACCAGAAAAAGCAGAAAGGGCAACCAAATCAGATAGACACAAAGGTAAAAAAAAGCGATCGAAACCTTCCCTTGAATGTTTAAACTTGGAATAACGGAAATAATGCTGAACCAACACAAACGCGCGTACACCAAATAACGGCTCATTCGGCTAATTCTCCTTCCTCGCCACCGCCATGTTTGTTTGGAATAAAATTAGTTCACAGTCCTACTCGGCCAAATTTCTTTACTGGGGCGATCATGTAAACTCGGTTCCAGACCTCGCTGCCAGCCCCCCCTGGGTCCGGCATTGAATTACCAAACACGCTGCATTGCACAGTACTACGTAGTATTTCATAAATTGTGATAAATCTAATCATCGCTTGTTTCTGATAGGAATGCCCTCCCATGAAAACCAAGGACTTAAAATTTGAAAAGAAATTCTCCAGAAATTCCAAATATTTTCAACTTACGAGGACCGTTTAAAGAACGTACACGAGCAGAAGCGTATCATCCTGACAGGAGTCAGTGTCACGACTTGCTACTGTGATGCGTGACACTCCTGATAAAAAGTTGTCACTGACATAACACGTGATATGAAATTCTCGCCTTTTCGATCTTGACCAAGAATATCACTCCTTACATTAGAAAATTGTGTTTGCTTACTTTTGCATGTAAAAGAAATATAATTTTCACTTTTTTTTTTGTATTTCACAGTAAAAGCCCAACGCTGTCACTTTCACTTTTGTGACAGGTTCTCCTCCAGCTCCCCTTTCCACGCAACAAAAAGGATAAGTTACTCATGCAGTCCGGTGTTTTTCCACGTAATGCTAAAGTTTGACATTTTGATGAAGAGTAAAGGCAATAACCGGTCTGCAGTGCAGACAAGTGCACATATTTAGAAATGGTGACATAATCATTTTTTGTGAGGGTGGGTGGGTGGGTGGGGGAAGAAGTAAATATAGTTTCGGCTCGAAAACCCTTTTGCACCATTGCAGTGCGTAGACATCGTACAAATTGAATTAAAAAAATCTTATTAGCCTTTTAACTTATGATGGAAAAGCCATTTACAAAATTTCCCGATTTGTAGCATACAGAAGCGGCAAGATAGCACTTTACAGTGTTGGGTAGTGGATCCGATGTCTTTCACCCATGCTACAGGCTCACCCAGGTTCACCTATTTTAGCTAAGTATTTTAAAAATTATTAGAATTTTACAAACGTTCCCGATTTGTAGAATATAGAAGTGGCAGATAACACACATACTTTTAAATGTGCAAATTTTGCAGCTTTAATCCTGGGAATTAAATCGAGTATGAAAAGAATGCTCTCTCTCCGTTAAGGTAATGTCAGGTGTCCATTTTACAGTTGATCCACGTCACGCGTGAACGGAAACCTCAGCACGTGATCCGAGTCTTCAAATAAACAAGCTACTTTCAGTGACATAACAGAGATCACAAGGGAAATATTGAAGATCTCATTGAAATTTCCGAAAATGGCTTCTATCTTTGTAGAAGCAAGGGGTTGTGACGGGACAAATCTTTGTTTTATCGAGAGACCGCGTTATTTTCTGGGTTCGCTTCTCGTCAGTGGTTCAAAAACGTTTTAGACGACCAGAAGGAGGTGAAATTATGTCAATTATTTTGCTGACGCGTGATTCCTGTTTCAACCGAACGAGAACAAACCTTGGAGCTGAACGCTTGTGTAAGAACGGTAGCTCCGAAGGAAGTGGACGAAAACCAAGATACATCTGCCGTGTCAAGCAATTACTGATGACAGTTTTTCCTAGTTGCCAGGTTGATTAAAGACAAAGCCGACGCTTCGTCCACAGTTAACCAAAGAATGTGAGTTGTTTGTATGGAGCTGAAATTCGATCCAAAATGTAAATGGTCAGTATTCCGTGCAAAATACCTAAAGGTTTTTCAAACTCTATTTTGATTTTTAGGTATTTTCCACGGAAAACTGCCGATTATTTTCAATCGAATTTCAGCTCCAGACAAACTCTCATATTACGCTTTGGTGACCTGTGCTTCGTCTATTGCATAACCTACTGCTCAACAATCTTTCGCGATTTTCCCATCCATATATCCTAGGTTTCGCTAGTTTGAACAATTCAATAGATTCTACATGCAACGTCGTCTGAAAGTTTAGAAGGATAACTTCGTCCCCCTTGACTGAACGCCTCACATGTACTGAACGTTTTATGATGTCGAATGATACAATAAACAGTGAATAAACAGCGCCAGGAGTTGCACGAGCTGCTGTGGAGATCGCTTTCGGTCCGTGTCCAGTCAAATAACGATCAACTATTCGTCTTCTCGTTTCCTTGTGGAGAGGCCTACATGGCCTGTTCTTCCGACCTAAGGCATTAACATAACCAGGTCTGAACATTTCGAAAAATCTGTGACGGATTCGAAATCTCCTTTCGATTTTCGAAATCCCTCTCTGAATCTCAAGAAACACAAGGCGAATGCCCAAATATGGAGAACGTGACTCGTCACGTTGTTTTGAATTTTAGAGTTTCCGTTCACGCGTGACGTGGATCAACTGTAAATTAATCAATTAAAGATACTGCAGTGGATAGTGGCTGAGGTATTGGTATTGGCTGAGGTATTGTTTTTAACTGCACTGATAAGGCATGGCCGGATATATGCAGTAATCAGTTAGAAATGTGCATGTTAATCATCCAAGCCTTAACTAAAAGACGCACAGGTAACAACAGAAGCGAGTTGCGTCGATGGGAGCTCAGGTGAAATCGTCTTTTCTTTATACAGTTTAAACTCAATTGTAGACTGGAGTGGAAAATTATTTTGTCCTCACATCTTGGCCTTTTCTTGCAGAGGTGCTAAAAGCAATAACAAAATCCAGCAACAGTACCAGTCAGTCTTTTCTAAGTAGGATTCCATGGCATCGTAGGTGTTTGTCAAGCTGAAATACGGGTTGAACTGTCACGTGATGTCAAAAAATTGGATTTATCAACTGAGTAGAGAAGTTGAAAGCTGACGTTTCGAGTTTTAGCCCTTCCTCAGACCGTCGGCCACTTCCCCTGAGCTACCGTATTGCTTCTAGACTTCCGAGATCCTCAGGGAGAAAAAGGTTCGTGTGTCCGGAAATTCGGCGAAGATCAGCGCAGATATAAGAGTTCATCTCAATCAATCGAAGGTAATGACATTGAGAATGCTGCTTAATTTGTTAACGCAGTGAAATAGGTATGCCTGGCTTTAACGTCACGTTGTAAGAAATGGCAGCCCCAATTCTTCTATTCTTGTTAACTATCTGATGATGTCTGCACGGTATTTAGTGTCAAATATGGCGACGTCTCCATTACAACCTGGAAGGGCTTTGGAACTGGACCTGGCAAAACCATCAACTAAGCAAATCTACACATAACAACACTGCTCTGATTCCAAGACTATCAAGTACGATAACTGAGGAACTATGGATAACCTTCAATAACCATTCTCAACAATAGCGTCTTCGTATTACATCAAATTCCTGTTTTCTCTTGTTAAAACAATCCCTTTTTTTGAATCTCTTGTATAAAAATCGCCAATGGACAGAAGCAACAAAAGGTGAATTGAATTTACCAACACAGAATTCAATCCAGTCACCTAAGCAATTCAAACATTGCACCATAGCAGATCTCTAATTAGGTAATCCGGAAATCGACTGTTCTTATCGACTGTGTATGCTTCACAATCGAACACAAGCATAATCACGATATGCTATTGACATAAATATTCTAAGAGCATATCGCTGTTTGCTGTGATCTAACGCTTTTTCTGTTAACTTTTACTGCAACATATTGAACGCTACTGAGCGTGAAATCATTGATAAAAGACACGAGTTATCACTCTAATCAGCAGGAACCCCATTACCCTAGTTATTTCACACATCACCGATTAAAAATAACGAAAACGTCTCCGACAAGACCCGAAAACACACCAAAGTTGCTCTCTTGAGAATACCGAACGTCACACGAACAACACCGAAACAACACGACTGGTTCACGAAAATAACGACTCTAAGGTGCCTATGAGTTCACATGTACATAATCTCTTTATAGCAACCACGAGATAAAAAGTCGAGGCTACTCGGATGGGGACTGACACTAGCTACACGCGCGTGAAATGTCGATTTTTAAAATTCACCAATCTAGCGACCCAAACGTAACAAAACAGCCCATAACAAAATACACACCACAAAAATCCCTTGGCAACAATGCCAGATTTGTACATAGAGGATATTACACGGCGGTGCGAAGATATGAATTTTATTTTCGAGTGGTAAAAGCAATATTTTACGGACGAGCGCAGCAAGTGAGTAAAATATTGCCTCTTACCACGAGAAAATAAAATTCATATCTTCAAACCACCGTGTAATTTTCTTTTTATTATATGGACAAGAGTATTTTTGCACAAACAACAGTGTAAGTCTGTAAGAGCCGGAAATGACGTCATCAATATCCTCACTAGTGAGGATGTGGACTGATATGCCACTCGAGTCCCAGACGTAGTTTTGTATGAACTTTACGAGTGGTCTATTTATTTTCCACTAAAACACTCTTGTCTATATAATAAATGCAGTTAAAGGACCCCTCTTGACAATAAGCGTCCACCCCAAGGCCATGACTCCACCCAGAGTGAGTACGAAAACCGGAAATCGCCGACGCTGATATGGCGTTCAGAGACTGAAAGGGAGAGGTTCTTCTAAACGTCCAACCTTTCCAGTTACTGTAAAGAATGATTCTCCCTCTAGCAAATTAGTCAGTACATTCTGCAGTAAATTTCATGATCTAATCGTAAATTTAATTATCCCATAATAAACACATATGATTTAGGATTAATACTATTAAAAACGAACTTCAAGAGCATTTTTGGTCTTTGTTTTGAGCCCCCCCCCTCTCATTGCATAACACCCGACCGTGGGCAAAATACCATGAGCCCCCTCCCCCCTCCTCCACCACCACCAACCAAAAAGCGCTGATAACTAAAACAAGACATTTTTAGTCTCAAAATTAACCACATTATGACAATTGTCTGATAAGAAAACTACTGATTAGTTTATTGAGAATAAACTAAATAGAAAAGAAATAAGAAAAAAGAAATAAGGGGACATGCATTAGCAACTATGACTGTGAGAGGCGAGCGTCTTTCACAGAATAACAAACCTGCATCTGACGATGAGGAAAGTGAGGAAGATGACACTGTTGTTTTAGGTGAAACATGGTGCACTGACAGCCGAAGGAACGTCGAGTGATAGCGACAGTGTGGGTGTTAATGACAGCGATAGTAGTGAGACTCAACTTTCATCATCACCAGTTAAAAGAAGGTGGACGGAGTGTCACAAGTTTTGCTTTCCGTTGAGTTTTGTACAAGTTGGCACATTTTGAGGCCGTCTAGCTTCACCACCAATTGTAATATAAACTTAAGAACACAGACTCTCGAGGCTCCTGTTGGTATCCCATTAATATAATTCTAAATAAAAAATTAATAAGCGCGTGGTGGGACAATGGGAAGAGTGAAATGCGCGGTCTCCCTCCTTCTCTTTCCCCGTCCCCGCCTCTTAGTGACGCACAGAGATCTCTGCGGAGAAGAGAGGGACACGAAACTATAAATAAATGTTCTGAGAAAGCAACATCAGTGTGAGTTTATTATTCATTGACATCGACTGCTATTTATAAGCTCCAGCTATACTAGGACTTCATTTACAGATCCTTCTGCTAAATATGAGTAAACTGATGGTGGCGGTTTTTATGGAATATTTTATGGCGCCCCCTTATACCTTCTTTCACATCGGCAGAAATTTTCGATAGCCCCCCCCCCAAAACCTGACAGGAAAAAATCATACCCCCCCCGAAAATCGCCATAGCTCCCCTCTACATAAATTTGGAACCCTCCCTAAGCTATTCACATCTAACTGTGAAAGCCCGGCCAGATTGAGACTGCAAGAAAAATGTTCCTTTTAAAAGTTAGCAAAATATAATAAGTGAAAATAAAAGGTAATCTTGCTTAGTGTTGTGATCTTGAAAATCTTATGCCGTATAGGTACGATATTCGTTACAGCCATACGTCGGGAGCGTCACACATTCATACGGAGAAGTCGTGACCCTTGACCGATGATGTTTTTTTATCTTACAACTGTGTTAACTGTGCCAACTTTTGTCTTCTTTGCCACGAAATGCCAGACTGAAGAATCAGATGGACAGGAATTCATTCTAAAGTAAGTCATTCTTTTTAAGCGGAGAAGTGATTTTGGAGCAATAACTTCGACTAAAACAAGAGTTTTTCGGCTCAGCATGAATGCCAGCAACATGCTAATTAGTACAAATTTTCCTGAACGCTGTCAGATTTCGTTGACGTTTTATGAAGCGCTCGCTTAAAAACCCAAACTAATTTTTAAATGTCGTGTAAGAAGAATATTTGGACACTTTATAGTCCACAAATGAACCTGATTGAAGAATGGCCACATATCGAAAATTAAGTTTGCAATTATAATGTATATCTTGGTTTAGTGTGATTGTTTTCAAATCTTCTTGGATTATCGTGTTTTCAGTTCTAGTTGTGCCAAGTACCTTCCAGAACCGAAATACAGGCATAGATAAAGTGCTTATCACTTCTTCTTTTAAAATTACGTGCCTAATGTCAAATGTTATTGAGGGTTTTTATTTTGCGAGGGCGTTTTCGTGAATGTTATTTTTTTCTAATTAATTCCGCTGTTTTTTTTGCCAGCGAGAGTGCGAAATCGATTTCCTCAATTATTTCCTAATTTCAGTTGTATTTTCAAAAATAGACCCCGAAACCTTAAAAATCTCGTCGAAATCTATGTACAAAGTGAAAATGAAGGTAGGTTTGGGTTTTGACTGTGGCCGCGATTTTATTATTTTGCTCGATATTTCTGTGCATTCGCTCTTATGGTTCTTAACGAAATTGTAGCTTAAGGTTAAGCAACGGGAATTCGTTGCTGTACACTCTGTACTAAGGTTATTGTGTTCAATTTGCTATTGTAATATTGTAGTTCTAGTAAGTTAACAATAAATGCAGTCGTAATTGTGTACTAAATTATTTGTGTTTTCTTGATTCCTTACCGACGAGTACGAAAATATACTGTATTGTTTATAACTAGGAACTCGTTGCTACAAATCTGTTTCTGTTTCAATTTCTTGGTCTATCCCTCGATTCATAGAACTGAAAATCCTTTGTCCTCTAACAATAGGTTACGATGTTATGCTACACGCAACACTTTAACATCTTACTTTTTGAAAAAAAAACGCTCCTGGCCTCAAAATTGGCACTCCTCTATTCACAAGTTGGCACATAGCCCCTTTGATTTTTCTTTCCATTCTCATCCACAGAGCCGCTTGGCCCTCTTAGCCGCCGGCGACTGGGCACGAGCGCCCTTGGTCCTCGTGCCGGTCGCCGCCGGTTAAGAGGGCCAAGCGGCTCTGGGGACGAGAATGTTCTCTTTCGTGACTTTTTTCTTGGTCACTAGCCCCAGACTCCCGGTTTTCGCTCGGACATACAAATATTCGTCGTAAACTTCAGTGACCGTAACATATTTTGCATCCTGAGGGGAGGGAAAACAACGACGGGGTCTAATGCCCCTGGGGTCTTCTTTTTGTGGTCACTTGCCTCAGAGGTCCGGTTTTCGCTCGGCCAAACAACTTTCGGTCAACATAAGCATTATCTTGAGTGACCGTAATATATTTTCCACCCTAAGGGGAGGGAGAACAACGGCGAGGTATAATGCCCCTTCTTGTTTATCTTTGTTTGGTGACGTCTAAATCTCGGATAGAGATTGATATTTTCTAATTCTCGAATGGCTTATACATTGACTACTGCTTCTGGATTTAAAACTCAACCCACTTTTGTCATGTTTGGCTTGCCATATGAAGAGCCCTAGTTTTAAAATTAGCAAATGATAGGCCGAAGACAGTCACTCATAGACCAATCCAAGACATTTATAACAAATAAAGGGTTTAAATGACAATAAAAAGCTAACATTAGCTAGTTTCATACCAAGATGTTTTCCAGTTTGAGGTCTCGGTGGGCAATTCTCTTTTCATGCAGAAAAGCCAGAGCATCAGTGATCTCGTTCAGCCATTGACAAGCTTCTTTCAGGACAGCGGAATCTTCGTATTTTCCAGGAACGGATTTGGGGCGTCGAAGAATGTAACTCCTCAAGTCTTCTCTGCACTTTTCCATAACCAAGATCATTCTTGCGGTGTCTTTAAGCAGTGATGTGCCATAAAACTTAACAATATTGGGATGGTCTAATTTTCTGATGAACAAAGAGGGAATTAAATATCAATCACAAAAATATTTGCACTGTAAACATAGCCATGCGATGCGTGCAGAACCAACAAAGTTTTTGTATCTCGTCGCAATTTTCTCTATACACTGTTATTTTGTTTCACAATATTGCTTAATTTTAAAATGGAGTATTGTTTTCATTAAGAAAACATACACACATCTCCACCCTCTTCGAATATTCTCCTTCCCCCCCCTTCCCCGCACTAAAGGTGAACGTACACAAACGCTTATCCGTTTAAACAGCCTAAGCAGTTTGTTGACTGCTCGTTTTCCGTTTGAACATCCTGACAAAGCGTTTGTCGAGGTAAAGCGTTTCTTTAACCGTTCGAGATTTAATCAGCCGTTACAAAAGTTCCATTCATACCGTTCGAAAAACGGAAATAGCTTCTGCTCTTGCAGACCAATCGAAACTGAAATCGAAACTGGAATGAAACTGTGGAAACGAATTTTCCACCAAGCGAAATGTCATGATTAATTGTCAAAGTGCACGTTCGTGGCCCGCTCAGGGGAAAACGTAAACAAACGTTTCAGTCGTTTCTAATGCGAGCTAATACAGTCATACCAGCTGAACTCACTGAATTCTCAGTCTTTTTATTCCGTTCAAGAAATTAACTGTAAAATTTTCCAAGATAAAAAGTCCAAAAGCCAAAATAAACTACGTGCACTCTTCTTTGAGAGACAAAACAAACTGTACCGGATGTCTGATGTTATCTTGGAACATATCTCGCCTAAATCTTTTAATTTATTTTACCACTTCATTTTTCCAGCAAAACAGGAATTCTCGAAGAAAAAGGGTGCGTATGTATTTTCATCAAGATATTAGTCTTTCAACACAGCTGATAGAGAGCAAACTTCTCTTCACAGCCTCGAGAACTATTTATTACCTTACAAAATCTCCTTAAGCCTTAAAGTGCACCTAACCCCAAAATAACTCTTTACACCTGTTCGAAAAGCACTGTGCCTCTTTTATGAAATCCCCGTCAGTCTTGACTTTTTATAGGCTGTAAAAGTTACGAAATCTAGCGATCACCTGTTACACAACCGAGCTAGTGAGGGGCATGGGTCTATTCCTGATTTGACATCACAAACTGATTTGCATCTCCTTAAGTCTTTACAAACATGCATGCAAAGCAGTTTGTGACGTCAAATCAGGAATAGACCCATGCCCCTTCTGACTCGGTCGTGCGATAAAAGATGGTTAGTTTTTCGTAAGTTTTGGAGCCCTTAAAAAAATCAAAAACTTCAAATAACGGCGAAATGTTTTTAAAATAGGTGCAAAGTTTTATAATAGCGAAAGAAATATTTTGGGTTAAGTGCACTTTAAGTGTTTAAGTGTCTTTAAATTTGCCGTCGAATTTCTGAATCTCTATGACTTGTTGTAAAATATTTTCCACTTCCAAAACACGATTTCAATTTCGTTGCTGTTCAGTGACTTCACTGGTAACATCAACAGGGCGTGACCGACTTCGTAACCATGTTGTGACTGGGAAAAAAATTTGGATGCAAATCGTAGCACTGAAGACCTATAGCCAGTTGTTGCTGACAGGGAAATTGACCACCCAATCAGTTAAGTGTTGTCCACACTTAAGAACACAGGCCGAAATACCGAGTCATTCAATCCACTAATAAAAAACACTAAAGCACTTTTCAGCGCCTTTCTGTCATGCCTTTGATCCTTCCAATAGTACAATGCGAGACTTGCCTTACACGCATCGAAACCTCTATCCTCTTGCTCCAAAATAAAATAAAGAGTAGGATAAAGCATGAATTTAAATACTAAGACAAGCTTCTCACCTTAAATTTTTCACTTCTTGTAAGATCAAGTGTGCATTACTGGTATTGAGCTCTTTTCTGCACACCTTCAATGCCACAGCTTGGACAGGTCCATGTTGTCTCATCACCCCTTGGTACACAGTACCAAACGCGCCACTGCCAAGGCGGGAAGACTTGTCTTCTTTCCATATTAAATCCTCACTTTCGATGTCATTGGCAAAAAATTCTTTTATGCCAAATAATGCCAGATTTCCTCTTAGTTTACTCCCCTCATCTATCAACGGTTTGTAGGCACGTTGAACCTCAAACTTCGAGCGCGTTTCAGCTTTGAGGTCTTCATAAAGCTTCTTGTCCGCCTGGATCATCTCTGGGATATCAGCTTCAATTTTCTTCTTGAGGAGTTCAGCTTCTTTTAACTCATTCTTCACGAACTGCGTTAGTTTGTCTTTATGTTTGAAAGCAGCGAGATAATCTGCGGATGTTTCTGCCATGAAAGCTCTTGGGTCTCGTTCGTACTTTCTTGTCGTATTCCAGTTGCTTACTTCCGAAGCAACAGTTGCACCAACACTCATCACAGCAATCAGACCACGGGCGCGTAATCCAGTAAAAGCGAAGGCTGCAGCGTTAAGACCAATACTAGCAGCAACACCAACAATGGTAAGAACTGAGTTCCAGAAGTTATTAGGTGCACCAGGGGGGTCATCTGTGACATCACTTTGGAGATTCAGCAACTGGACTCTAACTGAATTGAAATGGTGCTCAAAGTATCTCAGCAGGGATTCATGAGCAGTTGCAAATACCCTGTTATCCTCTTCCCATTTCTCAATGAGTTTGAGCAAACGGTTTTTTAACAGGTTTGTGATCTGGTCTCGTGTCTGCTCCCAAGACTGCTTTACCTTTGGAACTTGGTCCGTGGTCCATGAAGTAAAGTGTGCTTTAACAGCTGCCAAGGAGAGAAACTCGGTAAGCTGCTCCACAACGCCATCGACACGACACTTCCATTCTTCATTGAGGTTGTCAATTACTTTGTCTTGGTCTTTTTCAATGGCTTCCAAGCGGTGAAGAACACGCACCATTTTCCTTTCCGCCTCTTCCCCCTCGATGGAAACCTTCTTTACAATCGACTTTGCTTGAAAGATGATCCTCGAAAGAAGATCATAAGGCCATCTAAAACAAAGCAAAACAAAAAAGAAAACAAACAATTAAAAAAAACATATATCAATTTGCTCAGAGGGACGTTCCAGCTAGATGACTAAATGATCGCTAGGGTGGCACCGGTGGAGGCTCTAGTTCCTACACTTGACGAATTGGTTAAAATGGAGAGGCCCGCAAAGAGCAGTCCGTGATCTTCAAGGACGACATTTAAACGTTGGGCCATGCCCTCCACCCTGTAAAATGTTACTGACAGCCGAAACCAGGATCATACCTTCCCACCGAATGATATCCTGGGGACACAAAGCTAAATTATATTCATTCTCTTTAAAACCGTTGACCGGGGAACGTCACAAAGATAACGTTACACATAGATGACGTTTTCTCCAAGTATTGCGTATTAAGAATTACAAAATGGAATGTTTGTTGTATGTACGAACACGAAAAATGCTCCCAGTTCGTAGTGAAAACGGATCGGTACAAGCCAGGAAATATTGAATTCTTCGGGATAACAGCAGTACAGACTATCCTGCACTTTGGAGAACCCAGAGATGACGATCCTGAGGTGAATAGTAGAAGAAGAGTATATCAAGAGGGGCAGCTGACAGCTTGAAGAGATGGCAGCCGGTCAATAAATGAATGCCCCAATAAATGAATGAATTCAGCTAGTATTGATTAGGAAGCTGGTTATCGGTAGTTCTAGAGGGAGAGTTTAAGACATCATTGGACCGAAAGCACCAAGAGTGAAACCGTTTAAGTTCTTGGCACCATGACGAGAATCAGTTGGGCATTAAAGGTACCAACTTTTCTCATTACCGACAGTGACGTAAAATTAAGTGGAAATCATCTTTTGAGCAAGACCTGCATATGTCACTCCAAGAAGGGAAGCACGTGCAGGCTCTGATCGTCATCTGGCTGTTATGAAAAGCGAAGAACTCGAGAAGGCGCTACAACTTTAGGTAACTAACGATGGACAATAAAAAAGAAAGGTGTTCTGTTGCTAAGAAACCACTTAGAGCAGCTGATATACTGAAAACACGTACGGCCGAAGGATTGATAAACACAGCGATGCAGAACTGAAGGAAAATAACTAAACCACTCTGCAGAGGACACAAGAAGGCTAGTGCTTATATCAACTAAACTGCAAAGAAAAGAGACTTCTGGTGATGTAATGAGGTAGATACCGCCTGCAATTAACCAACCAACAATCTTGCAGCCAGGGCTAGAGGAACCTCCGATCAGTGAGGGCAGATGAAGAAAGGCGGAAGGCAGATCTTTATAAGCCATTCGTAACCTCCTCAACACGATCTGGCGGTTGCCAAAGAAAAGAGATACGACCCACTGTTAGGACTTAAGAAGGAACCTTAAAGGAACAAAAAAAAGGACGAGGGAGCACAGAGGTGAAGATTTGGTTAGATACATTGGTTAAACGAGAAAACGATTAGAGTCATATGGAAAGGCTCTACGGGGAGTCAGATCAAGTAAGTCACCATGGAACAAAACAATTTTTACATTTGACAGCGTTCTATGTTCAACTATTTTCGGTTCGTCATAAAAATGTTGTCTTAACCGGTCAGCCATCCAGTTTCAACTTGTCAATCTTTGAACTACAAACAAACTACGCAAACGTTGTTGTGTGTGCATGCGCAAATTTTGTTAGTATTCCACTAGTGATTGGCTATTTTGTTTGATTGAAATGACCAAATAAGACTACAGTACCCAGCGGGCTTGATCCCAATGACCTTTACCTCCAATGAAATTCCAGCCTGGATTTAATACTCCTCAAGACCACTGACCCTATACCGTTCATCAAAGATAAAAAGCCTTCGGTGATGTGACCGTAGTTTAGAGCTTTTATGGCTTTCGTAGTTGACATGTAGATGATCTGTGACTGTGGATCCAGGTCAATCGAGCGCAATTTGGTGGTCACATAATCCTTCACATTTTCGACATCATTCACTGGTACTTGGTCCCACTTGTTGCACACATATAAACTACATTTTTTTCCTCCAAGTGGCGTAACCTTTTCCTGTAAAGTTTCAGGCTGCAAGTCAAGAAAAGCGTTAATGAGTTTGCACATTTCGATTTTTTTCTTTTAAATCCTACGTCTTTAGGATCAGAATCCTTGAGGTTGTTGTTTCTTATGCAAATAAGGGGGATTGACATTTCAACCTCACTGGGAATAAGAAATGTATTGGGAAAAGAAAATGAATTCTAGTAACAGTAGTGAAATGACGCCAAAGTGAAAAGGTATTTCATCAAGTATAAGAAGTGCATGCCATGCACATGACATATCATCAGTGAATTGATATCAAAGGGTAACTACAAATGAATTTTAAAATTAATACCTTGCAGCTTATAAATAATATTTGATCATCACTCACTGTCTTTTTTTGAACTGCTACGGCGATTGCACAATCAATGACGTAGATGAAGGCAAAGGCATTAGGCAGATATTTCATCACCATCTCGTCCATCCATGGAGATTCTCCAAATCCAGGACTGTCAACAATCACAATACCCTTCTAAAATTCAGAATTGAAAGGCACGTCATTTTAATAAGATTTTACTGTTAGATCAGTAAAATATTGTTAATGGAACGTGACACTCATTCTCAGTGAGCCTTTCATGGCGCGTTCGCTATCAAAAGAACTACTATGCAGTTGGGATCCCAAGGTCAATAAAATCAATAGCTCCGTTGTAGCTAGACCTACAACATTATGGCTTTGTTTCTAGTTAGCACTTTCGTACGTTTTATTGCATTGGTCGATAGCATTAAGGACCTATTCATAACTAAGATAGTACACGCGTAAGGCCAAGCTGTTGTATAGTACACCGTTAACTACTGGCTACGTTAGCAGACACTGTCTAGATATAAAGGCTTAAGCAACCTGTTCAAGGTTCAATTTGTAATTCTCTTGTGCAGTGCAGCCAGTGTTTTGTCAATTTAGCAAACATTTTTCCCTCCCTCCCTCCCTTTGGAGATGGGTTGGCTATGTTATTTGTGCTTCAATAAACTAGGGTCACTCCTGCGTGGTGCGGTTAAGTCTGCGCAGCGACTTCCCCCAAGCTTGTCGGCTTCGTTGCCTTTATGCATCGCCTGCTAACCAATACTCTTGTCCGATCCAGCACGTGCTGTCTAGCATTCAGCTCGTAGTGCTGGGGAGATAAGTGAGGTGTTTTTGTCACGCAAATCGGAAGTCGCATAGACTAACCAACTGCAAGGCAGTGTTCCCCTCAATATCGCCATCCTGAGAGTGTTTTACTTTGTTTCGCGTGTCACGCGCTTATTTATAGCCTATTGCAGTTGCGCTACGTTCCTAAGGAACAGTGACATTAACACTTATTTAGTAATATTTTAGCTGTTAGTTATACTGTAATGCGCATTTGAACACTCTATGGAAAGTGCGCACTCGAAATAAATAAATTGGTATTAGTATTATCATTACTATTATTATTAGAATTATTGTGTTTAGGAACACTGCACCAGCGGTAATCATAGTACCACATAAGACAAAGATAATTTCAATGGACTATTTAAAGTCTCTTTAAAAGATAGTTTAGTTTGCTAAATAGTTGGTGTCTTCTGTATCTGTCCGTGCGTAACAATAACATACAGAGTGAAGATGTTTATGTTGTTCCTCTATTTTTTTTGCAATTCTACTAAAATGATATCCAGTTAAGCTACAACAGTTAAGCGAATTTCTGAGCGGGTTGTGCCATGTGTTTTTAATTTGCCACCTGCCGCCACGCACAGCAGAATACGAGTGTTTTTTCTCATATTTTCGTGACTACGATTGGACGAATTTTTATGTTAATCAAGAGAGGATAATATGCTCATGATTTATGCGTAAATATCATGTTTACATTACCTGCAGAAGATCGTAAGGCCAAAATAGTTCAATCTTTTCGAAAATCGACTCCTCCTGCCTGTTTTTCTGGTGGACATAAGACGAGATTTGCTGATGGTAGCTTTCCTCAGATGATACTTTCGGGTGCTCCAGTGTGATGGTCCTTGTTGGCCTCCCCGTTTCAGGATCCTTGTCTTTAAAATGTGCCACAATTTTACGTTCTTCTCCAAACTTTAGTTCACATATAGTGGAAGTTGTACCAAGGAAGCTATATGGAAGAATCTCCTCTCCTAAGATAAGATTAATCAAACTGCTTTTTCCAGAGGACGTGTCACCTATGAATGTAAGTAATGTAAATAGATCATTGTTATGTAATTGATTTGTCTGTATTCAAATCGTCTCAGTACCCGATTATAATTTTAACTAATGTTAATGCTATCCGGTAGGGTACAATACTGTAAGTAACGTTCAAAGTATTGTATTGATTGTAGCAATGTTTTTAAGTATTGTATTGTAATGTTGGTGATTGTGGTGCATCAATAAAAAAAAAACTGAAGGAAAAAAATGAATGCGTTAAAGCGACTTAGGTTAGAATCAGTGCAATTGCCAGCTTCTTAGTGTTTTTCAAGCAGACTATTACAAAACTTTCCGACATGACGACTACCTCTTTTTCTTACCTCGCCTCTCCCTCACCACGTAAAAAACGAAAAGGTCTGGGGACGAGTACGTGAACAACCGAAGAGAAACTTTTTTGGTCTGTAGCATCTGATAAATGTTCACAAATAAGATAAATTCTTTTCTTCTTGTGTACTATGCAAACAGTTTCCCCAGTACTGACAGCTGAGTTCTGTCATCCTTTTATGAACTCTGCGATGCCTTTCCATTTTTCAGCAGAGTAGATTTATCAAAAAGGTTGCTACAGGCAAGAAAACTGTAATCAGATATCCTAAAATGCTGCTTGATGGTAAATCTTTTATTATTTACCTGTCACAAGAAGGAAGTATTCCTTTTGCGTCAATTGCTGTATGTGCTGTTTCATATTCTCTTCAACATCGCCTGCATACGTACGAACCAAAGCTAACATGTTTTCGTCCAATCTCCCGAGAAAGGTATGGACTTGGCTGTAAAAGTCCAGCAGGACTTGTCTTTTAAAAGCATCTTCTTCTTTTGCTTTTGACAAGATGGAAAAGGCCTAAAGAGGGCAAAAACGTTGTCTATGTCATGAAAAAGAACTTTGAAGAAAATAAGAAAAAATCACGTTTAGAGCAAGTAAACCATGAGTTATGGGAAAGATGGAGGACAGGAGTTCGAAACGAGAGGTGTATAAAGCAAACAGCACTGAAGTACGACTACATTTACACTTAGTTCTTTTGCCTTGTGTCTTTGATTTCCACACCATCAAGTCTGCATATAACCCTGTTTCCCTCCGTTTCTCGAGTGAGTTTGATACACCCACTGAGTCATCCCCACTACTTTGAAAACCCACTAAGTCCCAGTTCTACGCTGCTAATTGAAACCCCCCTCTGAACCCTTGCCTGCGTAGCAGGCGTCAGTGAGGAAAGGGAAAGGAAGCGAGAACGCGGGAGAACATGGGGGTATGGGGGCTAGGGACGGGGGAACGCCCCATTTTTTAATTTCTGCGACAGCCAGCGGCCGCAAAATTTTGATTGGTTAATTTTAGACAGTAAGTCCCATGGGAATTGATCATGACGTAATTCCATTGGAAGATTGAACTTGGTTGCAGCAGAGGCAGGTTGCAAAATTGTCTTGAAACCAGAGCGAGAAACGGCAGTGAGAGCTCTTCTAAAGGGAAGAGACATTATAGCGATTTTGCCAACGAGGTATGGTCCTAGAAAGAAGAGATTCGTCCTTGTCAGAGAAGATTTCAAAACGCATTGCACCGTTTTGCACGTTAATTCAACGGTGGTGTAAATATCCCGTAAGCGAATTGAAAACTTGCTTATTGAGAACTATAAATCAGAAGAAGAAGCCTAAAGAAACACTTGACATCTTAAACAGTAAAATTTTTCAGAGAACTAAAGGCCAAGAAATTATTCTTTAAGGACAGACGGTTGTTTTAAAGAGAGATCTGCCGTTGCAAGACATCACTCAAGCTGTAGACTTTGTAGGGAATCCATGGTATAAAAGTAAATTGCATTTTTGATTGTAAATTTGTACCGAAATATTTTTTAATTGATCGATTCTTCACATTCCTTATGGCTTTCGCGTAATTTTTGAGAAACGTGCAGTTCCGTGAATAAAAATGTATCACGATTCTTCATCTTCCCTAGAAGCGAAAATTGAACGCGTTTTGTTTTCAGAAGCAAAGAGGGGTTTATCTTAAATCTTTTAGTTAGAAAAGCTTCATGTCTCTTTTATTCAAAAATAAGCGCAATTGAGTGTTGTTCAATGTAAGCTGTTCTTTGGTTCGAAAAAAAGTCTCATCGTAACTTTATTTTTAAGCTTCATTGACAAACACTGAATTGTCCAGGAAATTCCTACCTGAGGTCAGTCATGCAGAAATGCACGCGCCTGTTTTTGATTGGTGGTTGTATTGACAGTTAACTTAATTGGATTACCTGAAAATCTGTGGGCGGAGATGAAAAAATGGGGTCTTTGTAGCTGGCGTTCCCTCGTTCCTATCCCCCAGACCCCCATTTTTTCTCCTGCGTTCTCGCTCCCCTTCCTGAACCCCTAAAACCACTGAGTGAGAAACGCTTGGGCCGTTGCTAAGAGGTCTCGTCCATTGGCTAATCATAGGGCCGAAAAAACAATTTCTTTTGGTTTTCAAAGTCGTCTTCAGCTGGTAAGAGCCAAAAGCACTTTCTAGTTCCGCGACAGAATCTATCAGTTGCACGACGACCTTCCATATATGGAAGTCCAACGTGCACGCTCGTTATGACCTGGCAACGATGACCACCCACTATGACTGGGTGGTTTTTCAAAATAGCGGGCTGTTTAGCGGGTGTGTCAAACTCACTTAAGTAACAGATGGAAACAGCTAGGGATATATGCAGAAGGCGATGTGGAAATCGAAGACACAAGTGAACAGAACTCAAATTAGGGTAATAATATTATTGAAGTGTCGAAACTGTTTGCTGGAAACACTTTCAATCAGAAGTAAAAGACTGGAACTCCATTGTATGCCGTAGCTCATGGGGGGTCCGAGGCTATTTATTGGAGTCGAGGCTCCCTTTTACAAATCAAGCTTCGGCACGCAAGCCAAGGCTAGCTCTAAAAGCGGGAACGGAGAACGGATGAACAGGGAACGAGGAATGGGGAACGGGGAATCTCTAAAATAGGGAATCTCTAAAATGGGGAATCTCTAAAATAGGGAATCTCTAAAATGGGGAATCTCTAAAATAGGGAATCTCTGTAATGGGAAATCTCTAAAATAGGGGTTCTCTAAAATAGAGAATCTCTGTTATGGGAAATCTCTAAGATAGGGGTTCTCTAAAGTAGGAATCTCTAAAATGAGGAATCTCTAAAATAGGGAATCTCTAAAACGGGGAATCTCTAAAATAGGGTATCTCTAAAACGGGGAATCTCTAAAATATAAAATCTCTAAAATAGGGAATCTCTAAAATGGGGAATCTCTAAAATAGGGAATCTCTAAAACGGGGAATCTCTAAAAAAGGGAATCTCTAAAACGGGGAATCTCTAAAATAGGGAATCTCTGTAATGGGAAATCTCTAAAATAGGGGCTCTCTAAAATGGGGAATCTCTAAAATGCGGAATCTCTAAAATAGGGAATCTCTAAAACGGGGAATCTCTAAAATAGGGAATCTCTAAAACGGGGAATCTCTAAAATGGGGAATCTCTAAAACAGGGAATCTCTAAAATAGGGAATCTCTGAAATGGCTAACTTCCAAATCATAGCATCGCCTGGCATACGGTCCACGCGACTGAAATTGAAATTGACCAATCAGAGCTCAGTACGCGGGGCAAACTGAGTTTTCCTACGTCATAAGGAGAGAGGACCCCGGGAACGAGGTTGTCGCCTGTTCAGTCGAGCATCGTGTTCGTGTACGTTCATTTACCAGCAATGTCAGCAATGCCAAGAACACCAGTGATTCTAGTTAGATTTACATTTATATATATGAATGCAGGCAAACAAGTGCTTATCTCAATGCAGTTGTAGTTTTGTGAAAGTCAGTTGTCCCATTTTCTACGTTTAATCATTAAAGAAATTTCGTAATTAAGCGATCTGATGTAAGCTTAAAAAATTACAGTTCAGGGCGTAGTCTTTTAAGATTTTTTCGTTAAAGTTCGTCTTTTGAGCAATTCTCATTTCACAACTGGTTTACATTTTATCCCAAAATTAGATAGTGTGACTATTTTAGACTGGGTCGGTGTTGTTTTCTCAGTCCAGTTTAGTATTCGTCACCGCACATTGGGTTGTTTCGACTGATTGCTAATTTAATTATCCAAAAAACTGAAGAGTCGCTCTGTCTTCAAGTTTATAGTCTTAGTGTAAAGCTTTATATGTTTTTTCAGTTGTGGAACATTTTATCAGCTCCCTGTATTGTTATATTTTTCAGCTTCCTCGCTTGAAGTGAATGCCATTTCTGTCCTAATTTAGAGACTAAAATAAATTAGAATCGCCGATTCAGTGAGTTTAGTGTAGCATTGTTTTGGTGTTTGTTTTGTTTTTAACCTCTAAGCCATTTCAGCGTGTCTCTAGTTAGAGATCGAAATAAAAAAGTTATTCAAGTAACTGTAAGTGAAACAGTTCTCGGTCTAAAGCTATTTTGTCCAAAAAGAGACACTTAAAGCTTCCGAAAAATAGTTTAGGGCGAAGAAGTTGTGCCATTTTCCCTCCATAATTGTGCTTGGAAGCTTCAGAAAAGCTTTCTCGGGTGACTTTTCCCAGTAAACGGCCTGATGCCTGGGCGATATTGATTATTTTAGCAAAGTTGTTTAATGAATGACAGAACTAAACAGCCAGTGGGCATGCGAATCAGTAAAAAACGCATACCAGTACGTATTTAGATTGGAAAGTCTGTCGAGTCGCTGCCGGGAGTAACTGAAGTGAGTTCATTTATTTTTTACGTAATAGGGCAACTGTAGTTTCACGAGTACCCTTCTTGACCTTAATTAGCTTTTCAAAGAATGCTGCAAAAAGAACTGTCGGTGAACGTCTTGCTGAAGTCTTATTTTTGAAGGAAAATAAGTCGACTTTACAGTTTCCTCAGCGGTCCGCATTGTGTTTTGGCGTTTATGTTTTCCCTTGTTGTTTTTCATCATTAAATATGAGCAAGCAACCTACTGAGAAAAATGGACGAGAAAAATCACTTTGCAACGAATTTAAATTGAGCAGAAATTCCAACAGCGTCACTAAGACACAAATCAAAATTGTTCCGGAGTACCTGATTTCTTAATACGACAAAAAACTGTGTAGAAATAGAATCAGTTAAGCAGCTAGCGTTTTGTTTTCAATTAATTTCTTTCATCGTCACTTCGATCGCAAAAAAAAAAAATACAAGCGGTATGTTTTAGTCAGGAAGACTTTCTACTCCGAAATATCAAGACAAGACATAAAAGAAAACACAGTAAAATGAGAGAGAAGCATTTAATAAAAACTGTCACACATTCATGGCGAGTCAGTACGAAAATCAAGAAGCAATCTAAACAAGAACCGAACAAACTAGCAAGAAAGAAGGAAGGGCGACATTTTTTTCGCTATACCACACAAAGTTGACTCTGGTTTACCTGCACTCGTTGTAGCTCTCTGTTCCAAAAGCTCCAAATGTTCTGACACAAATCGGATGCTATCTAAAAGAAGTTGAATCGCTTCCCAGAAGTTTGATTGTTTTTACCATTCCGTCCGCAATCTCTAAACCGGCTGAGAACAACTGCGTTTTGTGCCTTGCCTTTAACAAACTAAGATGATGAATTCTGACGTTTCTCACTACAGTAATCCTGTTTCTGAGCTGCATAGAAATAACCTGTTCAAGTTCAAATTATGTCTTCAGTTCGATTAAACAAGCACATGATGACAGAAACCGTTGTACGAACGGATTACAATCTTGCTCCGCTTCAACTCCCGCAGCCAATGTGGTGAAATCGTACAGCTTCAGTCCACTGTGAACGATGCTTATAACAATGTTTCAAGAAAAACCGAACATAAACATATACCACATTTAAGAGCCAAAAATTAGTACATTTTTTCCCCAAAACCTGTGCGACTTCGTTCACTTCGGTTCGGAGCAGTTTCATTTTGATTCATTCAGCTTTGGAAAGAAACGCTGCACACTTAGCAAACTTTTGGCGCCTTTTTCGTTCAGTCATGTGACCGATTCTTGTCCCTTTTTTATCTCTTGCTCATTTTTTCTTTCTGTCTTGATATTGATTGAGTTTTAAATAAAACAATTATTCTACTCGGAATTGCTGGATATCGAATAACTATAACCAACTCGCCGCTATGCACCTCGTTGGTTATCTATCATTGCAAAAACCTTACGCTGGACGTAACAGCTAACTGCAGACGTTAAAATAGTGACTTTGACTGGAGTAAACGTCTGGCGTTATAAGTTTATACAACTCGCCGACCAACTCGCCCCCGTTGCTTTCGTGCCCTCTAGCTCGAGTTGGAAACTAGACAATTAGAAAATGACATGATGTAATCCATATCGGAATGTACCCAATGTTATGATGACGGATGATGACGTAGGAAAACTCGGTTTTCACTGCCGCTAGCACTGCGGGCGCAAGCTCCGTATGCCAGGCGGTTCTTTGGAAGCTCAGCTCAGTGGGGTCAAAAGGTCAAGGTCGCGCACTATGAGTGTTAGATTTCGATGACTTTGTAGGTTTCTGGTATTCATGGCTGGCAGGCTAGCTGTTGATGTACGATCGGATCTCAGACGTCCCTTGAGAAGGGTTTTTTTAAGCTCCCATCACGGACCATTAATTTCACTCCGCGGTTTAAAAAAAAAAACCACGCGATCACAAGTCAATTTAGTGTTGCAAATTCCACTGAGTTAACAAATTGCGGGAAAAGAGTTGCTTACATTCAAATTTTTCGAGGGACATTTTTGCGAAATTCGATTAACCCCGCAGACATAGTCTACGCCTTTCAATAGCGCGTATTGACCGAACTGAACATCACAACCCAACTGATATTCGCTGTTTTTTACTTCCAGTAATCATAAATACATCGACCACCAGCTAGGCTTAGATAAATTCTGCCGGCAGAATTTCGAGCAGAATAAGCAATTTTTGTGGCGAGCATTCTGCCAGCAGAATAAGGCATTTTCGAGCAGAATTTGAGCAGAATAATAAACGGAAAATCAGTGACACATGATATGCATAACAGTTGTAAGAAAAAGTGAAAACTAAATACAAAACAAATGGAAAATACCTTGTAATTAATGTGATTATTAGCTAAAACGCACTCACATGATTCACTGTTTCGTCTAATATTAGTGATCTAAAGTAAGATGAATTACAATTTTGCTACGCATAATGAATATGTAATTGGTATTTAGGGGTTAGGCCCAGGCATATTTGCGAAAATTCATAAGGCCCCGAAGGGCCGCTAATTTTTCGGGGACCGAGCAGAATTCGAGCAGAATAAGGGTGTCTGAGCAGAATTTCGAGCAGAATAAGCGACTTTTACGAGCACTGCCGGCAGGCAGAATAAGCCATTTTACGAGCAGAATTTATCCAAGCCTACAACCAGCGAACCATGAAAACGAGATACCCACAAAGTGCTATTGATCGCACCATTCATACACCACGAACTTGACCTTTTGACCCCTCTGGGCTGAGCTTCGAAAGGACTGCTGCAATAATTTTTTGTTTTGGAGGTTCCCCGTTTTAGAGATTCCCTATTTTAGAGATTCCCCGTTTTAGAGATTCCCTATTTTAGAGATTCCCCGTTTTAGAGATTTTATATTTTAGAGATTCTCCATTTTAGAGATTCCCTATTTTAGAGATTCCCCGTTTTAGAGATTCCCTGTTGTAGAGACTTTATATTTTAGAGATTCCCCGTTTTAGAGATTCCCCGTTTTAGAGATTCCCTATTTTAGAGATTCCCTATTTTAGAGATTCTCCGTTCCCCGTTCCTCAATTCCCCGTTCCCGCTTTTAGAGATAGCCAAAAAAGAATCTTCCAATTATATAAAGCTTTAATTAAATCAAATGGCAAACAAACTAAAAAGTTAAAAAATACAAGCGCTATAAGAAAACCGTGTCTTTCTCTTTTTTAACCAAGAAAGCACGATGACCAAGGTTTACTTTGAGCACGTTTCTTCAAATTCGTCTGTATAGAAATTTCTGCACAGTTGAAATAATGAAGGTGGCATCTATCATTAGACGGGTACAGGTAGTGTGGTCCTGGGTACCGTCTTTGGCTTACATTTATTTGGAGGTTTTAGTATCAGTTACATCCTCGGAGACCCAGAGGCAGATAATGGGGCGAGGGAAAGTCGGAATGGGCGAAGAAATGTTAGGGCTTCTCCGTTTGCCCTTGACTTTTCTCCGCCCGTTCCGACTCCCTCGCCCCACTATCTGCCCCTGGGTCTCCGAGGATGGTATGGTTGCCTCTTGTTCATTTCTCCTGTTTCAGGTTTTCTGCTACTAGTTATAACAAGCGGGATTTCTGGTCACTTTTTTCTCTTTTTCTCGATTAAATTCCGAACCTCGAATAACGCCGAGTTCAAATAAATACTGGGTATACACAGTCAAATTTGAAATCCCCCCCCCCCTCCCCCGCCTCCAGCGTTAAATCGAGGGCCGGCGTTTATTTGAGGTCCGGCATTTATCTGAATGGGAACGTTAGTGCAACTGATTCTCATCGATAATAATTTGCATTTGAAATCTAGCTCATATAAAGAGGGAACAAAAACGCTGGAATCTACACTAGGTTAATTTTGTTAAATCAATACACTTAACGGTGAAAACAAACGTATGTGTTGAATAAAATGCCTAAGGCTTGATTTACAAGCCTTAGAGAAACCATTAACTCCGGGCGTCTAGCTCGAGATCAACGTCACTCAAACATACACGGGTAACCAAATTTAATAAACTTCTGCCACTTATTACTGCATCGGCTAAATACTGAAAATGCAATGGCTGAAGGAGAATTCATGTACGTGGCTTGCTATGAAATTTTTGCGGGGGTTTTCATTTTTGCGATATGCATTTTTTGCATTTTAAGAAACAGACCACGAAAAATTTCTTTATAATACGCAATAAACGCCCCCAACCACAAATCGAGAAAATACGACGTTTCCGAACGTACTTGACTTGAAACAAACTTCTTTAAGCAAACCTCATGCTGCGTTCACTGAAAGGGAAAAAATAAGAAAAAAGAAAGAAAGACCTTGCTCTTCGTTATACTAGTATTGAGGAACGAGATAAAGGACCCGGCATACTCAATCGAACGTTCGGAAATCGAACTCAATCGAACTAAATCAAACACAATCCAATGAATTGAGATCGATTGTGTTCGGTAAATAAATTCGCTTGAACAAAGGTCATGTCATGTACTGTGGTCTGACTGCCCGCTTGGTTACTGTGGGCAAGTTCTGGCAAACCTACACATAAAGCAAGCCCATCGAAAGCAAATTTTTCTCGTCCTTTTTTCCTGATTATTCAATAAGAAAAGTAAACTGTCCACGGCAGTAAATTGAAGAACAAATTAGAACAAAGCTATGGTTATTCCCGTGTATTAACGGATTCCGCAACCAGTTCGCGTTGAGGTTGACCTAATTGTCCACGCTCATTTACAACTCAAAAAGCACGGCCTTTTTAACCGACGAAGTCGAGTTAGAGCAGTCGTGTCAAGAGGGTCGACTGGTTTGGTCGGTCAAAATACGTCGTGTAAGGCTCACAAGGTGTGTATTTCGCTATGGCCCACGGGATGGGATGACGTATTCTGCAGTTAAGCCCATCGATTAGTACACACACGCACGCACGATAGGACAAGGGTCCACATAAAAAGTATCGTAGGTATAGAAGGACACTTCCGCCGAGCAGTGTTGGTTTTGACCGGACTGAAATATCTGTGCAATACTAGTGAAAGAAAGGAAGGAGGACTGATAATAACAGGAGGTGAAGTCCAGTGGCACTGTTGATGCTGGTGGGACCAAAGGGTTGCTGAGACATCGTAAGGATAGAATCGTTCTCAGTAAAGGTTATGAAAGGAAAATTCTGGTGTATGTTGTTGTGGTTATGTTTATTACTTGAAAATGTCTAGCTGCCAACGTTAAGAAAGGTTATTGGCAGGTGGGAAATGAATTACGACACGAGGCTGGATCTTCTTGGATAGTATACTATAAGCGGCACAGAAGGATCTACCAGTTAGTGTTTTTAATTTTTCTGCTTTACTTTTGATTTTGAACCGATTTGTTCGATTTTAGAGTTCGAGACACTGACTTGCTGACTGCGGAAGAGGAAACCAGATTTAACGATTACGTCATAAGACATGCTTTAACGTGTTTGAGATATAGCGACGACTTCGCTTTTTACTAATTTCTCCAGATCGATAATCATGTTTGTATAGTGCCATATTCACAACAGTATATAAATGCTTCGCTTACAATTCTTGATAACGGCATGTTCAGTTGTGGACAAAATATATCTTTAAATTTTAATTTTAATTCAACAAAATATTCAAAGCGATAAGACAGATGAGCCGAGTCATCCGATTTTAAACATTACGTCATTCGGTAACGCAAAAGACAAAATACTGTCACAATTTTCGTCACGCCGGTTAGCACGTTAAGATTCTGATGATATGTTTGTCTTTATCGATAATCATGTTTTTATAGTGCCCTATTCACAACAGTATATAAATACATTGCTCACAACTCTTGGTAAAAGCATGTTCAGTTGTGGACAAATGTATATCAACATTTAATTTTTTGGTTTAATTCAACAAAATAAAATATTCAAAGCGATAAGACAGATGAGCTGAGCCATCAGATTTTAAACATAACGTCATTCGGTAACGCAAAGGGCAAAATACTGTCACAATTTTCGTTACGTCAGTTAGCACGTTGAACCAAGTAAGAACATTTGTCGAGGGTGGAGTGGGTCAAACCGACTGGTAAATGCCTATGATGCGCTTTCTTGTAACCTGTACGATAGAGCATAGCAATCATTTATTTCGTATTTGCATTCACAATTTGGCTTAAGGAGCCCTTGACATGATTAAAGGAAACTGTGCACAAAGCGTGGTTCCCAGGTATGGGGAAAAGTTTAATTCTTTTGGGCTGTTGCGGTGCCCATACTGATCAATCGTGAAGATGTGGTTACTTTTATATTGGGAAATTTGTCGCAAATGCGTCTGTTTTCAGAATTTTTTTTCCGGGTTTTGAGGAAGACCGACCAAAAGACAGCGAAAAATGATCTTGAGTGAAGAATGTATAGTCTGTGGAGCTATGTTTAGTGAGGAGAGGGTGAATAATTCAGTTGACCTCCTTTCCAGAGTATTGGTCGCCTTTTCAGTTGGTCAAATTTAAGCGTTAGTTACAGTTACACACTTTTACTGCAACTTGCTGTTACAGATGCTTGCATGTTATTGAAGCTGCAGTCACGCACGGCTCACTTGCTTTCTTTTCGAGACGAACCAACACTTCGTTGGTTCTGCACGCATTGCGGGCCTATGTTTCTTTAAAACTTGGAAATCTTCGCCCTCCTTCACGTCAAAGCGGCACTCTTGGTATCTTAAGCCATTTTCCGGGATTTCTGCGGTTACGAAAAACACGTGTTATACTGAAGTAACTCGAGCCTCCAAAAACTTGTTAGGCGGCCGCATAAAATGGAAGTTGCATTCCTTTTGCATTCCTTTCGTCGTTCGTCGTCGTGGTCGTCGTCCGTCACTGGAACTTAGTCCTCTTGGTGTGGCGCGGCCAACAGAGACTATCTCCGAATGAAAAACAAAATTAACCAACAAAATAGACTAAAAACTATTTACATCAATCAGTAATTGCACACTCATTTAAAACAAATTTTCAATATTTTCTAAGAATAAAATTAAAACTATTTACATTTAAGAGCAGCGACACGTGTAGAAAAGAGGCCTCAGGAAGTTGCGACGACCCCTGGACTATTTCCGAGACTATGTTCTCACCTGAACTGAACTTACAAGCGCTGAGAAATATTGTTGGCGACTGTAGCGAAAAACATAACCGTTTCTGACTACATGTATATTGTTTTGATTGTTATGGTTGAGCGAACTTTGAACGTTTCAATGAAAGTCGCTTTTGTTATTTCTCATAGACATTTAGACATATCCGATTTTAGCCGGACATTTTAGCTTGTAGCAATGATGACCTTCTCGTCGAATGATTGATTTAGATTTCTCATCTCAACTTGGGGAGGGATATAGTGTCCTTAGTATAGCGTTACCGATAAACGTAGTTAATTTGTATTTCTTGCACGTGATTCGCATTATATTTCCTTTATATCTCTTATGTTATCGATACTATAAGTTAGTGCTAAGGTCACACATTCGAGACCGAGGATGCAACGCGAATAAATTCTTCAGAATACCCAAAATATCTTTCTCGATAGTGTCACAACATTAGTCAAAATATTGCTTCAAATAGTCACTCTTTTGGTCACATAGATTCACGTGCTGGGCCTCCTTGGAATTTTAAGAAGCGGGCAGAGTTACCATCGGCCGCCTGTAAATTCTTCAGAATTTCTTGTTATTCATGATTTCCAATGCAAAAAATCAAGAGTTCGGAAATCAAACCTTCGATTGAGTTCGATTGTCCGGCAATTTTTTTGTGTGAGTTCGATTTCGATTATAATTCAGTTCGATTGGGTTCGATTAACTGCCGGGCAAGAAGTAATTTGAAGCCACACACACCAGTCTCGGGGTTTTGTAAGAGGCACTGATGATATGATATCACACGATTACATAAAATTTCCAACGCAACATTAGTTTTGATTAAAGTAGTTTTTTTGAAGTGTGTTTTAGTTGTTCTCTGACTCACAGGGGCTGGTACAGAATGTGGACAGAGGCTAAACTCGTGTTCATTTGTCAGGATTGGATTCTTAATAAGGCCTAGACAACAGCGTCGGAGAGGTCAAGCGTTTGCTTTCCGGCATCATGAAACGCTTCAAATAAACGTTCCGACCTTATTCTCGCATTTATGTGTGTTGCAACATTCAGAATATTAGTGTTTTTCGACTAAAAGCTCTCTCAACCATCGAGCATGGTTTACGGCAGTTTTCTCCAAAGCGAATGTGTTGAAAGGTTTCCAAATACCGTGAGAGGGCGGATTAGTTTACCTTTGTCATCCTAGATCATGTTTCCTGCTCGGTGTTCCGAGAAAGACAAACGAAGTAAAGATGATTTCAGGTTGTTTCGAAATAGTGAATTAATAGTTTTACTTCTTTTATCATAATTGAACAATGTTTTATTTGAAACCAATTTGACTCCGAAAATCAAGCAAGGTTAGACATGACATGACGCCCAATTTTGGAAACACGGGAACTTCCGCCCTCAGTCAGGTTTTTGGTGTAAATCATCTCTGTAGTTCTAATGAATTGATAAATTCCTACCTTTCCTTCAATCCAGCTGGGTATCTTATCTGCGTCTAGCTGTAATGTAGTTCTCACTCGATCTTTCATCTCCTCCAGCGTTTTTAGTCCTTTGGACGAAACTTCAAGTACTCTCATCGCTTCAACCATTTCCGAAATATCGTCGATTTCATCCATGTTTTTGGTCTTCCAAAGAGCCATTTTGCTTGAGATCACTGCTAAAGCTTAGATGTTGAAATTGTAAAAAGCTAAGCGGAAAGGAGCGCTATTTCACGGAACAGGCATTCCTCCGTCATCATCTTTGAACGGAGAAACAAACAACGACGCCCAGTCGGTGCTAAAACGTATAGAGATTCCCGGAAAATGTCTAAGTAACTTCACCCCCCCCGGGGGGGGGGTATTCCCGTCACTTTAGGATAGGTGTGTGCCGCCAAGGTTCTCAAACCCTGACCCTGTTTAAGGGTAGAAATTCGAGAATTGATACCCTAACCAAGAAATGGCACCCTATTTAAGGGAAACAAGATAACTCACGTACAGCAACACAAGCTATAAACTTCCTTTTAAAATCTCTTTGTTAAACTTTATAACGTGTATTCGGGCGTGTAGTACAGTTTTAACAGACCATATATTTTTCGTTTTGCGCGCTGAGTTGGATACTGCAATTGCGTGACCCTATCTAAGGAACATCTAAGGATCACCTAGCCTCCCACGCAGTCGTTTTTAGGGGAGTCGTATTACCCTCATCCCCACAAACGCCTGCTTACCCGAGGGCAACATTCCTTTCCGCCGCTTAGCCAATCGCATTGTACCTACTTATAGCTGGTAGGTTGACCTTGACCGCAGGACGCTTTCGCGGGAACACATGCAGATAAACAGACGCGCGGTATAAGTTTTAAAATGTACAGTAAAAGGTCATCTCAAAATCGTTCTTGAATGCAGGGATAACTAAGTCTCCTAAGCTTTCAAATGGCAAGTTAAACTTCAAAATCGGTGCTTAGATTTTGATGAAATAATTTTATTTATGTGCTCGATAAACCCTGATTAGGCGTAATATTTACGATATCGTGTTGCAATCCCACGCGGCACTAAATTTGTCCAAAAGCATTAAATCACTGATTAAATGCGGGGATAATTATAACTACATTCTTTGAGCTCTCAAATGGTTCATTTAACTTAGAAGTGTAGGATTATCTATACTCTATAAGCTTTCAAATGCAACATTAAACTTAGAAATCCCTTGAGAGATTTTAAAACTGATAAATTCAACGCAAGAGATAAGCCTTGTGTAATCACAATAGTGATTGTAAACTAGACTACGCGTTATAAACTAGGACTAGCAGTCCCTTCTGTTTTAATAGGGAATATCGTGCGAAAAGAGCATGCGAACGCACGTTGCAAAAACCTCCTTCGTCCCTCGACGCAAAGATAGCAGAAACGTTAATGGATATGCCAGCGAATTTAGTATGACAGATTTCGCCGCCGAAACGCACTTGGTTGTTGTGCCATGTGTGATATTTTCATCTCATTCATCGGTTTATCACCTCGCTCGGTCCTTTGTCGTCTTACCCTTTGTCTTTTCAAGTCGTAGAAGTCTCCTTTATCCCTTCGCATTGCATTGGCTCCAGCAGTTTGAGAAGCGCTGAAGTCTTCACCGACCGTCCGTTTGATCAGGCGAGCAAGATCAACAACGCTTTGTCAGAAAATTCGAACTCTTCCGATCGATAACGGGATAAAAGCGTCGCACAGGAAACACTTTTAATCACACGCAATATATTTTTTCCGATGTTTCAGCCATAATTCGCCATTCTAGAAGTAAAAAATATATTCCAACTTCCCGGCACCAGCATCTCTGCTCTGAACAAAAACAATCACGGGAAAGGCAGAAGCGTACATTGTAACGATTAATTTGATTGGTCTTCGTCAGACAATGCCTCAATGGTGATTGGTTAGATTGCCTCGCAAGTAAAACAATGGGAAAGGAATGTCGAACTCGGGTAAGCAGGCGTTTGTGGGGAGGAGGGTAATACGACTCCCCTAAAAACGACTGCGTGGGAGGCTAAGGATCACCATGTCAACAAATACCAACGAGCGGATCCGTTCGGATAGTTCGCAGTTGTTTTTGAGATGTTACTACTATCTTAAGTCTGGGAAATCGTGTTTTTTTTTTCGTAATAATAGAATGAATGTAGAATTAAGAATACTCACATAATTAAAGAGAAACAGACGTTGGGCTAGTTTTTGCGTTTATATAAGTTGTTTGAGTTTATTGAAAAGCTTGAGATTGATAATCATACTTTCGTGTCAGAAATCATGCCAACATTACAGCTATGTAAACATTGTACTAATTGAATTATGAAAATCAAATTTTTACATAGCTTTTCGTGTCAGGAAAAGCTCACGAATTAGATCGGTCTAAAAGGCTAAGCGAAAGAAAACACAAAACATTTTTGCAGCTAAATGAGAAGGATTTCAAGAATCCTTCTGGTGATCATCAAAGAACAAACATCATTTGGGAAGTTCAGAATAACGTCAGATCAATAAATCGTCAGATCAATGTCATAACCACGAATACATTCAACTGTTGGAACTGACTACGAAATTAAACTGACATGAACTACAGAAACCAAAAACACTTCAATAACGGTCGATTCTGGAGAGCTCAATAACGGGAAAGAGTCAGGACTCTTCTGGCAATGATGCATGGAATATTTAATTTATTAAATACGCTCGTACGGGGAAAATCCTGACTGGCCGATAATTCCGAGCAACATATATATCTGCTCAAAGGAAACCGCATAAAACTCAAACTGAAAGCTGTAAATAAACCCTTGAACTCTGTAAGATGTGGATGATTTTTTGATAGTTTATAACTTAAACCCGTACCAAATGAAAACGTACACAATCGCCTTTCGTGGACTTTATTAATTATGACGAATTATCTCCCCCAGTCAACTTATGCCTAAAGAAATGTTTGCCCTTCTAGATCAGAAACATCAACACACAAAGACTTCTTTGCAATCTTTTCGACAGCAACCAAACTTAACAACCAATTTCTTTCCTCGTCCAGTTGTTCCTAACCCGCTGGCGAAGGCCAACCTAAACTGAACACCAACGAGTCCTAACACGCACCTGAGTAAACATTTCCTTCCGATTCCTTCTTGTGTTGTCTTTACAAATCAAAATCTACGATATTTTCGAGGATCCAAACACTCCGATTAATTCTTTATCCATAGACTGCGCAAAACTTGGTTAAGAGCCCTGAAAACTGGTCTATTACACTTCGAAGGATTCTACTTTGAATGGCTTTGTGGGCTTGTTGCCAAAAAGTTAACACACTAACACAACTGTTTACGCCAGGACAGCCCCAATAGTTCTCAGTTGCTATAGCAACTGCGAACTAAAAAGGATACCCTATTTAAGGACTGAGTACCTCAAAAGCCCTACCCTATCGGGCGGCACTTACCTATATACCGTATATAAAGGAGTACCCCCTGGGACCCCCCCCCCCACACATTCTCGAGAAAGAGTGGGGAAGCAGGTCAAGTATTTGTTTCTTGTTCAAATTATTTGGGTCTTCTATGTCAGACTGGGGTTTCTGCATTTAAACATACACTAAGAATAAGAGTATAGTATAGCTGGTTCGAACTGGTGGTGCTGATTGTGACATGACATGACTCAACAAAAGACTCGTTCAGGACAAGAAGATTTTGAAGTAGGGAGGGAAACTTTTCTCATGATCAAGTCTGCTGGCTTGAATTAATTTAAAGCAAAATAATTAATTATTAACTATTCAGGAGAGAGAGAGGGGGGGGGGGGGGGAAGGCGGAGAGAGAGAGAGAATGAACCAACATATAAAGAATATACTGTAGATTTTTCATAATTTTTGTTAACTGATGGCGCAGTACACGATTTCCTGTTTGCTGCTTATAGCGCAATTGTGTTGTGATATATATTGGAAAGTCGGGAGCCCTGAAATCATACCATTTCATGCGCAGAGACTCTTATTAGCGCCTGAGGATTGTATCCATGGGATTATTGAACTCCTTTTAACCTACTTTTGTCTCAATAAATGGTGAATATGTTTTCGAGAATATATATCTATGGTTCTGAGTGATATTGTATATCCGTGATCACAACAGTCCGAAAGCACAAGAATAATTCAGTTAAGGGCAAAGGACAGGGGTATACGTGATCGTCTAAAAGCTGATTAAGTGCTTACGCACAAGGCCTTGAATTTTCTCGTTTAATAGATGCCCCTGTTCTTAAGCAGGGCACACTAAACTATCGCAACCGAATCTGAAATGATTTAACTTGGAAGTTCCATGCGGCTCCAATCCGTTTCTAGCCTTATACATCTTGAGCGTCTTGGGCTTTAGCGCTCAATCAAGAACCAGAGAGAACCGGAAGTTTAAAAATTCGCAAGGTCTGGTTGCTAGGGAGTGACGTCATGGGCTTGCAAGTTAGCCGTCATCGTATTTGACTTGCGGTTTCACACCCACAGGGTTTCTATCGGGCTCTTTTGACTTAAAGAGGTTGGATTTCATAAATATTTTGACAAGAGCGGTAAAATTCGATTATTCAATCTTTCACTCCTTTCCTTCTGCGAATGGATGCTTTCGATAATCGGCGGGTTCGAGCTCTCTACAAGCACTTCAGGGAGTGTTTTCAACTAAATTAGATGTGTGAAATGTGGCGTTTCAGTGTAGTCCGTTCACTGGCAAGTTTTATGAACGAAGTGGCCAAGTACCAGCTCGCGGACGTGGCGGGCTTTCTGATCTTTCTGATCGGAGAGTTACCAAAGAAGAGCTGTTTCTTATTTGGTGTTGCTTTTGCCATTCCGCGTTACAAATGTAAAGCAAGCAAAGCGTGATATCGGCGAAAATTACCTACAAACAATGCAGTACAGACTACAAATCACTACGGCGAAACGTCTTCTAGACTACGAGCAGTCCCTATTTTTTCGCAAAGTCCGTATTTTTTCGCAGAATCCGTATTTTTTCGCAGAGTCCGTCGAGCATGCGAATGCTCGACGGACTCTGCGAAAAAATAGGGACTTTGCGAAAAAATAGGGACTTTGCGAAAAAATAGGGACTTTGCGAAAAAATAGGGACTGCTCGTAGTCTAACTTATCGAAGGTATCGTAAATTTTTAGAGCTAGCGACTTCCCCTTTCTCAAGTGTTGCATGAGGCTAATAGCTACTCGAGTAAACGATGTTACCAATTATTTCTCCTTGTTCGTTGAACTACGTCTGATGAAACTTTCCACGGGAATCTCCGATGCACGGGCCACGCAACTATGTCGCTCGAGCGTGGGAACCACAGTTAACCAAAGCGTAATATGAGTGTTTGTATGGAACTGAAATTCGATAGAAAATAATCGGCGGTTTTCCGCTGAAAATGCATTAAAATGGAAATACAGTTTGAAAAACATTACCTGCTATGTGTTTGCTGCGTTTTTGTTGCTTTTCCGAGCTTCTGGAGGCCGATCTGGGCGATTTTCTGCTTAACGGTCGATGTGCGTACTAGAGAGAACGTCATGTCACGTACTAGAGAGAACTAGTTCTCTCTAGTACGTGACATGACACGCTCGATCAACATAGTTGCGTGGCCCGTGCATCAGAGATGGAAAGTTTCAGACGAAGATCAACGAAGAAGGAGAAATAATTAGTTACATCGGAGAAAGGGGAAGTCGCTAGCTCTAAAAATTTACGATACCTTCGATAAGTCCGCCGTGAAAAATCCCGGTGAGTGTTTGTTTTCTTGCGGCCGCGTTATAGTTTGCGATTTCCTCGACTTCGTTCATTTATTATTTATTTATTTTTTCGGAAGCTCTCGTAAAAAATGTTCCCGTTGAACAGGCCACGCTACTACGGCGTTCGATGAAGAAAACAACCTCGTGTAAGAAGACATGAGAGTCGCCCGGCTGTTCCTCTTCGCTGATTGGCCAGAAAAATATTTTTCTGGCGAATCAGAAGGCGGGATTTCAAACGCTTCTGGAACTCGTTCGGTAAGAGTAAGTGCCCAGGGGCTCTCCCGCTCTTGTTGTAAACTTTCGCCCATGAAAATCCCGTCGTCCCGACTAGCTGCCCCTGGGTCTCCGAGGATGCATCGATCCCTAATTAACAGTGAAAGGAACAATATTTAAAGCCCAAGTTTATAACGATAGTGAAAAGACTAGAGTAAAACAGCATAAAATTTTTCGGGATTATCTCTCGGTAACAGCGAATCTAAAATTTGCAGTGTCATTTTTGAGTGCGTGTTATAAAACATGAAACCCATTAAAACTAAATCGGAAATTGCGCGGCTTGTTGCTAGCTAATTAAACCTGAAAAACTTGAATGAAACTAGTATTAAAATTCAAGTCACAGTGGTGATCAAGGAATTAGAGGATGGAGGTAGTAAAATCTTAACAAGATACTAAACGTTATTTCGGAGTTATTCATAGCTCAAAGTGTAAAGCGTATGTTGAGCAAATTTGCATAGTTGACAGCTGTAATTTCAGCCTTATAAGGAATGTAACGCAACACTTAAAACATCTCGAACCGACCGAAACAGTACCGAAAGATTAACAACAACATATGTGACAAAGCATTCTAATAGAGACCTGTTGGATCCACTGGAAAGCGAGCTGAATTTGAACATTTTCGTACTGTTCGAAGGCAAAGCAAACGAAATTTATTCGGCTGTAGGTTGAGACTCAAAATAAACACGTGAGCTAAAAATAACTTTGTACCGTGGGAAAGTTACAAATGTAAACATACTTTGGTCGATTTGTGAAGCAAAAAGACGAAAATTATTATAGCCGACTTGATTACAAAGCAAGCAATTAATTAACAGGGGAAATAAATATAGTTGCAAAACTATTTCAGTCGTGTTTATAAACGCTAGTTCAAACCGATTTCGAACGAAAATATTGTGGATACAAGAAACGCCGTTTGATGGCAGACTCCTGTTTTGACAATACAATGTACTAAGAACGTAAGTGGTTGACTGAAACGTCTGAAACCTTACAAATTAAACAAAGTAAAGCGAGACGCGTGTCACGCAAATCACACAGAGCGCCAAAACGGCACCATTTAGAAAGTTGACCGTTTATGAGCACTGAAAAGTAGTGGATATTCGCCGGTAGAAGTAAGAAATTAAAAGGTTCAACTGCAAGTTGCATTTATTTCTGAAGCAAAATTGTTAACTTTCCACTGATCTTTGCCTAAATTATGTATGCAATATTTTTCGACGGTGAGTTTAAGTTTAAGTTTACTTGTTTTTGTCTGTGTTCTTTGAAGAACCGTGAAACAAAGAGCTTTCTTCGGTTTTTTTTACTCCGCGTAGTCACGCTGCTGAATCATTACCAGGTTTTATAGTGGATAACCACAAGATCTTTTTGGTGGTGGGGGGGGGGGCGCTGAGGGGTTAGGGTGGGACTTACCGGAGGTGTAAAGTCCCATAGGTTGTCAGGATAAATTTCACCATATTGTGAAAAAAAAGAGAGTCATTGGCTCTGCGCGCATTGCGTGCCTATGTTTGTAAAGTGGAAGGATGATAGATTGCGAGGGCGTGAATAGAATTTCAACCAGTCTCTTGTGCTTTGATAAAATTAGCTAACAAAAAGTCCATTTTCGGGGATTAAAACATCCGAAAAAATGCATTTTGGGGCATGAACTCCCCCCCCCCCTGATAGCAACCTTGGTTTTTCACGAGAAATGAAAAAATTACCATTATGATTACTTCCACCCGAAGGACTAACTTCACACAAAAAATGAAGGGAAGTTTATTTTGACCATTTCCAATTTTGCTCAAACCTTAGCGACATTTGCTCTTAAGAGCGAATTTTTTTGTAGACCGCGTGAAAACAGAAAAATGTGGCACATGCTTACAAAATCAACTGCCTTCACTTTTTGCTCAGAGATACCTTATGGTGAATCAATAAACGTGGTGTATTTTTTTTGTTTAAATCTATTTTCATTTTCGAGAAAATACTCAAAAACTGTAACGAGCGCCCGGCGCTATAAAATGCCCGAAACGAGAGCGACGAACATGGTCAAACGAACTTTGCTCATCAAAAGCGCAGATTAAAGAAGGCCTTTCTCAAGTTTGTATATTTGTACAGGAGGCATTGACGAATGATTTGAGTCTAAAATCAGGATAATTAACTGAACTTTGAAATCCAGGCGAGCGTTTAAAAATCACCAATTTTTCATTGTTTACAGATTTCATTTTGGAGCAGTTTTTCACGAAACACTTTTCCTATGCAGTATAACTCAGATTCACCTGAAATTACGGCTTAGATAAGTAAAAATGATGTACTTTTTAAGGATATAAAAATTTGCCTGGGGCTTTTAATTTCATCCAAAAAATAGCCCGTCCTATTTCGAGGAAACCACTCGACAGCGACTAATGTCAACAAAGCAAATAATCGAATTACGCGGTACGCTTTCTCTTATGAGAAAGCCAAAATTCGAACAAAATCTTATCGTTTAGCTCTATAAGAGTTTATTATTTAATATTTTACCCTTACCTTGCAAAAGCAGTGGTTGAACATTGCTTTCCCCCCTTCTTTCGTCGGCAAATTGTAATTTCCCACGGGCAAGCGGCTATGGTACTCAGGACACAGTCAGTCACTATTAGCGAAGGCCCTCGTAAACATCGTATTTCTTGACAACTTTAACCATATTTCAGGTTCCATACAGCCATTCATACAAGAGACTTGATAACACGATGAACAGATGCACTTCACGAAGTTTAGAGCCTCAAATGAGACAATGAAATTCAAAGAACGGTTGCGTGTCATTACTCATGCACCCTCGTGTTTGTCACGGAATGAGAGTCACGAGCTCCTGGGGGCTGGGGCGGTGGGTACTGTACAGGGGGACACCCCACAAAGGCTGCACTTTTTTCAGACTGGAGGCTTATAGAGATAGGATCTCACGAGCTGGAGTATGGAAAAGGGTAAGGAAACTGTCATTTAGGTATTTGAAATGCTTTTCGAACAGACCCACCAAACGGTTGGTCGGTTGGGCTCTAGCTATGTTATAAAAGCTTAGTGAGAAGTAATAGTATTAAACGCGACTAGATTGGCACGATGATTCTCGACTGAATACAAAACTGCTGAAATTCAATACCCTGTAGGGTCCTTCTGTTTCTGTACTATTCGTGTTTTCGCTGCCCAGATGGAAGTAATTTCCTTGGCGTAAATTTAGCTTAGTCCATTCCCAAGTAAACAATTACGAAATGGTTATCAGCTGTATTTTAGGAATTGACATTTGCGAAGTTTGTTTTGAGCATCACGAAGAAGGTACTACTTACGCGGTAGTCAACTTCTACCCTTCGCCCTCTCAAAAATGTAAGTGAGCACGAACCCTGTAAGTTTTTAAGACAGATTCCGCTCAACGTTCGAGCAATAAGTGCAAAAAATATTTACCAAAAAACTACTCATAGCACGGTAACATTTTAAATGCTATTTGAAACATCTCACTCTAGTTCACTTGCCCAAGTGACCCCGCGATGAAATTCTCAAGCATTCTCAAGAAAATTAATTTCAAATCTCGTAAAAGTATGCTAAAAACGGGCGCCATTTTGTTTTGAACTGACATGAAGCGTCTTTTTAATTGAAATATTGATAACTTCAAATCCAATTTTCTCTCGCGGGGTCAGCTTGGGAGCAAAAGTAACGATAAGTTTTTCTTATCTGTTCTCAAAATGTGACAGTGCTGCAAGTATTTTTTTGGTAACTTAATTTTTGCACTTACTGCTCGAACGTTGAGCGGAAATCGTCTTAAAAGTTTTCTCATGTTCCCTTGTACGTCCGCATGTACAATCTCTCACTCGGTTATAAAAAAGCCGCTTTTAGAAACTCCAGTTTCGCTTTTATTTATTCAATACAAAGGGTCTACAGACTTGAAAATAAGCACTGCATCTAGCACCAACTAATTTCTTAGTCATAGTCATGTCTTGAATACAAAAACTGCGGTAATCCGTAGAGGCTTTTTATTCCTGTTGAAATGATTACAAACGATTCAGACGACTGTAATACTTGTCGGAACCCCAAGAAGAGATCAATCTGGGCGTGGTTCAAGCTTTCTTGTTTGACCCCTGGAGGATACCATTTCCATGCCTAATCGATCTAGATTGCCAACAAATCATGAAAGCGTTTTTTTTTCTTCAAGTGCAACTCAAAACGAAACCTTGGTGGCTAAACTCACTGGCAGCCTGTCCTGAACACCCTATGTTTGACCAAAATCAGTAACTTACACACCTGAGCGAGAAGACGAGCATCTCTTTAATATTTTTTTTTTTTTGAAGGTTAACTGGATAATCCTGACAAATATATATATATATATTTTTAAATAATAATATACAATACAGTGACATTATTTACAGTAGAATTACTTAATACATTACATACGTCGCTAAAATAAGAATACATACATAAAAATTAAAGAAAGACAAAAAGGGAGTGTTTACCACACAGTATTCTTCTTATGACTAACAGTAAGGGTAGTGGGGAGGGCTGGAGAACAGCGTTGATAACTGCTCAAAATAGCTTTTCAATTCGATATTTAAAAGTGAGTTTCCTAATATACTCTTTCGTGTTTATTTCTTTTTTGAGTAGTTTTTGTGTATATAGATAGTATTTGGCAAACAGGAGTGTATAATTAAATTTCCTTAACAATTTAAACGAGCCTTGAGAGCAATTGCTTGATTTTTTCCCGAACAGTATTTCTACGGGGCTTGGCGAGAAGGTGGTGTCATTTTCTTTGTTAAACCACTTGATAACCTCCGAATAGAACTGAATTGACCAGCGGCAATTTAAGAAAGTGTGACTTATTGAGTCAGGTTCTTGACAAAATAAACAAAACATGTCGTCTTCTATACCGAAGAAAAAAAGCTCTTTTTTGGTCACCACTATTCTATTAATAAGTTTGAAATAAAATTCTCTCATTTTATTTTCTTTGCAAACATTTTTAACACGGCTGAAAAGATCATCTAGTCTAAATTCTTCCGAATGCAAGTCTCGAGACCATTTCACTTCAGCTTTTATCTCTTGATTGTCTTTGTTAATTAGGAGCCAGTAGTAATCCTTGTTTTTCATTTTGAGTAGGTCTATTACAGTATTGGGCGAGAGTTGGAAAGCATCTACGGCTAGAAAGGTGCTCTTGTCTAAATGTTTTTCCCTTGCCTTTTTGACTAAATGTTTTGGGATTGCCGAGACAACTTGCATATAAGTTAAAAAATTGCATTTAAGCTCGTATCTTCGGACAAATTCCGGATAAGTAAAAAATTTGCCATCATCTTTTAAAAGATCTTGTATGAGAAAAATTTCTTTTTGGAACCAGTCTTTGTGAAATATGGTTTGGTTTTCAATTAAAATGTCTTTGTTGTTGAATACTACTAGTTCTTGCCCGTTTACACATTTGTGGGCAGTTTTAAGTTCCAAAAAATACTGCAAAATAGACCTATAAAATAGAGGTAACGTGGTACCTTTCAGAAATTTTTCATTGTAATTGCATCTTAACAAAAAGTTAAGACCGCCATATTTGTTCAAGAAGTGGTTAGGGATCACCTTCCAGGATTCGTCGCATGATTGCTCATTTTTTAACAGTCTTGAGATCCATGCTAGTTTAAGTGATTTGACCATAACCTCAATACTGGGTGCACGCAAACCTCCATTCTTATAGTCAAGGGCCATTACTTTACGTTTTATTTTATCTTGCTTTTTTTTCCAAATAAACCGAAAGATAAGAGAGTTAATATCTTTGATACATTCAGGGGGTGTGTCAAGAATCGAAATGGAATACACCAGTTGTGAAATTCCAAGACTTTTAGATATAAGACTTCTGCCGAATAAAGTGAGACTCCTGGATTGCCAAAGATCGAGAATAGTGCTTAACTTGTCGATTTTCGCTTTAAAATTCTTTCTCTCGTTTTGTTTTTGATGGTAAGATATAAATATTCCTAACGCTCTAATTGGATCTTTTGGCCACTGGAATTCAAAAGGCTCATCTTGGATGTCTCTCCATGGCCCCAGCCACAAAGCTTTAGTTTTAGTTGGGTTCAGTCTCAGACCGGAAACGTCACCGAAGTCATTTAGTACTTCAATCGCTCTTTGAACCGATTTACAGGAACTGCATAATAGTGAGGTGTCGTCGGCGAACTGGCTTATTTTGATTTCTTTTTTGAAGATTCGAATCCCCTCTCTTTCTTTGTCTTGTCTTATTTTGCATGCTAATATTTGCACCGACAAAATAAATAAATAAGGAGACAGGGGACAACCTTGCCTCACTCCTCTTGACAGTTTAAAGGAATTGGTGCAAAATCCGTTGTTTAAAACAGAGCTCTCCGGATTAGTGTAAAAAGTAGAGATCCATCGTTTGATACTCTCACCGAAGTTAAAAAGAGCGAGCGTCTTCTGGATGAATTCCCATTCAATGGTGTCGAATGCCTTACGGAAATCTAATTGGAGGAGTATCCCAGGGATGTTCTGGGTTTCTGTTTGCTCTAAGATGTCGTTAAGCAGTCTAACATTTTGACCGATGTATCTTCCTTTTATAAATCCAGTTTGATCTGGATTGATGAGAAGTGTCAGTACTTTTTCTATTCTTTTAGCTATGGCTTTTGACGCGATTTTATAGTCCAAATTTAATAGAGTAATCGGCCTCCAATTTGCGAGATTAAGTAAATTCGAGTATTCTTTTGGTATAAGAGTGATGGTACCTCTACGCTGGGAGATTGACATTTCGCCCGTTTTATATGCTGCATTGTAGCAATTGATTAAGTCTTCGCCCAATAAATCAAAGAAACAATTGTAAAATTCCCAGGTAAAACCATCCTCTCCTGGCGATTTTCCGCTAGAAAACGACTTCAGAACTTCTTTGCATTCATCCATGGTAATTTCACCCTCTAGCTCCTCTTTGTCTAAATCTCGTAGCTTAGGTGATTCTAAGTTTCGAACGAAATTTTCGAACCGATTGTCATCAATATTCACTTTGGATGTGTACAGTTTTTCATAAAAATGTTCAATTTCCTTCAATATTTCATCCTCCTTACATGAAGGTTTCCCGTCCGAAAGTTCTAATTCTGATATCTTTTTTCTGATGTAATTTCTCTTTTCCAAATTGAAGAAATACTTGGTTGGTTTTTCACCTTTTTCGGTCCATCTTGCTTTTGAGCGCAGTATTAAAGCGTTCGCTTTTCTCTCATAGAAGAGTTGAAGTTTTTGTTTTAAGATTTCCTTTTCGGTTAGTGCATTGTTCGTAAGCGCTGAATCGGTGCTATCAGCAATCTGTTTGTCTAGCTCTTCTAGACGGATTTGAAGGTCTGATTCGCTTTTGCGTTGCTTTTTAGCCTTGTTCTTCGAGTAAGCAATGGTAAGGCCTCTTATTTCCATTTTAATGAGCTCCCAGCATAATCTTTATCTTCCAGTTCTCGGTATTTTTCACCTATAATAGGATAATTCTCTTTTATCAGTTTTACGTATTCTTCATCTTCAACAAGCGAATTATTGAACTTCCATAGTCCGGGTCCTCGCTTCACTCCTAGAGGTTTTAAAGTGAGTTTTATTGCTTTGTGATCCGGCGCATTAGAAGCCTTGGTTTCAATGTTCAAAACCCAATTGGTCAAGGGTCGTGCGACTAGGAAAAAGTCTATTCTTGAACTTACTTTCAACGCTTTTGATTCATAGGAAAAACACGGTTTGCGCGGGTATTGTTTCCTAAAGACATCGATTAGTTCTAATAGCCCTTTTCACAGTTACCTTTTCTCCTTTGCAGTACAATGTTTTTGAACGTGGATGTGAGGCAATTTCGGGCAATTGTGTAGTTTCTGCCCGAAATTGCCTCACATCCACGTTCAAAAGCATTCTAATGCAAATGAGAAAAGGTAACTGTGAAAAGGGCTATTCTTCCATCATTGAAATTAGGCTGTCCCTATAGGTAGATGCTTTCCATGGGATGTCGCCTCTTTTGTCTAGTGATTGTAGTGTGACATTCCAGTCCCCACCTATAATGAGATTCTCTACATCCGTGTTATACATTAAATATTCATTCAGGTTATGCAAAAACACTTGTTGTTGTTGTGAGTCGTTCGGAGCATAGACATTGCACAGCGAAAAATTAACTTTTTCAAGGGTTAGATTGATTGAAACAATCCTTCCCTCTTGATCTTTGCTGGACTTTTCGATTGGTGACGCTAAGCTGAGTGAAGGGTTTATGAGAATACAGACCCCTTTGCTATGAGTAGAACCGTGTGAAAAAAAAATGTCACCACCCCACTCGCTTTTCCAAATTTTTTCATCGTTTGGCTCGGAATAAATTTCCTGCAGAAAATAAAACTGACAGTTTTGGTCTTTAAGATAACTAAAGATACTCCTTCTTTTTATCTGATTCCTAAGCCCTCTAACGTTTAACGTCAGTACAGAGCAATTATCCTGTGCAACTTGGAAGGCGTAAATACATTGTTATTACTCTGAGTTGAGTGATCCGAGGAATACATTGTGGGTAGACAGAAACATTCAGAAAATAAGTTGGTACAAAAAACATCGCTAAATAACATAAAATATGCAAACCTAAAACACCTACACATAAACACAAATATATTTACGTACATTATCTTCGAGGAGGTTGGAAGTCCAGGGAATACCCAGCGACTTCGTTTGGCTGTATGGAATCTTTCGCCGTTCGGCGATGGAAAAGGGAAAAACAAAACATATCTTGGTTGGCACGGATTTCAATCAACTACTGGTTTAAATTCGGCCGGAATAGAGTTAATGTCATACATTTGGTTGTCAATAAACAGGCTTCGGTTGATGACTTTAGCTTCTCGTCCCTTTTCCTTTGCGACAAACATAGCTTTAATTAAAGATCTTCTTTCCTCTTGTATTGCCCGAGCATAATCTTTGGTGATGTAGGCGTTTTCATACCTTTCGGATCTTTTAAGCCGATTTTTGACTGATAGAACTTGTTCTGTGTGTTCTCGGCTAACAAATCTAGCGATTATCGGTCGTGGGCGCGGTGGCGTAGAGTTGTCTTGATCAGTTTGGGACGCTGTTTTACCGACACGGTGTACTGCATGAAACTTGATATTTTCGGTGCTTAACTTTAGCTCATTCTCTATTATATCATAAACTATGTCCCAACAATTTTCCTCTCTTGCTTCTGGAATGTTCATGATTCTCAGATTTTCTCTTCTGGTGTAGTTCTCTAAAGCGATAAGATTTTCTTGGGTCTCTTTGAGTGATGGTCGCATTTGATTATTGTCAGCACGAATTTGCTCTATCTCCGCTTGGAGTTCTTGGATGGTCGATGTATGCTTGTCTAGCATGTCCTGGTGAGATCTTTTTGAATCTTTATTCGTTTTCGCCTCCTGCTGGACGTCTTCGATCTCTGCCCACGCGTGCTCGAGGGATTTTTCGATCTCCTTGATATTGACTTTGACACCATCAATTTGTACTTTGAACTCGCACCTTAGTTCGGACATTTGAGAGTGCATTTGTGAGAAATTGTCTTCCATTCTTGATTCTATGGAGGTTAGTTTGTCCATGATGATCCTCAAGGATACTTGGTCTTCGGAATCCTTGCCCGAACTCATTTCTGATTTTTCTTGGCTCTTTAGTCTATTTCTCTTCGGAGACGGGTTTTCTAGACAACTCGGCGAGCGAACCTGCCGTTTCGACATCAAAAAGTTAGAATTACGCACACGGTATTTTCCATATTAAGCTCTTGTTATTTCAGTTTTCGACGACGCTTTTTTTTTCGAATGTCGCAGCCTATCTGGGCTTCCCCGGAGCGAAAATTTACGCAGCTCGTACAACGCGTCCGTCGGCCATCTTGGCTTTTCACACCTCCATCTCTTTAATATGGGAGTTCCCCTCCCCGCCTCTAGTACGCAGAGGAGTCTGTCGTAAACGTTTTTACATTTTAAAGCAAGGCTTGCTTTAAGGCCATGTTACACGAGGCAATTTTTCTTGCAACTTGCAACGCAACGATGACGACTGAAAAACACTGCAAGTTGCAGAGGGGGTGTCACACGTTCACAATTTTTGTTCGCAACTTGCAACGCACCCGCTGGAAATTATTAAGTTCAAATCTTGCACAAGCGAAGGACGCGCTCTGATTGGCTCATTTTAATAAAATTGCGTTGCAAGTTACGATTGACATGTCACACGCAGCAACTTGTCTCGCAACGTTGCGAAAAGAAAAGGATAGTTCTACTTTTCCTGTAACTTGCAATACAGCATTTTGTTGCATTGCAGGTTGCGAAAATGGGGTGTTACACGTGCAATTCTTTTCGCAACTTGCAACGCAACGTTTGTTGCGTTGTAAGTTGCAGGAAAAATTGCGTCGTGTAACATGGCCTTTAGGGGGCCATTCAAACTTGTCAGTGCGCGATCACTGGGCACGGACCGGGCACTTCAAACGAGGTCGCGATAATTTTCGACTACATTCACTCGAACGCGGTGCTAGTGTTCAGCATATTATCACGTCACGTGTTACAAAATCAACCGCTGGTATCAGACGAGTCGCTAAGCTCGATTTCATATCCGCCACCACCGTCGCCACCGTCGCCCGATTTTATCATACCAAAAGAGAGAAAAAAACCTATCCACACTGTATTAGGTCCCTCCTTTTTAAACCTAACCATATCACATTTTGTTTAACCGCAAACAGACCTTTACCGTTACTGGTTGTTTTCGCTTCACCACGATAGCAATTACGTAAAATTAAACAGAGAATTAACTAATGAATAAACTCCTTCTTGCTCGATTGTGATGATGATGACACTCATTAATGAAAATAGCGCACTCAAGGCTTCACATTTTCTTTTAAAGTTTCGCTTCTTGGGCTATTGTTTATTTTTCGGACAATCTTTCAGCCTCGGGAATTATCATCCCATATACTGTGGAACTCAGTTTTTCTGAAACTTCCGATAATTTGATGCTGCCAAAAGCAGTTTCCTCTCCCTCACTCAAGCACGGGAAGTTTACCATCACTTTTTGAACTATTGTTTTCTCGACAAGTCGGAACCAATGTTCTCTTGTAGGTTCGAGAAAGCGGGATTCCACTGTATCAGCCGCCTGAACTGTTTTATTTAGCAAATAACAGTGTCGTAAATGTTTGGTACTTTCCGTGATCAGTTTACTGATGGCAGGTGCAGCTAAGGCAGAGCGACTCTATCTTGCTCACATAAGTCTGTTTGCGATACATCGTTATTCCGGCGATATCAATGCCAAAAAATAAACAAATCTCTCTCAGCACTGGAACGGAAAAGTCCTTTAACTTGGACTTTGCTGCCATATCACACAAATTGTACGCATCAAAAGTGACGGGGTGTCTCGGGGCCAATTCGTGCAGAGCCATATTCCTACGTTCATCCATTTCTGCTTCATCCACAGCGCTTTCGAAGTCGTCATCAGACTGTTCCTCATCGTCTTGAAGAGTCTTTTTCGCAGAGAGACGGGAAAAGAAGCTGGCAATTTGCTGTGCCGTAAGAAAATCGTCGCTTTTAAGTCCCCCTGGTTATAGGCCCATCTAGCTGGAAACAAAAAAATACATCCGGTAATAAGCTCCCCCTCCCCGGATATAAGGAAACCTTCGCTGGATGACAGTACTCAACGGGCTACAAATGTTGCTTTATTGTGACTTTTTAACGTGAAAACGTACTTCCATCTACACTGCCGTGGCCTGTTTCGAAAGGTTTTTTTACCCCGTTTATAAGCCCTTTCGTTTATAAGCCCCACCAAAACCACTTACGAAGTTGCACAAGCCCAGGGCTTATATCCGGAATTTTACGGCATTCCTCAAAGTATATAGCCCACCAAGTTTAATTCAATCTGTAACCGAGCCTCCTCTCTCACATGTCATTGCGTGACAGAACAAGGAGCGAAAGTCAAACCGCCATTTTCGCTGTAGTTGATCTCCTGCAACAACAACGGCCAAAACGTGGTTTTCAAAATGTGAAAAAAGTTTCTGCTTTAAAGTGGCCTTTTTAACTAAAATGTGGTTGGAACTGTGAAGACGGAAATGCGATGTTTTTTTGCAAGGACCTTCCAGCATAGTTATTGTTGATTTACTAAATATTGAATGTGCGATTTGGGAAACACCGTCCGAGTCCTGGTGAAGTATTTGAAACGAATGTAGGATACAAATCAATCTTCAACAAATTGTTACACCAGGTAAGCTAAATATGTTGAGTTTCGGATCAAGTAGAGTGCTAACTAATAAGATTTTGTTGGAATTTTGGCTTTGAGAAGGGAAAGCGTAGTTCGATTATTTGCGGTTGTTGACAAGGCGGTGTTGTGATTTCGTCCAAATAGAAAGGGGTAGTTCTTCGTAGCAATTAAAAGCCCCAGACTAATTTTTATACCATTAAAAAGAACGTCATTTCCACTTATCAAAACCCAAGTCTTAACTGACTCTGAGGTATACCGCATAGGAAAAGTGTTCCTTGAAAAACTGCTCCAAAATGTGATTTTTAATCAATCAAATTTTGGTGATTTTTAAACAGGCTCCAGAAATTTAAATTAACCTTTACAATCCTCTTCTTAGACTCAAATCATTTGTAAATGCCTCCTTTACAAATTCACAAAATCGAGAAAAGCCTGCATTATTTTGCGCTTGTGAGCAGCAAAGTTCTTGTGCTCTTACTCGTGGTATGAATTTCGACCATTTCATGGCTGTCGGCGCTCGTGACAGTTTTTAAGAATTTTTTGCAAAACAAAAATAGCTTTGAAAGAAAAAATCACACCACGTTGGTTGACTCACCATAAGGTATCTCTGAAATAAATTTGAGAGTAGTCTTGTTTTTCATCATGTGCCACCTCTCACTCGGTCACGGAAAAAATGCTCTTAAAGGCTAAATTGATGAAAAAATGTTTTTTTTTTTTCAGGGAAATGCCATCGCATGACCATCAGTCGCAGCTAAAACGCAAAAGTGATTCAGCGCTGAGGTCAAAATATGATCTAATTCCCAAACTTGCACTCACGCATTCTCCGCCTAAGGTCTTCGGCGTCACGATCGCCGTTAAATTTGGTTGTGACTTGTTTCCATATCTCAAACTGCCCTTGGAAGATGAGTGCCTGGGAACGAAATCCGATGCCGAGAGGAGTGAGCTGCTGACGGCTTCCGATCACGACTAATGAGTTACAAGCGTGTTTTTTGTATGGTTCACATTTTCGCACACTACCTAACCAAAAATAAAGACCATTTACAAGCATCGATTACGATCCAGGTTATTCTTTTTTTTACGATCGCAATTGAATGTCGTCTCATGCTGTGGGGCACTTTGAGTTATGGAAACAAGTCGGTACACGTGGGTGTGCTTTGTTTCCATATCTCAGACTGCCCTGATGTAGACAATGTTTCCGGTTCCGGTTTCAAGTTAATCATTGGAAATATTACACCTGTACGCGGGTTTTACGCGGGCTTTTTGATAATCGAGCGTATTACGAATTTTAAAGGCTTTTGCTTCTTCGATAGCTCTTTGATATTTCGATCCGCGATGGCAGATACCGCACTGACTGCAAACCACTTATCGACAATCTTTGATGTCCAAATATCTAGTACTTTTGGATACGTTAAGCAATTATTTAAAGTCGATGAAATAGTTAAGGAATGGGAGTTGATTTCAAAATCTTCATTCACCCTTTAGATGACGGAGAAAAACTTTGGGCGCATTGGTGAGTAGCTAAAGGCCATATACTGTATCATTTTTTATTTGATTTTATTTTGCATACGTCAACATAACTGCACACCTAGAGGCTCTTAACTAAACACGATTTCTTTTTTTAAATGTTGAGAGGGGCAACGTGACAAAAATGGAAAGAAAGAAATAAATAAATGCAAATTAGCTGACAGCACTGGTTTGTGAGCAAGCTTTTCTACCACCACTCTCTCCTCCACAGAGGCTCTTTTCAGCAAAAGAAAAAACAAACAAACAAACAAACAAACATAACAAAAAACAAATGATTGATATTAATAGCAACCCACGTGCTTCATGTTTTCTAGTTCCCTCCCCTGTCTCCGCTGGATGACTCATTATTGCCTCTATCAGAGAGGAGAGTCCAGAGGGTTTGAAACCATGACCCTGTTTAGGACAAAAAAAGCCTCAACGTACGTACCCTGTTTAGGACAAAATATGCACCCTGTTTAGGACAGCCACATAAAATTATATACCCTGTTTAGGACAAAGGGGCCAAAAACCATAGGAGGCCAAAAACCCTGTTGAGCAGCACATCCCCGTATAAGCCGTGGAAGGGAGTCCCCTGCCCCACCCCAGAGGGGAAAGAAGGTGCTGAGAGTTTGTTTCATGGAGATCGATACAAAGGAAGGGCATTAAAGAGCCAACATAATGATGAAATTCAATGCACCTTAGCATATAAAACCTGCTATTTTTATTTCAAATGATAATTTATTACTTTTTGTGTAGTAATATTTGTTATTACTAAACAAAAGTTGGGTGCAAATACATTTCAACTTTAATTACATTATAGCCTTTTGGTTAGACCCATCAGCTTCCTCACACAATGTCAAGTGGGAAGATCACAGACTGAAGTATGATGGCGTTCCATATTTTGGTTTGGGTCAAAAAGTTTATGACTGCCGCAATGGAAAAGACAGGAAGGAGGCTTGGAAAAAGGAAAAAAAAAAGAAATGAGTCAAAAGGTTGGTCAACTTTTAAATGTCATGTTAGAATTAGAATTAATAATTTTATGCAAGTACCAACTGCTTGGTGGGATTTTGAAAGGTGGATGGACAGTAGTCACTTTTCATAATGATCTTTGAGGTCTTTGCCAACAAGCAAACTGACTTATTGGTTTTTTTATATGAATATGTAAGCTGGAAGAAGTTTCTTTACAAAACTAACTACTACATTTTGGCTTTGTTTTTTTCTTTAATTTTAAACACACAAAAAGGATGCTGAGCACCCTTACAGTAAGCGGACAGAAAAAATGGTTCAAGACACAAAGAATATGAACTGTCCGGCACAAATTATTGTCAGGGAAATTATGAAATTTCCACAATTCCAAGTAATTTTTTTAGTTATTTAAGGAGAACACAGATTGTTTAAGTCTTGTCACTTGTGACAGACATTAACAACAATTAATCTAACTAAGTAAATTACCTAAATAAATACAATTTCATCCAGAACATTAATTCCCTTCTTATGATTTGGCATGGTAAAGGAACAATTTCACCATCACGCTGTTTAAAATGCCAATTCTGGGTACCAGACATTTCTCTTGTAGTGTCCTTGTGTGGAGTGGTTGGCTAGCTGAGGCCCGTGTACCATTGTGTGTCAGAAGCATTTGAGACACAAGAGTACATGAAAAGCCCCTAGCACATACCCTGAAGTATCTTACTAACCTTTACACATTATAATGGTTTTCTTTACATGCACAGGCCATGTGTGACCATGGATTTAGCAACAAATTAACTTGGACAAAGTTGAATAAGTTGATTAAAAATTAATATTGAATTTTATTACTTATTAATAATTTTAATCCAAACCAACTTTTTCACAACGTTAGCTGCCAACAATAACATGAAAAGATTTATTTTAATTTTAGTTGAGCACTGATACTCCCAAAAGACGAAGAAATGCATCAGAAAAGTTGAGAAAGCAGATGTCTGAGGAACAGAAAGTGACTGGAGAGTGGCGGTTTTATATAGAGCTGCCAGAAGTAAAAGATCACAAGTACTACATTACTGGAGAGGTAAAATAAAGAAGAAAGTGACATACAATGAAAAAGGTCATATTTTTCTGGTGAAAAAATATATTTAGAGGGTGCCCCCCCCCCTCGCCCAGCTAATATAAGGCAAGTCTCATCTCATACTGACCCAACTGACATAACCTCAACCAGAAAAAATGCCATATACATTGTATCAGAGTTCTAATTCTTATTCGTCTAATTCTTAATTCTTAATATCAGATAGTCTACTTCTTCCTTAATAACCAAGATATAGCTATAACATCTATGCATCTAAAACCCTCCCCCACAGTAATCTTAACTATAGGGAAAGGCCCCAACCAGAAGGGGTGCTTTCTTTGCACTTGCAGTATAAAGAAGGGTAACTTGCTGCTCTACTATGTTTAAGGGTCATAAGAGGATTCCTGGCCTTTTTCCCTTAATAAATGGCAACATTTTAAAAATGAAATGAAATGAAATATGAAAAGGTTTGGGTTTTAAACTCTGGGAGGAGTCCCCTGGTATGAAACTTCATCCCCCCCCTTCTTCAAAACCCAAACATCTATGCAAATAGAAATATGAAATGTAAATTTACTTTTTTTATGTTTTCTCTATAGGCCAGTGGTAGTCACCAGGCAGTTGATGGCAGAATTGTTTCCAAAATACATGATTTGGTCACTAAGGGGGTCACTAATGTTGATGAAATGAGACGCCATTTGAGGGAGTTTGTCCGAATTAAGCTGTTCCGTGGCAGAGAAATGCCACCTTTCACCGGCTGGCAGTATTTCCCCACAAGAAAAGATTTGTACAAACACATGTACCGGGCTATGGTCAAAAACAGATTCTCAAACTGTGACCAGACTAATGCTGAGGCTAAAATCAAGGGGTGGCAGCAGCAAAATCCTGATGACAAATTCTTCTTCCGAAAGTACCGTGACATTTGTGACGAAGCCAAAGAAAAGTTGAAGAAGGATGTCCTTGGTGATTCTGCTTGCGAAGGTGATGATATTGATGGTGGAGAAGTTAGAGTAACATCTCCTCTCTCGTGTCAAAAATTCTTATTTGCCCATCAGACACTGTGGCAGAGAAGGCTGTTGGACAGATATGGAAATTACATTTGTCTCCTAGATGCCACTTACAAAACAACCCGGTATTCATTTCCACTGTTCTTTTTGGCAGTGAAGACAAATGTCGATTACCAGGTTGTTGCATCATTTGTCATCCAAGACGAGTCCACTGACTCGATAAAGGAGGCTCTGCAGATCATCAAGGAGTGGAACCCGAACTGGAAACCCGCCTTTTTCATGACAGACTTCAGTGAGGAGGAGACCAATACTGTTGAAGAGACATTTCCAGGTATCAATAGATTGACAACTGTTTTTACCCCGCCGTTCAGATGGGGTGTAATAATACCCAATTATTTTCTGTCACTAGCCCCAGACTCTCAGTTTTGCTAAGCCAAACAGATATTCACTGCAAACTTCGGCTACACCACTTGGATGCTTATCTTGAGTGACTGCAATATTATTTTGTGCACTGAAGTTAGGGAGAACAACGGGGGGTCCAATGCTCCTGGGGTTTTTCTTGACAATAAATGTTTTTTTTAAACTCATACAAGGTATTTTGATGTCATTGAGCATAAGACTGTTGTTGCAATCAAGATGAATGATATGGAGTGGAGACTATGCCTTTCTTAGACAACAGCTATTTTGGTGGGTCTATTGCCATTTGTCTGGACATCTCCTGAGCAAGTGAGGCCTTTAAAATTCCTGGAAGTTTATCTCATTCTGTATGTAATCAACTCAAAGAGTAAATAGCATGCATTTAACAACAGCCAGCCATTTAAGCACATTATGCACAGCATAGAAAATCAACTCTTGTTTAAGGGTCAACCTAAAAGTGGATGAGTGTGTATAAACATTTTTTTTCCACAGGCTGTCATGTATACCTTTGTGATTTTCACCGAGAACAGGCATGGGAGAGGTGGGAAGTGAAAACGGACAATGATATCTCTGCCCTCAAGGAGGAAGTCTTATTTCGCCTGAGAAGAATCGCAAGAGCACCAACAGAAGAGAAATTCCTTGAAGCTGTTGAAAATCTAAGAGGTTCTGTCATTTGGAGGGACAGCCCAAAACTGCGTCAATGGTTTGGCAACAAGTGGCTGAAATCACATAAGGTGAGAAACATTAACAAAAATAACACTCCATTCAAATATATCATAATAATTTATTAACTCTAACCCTTGAAGCCCTTACAAGGAAGAAAACAACATTTCTCTTTACATTATAAGTACTCGTTCTTCAAAACAATCAAGTGATGGGACTAAAGAAGGTGATCACGATGCAAGGACAAAATGTCTTGATATTTTGACAAATTCTTCTCACTAGTTCCGTGAGAAATGTTTGGAGAAAAGTAAGGAGAATATGCATTTTTAAATCAGGGATAAAAAGGTGAAGAACATTGGCATGACATGGTAGTATGCAAAGACACCAGTAAGGCCAGTATATTACAATAATTTATTGATAATATTTCTATCATTCAGTGCTTGCTACATGTATTAATTTCATTATTATTATTTTCTCCCACAGAGGTGGGTGTGGGCATTCTGCACTGAGGGCTTTACTGTGAGGATGAACACCGACAATGGACTTGAACGTCAGAAAAAGCTGTTCAAGTATAGTTATTTGAAAAGTCACAAAAACAACAGCCTGAGAGAAATGCTTGCTGTTCTTATTGAGGAGTTCCTGCCAGACAGTTACAACAGGTAAGATGGGTAAAAGACGTTTCCCAAGTTTTGGGCTGTTAGAAAAGGTTATGTAGTAACCAAAGGTCTTTCAAACATGTCAATGATTTATTAATCCTCCATGTAAGAGGCCTGGGCACAAGGCTGTCAGCTACAGCACATGATTTTGCTACAGCAACTTGGTAACAATAAACCAGTTTAAAATAACACTGCACAATAGGCAATGATTTACGACTACTGTTAAATCTTCAGGGTACAAACTACAATATACAGTGTAAAGGAACAAACAATAAAGATAGAATAACCAAAAAAGGTGTTGGGTTTGTTTTTCCTTTCAGATACATAGAGAGGAATGTGCGATGATGCTCCCAGTATCGACAGTACAGTCGCAGCATCCCACAGTTCCTTGTGGATAGACCCAGACATCTTGTCAACCACTGTATGGAACGATGGGAGGCTGGACAAAGCAGTCACACAGTGACATCACTAGACTACGAGCAGTCCCTATTTTTTCGCAAAGTCCGTATTTTTTCGCAGAGTCCGTCGAGCATTCGCCTTAAAAAATAAATGACCGCGCGAAAAATGGGGACGAGGGGGGGCGTGACCGCGCGAAAAATGGGGACGAGGCGCGAAAAAAATAGGGACCCTATTTTTTTCGCGCCTCCTCCCCATTTTTCGCGCGGTCACGCCCCCCCTGGTCCCCATTTTTCGCGCGGTCATTTATTTTTTAAGGCGAATGCTCGACGGACTCTGCGAAAAAATACGGACTTTGCGAAAAAATAGGGACTGTTTGATTTTTAGGCTCTGACAGTAGCCATATGACGTCACTAACGTGACGTCATTGGCTAAAAATGTTATTAGATTTTTTCTTTGTTCCCGGGGGGACCCCTGGCCCTCCATTCTTTGTAAGGGGGGGACCTCTACTTTTGAAAAACTGAAAATGAGACATCTTTGTCTAAAACAAAATCTAACTGGTTTTATATTTTGATGAAATTCGAAGCTCTAAATAAATATTTGTTTCTTTCTTAATCTTTTGATGCTTAAAAGGTGGTTTTCAAGTGGTTTTCAAGTGGTTTTTGCAAGGCACGTGATTTAAAACAGTCACCTTAGACAAAATGACAATTTTCTACTATTTTAAGTGGCCACTTGTCAGAACTTAAGGAACGCTACATCAGTTCTATACCATCATGCTATTTCTTTAACATCTATAGATGGCTATTATTTCGCTTTTGTAGGATAATATTATGCGAATTGAGAAATATTATTTTTTCAACAACACACTTTCGCTGGGAACTGTTAATTTATGCAAAAACAGCACTCAGTTAACCGGTTGAGAAAACTATAAAAATAAACTGGACAGTCGATTAAACTAAAACGATAAGCTTTATAAGAAACAATTGTTGTCTGACATACCATTTTGTACAGTAGTCAGTTCAAGAGCGGCCTTAGAGCCAACCCCAAGTTGCGCCGAATTCAGAGATCCTTCAAGCCAGTTCCATTTCGGTCAGGACGATTATTATCGCCGGATCAAGAGTTCAGTTCTCATCCTTGCAGCAGCTGCGCAAGGTTTCATTTACAAGGATCTTCTATCCAGTTTGCTGCAACCACCAACAGATCAACCAAAATACTGCTAACAGCTCCCAGAGAAACAAACATCACTCGATACTCCACCAATCCTGCTCTCTCCGCCATGTTGGAGTTTGTGCAATGAGTACTTCGGGTCTTTCCGGTATCCATTTTTGTCACGCTGCTCAGAAATACTGTTTAAAGTCAACTGGCTTGTCCTTTCGAATTTTAAGCAAGTTCAAAGTATTTAACTATCACATTATTTCATAACATTCTTCTATAACTCGTACACGAGAATTGAAAGATTGAATGTTTACGCTTGTTTGGTGTACCGCTGTCCGGAATCTCATTAGGGAACTTAAGCAACCACGACGGCAACGCCAAGGAAAACGTCACTTTAAAAATGACTTCCAAATATTTCAAAATTTTTCGCGATAGTTTCAACTCGTTCAGTCTGACTAATGCAGCCGAATAATCCGGGAGCTGACTCTGTAAGGACGGCGTTACAGTTCAGGTAGAAAAAAGAAAATTCACTGTCGTGTGTTCACGTCCTACATAAAACTTTGAATTTGGTCATTTCACGTTGTTGTTTTGCAGAGGACGGCAAAGAAATGTACAAAAATCTGTATCGCACGTGCAGAGTCATTGTTTTGCTAATTAAACCTTTTGTTTTGTGACGTTCTCGTCGGCCGTCGCCGTCATGTTTGCTTAAGTTCCCTATTGCTTATCGCAGCGGCGGGAGGCGTGCTAAGTCAGACGCAATCGCTCCCAACTCTCTTCATTCCTTCATTCGTCATTAAATGGAGACAGTGTTTTTGTAAGTTGGACATTCTGCTAAAATAGGAGGCCACTTGCAACTGCTGGTGACTTAAAAAATCAGATAGTTGAAACACGCGCTCGGTCTCTTCATTTTGTAGCGTTCCTCGTCGCCTTTGCGACATTTTCTGGGTTTGCTTTCATCTCTGTCTTCTCCCCCTCTTCGTAAATTCTATTTAGAAAATCTTTCTGCTTTTCGTTAGAGGATGATCTTGACTTATAAGAGCCCATCCCCGTGCCAACCGTATGTTGGCCTGGTTGGGTTTCATTGGGTGTTTTTTAACGATGGGTTGTTTTAAGACAGGTTCCTGCAGCCTGCGTGCGTAGCCCTGTTTCGCTTTATCATACAATGATTTCCCATCAGGTCGTATCTTGTGATCTCCGGTTTCAATATGTTCAGTGCCGTGGCCTCAGTGAGGAAGATCGGAAGTACGTTTTCTCACATTCATCCACTGGGCACGAGAACAATGAGGCGACCTCAGTGGGATTCCTCTTCTGAAGTTGTACCTATAATTGTGGTGACTGTCCTCTCCACGTTATTATTCATTCTTATCTTCAGGATCGGCTTCTTCGTGATTTTTCTTTTGTTTTGAGAAGGGCACTAAATCTCCACTTACGGGACTGCTTCCTCGATGATGGCGGAGTTCTCTGCGCAGTGTCTGCGGTCTTCTTACCTTATTCTAACCTGATCAAAGCACAATTTTAAATCATTAGCGAGAGTAAGAATGCTTTACTAGTAGTCCGCTAACCAGGCTTGCTTGTATACGTACAATAGCCAATATTAAATAGATAATTCCAGTCCACTTAAAAAGGAGATTAGAATAGGAGATTTGTAGGGCTAGGTAAAGTAACTGCACGTATAGTATCCCTTATTTATCAGTTTTATTTTTAAAGTGGCAGAAGAACTTTGTGTTGCATACAAGCAGTGTTATTAAAAACATTTCGATCTTAACATTTCGGAGAAGTCAGAGATATGTATACAAATGTACATTCCTTGACACAGTCCCTACGGGTTCCTAGTTCCGGGGGGATTAGGGTACTCAATAAAGTTTTATACGGGGAGGCTCCGCCCGGAGGTTCAAAAAATACTCATTTTTACCAAAATGGTACCCTTTTCATATACCTAGAGCAAAATTGCACCCCTTTCTTATACCTCAGGGATAAGTCAAAACTATATAATTTCCTACAATTGCCACGTTTTTGTCGGGCTTTCAGTCGTTCTGATCAGGTGCTCAAGGGGTGCCATTTGGCACCCTTTTAGCCACCATTTCTTCCACTTTGCAGCCGATTTTGTGAACCTTTCATATACTAAAATGGCAATTTTTCCCTACCCTTTAGTATACTGCGAGCTTAAAAAGGCACCCCTTTCCGGCCGGAACTCTCCGTGTAGCCGACTATAGGGAATACCCCCCCCCCCCGCCCTTGTCCAAAGTCAAGGAGCCGAAGATAAAATTCCGGTCAGCAGTACACCAAACAATCGTAAACATTCAATCTGTCAATTCTCGTGTACGAGTTAGAAGAATGTCATGAAATAATGTGATAGTTAAATACTTTGAACTTGCTTAAAATTCGAAAGGACAAGCCGGTTGACTTTAAACAGTGTTTCTGAGCAGCGTAACAAAAATGGATACCGGAAAGACCCGAAGTACTCATGTCACGAAATCCAACATGGCGGCGAGAGCAGGATTGAGAGGATTGGTGGAGTAGCGAGTGATGTTTGCTTCTCTGGGAGCTGTTAGCAGTGTTTTGGTTGATCTGTCGGCGGTTGCAGCAAACTGGATAGAAGATCCTTGTAAATGAAACCATGTGCAGCTGCTGCAAGGATGAGAACTGAACTCTTGATCTGGCGATAATCAGGGGCACTCAACGAATCTGTTCCTTCAAATATCTGTTCTTGGGACGACTTCCTGCTGGCTGGCAAATTATTTTTGTGTAGCTACTCTCCCGGGAAATAATCGCTGAAGGTTTTTTCCTGGGAAAATTATTTCCCGCTGCTGAGAGACTGGGTCGGGGCAGTAGCCGCTGACCGAACAAACTGCTTCTCCAGGAAACCGTTTCCCCGAAAAAAATTTGGCGGTTACGGTCGCGGTTACGTCCGTTTACGTCGGTTTATCGTTCGGTTCATTACGGATTCTTTCAAACAAAAGGTAGGCATGTATATCGCTTTGCTATGTTTTATTCATGATCGGTTGTTTAACACTTGTGAAGCCCGGTGGCGGAAAGTAATACTCCAGTTGTTGTCAGGTTGTTGTCTTGTTTCACTCACAGAATCATGAATCATGGCCATGCAGCCCAACTATCCAAAGCTGAAATATTAAACACCCAGCCTGCCACCACAAACATGATAAGATGGCGTTTTTATTAAGCCATTAAAGCAGCTTATGCTTATATAGGTGAGCTTTTCAGTCACGTTTTAATTTTGTCGCTTTGTATTTCACATTCATCTGATGATTATTTATAGTTGGTAATGAGTAAACCTGGGAGTTTACTCCCTAAGACAAAATCCCAACTGTAGAATGGGAAATTTTAATATTTAAATGTATATTTTCTGCATGTTAGATTGAAGATATGCAGGCATCCCTCGTAGGCCTTATGCACCTATCAATTTAAGGCCGGCGGGGGGGGGGGGCGGGGGGGGGAGGCAGGGCATGGGGTGGGGATTTGATTGTTATTGTTGGGTCTGGGGTGGGTCTTTTGACTGATCATGCCTTCCCGGGGGAGGGGATATTTGAATTTGTCTTCGCCCAACGTGGATCTGTTTGAATGTTGACTTGAACGAAAGAGACTGAGACGGAAATTACTTTTCCCGCGTCACGCATGCGCTCTACGTTCTTGAAATCATAATGGCTGTCCACGACGATGTCCACGAGATCGAGAATCAAAGAATATGACTGTTTTATCTCCATATTTTTAATTAATTAGACATTGCAGTATCGAAGTAAACAGGGATAAAGAGAAACCAAGTAGATTTTTTGGCCAATGCAAACGACCAGTGTACGGGCCAGTCACTGCAATGACTGCTCTTTTCAAATGTTACGCTTTCTGCAGCCTTTGCAGGAAACTCGAACTGTTTCTTAAAGAATCTGTTGATTTTGTATTTTGATATATACAGTGTATTAAACGCAGATTGAATGGTTATTAAACATGTACCTTTGGAGATGTAGCAACGTTGAGAAGTGAAAATTATAGAGTTTTCCTGTTTTCCTTGTGTCTTTCTTGCATCCAGCCTGGGAATAATTGACAGCAATATGCCGCCCGGGGTGGGGAAATTTTTGTGCATTTGACTGGAATGGTTTGCCCGTGGGCAGGGAATTTGACGGCAAATTTTTGAAAAATGTCAAATCCCCACCCCATGCCCTGCCTCCCCCCCCGCCGGCTTTAAATTGATAGGTGCATTAAGCTTACACAAACCTGAGCTCAATTTTGAAAATTTTTTAAATAAACAATAGGGCTTTTTATTTGTAAAATGTGGCTAACAGAGCTTTATTTCTATTGACAATTTTTTATCAAACAGCATTTTACATACACAGCATGAAATCATGGATTTACGAATGTTTATATCACGCGTAAACATACGTAAATAAAAGGCCTTTTCTTTACGCATCGGTTCCGTGGTGCGTAAAGACGAGTAAATTCACAGAGCGCGTAATGGCTGCGTAAAGGGCAATAAAGATTCGTAAAGTACAAAAATGAAGATGGGTGTAATTAGCTGTTCTTATTTGTGAAAATAGAGAAAGAAATGAAATTTTTACGTCTCCATATTCATTCAGGATTTTCCCGCTGTATTTTGTCTGGCATTGCTGTCAATACTTTACGGTTCTTTAACCCTGTTTACGAATCTTTACGCACTGCTGTTTATGCTCTTTACGATTCTTTATCCTTCTTTACGCGCAATTACACTTTCTAATTGACAGGTTATTTTTGTAGAAGACAGGCAAAAATGAAATATAAGGTGATCATCAACGATTTTCCCCTTATATTTTGAGCGGCTTGCTGTGCCCACTTAATAAAATTTACGCCTCTTTTCAGCCCATTACGAATCTTCAAGCACCGTTCTTTACGCTCTTTACGACTTTTTACCCTTGATTACGCACAAACTTTCCATCAATTTGCAGTTTATTATTTAACGAAATACAGAGAGAAATGAAATATGTGTGACCATGACAATAGTCATGATATTCAATAACTAATCGTGACGTTAAGTGACTTGTCAGAAAACGTTTAGCAAAAACCCATGCATTGGGTTCTGGATTTGTCAACCTTTCATTTAATCATGTCATTTTATAAGCAATGACAAGGAATGTTAGTCTTATCGTAAGGCTGTTGATCACGGATTATAACAGAAAGCGTCTTAGTGGAAACTTCAATTTATCTTTTCACGTATATTTTCAACCTCAGGCGAAATGAAAAAATATGAAATTACAAAACTGGTTTCTTGCCTAACCTCGTGAAAAAGAAAAAAATTAGGTCAAAAAGAAAAAAATTGGGTCGAAGCTGTTGTAGAAAAAATTTGCTGGAAATAATTCCCTCCCCGAGGCGTAGCTCTAAGGGAACTGGAAACGAGATGAGGCGGCGGATTTGATCAGCGGTTTCCGTGTTAGCGTCACTTCGTGGCGTCCATTTTGAAATTACACGAAAGTGTGATATTTCTTCAACGTCTTTGAAAGGTAAAAAACGAGAATTTACTCCATTTGATTTCTGGAATAGTGCTTTTTTGGTAAAATGCTAGTGATCTGTGAACCGCTGGTGATCCCACAAAGCTTCGTAGAGAGTTTTAAAACCACCTCTATCACGCACAAATGCAAAATCGTCGTGGATTTAAACAGATTTAAACTGGCGGGATGTTTGAACTTGAACTTGAACCACGCTTCGATGAGGCTTGTTAAGCTAAGTTTTCTTCTCCTATTCTGGATTGGATCTCCCCATTCACGGAAATACAGGAAACAGAGGTAAGCCGTCTTTCTTTTAGTCTCCACGCAGATGATCATGATGTGCAGTAACTTACAATGTAGGTTTTCAATATTGTTTGCGAACACGTTCACTCAAAGAGAACCGACATTGTAAGTTTTTCACTAAGAAAAATATTCGAAATTCCATTAATGTTCTTGTAGTTTAGTTTTTGAAATCGGATTGCCTTCATCAAATGTGCTTTGCTGAAGATTTGACTGTTAGAGAAAGGTTTGCAAATAAATATAGGGGCCAATTATATGAGCAGGGAATTTATATATTTTAAAATCACTAAAAGTGACGTAGTTTATGTGGGCTCCCTGTAAATAGACTTGCCAGAATCTCAACAAATCAAGACAGGTCTAGTTAGCTGGGCTAACCAGGGTACTATTGATCCCAGACGTCCTTTCAAATGGCTTAAATTTTGCGTCGCTTCACAGACCGTTGATTTCGCTCTGCGGTTTCAAAATAGTAATCACGTGACCACAAGTTTGTTGACCGCAAGCTGACCACAAAATTGGGTAGTGACAAAACGTGGGGTAGGCCATGGCCTAGGCCATGGTGTAGGCCATGGCCTATCCTATGGCCTACCGGTGGTCAATTTTCTGAAAACAGTTCCTAAAAACAGCAGATTGTAAACCAAAAAAATGGCCTAAGCCACACACCCCTTCGGGCTTCTAGTAGTGAATTTTCCTAAGAATGCCTTGTTCGAATCTTTTACTACAATTTCATTTGCATAGAAGTTTGTTACGGATGAAAGAATTTTTGATGTAACTTTCATGTGCACGCATGACTGCATTTAATTTAAAATGGCAATAAAAAGTTAAACCACTTTTAACCACTTTGAAAGAAGCAACCACTTTTCCTTGGGGGAGGGTACTCATTAGATGCTCGGGTAGACCCTGACGCTGTTTAAGACAATCATTAATGATTTTGCTCACCTGTTTAAGACAGAACAGATTTTTTTCAGGAACCGTTTAACCCAAAATCATACCCTGTCTTAGACTAGAATGGGGTAAGGATAAAGTGTTTCTTACGTCAATACTTGATAATAAGGACCCTATTTACAGCTTTGTAGAGTGGTTGAGTTGTTTGCAGAATTTGAGTTTACCCTTACCACATTTAAGACAAAACCGTGTGAAAACCATACCCTATTAGGCCGCACGTCCCTGTTAAGGTCAGATAATGTTTCCCCCCCCCCCCCTGCCCGGGCCACTTTTACCTCATGTCTATGAGGACGAACGGAACCAGAACCATATTCCGATGGAACTTTACATAGTTAGTTCATTTAAAATTATTGCATGAAATTGCAGTAATGTGTTGATCAAAAGTTTCCTTTTCACGTCAGCTAAATTATTTACTTTGAAACTGTACGAGTTTGCCGGCTTCTGAATGCAATGTAACTCAATGTTTGTATAGTTTCCTATTCAAGTATATTTTTGGCTTGTCACGCATTCCTCCCCAATTAATCATAAAGGAGGCCATGTTTTTCATCGAATACAAAACACTGTACGTTTGTTGACAACTACAATACATAACGTGTACATGTATCTGCCGGTAAATGTTCTTTATGGGGAGCAGGAAGAAGGAACCACACTTTATGGACACCCACTTTAAGCTATTACAGACAATAATTTTGTCCCGACAGAAGGCTCACACATTTTTTTCTTCCATTAGGCTGCTTTATGTGTTACTACGGACAAACACAACGGACACTTTTCTCTGACCCGAGTGACATTAGCTCCCATAAAAATTTAACCTAGCTCAGTTCGCTTTATGGACAGTGACACGTGACAGTGGTTATCTGTGAACAGTGTACTGAGTATTTTCATTTAAGTCAGTATGGCTGAGCTGAAACTGAAAATTTTAGTGCAAAGCAAAGTTACAGACTATTTAATAGACCTGATTTTGTGCTATAAACCAGCATATTTAAATAATTGCTCCAATTGATTTACTTATTCCATATTTCGTAACAAGTAGAACCAGCAGCTGAATATAAATTCTCCACGCAGTCACGCAATTTGTACCATCACAATACTAGATCCTAGGACGTCACTGTAGGCTTTCTTGACATTCTTCTTCAAGCAATAGATATGTAAGCTAATATAGTTTTCACTCAAATAATACTCATATACAAGGTTCACATTATGTTTAAGAACCAAAATATACCTTTAATTGTGTTTTTGCTTTAATAGGTGCAATTCCCTCTCATTTATGCCTGATTATGATGAGGATTTTAAGAGATTCAGGAGTAAATTGTTTTATGAAATTGACCACCGGTAGGCCATAGCATAGGCCATAGCATAGGCCATAGCATAGGCCATGGCCTACACCATGTACCACCACCACCTACCCCACGTTTTGTCGCTACCCCCACAAAATCTGTAACGTTGAACATGGGACAAATGAATTTCAACCCGCAATCATCACAGATCCTAAAATAATGCCATCTCCTGAATTAAAATATCATCTTATACTGGTTATAAACATTATCTTAAGGGAAAATTCAGGAAAATTGTTATCTGAGGACATGAAATGCGGCGGCTAGTAAAAATTCATTCAGTGAAAGTTGAGCATTGTCGAGCTTGAGTCAACAAATTTAGTTCTTGCGGTGAACAAACTTGTGATCACGTGATCATTTTTTTCAAACCATGGAGTGAAACCAACGGTCCGTGAAGCAACACAAAATTCAAGCCATTTGAAAGGACATCTGTGATCAATAGTATTTGGCAATACCGAAACATCCCTATTAACATGGAATATTGTGAAGAATATTTACATCTGAGTTCAGTTAAATGGAATCACTTCAATGGTTTTCTGTTTGGTCCTTGTAGCTCTATATGGTACATTTTTACAGTTTGAAGGGTTTTGCAAATCATTCAACTGTGCGTAAAGAGAAAAAAACAAGGAAGGAAAACTGCATTTTAAACTGGCCCAGAAATTCCCATCGCTCAGCTTTGAAACCACAAAGGCAAGCTCAGTGGTTAAAGATTTTTCTCGTACCATTCAATTGTAAATTTGTCAAAAACTTAAGACTTACCTCAAAGGTAAGTATTCTGTGCAATATTTCATGTTAACAGGGACATTTCAATAATATCCAGGGCTATACATGACATTTTGAAACTGCATACTACTGGCCACATAGTTTGTGTGGGAAGCCTGTGGACTGTTAAACATACCAAAAGTAAAATTGGGCCAAGCAATTATATGGGAAAATCTCAGCCCAGTTTGCCAGGATCCCAGCAATGTGATGCCAGAATCCCAGCTAGCCATGCTGAAAGTTTTCCTTGTAAACTGTGTTTAGTAGGCCAGGGTGACTTGCATCATGTACATGGAATACCAGGCTGAACAGTCATCTTGGCCTGAACAAGCCTGGCTAATCATGGGCCAGCCCAGCTCATGTAATTGGCCTTAGATATTGGGTTTTCAAAGAAAAGAAATGATATTATTGAAAGTACCAGTTTAGCAAACATCCCTGATTTGCCAAAAAGGTTACCAGTTCTCATGTACTTTTGTGTTTCACCCCTTGCTTGTTTGTCTTCCTGTTGTTGCAGTCTTATCAGCCCTTACTCAAACATTAAACCAGTAACTTTAATATGACTTAATACATCACCTGGAAACAGCATCCCCTGAGGGCAATCTTTCGTATATGTAATCGCATGAGGCTGATGAGGATAAATATTCACACAAATTTTCAGTTTTCACAAAATTGCCTGAGTCATGGAGCAACAAGGGCAATTTGTGAAAACTTTGAAAATACAAGTGAAATTTATCCTTAATTCTATGAGGACTACTTTACTTTTCATAACACAGAGAGCAAAATTCTTGGAAAACTTTTCATACACTTTGAAACACAATCAGCTGGCCCCTAGAATAAAAGTACCCGCACGTAAACAATTCGCAACACAAGCAGTTTAACTGTTGCTCAGCACACAGAACAAGAAAGACTGACCATTATGTACATTTTAAGAGATAAATACAATTCTATTTCATTGACAAAACACACTAAAGCTCAAACTAAGTAAATTTTATTCACCTGAGTTATGAAGCTTCCTCTCGCTGGAAAAATTATTGACCACATCACTCCAAAGTTTTCAGTAGTTTTAAAACAAATAACCATTTGCTCTTTCCCATAACACTACATGTATATGTTCACCTTTTGGAATTTCTCTTCAAGCTAACACCCAATTCCCATACCATTTTTACCAACCAACCCGGTTAAAAGTCAAACTTTGATGCGATCCTTGTGTTGAATAACTCAAAACAGTTTTTCGTTTCAAGACGCCTACAAATTGCAATGGTGCACTTTTGCGCTCAGCCAATCAAATGCGAGTAATTTTGGCGCTTGGCCAATCAGGAATTAGTAATTTTGCCCTCGTCCTAAAGAAAATTAAGAAAAAATGCCCTCTCTCAACCAATCAGCATTCAGTAATTTTGCCCTCTATGTTATAAAAAAGGAAAAAATGATTGTACATGTACATGTTGGGCACATTGCTCCATAATGTCAAGTGACACCCTGTAGAGTCACTCCCTCACAACATTTAACATCAATAATTGTATGAACATAGGTGATGTGTAACTGCTGTTGTGTTGTATTATCAAAGGTTACATGGGATCTTAGTTCTAAAGTAGACCAGCTGACATCGGACTCAAAAACACTAATATTGCATTCTATATCTGGTATTTGACTCTTTGTCAAGTTTTGAAACTGAAAACATAACACTATAAATGAAGTGTTAAGGCCAGAAACAATTTGATGAATAACTCAGTTGGCTGCACAAAATATCTTAACAAGTCCTATGGATACTTGCAATTATTGATAATTATTATTAATTTTTATAGTCATCAAAAACCGCCACACATTCTGCTATGTTTGACTTGATCAATAATTTGGAAGCTTGATTGTTGTTTTAGTTGTTTCTTAATTACTGAATATAAAATTCCTAGATGTCGGTGAGCTCACATTCAGCCAACCTTGATTGCGCGCTGAACAGTTGAAACATGACCATATGTTCACTGATTTCTACATGCAGTTACTTGTACATGTACGTGTTAGTACAGTCATAGACCTTGGTGCAGAGAAACTTTGAAGGAACAAAGTTTTGTTTCATGGCATTTTAAACAATTTTTGTGTAGCTAGTACATGTACTGTACATTTATTCATCAAATTATTCCTGGTCTGTCACTTAATTTGCAACATTAAACTTCCATTATTTTAAAAAAATTTTTGAAAGAGTGGTCGTATGGAAAATAACCTTGGGCATGTCACAATGCCGTGGTGGTGAAGCTTGCATGTCTCAGTGATCCCAAGAGCTGGCTCCCTGGGGCTTGGGCCCCTGCTACTGTATATTCAGCCATGTCCCATTGGTTGAAATTGAAGAGGCTGAACACAGTGCTGCCCCAGGCCCTCCAGGATGGGTTTAAGTATGGGACCAATCATCCCAGACCCACCCCATAGAAACTGGTCTTGGTCATGAAAACCTGGAACATTCTCATTTTTAGTGTCATGGCCTTACAGCTGTATCAGTGCAGCCTTATGATGGCCAGGTGTAGAGTGCAACATTGATATACACTGTAGCTAAGCAATTCTATTTCAATTTGTCTTAAAGCTGTGTCTATTTTAAACGACCAAACCCATATAAACCTCTATAATTCATGCACTAATTTTTGGCTATGGTGAACACAACACTGGTCAAGCATCACACATTCTATACTTCTACTGCTTGTGCCACCTATGGTGTGAATTGGGTCAGGACACAGTTTATTCTGGTTCTTACATAACTTCTTCTACTCTGTACTTGTGTTATGTACTGATATACACTCTAAATGAGGTTGTCTCCAACCTTCGCATGTAAATTTAACTTGCACTTTCAGAAAATTTGTGTCTTTTTTACACCCATTTGTGTGTAATTTTTTTTTTACATGTGTGTTTCATGCTTGAAGTTGTGTGCAACATGGCATCCTTATACACAGGAAACCCTCATGTAATGCTGCAATTCCTGTGCTCTGTACTGTACAAAACTTAGATTAAATGCACTTTTATTGACTAATTAATTGATACTGTCGTGTAGGATAGTAAGTTTATCTACCATGTGCGTTGCTAACCTTGCTGTTCATTTTGGTTTCTATTGTGCAGTGAACTTTTTACTTTCCCTGTCATGCTATTAAATGACGATTTACCTGAAATAAATGATTTTATGAATAGCTTAGGTCTATTTTTAATGAATTCTAAAAAATAAGGTTACCCATTGTTCTGTGATGGAAAAAAAAGAAAGTTCTGTGATGGGGTTGAGTCACCAATGTAATTCACATTTACCAGTTTTACTGACAAAAGTCTCCACCGTAACTGCACATGTTAACTGTTACATGGGTCAGTGTCTATAGGAATGATTTGTACTGTAATGGGCAATAGTATATTTTTAATACTATCCTTTCATTCATTCCAACAGATCAGACACATGTTTACATAATCTGACGTGGATCAACAAGTTCAATGCCCATCAAGACAGGCTTAAAGAAGACCTTATCACCGATCAGAAACACTCCAAGTTATCATAATCACTGTAAATCTCGATAAGTCAGCTATAAACAAAAATCAAATAGGGCAAAAAATTGCTTTGAAACAATGTCGGTTCTAGAGAGTCCAATGTTTTGCTTTTGGGTGAACTACTTTGTAAAGATTGGAGGAAAAGAATATCTGTCCTGGGTTTTAAACATTGTAGCAATGCCCATAAGCAACAAATGAACTTAAGTGCTTATGTACTCATTATTCATTAGCATCCAAACAAAACAGCTTGTATAGTAGAACTGTAGGCGCAGGTACTAGTCATCAGATGCTCCGAAAGAGCACCGGTTTCACTAAGTGGTTTTTTTTTTTTTGCTAAGTTGAAACATTTTAACATTCATATCACCCAGGGCAGAATTCTCTTTTCTTTGTGCCTCTCAGTTCAGCGAATATGTAGGAAAAGTGAACAGTCCCAATGAAGATGTGTTTAAACGTTAATTTGAATAAAAGATGTGAAATTGTCATTGGTTGCTTTCTAGTAGTCTCTCCCTGTATAATAAAACTTCATTGTGAAACCAGCTTTCATTGCAGAACGTATCACAATACGTAATGACAAGATAATAGAAATGATTTTAATTGCTCGCAAGACATGAATTTTTTGTTCACTACAGTGCCTTGAAATGCCATGACTGAGTCGGATGACGAATCACAACCACTTTTTTCAGGGGATAGGTGGTTGTAAATAATTATCATATAACCCTAACCATCCGTAAGACTGTTTGAAAAATGCACTCTACTGAGGGTCGTAAATGTAAAGCGTTTACACGGTTTTCACCATATCCGTAAAGGCGTGCTTAGAGAACGCGTAAACATTTCCATTCTGGTAACCTTACGGAAGTCGTAAATTATCGTAAATGAAGGCTTTACGAGTTTTTCCGATATCCGTAAAGACAGCGTTTAAAGTCTCTCTAAGACGTCTTTACGCACTATCGTTTCTAATGCGTAAAGACCTTCTGAACGGAAATGTAAAGAAGTCCGTAAAGATGCGTTTGCAGGGTCAATACGCTTTCTTTACGTAGTCATTACGGGTGCGTAAATTCAAGATTTCATGCTGTGATAGCAATGAACCTCTGAGCACTTCATTTGAATATTTGTGATGTTAAAATGGCCTCTTACTGCGGCAAAATGCCCTTGAATCCCTGTACTGTATGCTTTCCCTACAATTGATAATTAGGGGCAACCAAAGAAATTTTCTTTCAAACAAATAACAAACCTGGACAGACAAAATAGAGAAACACATGCTTTATATGCCCTGCTCTTATTTTGTTGTAAATATATCACAGAAAAATGCCTGTTTAGTGTCAGTAAGGGGAGATTTACTGTACAAGCTATGCTTTTGTTTAAGTCCAACTCAGTATTAACAAACCAGCCAGCATTCACAAAAATGCAAGTGAACTTTTTCGTTACTCCTTTTTTAACTCAAGGTGAGTTAGGCTTGTGATGACAGACACTCATTACTGGTAGTTTGTCCTTGTGACCCTTTCTCTTCCATTAGGTTGAGTTAGGCTTGTGACGACGGACACTCATTGGTTGTTCATTCTTGTGACCCTTTCTCTTCCATTAGCTTAAGTTAGGCTTGTGACGACGGACACTCATTGGTTGTTCGTTCTTGTGACCCTTTCTCTTCCATTAGGTTGAGTTAGGCTTGTGACGACGGACACTCATTGGTTGTTCGTTCTTGTGACCCTTTCTCTTCCATTAGGTTGAGTTAGGCTTGTGACAACAGGCATTCATTAGTTGTTTGTTCAATGTTGTTGTGTCCCTTATTCTTGCATCAAGTTGAGTTAGGCTTGTGAGAGTGGGCACTCATTGGTATTTGGATATTGTAACCTATTCTTTTCCCTCCAGATAAATTTGACGTTGGTGGCCATTGTTTGTATTGGCTTTTAATTATTGAGTTGGTCTTTCTCTTCTGTAATGATTCAGGTGCTTCATTCAGCAATTTTTGTTTGCTCCTACATGTATGATTTGTCACTTTTTCCTATTACGGCATGTCACCTGTTATTCTTTTGAATTCCTCTTGCCTTTACAATGAATGTTGTACAAGTCACAGATACACATGCAAGTTGGAATATAACTGTTGATTTGCTTGTCAATGGAAGGTAAATTTTCAACAGAATAATAATGCAGTTTTCATTCTTATGAAGTTAAATTCTTTTCCTAATTGTATTGTGTTGTTCCAGAAAATATCCATACTCCCCCCACAGAGGGTATTTTGGGTTTGAACCCCCTACCCCTCTGGAAATTCCAGTTTAGGCTGATACCTTCCTTTAAAGATTTTGGCCTTTGAGACCCCCCTCCCCGTCAGAATTTCCAATGAACTTCTGTGATGGGGATATTGATATTTTCTGGACCCACACATTGATACAGTTGAATGTACCAAAAGGGTGTAATTTCACTTTCAAAGTCAAAAGCTTTTATGCTGTGGACTCATTTAATAGTGAAAGTTCTTTTACAAAATTTATTGCCTAATCATGTACAAGCTATGACTAAATCCATATTGTAAAAGTGAGCCCAAAAGCACTTTTTACACAGGCATTAAGTCATCCTGCACATACAGTGTATTTCTTGTTGGTAATTTGTACTGTTATTTATTTATGATTATTTCAGTGGAGTACCTGTGAACTAGCTATATTAGCTAAGTGCACGTTTGCTCTAAATAATAGCATTTACCATTTTCTACCATTTTTTACTAATTACATTCTGTAAAAAATGTTCCACATGGAATCTTGTTCAAATTCCCTGATGAAGTCTGTAGTTATCAGACAAAGGTGGTTGGAGAATAAAACTTGGTATGGGCATGGATACTTTCAGGAACCACACATTCATCAAGAAAGAATAATTAATTTCATCTGTTCTCTTTGGGTGTAAGTGATAATGGAGACCAATTAGGTGCCTCACTAGGAGACATACATGTATATACTCAACTTAACTTAATATACTCAACTTAACAAAAGAGCTAGTTTACAAGACTAATACAAAGCATAAACACAGGAGCTAATTTACAGAACTAATACAAACACTTACAAAAGAAGGACTTAATTACAACTGAAACAATATAACACCTTACTTTGACAACAGGGCAAGTAGGAATATACAGTCAAAGTAAAATGACAAAGATAAATATACCTTTACAGTAGGCTCAAATGAAAAGGAAAAATAAAACAGACAAAAAAGTGTTGGGAAAAAAAAAGCACCTTAACCTGGTTCTTTTATTTTGATAGTGGTGCAAAAGCTACCGCATCGCTTATGCAGAGAGTGGTCCACTTTGCTTCATATTTTTTAAAACTAGAGTTTTTAATAGCCATTTGTCTTTCACATTTGACTCTACTTTCCAGTAAGGCAAGAAAGACCTTTATGCTAGGAGTCTCTGACAGATTTCTTGCGAGGTATACATGATATTTAGCAGTAAGAAGATAGTGATTAAAAGCGTGAAGGCTGGTGTTCTCAGGTCTGTATCCATAAAGGATTTCCGACCAAGTAGGATTGAAATTTTCAGAGCGATTTGTATTCCACCATTCTATGACGTCTTCCCAAAAAAGTTTAACTTCGGGCATTCGCAAAACCTATGAAGAAGTGTTTCATTTTGACAGCGGCAGTGTTCGCAGTGTGGTGACTCTTTTATTTTCATTTTATACAGTGAAAGGTTGGTAGGTATGATGTTGTGCACGAGTTTATACTGAAAGCTTCTTAATTTATTTTCAACGGTGACTCTAAAAGGAAGTTCGTAGACATCCTTTACGTTTGACACTAGATTTCTTAGTGTGATTTCGACAATTGGGGGAGAGAAGGACCTTTCCGTAAGCATCAAACGGGCTTTTTTTGTGGAAACCATGTCATCGCTATTAGAAACAGCCTTTGAGAGTTCGCTAACACCACAGACAATGTTGCTCGTGATTTCATTTTTCCACGCTTTAGGGATAGCAGCAAGAACGCCTGCGTAGTCGAGGAAAGTGCATCGAACGCTGAATTTGCGTTTAAAACTTTCGAAAGAAAGGAATTGGTCGTGATTGTCGAGGAGATCACTTATTTTTAAAATGTCTTTATTGACCCATGTTTTGTAATATATCGTCTTACCATTTGTTTTTATAAACCGGTTGTTCCATAAAAATTCTTGTTTGAATTCGTTTGCATTTAGCGGTTCCTTGAAATTCAGTTCTTGCCACACCTTTAGAATATTTTTATAGAAAGGTGGTAAATTATTGAGGTTCAAAAATTTTAGGTCGAAATTACATTGAAATAGGAAAGCTCCTCCGACTTTGCTTAATAAGAAATCAAGGCGGGCACACCAGTGACTGCCGGCCGATTCGCAAAAACGATTTACCCAGGTAAACTTGAGAGATTTTACGACATCCTCGAAGTTAATCATATTTAAACCGCCTTTGCAGACTGGGCCAATCAACGTTTTTCTTTTAATTTTATCAGGTTTGAAATTCCAGATAAAGGAGAAGATGGTGCTGTTGACCTCTTTAACGAATTCGGCAGGAACGTTTATGACGGAGCAGCAGTAAACAAGTTTGGCGATTGCTAAATTCTTTACAATGGCTATTCTGCCAAGGATGGTTAGATGTGTTTTGCACCAGATGTTAAGAACTTTTTTAAGTTTCGCAAGCTTTTCTTCAAAGTTTAATTTAATTCCAACATTAGCGTTGTAAGGGAAAGTTATTCCAAGTGCAGTGACATATTCTTTCGGCCACGAAATACCAAAAGGATCGTCTTTTCCTAATCTGCTTTTCCAACGACCTAGCCACAGACCCTCAGTTTTTGATCTATTAATTTTCAGACCTGATAGATTGCTAAACTGATCAAGGAGAGCAAATAGAGACACTGCAGAAGGGTCGTCGCGGATAAAGGCGGTGGTGTCGTCTGCATACAAACTAAGTTTAGTGATCTTATTCCCGTTTTCAAGACCTTTAATGGAATCGGTGATTCTTATTTGGTGTGCAAGTGGTTCTAAAGCGAGAACGAAGAGCAATCCTGAAAGAGGACACCCCTGTCTCACTCCTCTTTGGAAAGAAAAAAACTCAGAAGAGTGACCATTGTTAGTAACGCAGCTAGAAATATTGCTGTAGAATGTGCGAATCCAGTTGAGAAAGCTTGGGCCAAAGTTCATAGTGTCGAGAACCTTAAAAAGGTAGTCCCACTCTAAGGAGTCGAAGGCCTTTTCAAAATCTAGAAAGAGTATCATACCTTCCTTATTTTCATATTGTTCAATTATGTCTGTAATTAGGCGGATGTTTTCACCGATGTATCTGCCTTTAATGTACCCTGTTTGGTCCCGCTCTATTAACAGAGGGAGTACCTTTTCTAAACGCCTTGCAATACATTTCGTTGCTAATTTATAGTCGGTATTTAAGAGAGAGAGGGGGCGCCAGTTTTTAAGCAGTAAAGGATCTTTGTTCTTTGTACTAACATGAGTTGAAATGTCAGCTTTTCATGGGTAGTCTGCACACTGTCTGTGTGGTGGTGTGTTAACCTGTAAAGGCTTAATGCGGGCTGGGGAATTTACAAGACTCTAGAAAGGGTTGTCAGTTATCTCCAAATGTTTGAACTGTTAAATCCTTTAACCCTAACATAGGCGAGCATGTAATGTCTCCATACCATACAGGTGTATTACTACAGTTGAATCTCTGCTTGTGGACACCTGCTACAGGGTTAAAACTTGGCGGTCGCACGGTCGCCCGTGGCGATTAAAAAGTGTCCAGGGCGACTAAAAGTTGAGGTTTGATCGCCCGAAGGGCGACAACGATTTGAGAAGTACGAAAAGAGTAGCAATAACAATAAAATAAAGTGTTCTTTCATTGAAGTACCTTTCTTTTCCTTCCTCGACTCTAAGTTCATCAATTGTAGTAAAGGTTTAGTTTTAAAGCACAAAATTCAAAGTCGTTCGTGATCGAGTTTTTAGATCGCTTCGATACGTAGACGCCATTTTGATTTTACTGACACGAGAATCCAGACATACCCAGAGTTCAATGCGGTACGTTTTCAATAATATCGGCAAAATTACTCGATACTGCTCGATATAATAGACTTACTTTTCACCTGAATTCAACAGCAATCGAAAGAAACTGAGAATCGTGATACTGAAGTTTATAGATGCTGACAAGATCGTTTTGTCCGTATTTGGAAAATAATGGTCCAGTTTTTCTTTAAAAGTTTAAGGACCAAGTCAGAACCTGTAAGTGAAGAAAATAGCAAACAAGAACGAGACGAATGATCCCCAACACGGACTGAACAGAGTTTTTATTGTTATAACAATTTTACCAATTTCTCGACAGTACATTGGCAAATGTGAGCATTCAAGACAAAGTTAAGATCAAGCAAATTTCTTTTGGCGTTTCAGTAAAACACCTCACTAAAAAACAAGGGCTCAAACAGCCATGAGACGTTTATTCGAGCAAAAATGATTTAATTTTTTTGTGTTAGTAGAGGAAATTCGAGGGCTACTTTATTTTGGCCTGGGCGACTAAAAATTCAGGGATACTGGCCTGAGTGGCGACTAAGCACTGAAGTTATTTTTTAGCCCTGCTGCTATATATAATAAGCAAACAGCTCCTGTCAACAGACACAAAACTGTAGTCACGGTGATTTCCCCACTGAAGCTCCTGCAGGTAGACACCTCTTTCAATATCTGAAAGAGCTAAAATAACTTCCCTTTTGCTTTCAAACATCTTTAATCTTGGACTCACATAACAGTATTCACAATTATTGCTTGTAAAATCAATTTGCACGACAAGGAGGTTGAGCGCTCTTTTCGCTTCCCGAATGGCTAATGTGCTGGGGGTGTTACAATACTTACTCAATTAAATAATCAATTAATAATTAATTTATTTATTTATTGCTTTTGACAATATTTATTATTGCTGGCTGGGAGATATGAGAAATCAATTCTGCTGGCTGGGAAACCTACTCAGGACAAGTTGGTGGGAAAAAGGAACAGATAATTTTTTCCCAGCAATGCAGAAAGACACTCGAAAATGCCTTAGACAGCTTTTGTTCTTGTCATATTGAATAGAACAATGTATTTTTGCAAAACTGTTCGTTGAGTGCCCCTGGATAGTAATCGTCCTGACCGAAATGGAACCTTGAAGGATCTCTGAATTCGGCGCAACTTGGGGTTGGCTCTAAGGCCGCTCTTGAACTGACTACTGTACAAAATGGTATGTACGACACAACTGTATCTTATAAAGCTTATCTTTTTAGTTTAATCGACTGTCCAGTTTATTTTTATAGTTTTCTCACCGGTTAACTGCAGTGGTGGTTGGACACGGGTGCGTGGTGGTTGGACACGAAAGGCATGGTGGATCATTATATTAGCCAATCACGAGCAGTCTCTCAACCAGGACGAGAAATCAACATGGCGGCCTTTGACGGGAATGTGAGCTTCACTTCTTGTCATTTTAACGTGCTATCTGTCCCCAGTGCAACTTACATTTAACAAGAATAATTAGGATTGGTGTGTATCTAGATGTCTTGAAATTTTTGGATTTTGTAGGCGGATCGAGCAACGTGTGCTTTCATGATATTTGAGTAGGTCTTACATTTTGAGAATTTGTAGGCTAACCCAAAAATCCAAACCGTTTATTTTACACCAAGATCAAGATGGATAAATTAGCTTTTATAAAACCATATAGCGCCCGATAGCGCCCCTCTAGTTAGAGAATTATGTGTTGTTTAAGTTGTCGAATTTTCTTTCTCAAACTCATTAATAATTCATAAAGAGAAAACAAAGGAAATCACCACCGTGACGGTGGTTTGGATACCGGATCTTAATTAGCATAAAATTTTGCAAACTTTTGCTTCGATTTTCGCCAAGAATTATGAATGGTTTGAGAAGCCATATCAAAAACTCGAAAGAGTGTTTCATCAGGTATCCAAACACCTCGAAGTCGGTCAAAAAAACTCGGCTGCGCCTCGTTTTTTCAACCCACTTCTCGGAGTTTGGATATCCTGATGAAACACTCTTTCTCGTGTTTGATTTATTACCTCCAATATTACTCTCACACTGCGAGATGTGAAAATTACCCGCGAAATATTAAGGCGAGTGACCGTCTTATTTTACTTATGACAAGTATCAACAGTATGGTGTGGCATCCCAATTGAGTGTTTTCCCTTTTTTGTTTTGTTGTCTTTAGGTTAAGAGGCAAAATGGTTTCTCCGGTCTGCTCTGTTACCATGTATGCAACAAACTTTCAAGAATCACATTTTGTTTGCTCAAATGACCAAAATTATTTGGGCTTTAGGGTCTTAATATATAGTCAAATCATCTGTTGTGGATTGGTTTCCTAAGATCCCCTTAAGGTTCTTAACTTACAACCTCTGTGCAGTGAACCATTGAGAAAGCTAAAAAAAATTCACTATTGATCAGTAACTCAGATTGGGAATTCACGGTGCTATCTTAGACATACAAGAGAAACCAAAACTTGTTTGAGATATCAAAAATTTGAGATAGCCAATAGTAACTAAGTGAGCAAGATCAACCGAGGAAAACAATAAAAATATTTTGACTTCAATATAGTTGTGAGCAGGTGGGGGGGGGGGGGGTTGGGTTCAAGTTAGTGGGGTCTGCTTAAGAAATAAAATCCAGAGCTATTGAGGGAGAACTGTGAATTATTGATTGAACATCCCTTTCAATTTGTCAGTTTAGCTGTTATTAATAACAATTAGAGCTATTGAGACCCATAAAAGGGTTGAGAACTGTGAATTGATTAAATATCCCTTTTCTAATAGAACTCGCAACTTTTGCTTTCTTCATCAATTTTTTACATTGATATCAATCCTTATTTGTTTTCTACTGAATTGTCCTCCAGGAGACAGATTTCACACCAAAATGAGTGGTCTTACCGTGTTTACATGATTATGGTACAAGTTTTTGAACCAGATCGAAAATCTTGATCTGGTACAGCAACCAGAATAAACTCGCACTGGTATGACTCATAATAGTATGAAATCTTGTGCTGGTATCATTATACAGAGCCATAAGAGGGAATGAAACTCAAACCTGTATTATGTAAACACACCTTAAGTTTCTGTTACTTGACTTAACAGGCAGACTTGCATGGTGTCCAGTGGTGAATCCAGACTTTCATGGAGGGTGGGGTCCAAGTTTAATGGTGGGTGAGGGGAGACAACAAAATACAAAACTTTTGTGGAGTTATATCTTGGTATTATTCTGTACTATATTCTGACTATAAGTAAATCGTCAAAAAAAATCAGATGCTTTCTGAGTGGAGTATGATGTTGTACACAAGCTAATCTACGCTCCGTTTTGTTGTAGTCTGGAGTAAATGTATAACTCCATAATTGTTTTGTTCATGTATATTGCTGTCTGTTAGTCTGTTTTGTCCAGCCTTATTTTCTTTTCAACAAAAGGGGGGATACCCTTGGCCCCTCCTCTGGATCCACCATTGACTTTTCAACAAGGTAGAGGTCTGAAGTAAACAAATGAAGGACTGGGCCATTGTTTGCAATGGGTAAATGCTCAAAGGTCAAGTTTAGTTAGAGTTTGCTCTGTAGTTGGGACAGCATTCTAATAATTATAAAAATATCACTTAACTCATTGTAAAAGAGTAAAAGAATTGACAGATTTGTAGAAATGACCTTGGATGTATTGCTCTAATGTGCTTCACTAATTTTAAAAGGATCCAAGCCAAACAGGTTCTCTGTGACCTCGATAATTTTGTCGTGATAATCAGTGCAAAGCCCCCAACAACCCTGTCTTAAAAACTATTTTCTGCTTGAGGTCCTTGTGGGTAAATGAGTCAATGCTTTCATTGAAGTAGCTGAGAAAAAAATATGGGTACACTGTATATAATATTGTCACACATTCTACAGGCTGAACAGAGCTTTGTTACATTTTCTTAACTGACAGATTTTCATGTCCACTGCAAAAGAAAGTGGAATTCTCGTTCAATCACAGACTAACTCTGTCAGCATCAGTTACTTTCAAAAGCAAAACAAATCAATTAATTAATTCATATTGACAGCTAGCAATCTCAACAATAATATTTTAATACAGCCTTGTTTAGCTAAGCTGTGAAAGTATAATTTCAGACAAGCCCTTCAGGATTACTACATCCTGCATCAACGGTATTCTTGAGAAACAGAAGCTTTTGGACACCCTGGAGGTTAAAGGACTGTTGATGCTATAAAATGAACATTCGTAAGGTTTTTCATGACACGTACTCGACGCTTATCCATCGGGCAAAACTTACGATTTCACACAACTGACGCAATTACAAGACCTCAGAAAGCCAGGCATCTGTGTTTTCACTTTCGATGATTGGAAATAAGTCCTTCATGGCCCAAGAGGCTATTCATGGCAAGATGTTTGCACATATAAGTTACTAAAGAGGCTTATTCCTGTCAATAATCCCGGGATTGAAGTCTGCACGCGTATGCGTTCAATCGATCAATGCATGAAACCAGCCGTTAAAATGTTACATCAAATATTCAGATGTAAACAAAGGATAATTAGATCACACGAATCGGAGAAACTTCCATCTTTGTTATTTCCAGCTCTTGTAGTTGAATTTGTTTTGGCTCTTCGAGATCCGCACAGTACGAAGGTTCATTGCACTTGAGCTCGAATCGATCGATAGCCCCATCATGCTTTGCGAACCGTGTCCAACCACCACTGGGTTAACTGAGTACTGTTTTTGCATAAATTAACAGTCCACAGCGAGAGAGTGTGTTGTTGAAGAAGTAATATTTCTCAATTCGCATAATATTATCCTACAAAAGGGAAATCATAGCAATTTATAGATGATAAAGAAACAGCATGTTGGTATTTAACTGCTGTAGCGTTCCTTAAGTTCTGACAAGTGGCCACTTAAAATAGTAGAAAATTGTCATTTTGCTTAAGGTGCCTGTTTTAAATCACGTGCCTTGCAAAAACCACTTGAGTGCCCGCGGACTTTCAACACCCCCCCCCCCCCCCGGGCATTTGAACTTTTGAAGATTGGCTTGTTCAAATTCCCTCCCCTCGGGGCAAAAACGCCGTTCAATCAAACACTTTACACGCTTTTCAGAGGGATATGCCGTAATGACACTTTTAAAGACCCTTTTGAAAGAGTTATTCACTGACAAAGGGGAAATTCTGTCTTGTAAATCCGTCAGACCCTGCAAAACCCGAAAACTCACGGGCGTATTACGTCAGAAGAAGAGATAAATCCGGTTCAAATTCCCCACCCTTCAAACGCAACGTTCAAATTCCCCATGATGCACAGTCAAATGCCCGGGGGGGGGGGGATGTTGAAGTTTCGAATTGATCGGCGCATTAATCAGCGGTTCACTGCTGGTCACCGGCAAAATCAGAAACGGCAGAATATTTACTTGTACTATAAGGAATTTATGTTTGACATGGAATGGGAAAAGAATGAAATATTATTGGAGTCAGCGTTAAGGAATTAACGCGAGCAACGTAAATTTCGATGGCTGGTAGCTTTGCCATAGCTGGCCGTTCTCTTGCTTATTAACATGGACATTAAAGCGGTAATTTCTAGTTTTTGTCCCCTTCCTATTTCAATTGCTTTCCGCTTTGTTGTTATTTTGTAATGTGAAATAAACACAAGAAGTCGTGCCTATTGTATGCATTGTGTTTTTTCCTCGAAACTTTCGCATACTCGACAAAATGACAATTTTCAGCTTTAACGTTTCAGCCAAGTGTAGCAGTTTAAAACTTAGTAATTTGTGTAAGTTTTTGTAGCTTTTTAGCTTTTGTAAACATAGAAATACCCGATTCTACCTCGGTCAGTTAAGTTGAACGGTATTTGCGTGACTGTGGCCGACTGTAACAGCAACTGGGTCGAAATCCACCAATGACAGCGCACTGAAGTGACCTTTTCAACCAGCTTAACTTATAAGATTGACGGCAGAATAAAATGCAACCGTTGAGTCTCGAAGTTCGCGTTTTATTTAGCGACCCAAAACAACCCGAGAAAAACGCCACTTCATTTCACTAAAGTATTTCCTGCCGTCATCAGTGACACACAGACCAAGGCCACCCAGACGAAATTTTGAAGCAAATTTTCATGGGTATTGAAAAATCAGAACTTATCGCAGACTCCATTTTATTGTTATGAAATCGACTGCTGCTTTTATTTAAAAAAAAATTTTAACATTGGTAGATATCTAGCAACCTTAATGTGGCATTGTTAGGTGTTGAAATATGGGATCCCTTTAGGAGGGTTCCCAATTGGACATTGATTTGCATCAATGTAGGGGTAAAATGGGGTGTGTGTATTGAGGTGGTTCTTGTGAGTAGTAAAATAAATATACAAATTTATTAAGGTTATATGTTAATTGAGGGAGCGACCCCTGCAAAGCAGCACACTGCAAGCTCAATATAAAAGAAATATAAAAAATATAAAAAATTAAATTAATTGAAATTTAAGGGGAGTTAGGAGTTAGGCGAGCTATATATAAGTACAGTATAATGGACCAGTCATAATATTTAGAGGTAATGATAAAGGACCTGTGGATTTAGTTTGTGTGGATGAGATCTGGTAGACATGTGGTAGTATGTGTGAAAATTGGCTTATTGTATAGTGTATGCAGTCTTGTTTGCCTATTTTTAGCTTGTAGAATAATATTGAACAGGTGGCTAATTTCTCAGAGTGGAAGATCTATAAAATTGTGTAATTATGGGGTCTTTTTTGTGAATTCAGCATTCGTTCTTGGGGAACCAGTATAATTTATAAAGTATCAGCATAAAAGATTTTCGTTCTTAAGCTGGTCATAATTTTAATTTTCATTCACATGAACAGGTAAAAGTTTTTACAAAAATGAAAAAGTTTTGTACCTTAATTATTTGTTGAGTATCTCTTTTGTCCATTTAAAAATCGCCAGTCTTGGTGTAAAATGTCAAAATAAAACCATGTGTTTGCTTTTCGTTCTCTGTTACTCTGTAAGAAATCCAGTTGTCGGGATCTTTTTTCTGCTTTCCGTCCATTCCCCAATATTGAGAAGTGAGTATCCATTCGGCTATGATATTTGGGGAGCCTCCATTGCCAGTAGAGAATAGAAACAATTTAAAGCTATCTTTATCCGTGATGGGTTTTTGCCAGAAAATACGCTTGATGTCGGGAGGGCAGGAATTGAGAGGATAGAATGCATCGTCGTTGATAGTGTGGAAGAGGTCTTCTCGCTTCAGGATGGTGGTAGATTTGGAGTTGTTAGAGTAGTGTGATTGGTAGAGGTTGAGGAAAAAATGGTTGTCTGTATGATTCATTAGTGCAGCTTAGTATTGATATGGCTGTAGAGGATAAGAATTATTATATATAAATAAAATTAAAATCTTCTGTTTTTTCAGGTACCTGATGCCAAAAAGAATAATCAAAAGAGAAGACAGGGATAAAATGGAGAAATAAACCAGAAAATTTGATATATTTCCCTCTTGTTGTAAGATGGAGACAGAGAGAGGAAAAATCCGAAAGGACTTTCTCATGTAGGATATAAGATTGAGGATGCATCGACACCGTGGCTCCTGTAATGTTCTGAGTCGTCAGGGGCAAAGCACAACTGAGTAGGGATGTTTCTAGTATGGCGCCAGACCTTTGCCCGTCCCCGTATCGAGTCCTGGAAAAACAGTTTAAGGAGAACGAGGGATATATAGCAAGAGGCAAGAAAGTGTAAGACGGTAGCAAAAGAAAAGTGTATGGTGGTTGTTAGAAAAACCGACTCTTTCAGAGAGAAACAGCAAATATGTATAAGAACCAAAAAATAAAAATAAAAAAGAAGAAGAAAAAGAAGAAGAAGAAGAAGAAAACTAATTAAAATTGTTTGAATAGAAATGTATTGTATAATTTATTTATATAAACATTCCCTTGCACCAAGAGCCTGGTAAAACCAGGGTTTTACCCTGGTCCAAGCCTGGTTAAAAAACCAGGGTACCCTGGTTCTTAAACCAGGCTTACCAGACTCAAACCCTATGTGCAAAAAAGTCTGGTAACCCTGGTTATTTAGAAAACCAGGGTTACCAGACGTACCAGGGTAACCAGGGTTTAACCAGACTCTGAGAAGTCTGGGCTAACCTAGGTTACCCTGGTTACCCTGGTTACCCTGGTAAGTCTGGTGACCCTGGTTTTCTAAATTACCAGGGTTACCCGGGTTTAACCAGGCTCTTAAGGTCTGGGTTGACCAGGGTAACCCTGGTAAACCTGGTTAGCACATTTTACTGAAAACCAGGCTTACCAGACTCGGACCCTATGTGCAAAAAAGCCTGGTTAACCCCGGTTTCCCTGGTAAGCCCGGTAACCGTGGTTGTCTGAATAACCAGGGTTACCCAGGTACATTATTTTTGACTATAACATCTGGGTCAACCCTGGTAACCTTGGTTTTTCTAAGAAGCCTGGTGATGTTGGGAAATTTCAAGAAAGCATTGGAAACCAGTAAACTGAGGTTTGTAGCCAATGTTCAAAAAGACTAAAAAGCACAGTATCCTTAACTATGGATAACATGGATATAGTCCTGGGTCCAGTTGCATAAAGCAACTTGAGATTAAAAGGGTTTTTTTGCAACAATTCCCTTTGTTCTGGAGGATTTCTTCGTGTTCTCTTTGTGTTTCCTAAAGTTCTATACTCACTAATCTGTCTTCGGTCGAGTTATCCGTGATACTGTGCCAAAAAGTCCTCCAGAACAAAGGAAATGGTTGCAGAAAATTCGCACTTAATCTTAAGTTGCTTTATGGAGCCGGGCCCTTGTGAACTAAACGCAAATACTAGGAGTTACACAGTACATGTATCATGAAAGGCCCAAATGTAACATGTGCACACACAATTACTTAAAGAGCCAGTGTCACCCAAAGTGCTTTACGCACCGAGGTACATTTTTCATATATGAAAAATACACCATTTTCTTGATTGTCGTGAAGTCTGATTTGTATCTTCTTCCATCACTGCCGTTAGCGATCCGAAAGCACTAGTGTGAATTTTGACTTGACATTTAAGTGTCGCCGTATCGATTTCGTTGTATATTTCCGAATTCTGAGGTGTTTTCGCAGTGGGGAAGGAGATCTTTAAATTGGATGCCTCGTAGTGTTCAGGAAAGTTGAGGCGAAGACCAAGTCTTCCGGGCTCTGCCAAGGTTATACGGCTGAAGGAGTCCGTGTATCAGCAGCAGAGGGAAAGAAAAACATCTACGGGTTTCAGCAATACTACTGACAGTGTGTTTGCCGAAATAGTGCTACATTCGTTGCCAAATGAAAACAGAAGGAACGATAATTTACCACAAAATAACAGTAGCTACGGGCTTGCTCCAAAATAATGCTTATGGTCATGAGCTTGTGCTGTTTTGCTTAATTATTCCTTGTGTTCACTGTCTGTTTATGTTTTATTTTTACAAAAAGCGTAAGTGGCTATTCTGGTTTTGCGTCCATCGACATCAGTCGATGCGATCGATCGTGCAATCAATCGATCGGACTGTAATAGATCCATGTATATGTATTGAATGCAAACTCAGATCTTGAGTAGTTTTCTCCAGTGACATCTAGCGACGAAGACGTCAATATTCTTACTACTTGTTTTTGTCTTATTATTCTTATATCGAGTGGAAGTGGCTACTCTGGTTTTACGTCCATCGAGATCGATGATCAATCGATCGAACAATCAATCGGTTGTTATAAAAGCTCCATACGCGTTGACTACAAAGTCAGATCTAGAGTTGTTTTCTCCGGTAACATTTAGCAAGGAAGATATTATGATTTTCAGGGGCTACTACTGTGAATATCAGCTTGCTGAAAGGCCAGTGCAGCAGGGTATAATTTGCGAAACGTCCGGCAAATGCGCCAGCCAAACTTCAAAACAAAAGCACAACCGCGCAAAGCACTGAGTGACACTGGCTCTTTAAACAATACCGCACCAGCATACTACCTAAAATCTTCAAGTACAAGGTATACATTGTAGGTTGTAATGAGAAATGATAAAATATAAAAAAAGTAATATTTGTCCAGGTTTATCCTGCATTCAAGACTACTACAGCAAACCCCAAGCCCAGTGTACATTAAATGTACATGTACACTGTATGATGCTTTGTATTCTATGCCAGTCACTTTGTGGCCACATTCAATTTACCTCAGAATGTCTATTTTTTAACAAATCTCCAATATCAGTTAAAATATTTACAGTGTATCTGTGCATATGAGGCAAAACCAAATGAAAAGAATCATTGAGTAACAGGGAGTATACACATTCACTGATTTTACATTTACGGTCTTATCTGTTTTGGCTGCCTTCATTTCACTTGCGGTTAACAATCTTCTGAGTTCAGTCCTCTTATGGCCTTATACATGTAGACGTGGTCCTAGAAAAAAATTTTGAGAAGAAATTAAAAAAAAGTTCCAGGCCTGTCATACACTCAACATTATTAGGTTGTAATGTTAATTTTCAATAACATAATTATATAAAGGTTCATGTAAATTTACAATAACATTATGAATACAGTTCAAGCAGTGAACAAAATTAGTAAAAGGTGTAAATTATTAATTTAATGACTTTTAGTCAAGTATTGGGTTCCAAAGCTGTGGAGTAGCAAAATAAGAAAGATTTCTTAAAATAAACTGTCACTTTAGTGACATCGACAAACATCGTAAGCATTACAGTGATAGTCCATTTCAAAACCTTAATAGCCCTGATCAGAATACAATTTTCTAGTACACCATAACAGAACACATCCTGTTTGCATGTATTGTACTCAGTGAATTCATGATGATTCGGTTTTCACATGTTCATGTACGAGGTTCCAACAAATCTCCAAAAATGATGTGCCTATTGACTGAGTGAGAGGACTAGACAGGAAAATATTTGGCTTAAGGTCATGGTGTACAGACTGAGCACAGCGAGGTCTGTGTGCCACGACCGGCTTGTCCTAACTCTGTCAATACACATTTATCATACCACCAATTTCATGCTACATGTAAATACATGTGTTTTTGGAAAATTTCAAAACTATGCTTAAAAATACTCAAAGCATGTTAAAGTGCACGCGTGTTGAATGAACCGATGATGTGTGCAAGACTGGACGGCTTTTTCCAGACTGGCTTGCATCAACCCACCTGGCCCTACACACATCAACTCGGAATACATCTGTACCGTATATAATACACTAAGAGAGAACTGTTGTCCACCCATCATGGAAAAACGGCTTAGTTACAAAAAGCCAAAACCACACCACTTCTATACTTTCCTGGCAGGGATGTACAACACTGTGCCATGGCTGTTGATGTGTCACTACTTTCAACTACTTATGCAAATTGATGTCAGTTTTCAAGATATCATGTTGTTGAGTGGTGAATTGTTCATGGGTACCAGCTAGTTTTTTTTTATAATATTGTGTTGGCGGGGATGTACGGTGGTATAAGAAGTTGAGGTCTCAAGTGACTGAAAAATAAAAATGGTGGACATGAAATTCAAAGCCCAGATGCAAGGAAATACAATGTATGCTACTATTGTAGTTTTAACCCTGTTATCCCAAGCAGTTGGCCTCTAGTGGTCTAATGTGGTTGTAACTGGGTGTAGATGTTATGTAGTGAAATGAAATGAGACCCCAAGAGAAGCTGAACCTGAGGTGTTCCCTATACCAGCCCAGAGTTCTAACCACTACATGTACAGTAACCTACATTGTACAGAATGTAGATTACATAGGAGTCTAGACGTGAGCTACAGGTGTACAGCTGTATTGTAGGGCATTACTTAGAGTACAAGGTCACCATACAGTCAGATGCCTTTAACACTGCCCTTTCTAGCACTATGCAGGATATGATACAGTATGAACCTAGTAAGATGACCTACTTCACTAACAGTTTTCTTGTAGATTAGTACAATCATGTAGCTGGAGTGCAGAAGGTCGCGGGTATGACTTCAGTTAGGGATTTAACTTGGTGTCCTAATCCCACAATTGCTTCATGTTGAGCACATGTATCATCATTCTTTTGGGTAATAAATGACCAATCTTAGTAATTATTTACAACATCAGTAATTATTTTACAATATTAATAACCATGGCTCTATATCAGCAGGGCTTTTGTTTCAGTGTACTGGTCGGGATTGTGGTTTGTCCACAATAATCTAGTATCCATGTCTTAAAAATTCAAGCATTCAATGATCACCAAGGAGATAATGTCTTCAATGACATGAATCCATATGCCATTCTGTCAAAATCTTTAAAAGGAATGCCTGCAACCAACACCCAATACACTGTACATGTACACGTCTTTTGTTTAAAGAAAACAGATTCTAATGTATACAGCTAAAACGTTGTCTGATTTTACAGCCTTGAGCTTACACGAGGAGACCGAAAGGTAGTATGGGTAGCTGAAAATGGTTTGTGATTCGGCTGTAATTTCGCAGTTGTCACTACCGTAGGAGGGGTGAAAGTACGATAAACATTTGCCTGTATGATTTAATTTGTGTAGGGGTGAGCCACAGCTAAGCTTGGTAAATTTATTAATAGATTACCCATAGCACCTTGTGGTCTCATTGCGTAGGTTTTCCGACAACGTTAATTGTAGCTGTATGTTTGAGTAACTTACCTGACCATGTGTGATGCATTCCTTTGCTATGTACAACATGCATCAAGAAACTGTTTTGCTGTAGAACTTGGAGTCATACTGATACAAAGTGTACAAATGTAGAAACCTGATGAAAAATTTTGAGAGTAAAATTAATAAATGGATCATAAAAAATAAACTTACTACTCACATACATGTACATGTAGCTACATGTACAGTTATAAAGGTGAATGTAAATCATACTTTAATTTCATCTATACCACAGTACATGAACTACTTTACAGATCCCAGGAGATTGTTGAAGGAGCAGTGTACATGTAGATGTATGAGGTTCAAGTTTGAACTGAAATTAACTTCTATATAGGATGTAACTAAACAGCGCCAGTCATCTAGCCCAGTTGATTGTGTTATTGACCTTTCAAATACATGTACATTACATGTGTAAGTTAATATTTGGTTCTTGGGCAAAAGTGCAAAAAACTCACTGGAGACAGTTTGACACACTGAACACCATCCCCTTAAAGCCAAATAACTTTTTCCTTCAGCTCTTGCTTTAGGTCAGTAAGCACATAATTTTTTGAATTAGGAAATAAGCCAAAAATTGAAAATTTGCCATTTTGAAGGCTGTTTTCCCATAACATGAGTGAGCAGTTTTGATGATTTTCAAAAAAAGAAAAACATTCATGAGACACTCAGATGCCCTCCTGGATTTATAAAGTTCTTTCATCTACATGAAGACTACTCCGAACAAGTAGGCACATTGTTTTCATAATGTTTTCTGCACACTACAGGTGTAATTAGTATATCACATGCCATTCACCTCCGAGCACAACAGTGGTCACCTCCACAGTTTTTTTGTCCATATCTGATAACAAGTTACCTGTACCAGTCTGTGGGGCTGGATATTAACTTGTGTGGCATAATAATTATTATACTGAGAGAACCATTATTCACCTTAATGTCTGTGACATTTAACATTTATTCCATGAGCATGTATGTACTGGATATAGGGTGGTAAGTAACCAACAAGGTGCATAGCACAAAGTTGATAAAAATCACCTCATATCCTAAATGAGCACAACAGAATTAATAATATTCCTTTATTAAATCTCAACTTTAGTTATCTTTTCTGAATTATGGGTGCCTGTATTTTGGACAAGCTTCTAGCTTTTACTTGGATGACATGCTATTTTGAATGCCATGGTACTTGGCATGCAGTTTCCATGCATGCAGCAAAATCAAATTTAAGGTGCCAGTGTATGAAGGGACATGTTGAAATTTGTGTTGCATGAGCTCAAAAAGCACCAGCCACACACCAAAGGGTGTCATGTTGTTGCAAAAATGTAAGCACCTTTCAATTTCCTCTCTGCTAAATAAATGTTCCTGCTACAGTACATGCCTTTAGCATAACAATTGCAGTGTCGCACTGCTGTGTGTCTCTGTGACATGTCCCTGCAACATGTCCCCTCATACCCTGGCATCTACCGTATACAAAAGGAAGGAATTCAATGCCTGAAATTGAGAATTTAGTGCATTACTACTACGTGTATAGGGTCTCCACTGTGAGTCTGTCATGGATAAATTACTGTTTAGTATTTAGGCATACATTGGACATTAGGTTGGGATGAAAGTTCTGGTGACCATTTTAGAACTGTTCATTGCAATGAAAAACTCCCATATGCAAACTCCCTCGAAAAGAGGACTTTGAGAAATGCACACATTTCCACCTTATGCCACTAGAATAAAAATGCTATGGTGTCAAGTCCTGGAGTCGTTACTATTCAAATAATATCAAATCTGATCATGTTAGTACACATCACTATCTTTGCTTTAAAAAAATCAAGAATTCTCATAAACCGTTAAAGAACTCACTAATTGGCAAATTATGCATGTTTCATTTCATGTTTTCTCCGCTTTGACAAGTGATTAAAGAAAAATTTAGGCTTTCATTGTATTCAAGTTTATGTGTACACGTATCTGAGTGAAACGCATTTCAACTGAACTGTTGGTTAGCGTGTAGGCATTATGAAATCACCTACAACTAATCACCAATGATACATGTAGATGCATGGAGATACACGTACGTGCTTACATGTGAAATGCCTACTCCTCAAATTATTCGGATTTGCGAAGTTCTGATAGTGGTACGTCGACTACTTCTTGGTCGGTAAACCTTTGTTTTACTACGCCGGGCTTATCACACTTTGATGTGAAAAGTGTAAGTCACAGAATGCCACATGTGTGAACAATGGCTTTCGTTGTTACTTGATACCACTGTCCCACTTGGGGTCAATTTCACAAAGGCCGTTTTTGATTATGATTTGCAACGTGCAAATTTGCACAGTGTACGCTTACACTGTGTGTTAAAGCTTGTTACACTCATTTGGTAGAATGTCACAAAGAAAGGAACTTTAAGCCCTCCATTGAAAACTAAATGTACATGAAATGTTAGTCATACCAGCTACGTATTATGAGGAATTAGGTTACATGTACTCACCGGCCTTGAAATCGATCGATCAGTCCGTTGGTAATTCAGTCTGTTTATACTTGAATCGAGCAATCATCAACCATCTTTACAATCATCTTCCAACAGAGCACGTTCTGAGTTGAGCCTTGCTAATCGTAAGCGAAAATAATCTAAAGAATAGCGTAATAAACCACTTTCACGTACGATAACCAGCTCTATTCGACACAAACCCATTTTATTTGAAACTCACCGCCGGTTACCCAGCTATGCGACCGGGCCGCTTTCAAGGGGTCACGTGATTTACAACCGCACGCTCGAGAATTGCAGGCGCAAGTAACCGGTGAATGTGTGTCTGTGTCTGTGATCTGTGTGTGTTGGATTTCTCCGTGTTTGTGTGCGCCAGAAAGTGAAACGTGGATAGTTTTTTACTCCAGTGGTTGAAGAGTTGTGGGATTCGATGCAGAGCTGCCCTCCCTTACACAAAGGTACAGTATTAATCTTAAATCTCTTGAATAGATTCTACCTCCTCTTTGGCGGCCATTTTGGTTCGTTCGGTTCGGCTGAGGTCAGAAAAGTACATGTAAGGGACCGTTCATTTTTTATGGGGTAGGGGGGGCTGGTGGGATTTGATGGGTAGTACCTGTAAAATATAATGACCCCCCCTCTACATTAGAAATTTTTTACCTGGCCCCCCCTTGTAGTCCTAAATATTTGAGATGACGCCCCCCCCCCCTCCAAAAAAAAAGAAAGAAAAAGGGATCAAGTAAATCTAAAACTTATCAAGCTGAAAATAAATTTAACAGTCAATTTTAACACTCAAGTCCTGCAGGAGTAAATGTCTTTATTCAGACAGGCACTAAAGGTAATTTTCTGGTAGGGGTTCCAGAGGTATCTTCCCCTGGAAAATGTTGAAAATTTAGAGATGCCCTAATGCAATTTGCTGCATTCTGAAGTACATAAACAGACAATTCATACCGGTTTAAAGCATTATTTTGGACATTGTTATCAGTTGTTCAGTTGTTTAAGAATCAGATTAGCAGACGGCAAAAAAGAGCTGACATTCCCCTGGCTGTATTGTATAATGAAACAGTTCATGGGGTAGAGTAGCTTTTGAATGTATAACGGAGTAGGGGGGGTCCGGGGGCATTCTCCCCCGTGAAAATTTGAATTTTTAGAACCTTAGAAACGCTATTTTTGGCCTTCTGGCACTGATGTTTGCATTATTACAGAAGCTGTCACTACTAAACTTACAGGCAATTTTTTTGGTGACCCCCCCTTTACACACCATATTTGTTCGGCTGACCCCCCCTTTGAAGCCATATTTTTTTACATGGCCCCCCCTCAAATCCCACCAGCCCCCCCTACCTCATAAAAAATGAACGGTCCCTAAGTTACTCGGCCGAGTTTGGCGACCAGACATAAATGTCCAGTGAAAAAAGTGAGCTTCATTTGCAACATATTCGAATTTTACCTACTAAGTTGGATTTTTGCAAGAATATAGAATAATAATTCTTAGATATTGACTTTTCTTGCAAGTAAATAGGTCGAATAAATTTCAATGACTGTGTTATAGTCAAGCAGCACTCTCGTTCTGCAGCCAATTGGAACGATCTTTACAACAGCTTGATATACAATGACGCCTCAGGACAAACGATCGTTACTCAAACTCAGTCAAAAAGTTGGACTTGGTGAGCAAATATAGACAGGCTAAATTAGAATCTATCTGGCAAGCCATTTGCATGTCACTGAATAAGAATGGTCTCTTTTGTTCATAAAACATTAATACACAAGTAAATAACTGGCTGGATGTTCTAAAATTTCTCAATCAACATTACCTTCTGTAAAATCAAAGTGAACCAGTTTTGGTGTGAATTTTTATCAACTTACCGATATTGTGTTTTTGCATTCCTTCTACCATGAATGACTGGGAATTATTAATTTAGGGTAACCTTTATTGACATGTCACTTTTTGGTCATATAAGAAATAATGTACATGTCTCAACTTCATATTTTACTTCCAATTCAATTTCTGGTGGTCTGCAATAGCAGTACTGTCAAGTTCTATTAGTTGAAACTGTTATTTAAACATACTTTAGCGTGCATGATGGTTGCTGAAGGAAAGTATTTATGTGGGGCCTCTTTGCAGGGATTTCCTGTCTGGATGAATAACCCTACTTTATTTATGTTTTATTTATTTATTTATTTTGTTATTTGCTAAATACTGTATACAAGATGGTCACCCACCCACTCTTTCAGTTTTGTAACTAAATGGTGGCTACATGTATACATAAAGGACAAGACAAGCATTTTAACCCTTTTTGGGTGAGAAATCTAATAAACTAGCCAGTCCACTCAGTCTTTCATGTAGAGCTGGCTCTTCAAAGACCTTTGCAAGTCACTGAGTAGGTGTTTCTAGTTACAGTTCACCAATCAACGTCTGTTATGTTACAGTACTTTTTTGCCTCAAATTTTGTCAGTGGCTGAGAATATATACTATACACATGTACATGTATATATGGGTCCATTCAGTGACTATTTGGCTTGTTAAGCATACAATAGTATTTTTCACTGTTTAAAAATACACCATTTATTAGGGGTTGCATGTACGTAATTATAAGAGCACGCAAAAGGTGTGCCTGTAGATGCCATACCAAAGGCACTAGCTACTCCTATTCGTCTGAGAGGAACTGTACAATATGGTTGCAGTTTTTTGTTATTTCCCTTGGTATTTTATTTATGTTTAGTTTACTTTGTATTTTTTTTCTAGGTGCATTTGTTAAAAACTGAAAACAGTATTTCCAAGTCTAACAGGGAATCCTGGGCAACAAAGCAGATAAGAAATACCACAACATTTGCAGTTCAGGGCCTATTTAGATAGTCTGAGTTTTACTTATGCTGCTGGTCTGGCATATCATTGGAAATATTGTAACGAGTTCACTTCATTTATCATTGCCTCTCGCTATGATTGTCGTAAGGTTTTAACACATTTCAAAATCCTGCAGCATTTTTTATGCCATGCACGACAGGCGTGAGAAAGTTTTAGCTTTTATTTGCATGGAACAACTTGCATTGTAGGCTGTTCATTAGCATGTCGCATACAACATAGTCTAAATTGGCCCTTTATATGTACAGTGTAGTTTTGTTACTTTTTCAATTAGACCTGAAACTGAACAGAACAGAACAGAGGTATTAGTTTAAACATGGAGCAATCCTGTAGGGTGAGACACTTTTGCTTGGATCACTTGTTACATGTACATAAGCCACATTAGCAGTTTAGACATATTTGTAAGATTTTTACATGATGAAACTCAGATCAAAATGATAAGTTTAAAATGTTCGTTTAGCCATGGACTTTTGCCACAAAAAGTTATAAATGAGGAAAAGCATCAAGAGGCAAAAAAACCAGGCTCAAAAGAAAACTGGGGCTATGAAGGAAAGAATGTAATAATTAAAAATTAAGTCCAGCTAGCATGATGAAGGTGGCAACCAGCATAATGAGACGTCAAAATGAACCAAATTGAAGTCAACATGTACACACAATGTACGTTGTTCTCTTTCCAGATTTTTTTGTGGAAACAGCTTTCTATCTTGCGTGTAATGGTTAATACATTTATTGAATGAGATCAAGTAACTGAAACTACAGCCCACCGAAGTTATACCTTCACAGATTCCTTTCATTTTTGCATTGTAGGTGAAGTGACAAAAATGAATAGGTATGAGAAAAATCATTTTTTTCAGTCCAAAGCTTCAGTTTATTACACATGGTGATGTAAGATACTGTATCAACCAGTGGCAAATTGACTGTTTTACATAACTTGATAATTTTTCATATCTTTTGGCAAAAAAAAAAACTCTAAGCACAAAAACTGCTTTTAAGTTAAGTTACATTGTAGTGTACATAAGAGATTTTTGGGGGCATATCTTTTTAATATGTTTTTGACAAATGCTATCAAAATTAGATTGAAATATAATATGTACTTGTAATATCAAAGTACATACACGGTAATCACTACGCAAGAGCTTGCTTTGCAGTTGTGCGTGAGTGGCAATTGTGCATGTGTTTTTAAATTCTAAGTGAGCAGCTCCTAAACCAATTTGATGAAATTCAGCCAAAGTTGTAATATAGTTTTCCAGCAATACCATGTCCGCAAATTTGAATTTTCCTTCTATTTGAAAGGTTTAGCTTTTTTTCCAGAGGTACATGTAGTGCCTTTTATCTCTCAGCCTTACATTGTAAATTTTTAATTTTATTTGAAAGTTTTAGCTTGTTTTCTTAAGGTACAAGTAGTACTTTTTATCTCTAATCCATATTTACACATGGAACTTTAGCAGCTTACAAACACAGATGCAAACACAGATGCAAAAAATCTGAATCCCGGTTTGTGAGACCACTGCATAAAGAATCAAATCGAGTGGCAATTGAAAGATGTACAGGAGAATTCATATTTTTTGAACGAAATTAAATTTTTAACCCTTTACTAGAATTGTTAAGCTTTAATCAATGGTTTGTACAAGGGTTTGTCAAAACAATGGACATTACAGTAGCCTGTATGCAGACGGTCCTATGGAGTGGCTGATGACTTAATAGACTAGCAATGGAAACATTTTTGGTTCCTCTGCTGAATTTGATTTGCAGTCGTAAAAGCTCTGGCTGATCAGTATTATTTTGCAAATGTATCAAGTTCTGTAAAGTATCTTAATCAACATCTTCAGATGACAGTGCAATGCAACACTTAAGTTTTAACTGTATTTTTTTGTTTGGCTCTTCAGTAGAGACTAAAATATTTCAGTCAACCAAAGTAAAATTTTGCAAAGTACAGTGTGTGTACCTGTAAATGTGTCGAATGTAACAACCATTTTTAATTCCTAGGCCGTCACTTGTCAAGCTGAAAAGTCATAAGCCAACTTAGAGTTTAGTTAATGTTTATAGGGTTGCTCCATGTTTAAAATCAATTTGGTATTAGAAGGTTTTGTTAAGATATACATTGTATAATCATTATTCACTGTACGTTGTTGGTTTTGGTGGTATGGCAATTGTAGTGCATGTTTATATTTTGTACCCTGGCCGTTTGAATTTCCAGAGAATATGTATTAGAAATTGCACTACAGTTTGCAATAAAAATTATCATTGAGGCACATAAGAATTGCTTGGAACGTTTGTCAAACACTGTTAACCAAAAGCCTGGAAAGCCCAGGGAAACCTGGGCTTCTAGGTTTTTGAATTCTTAAAACATTGGGCTTGAGGCTTTTCAAGTACTGTGATGTTTTCCAACCACACTAACCGGGCTTTTCAGGTGCATATGATATGTTCGAACCAGACTTTCTGGAAAACCCTGGTAAAACCAGACAAACAAGGTTTTTGAGGTTTTGTCTTTGAACCAGACGTACCAAGAAAGCCTGGTTAAACCAGGCTAACCAACCTTTTCAGGTAATTTTTTCGAACCACACTCGCCATAAAAGCCTGGTTAAACCAGACTAACCTGACTTTTCAGGTTATAATTTTCGTCCCTAAACCGGCCTTACCAGGCTTCTGTGGTACAATACAACCAGGCTCACCCTAAAAGCCTGGTAAAACCAGCCTTACCAGACTTTTTACCAGACTTGTTTTCTTCACAAAAGCCTGGTAAGTCTGGTTGAACCAGACTTGACCAGGCTTACCAGACTTTTTACCAGGCTCTTGGTGCAAGGGGGGAGGTGCAGAGGTGAAAGAACAACAGCAATTCTTTGGGAACTAAAATTTATGGCATTATACATTAGGTCAAATAGTATTTTAATTTCAGAACACTAACAGCAGCCCCAAAATTCGGGGAATAAGACATCGCCATTGAAACTATCCGAGACTGACGGAAAACGTCATTGTAAGTCTAATTTACTTAGTTTACTCAAATTTTCTCGTTGAGTGCCCCTTGATAACTGCCCGCCCAACTGACTGACCGCTTGACTGACTGACTTTTATTGACTGTCCACAGAAACAACTGCTTCTCTTACCGACTGATCGACTGAATTTTCGACCAACCGACTGGATAAAAGCATAACTGACTGACAGACTGGCTGACGGACGGAAAAAACCGGCTATCAAACAGGCTAACTGTGTTAACTGCCCCACATGTACAGACCAACTGCTTATCTTAGTGATTGATCAACTGGATTTCTGACTCACCGACTGGATCGCCATATACCTGAATGACTGACAGACTGACTGCCTTAGAAACTGAATTACTGCAAATGAATAGCCTACAGAACAAATGTTGCAGTGATTTTAAGTAACTAATGGAGCAACCGATTGTCTGGCGGACTCGAACTAAATGACTAAGTGACTGATTGAGCAGTTAACCGACCGACGGATCGAGTGACTTGTTGACTGATTAACCCACAAGTGTTTCATTACCTGACTGACTGATTTTAAACGGACTGTCTATCTGGCTAAAATATTGAAAGACCAGACCAACTCAACAAAGGACTGGCCGATGGACCTAAAACTGTCTATCTGACTGATTAAGAAATCACTCCCTGACTGACTAACTGATTGGCGGACTTGTTTACAAATCGATTAGCTTACGAATCGACTGATTAACCAAACAACTTACCGAATGACACACTGAAAGGCTAAGCGATTGACAAACTGATCGACTTTACGTCTGACTTTCTTGCTGTGCAGGAGTACCTTCACTCCCTAGCAAATTAGACTATTTACCAGTTATATCCAAACACGTAATTAAAATGAATACAACAATCAAAAGTGAGTTAAGAAGCACACAGAACTTTAAACGGACAAATAACAGTGTAACACGACTGATAACCAACGAACCGACCGACTATAGCAAACCGATTTTCACGATCAACCTGTTTGAAAATGATTGTTACATTTGACAGACATAAGCTAATAAGATGGACTAACTTAGCGTCCACAATTGAAATAACCTGCTAGTGGCATTGCTTGTCTATTGGCTGAACTGAATATTTGAAAGACCGACGGAGGGACGGACAGACAGATACCTTAATGAACTAATTGACTAAGATGCGTCTCATGAATGTTTTCTGCTGAGTCACGAAATAAGTTGCGTTTTTTTCACTCGCGGTTTCCCGCGCTTGGCGGCGGTAACCTGTATTTCCTAGTTCTGGTTTGTTGTTCAGTGGTGACTAGTGGTTTACATTTGTTGTCATTGGTGAGAAGAGTGATTACCTTGGTGTTGATTTTACGACGAACAATATAATTGCAAACAGCTCGAGCTAAATAAGAGTTTCCCTGAATGACTGATATAACCTCATATTGGCAAGAGGAACAAGACGTTTACTAAATACACACACATTATATTTAGATTTATCCATGCCCTGAAGCAACACATTGACTTTACTAGCCACAAGCGACTGGCAGAAACACATTTATAGTTAATAACTGTTCTTAGAGACAGAAGTACTTACTTAACTACTGTCTTATCGGTCGCGTGATTTAACAGATTCAGTACTGAAGTGCTGACCGAGGCCAAAAATGAGATTTTTATAGCGTCACTGGTATATCAGCTGCAAAACAAACAAATCAGCAAATAAGCAGACAAGCACATAAAACACAGCCAAACAGCAAACAGAGAAACAAACAGATAAACAACCACATGCAGACAGACAGAGAAATCCGCAGACAAACACCTAGACAGTCAGCACAGCACAGCGGACAGACAGCCTGACAGACAAACAAACAAACAAACAAACACATAGCCATATACATACAGACCACCTAGAGAGACAAACAGACAACGTCACTTTGACAGACAGACCGACAGACAGACAGAGAGACAGACAGACAGACAGACAGAAACAAACAAACACACAGCCATATACATAAAGACCACCTAGAGAGACAAACAGACAACGACACCTTGACAGACATACCGACAGAAACAAACATCAACACTAACAGAACAACAGCCAGCCAGTTAGAGACAAGGTAACAGCTACAGACAAACACCTTAAAAGAGCGACAACTAGATAGACAGACACACAAGACAAATTGACATTTACACACAGACAGTCACACATACCAACATAATGGCAGCAGTCGAACAGACAAGTAAACTGACAGACAGACAAGCAGACAACACCAAAACGGATAGAAAAACAGCCACAGTTAAATACCTAGACATTAAACAAAAAGACCGGCTTACAGACAGAATGAAACCAGGAAAACCCAATACGGACTGACAAACAGTCAACGACATATAAATGCCAATAAGGTAGCTCAAAAGCAAAACAATTACAACACCAACAGCAATAACAACAACAACACCACCAACGACAACAGCAATAACAACAACGAGAAAACTCCTGTTTTAACAATAGACATTTTTATTCAGCAAGGCATTTTGTTAGTATAATTAGTTTATATTTAGGTTTTTATATAGTTTTTCTGCAAATTACTCTTATTACTGCCAATTGTAATTAGTTTTAGCGTAGTTTTCGTTTTTGATTCTATAGTCATTGTAAATAGGTTTTTTATTTTTGTATTTACTGTAATGTCTGTAATGCGCATTTGATTATTCTTTTAGAAAATGCGCAATATTTAACAATTATTCTACGAGGGCGCGCTGGATATCGAATGATAGATAACCAACGAGGCGCGTAGCGCCGAGTTGGTTATAATCATTTGATATCCAGCAAGCCCGAGTAGAATAATTGTTTTATTAAACACTTAACCACTATTAAAAAAAAAATCAAGAAAGAACGAGAAAAATGAGAAAAGGAATTTAAATGGAACAAGAATCGCTCACATGACTGAACGAAAAAGGCGCGAAAACCTTGCGAAGTGTTGCAGCGTTTCATTGCAAAGCTGAATGAATCAATGAAAACTGCTCGAAAGTGAACAAAGTAGCACAAGTTTTGGAAAGAAATCTTCTAATTATTGGCTCTGAAATATGGTACATGTTTGATTTTCCTGAAACATTGTTGTTATCATCGTTCAAAGCGGATTGAAGCTGTACAATTTCACCATATTAGCTGCTGGAGTTGAAACTGAACAAGTTTTTAATCTGTTCGCACAACGGAGCCATCATGTGCGTGTTTCATCGAACTGGAGACAGAACAAATTTGAACTTGAAGAGGTAATTTCCATGCAGCTCAGAAGCAAGATTACTGTAGTGAGGAACATTAGAAGTCACCATCATAGTTTGTTAAATGCAAAGTGCAAAATGCAGTCGTTCTCGGTTTAGAGGTTGCGGACGGAATGGTAAGCTTAAACACAACATTCAAACAACTGGAAAAGCGATTCAACTCCGTTTACATGGCATCCGATTTCTATCTGAGCATTTGGACCTGTTGGAACACAGAGCTACAACGAGTGCAGGTAAACCAGTTCCAATTTTGCGTGTTAAAGGCGAAAAAAATCTCGCCCTTCCTTCCTTCTTGGTAGTTTGCCACTGTATTTTTTCTAGTACTGGTATAGACGTCCGCTTCATGATTTTCGCACCGACTCGCCATGAATGTGTGATAGTTTTTATTAAATGCTGCTGCCCCATTTCACTGTGTTTTATTTTATGTCTTGTCTTGATATTTTGAAGTGGAAAGCTTTCCTGATAAAACCTACCGTGTTCAATTTCAGTGATCGACGTGACGATCGATGAAAGAAATTAATTGTAAACACGACGCTTAATGCTTAAATTTCTATTTCTGCACAGTTTCTTCAAACAATTTTGACTTGTGTTAGACGACGCTGTTGGTGATGCTTGTTGGTGACGATGTTGGAATTTCTGCTTAATTTAAATTCGCTGCCAAGTGATTTTTCTCGTCCATTTTTCTCGTCGGGTTGCTCGCGAGGAAAGAACTTTCAGCTCACTTTGTCGTTGAGTGTTCATTGACCATATTTGTCGCAGCAGGTATATGAGCTGATAGCCTAGCTCCGTTCAGCCAATCAAAATGCTAGAAATCCAATATACCTGGTCCAGTTTTTAATAAAAATATATATATTAAATATTATTATTAATATTATTATTATTATAGTGATGTATACAAAATGTCCCAACATCTAATGGTCCACTGTTGAAATAATGCAAAGAAGACTGACTGCATGAAAAACCAGTGACTGAATGTCTAAAAGGCTGACTGATCTAATGGCGGATTGACTGATTGACTAAATGACGTGCTGACTGATTGACTGACCTAATGAGTGACTGACCGACTACACGAATGAGTAATGAATGACAAAACGGCTGACCGACTACTAGCTGACTTAGTGACCACTGGCTGAGTAATGACTGTTTGAGTAACTGCCCCACGGACTGAGTAATTACTGATTGACTGAATGACCAGCTGACCAATGAATGATTGACTCTCTGACTGACCGACTGAGTAATGACTTACCAAATGACTGACCAACGGACTGGCTGTTATGAGTCATGGTTGATTAACTAACTTACTTACTGAATGAGTAATTAACTGATTCATGACTGACTGAGTGACATACTGTTTGATTGACTCACCAACTAAGCGACCGAGTAACGACTGGCCAAATGACTGACTGCTCGACCAAATTAGTAACCGATCGACTGACCAACTGATTGGCTGAATGACAATCTGGCTGCCTTTACAAATGTCCGACCGATTACGTGACTTACTGAAGGATCTATCAACCACATGAAATGACTCACAGTCTGATTAACTGATTGACAGATTAACGGACTGATTGCTTTACTGACCAAACGATGGCATGACTAAATAAACATCCAATTCAATGATTGACTAACCCACGGACTGCCTAGATGACAATTTGCCTGTGTTAATGGCTGACATAATCAATGATAATCAAATTAGTGAGTGACCAATTGGTTTACGTTTTGACCAACCAACTTACGTGTGATTGAAAATGTTGCCAGTTGTCTCATTCATTGATGAATTAAGTGATTGACACTCCAACTGAAACATTCAACACTTTCAACCACTGATACGACAGACAGATGGAACGACTAGACAGAAAAAAAATTTGTCACGTTTGTTAGTACTAGCAACAGAGTGGCAGAACTCCGTTAATACGATTGCGAACGGGGATTAAAATTATAATAGTATCAACAGGATAGTCGTGCCAAATGTTGTTTCCTTGCAAAAAAGAAGGAGGTATAAAAACAAAACCAGCAAAGCAAGGGAGCATGGAACATAAATAGAACTGAAATCGAAATCGCTTTGAAACAGGAAACAGAGACAAGGTTTTAAAATAGTTTTGACTTTTAAACAACAAGATACGACAAATTAACATATAACAAAATTATAGGCCACATGTGTCCCACGGACTTTTCTGGGTCGAGTCAACCCGGTGCTAAAATTGAGACATTGTAGCTTTGCTTAGAAACAAAATGCTCTGACAACAGAAGAAGAAAACAAATTTTTTTGAAAGGAGAACAAATCATAATATGTTTTTAACGATTTTTCCTAGACACACGAGAAGAACTTGAAAAGAAGTTGGCCAAATTTTTCAGGCTGCAATCTATTTCCATGCGTCCTGGCCACCAGGAGCAATTAACACCTATAGTCTTAATCAGAGTATTTTTAAAAAACCTGGCCATTATTTTTAGCTTTCCATTCAGGGATACAAATGTTCATAGCTCACATAGTCCATTCAAGTGTCTATATCTATATCAAAAGCCCGGAGCGTGCAACCTCCATACTAAGCTCATGTCAGGGCGTTTGTATAGACCAGGTTATTTTTAGACAGGTTTACAACTATTATTTCCCGCGGAATTTAAGTCTCGGTGCGCATGAGTCCGCGTCCCTCCAAAAATAGCGGCCACAGATCGTTCTTTCTCCTTCTAAAATGCCAAATTCGTAACGCATAACGCAAAGCATAATGCAAGGGTGACAGATCATTTGCAAAGCTTGTGATTGGTTAGAGGGGCTCCTTCGGGGATCTGAATTCGTGGGCAATGCAATTCAGTCTAAAAATATATCTATTTCTATATCGTCTTGAACCAAAGGGAAAAAGAACGCTACATGAAGAACTATAATTACCATACTTTTAATTAAAGAAAGCGTTACTCAATAGGCTACATTGTACGCAATATATCTTTGTACTGTAATAATTCAATTCATATGACTGTACTGTCCGACTATCTGTAAGAAAAGCGCTACATGGACGTCACTATAAGTTACTTTCCAGCCCAAAACAGCGTTATGTAATGCAGCTCTATGCAATTTATCTACATAAAAATGAAGTTATGTGACTACAATTACTATTTTAAGAGGCATTTATAAAATACGCAATGCAATAAATCTTGTAAATTAGTAAATTCATGTCACCATGTTCTCTCTAACAAAACTCTCCTTATGACTACAATTCTATCACTATTTTGTAATCGTCTCTTTCTGCTATTATCAATTTCAGCCGAATTTAGCGTTACAGGCTATATAAGAAATCTTTGAAAAATAATGAGTTCTTGTGTCTAGGCTATTTGATACAAAAAAGATACGTACCACAAAAATGACACTATTAAATCGCCAATACAAACGTCTTATATTTTAAAAATAATGAATTTACTAATGCTGTCTTATTAAAGCAAACTATGCAACTCATCAAAATACGCCTAACGTTCAGGTTTCACAGCACATACAGAAACCTCTACTTCTCTTCTTTGACAAAATCAACTCTCATTTGCTTGTTCAAACAAAAGTTAAAGTGTTTCATTGTGCTTCTCCTTTTTAGGAATCAGATTTACCCTAAACTGAATCACTTCACAAAAATGTTGCACTTCGTTTTACGTTCTTACTGTGTGAATTAAAAAACCGTGTAGACTTTTATTTCACTTTGATATGCCAATTTCGTAGCTACACATCGAGTGAGAACTCAGACATAATTAGCCTATAGTTATGTTACGGATTCTCACAATATTGTTTTAACACTACTGCAGTCCCAAACCTTAATCATTTTTGTTTTTGCTATCACCCGGCCGTCTGAGATCCATAATTACAAGTCTCAGTTGGCGCTCACGTTACGCGTTGAGAACGTGACTTTCCGTAACAAATTTGTTCGTTAATTACTTTTCTTGCTTATATTGATTATTAACTACAGTAAAGATTATAAAAAGACTATGAAATTTAGCCCTCAAAAGTAAAATAAATTTACGTTAAAAAACCCGAAAGATTTCTTTTTTTAACTACTTGATAGGGATTTTGCAATCTTAATTACTTAAATACAGCAGATTGCGTTACAGGTAAAAGACCCAAACTAAGGAAGCAGCGCTTAAGACCCAGGCGAGGCTACCCATGCCCAGGTTTTGACATTTATTTTAGAGGTTTTTTGAGGTCTAAGGTATTTAGCCTTTTACCGTTGTTAGCTAAATCGCGAATTGTTTATTCTCTAAAAAGAACACACGTAGTAAAAATTTGGGAAAATCTAAAATTGATTGTTTGATTTATAATTTTGGCACATTCTGATTGGAATCGGTTCTGTCAACAGTTGCATACTCTGAAAGCAGCGTTTTTATTTCTGTGTTACTTATCTTTAGTTAACTGTAGAGCGTTTTCTGGGTTTCTGTTGCAGCACTGCCTCGTCAGTTTTCGTTCTTATAATTAATGGGCGACTACTTCAAGTCACAAAAATAAAATACAAAATTTGGAGTATTTGATTATATCTTTCATGCAATCTATGGATTGAATTCTGATCTTGTTGTTATCAGTTACAAATGCAGGAGAGTAATTTACTCTTTATACATCTTAACTGCGGGGAGTTTTCTTGGCTCTTCGTCGCAGAACAGCTTCACCAGGTGTTACCTCAGAGAAAGAGGCTCTGTTAATTTCTCTGTTACACATCTCAGCTGTAGGGCGTTTTTTTGGGTCTCCTTCCCAGCACTGCTTCATCAGGTCTTGCCATCGCAAAGGAGGGTTCTTGTAGCCTTCCTTGTGTTCAGGACGATTACCAGCATCCACCCATCCAAAAAATTCCTGTAGCGTCATGTCTGCTGAGACGTCAGCAAAGGCAAGTTTCCCGTACCAAATCTCCCACATCATTATCCCCAGACTGAATATATCTGCTTTGCTGTCATACACTTCGGAATGAAACACTTCCGGTGCCATATAAGCAACGGTTCCCACGAAAGTGCCTGTGATATAATCCACTGGTTTAGCTAGGCCAACGTCAGCGATCTTCGCCGTGTTTTCTTCTGACAGCTTTAAAGTAGAAATAATAACTGCTTTTACTTCTTGAATTTTATTACTCTCACTTTCTTTATTACGTTTCTACCATGACTTTACTAACTAGAGATGGCGGCAGTGTGGCCGAGTGGTTAGGGCGCCGGACTTGTAATTTGAAGGTTCCCAGGTTCACGTCCCGCCCTGACCGACCTCGACTTTGAGTTGGAAGATAAGTACATCCCGGACGGTTTTCTTCGAAGCGACGTGAGAGTTAGATACGGAGAAACCTGACGTTTGCGACAGACGACCAACTGAACCAGCTGGTGAAAGCCAACTTGTGGGACGAATTCGAAAACGGAGAACGAAACGCAAGGCAACTGTTAAGTGCCATTTCTCATCTCAATGGACCAAACCAGTAATTATGGCTAATGACTGAACTCAGATTTTTTTGGATAACGCGCGTTAAGTCACAGGTAGCCCAAGCGTAATATAAGAGTTTGTATGGAAAATTGAACTGAGAATTCCTATCCAAAAATAAATGGACTTTAGAAGGTAACGCTCTCGAATAAAGAAGCTAAAATGTTACCTGGTGTTGTTTGCTGTCTTCCTGTGAGGTTTCAGCGCCTTTGGAGAGGTTTTTAATCTTCTACCCTAACAGTGTATAAGAGAGAGACAAGGTTGGAGAATGGGAAAGTGGACTCGGGAAAGTGCCCAGTTCAACCGTTAAAACCTCGGCCGGCACTGGAAACGAGCGTCAAATGACAACCCCACCAGGAGAGGACAGGATATTTTTGAACATACAAACGTTCGGTGAAATATAAACTGTCCTCTCCCGGTGGGTTTTTATTTGACCCTCGTTCCCAGTGCCGGCCGAGGTTTTGCCGGTCGAACTGGGCAACTTTCCCGAGTCACGGATAAATGGCGGCGGTTTTCGATCTCGTGTTCGAACTTTTCGGTCGTCTTGTACAGGGAAGAATCAAGGTATACTCCATTGGATTTCAGAAAGGGGAACTTAAACCACTATTTTGTGACTACGGCGAGACAAAATGTAAGTGCATGCCTTTTTTCGCGTGAACATTGGAGCCGTTCTCGAGGCAGGTTCGATGGCTGATCTGACTCCATTCTCCAACCTTGTCTTTCTCTTATACACTGTTAGGGTAGAAGATCTCAAAAACCTCTCCAAAGGCGCTAAACCTTCACAGGAGGACAAAATACAACACCAGGTAACATTTTAACTACTTTATTAAGCAGCTTTACCTATTAAAAGCTTATTCATTTATCGATGGAAATTCTCAGTTCCATTTCTCATACAAACTCTAATATTACGCTTGGGCTACCTGTGGTTAAGTCAGTTAGACATCATATCGGAAATTCGTTGCTATAAATTGTAGGTCAGGTTAAGGTACAATTCCATAGAAATCAGATTCATTGCTTTACTGAATTGTAGCTTAGGTTAACAGACCCTTAACATACAATTGGATAGATTTCGGATTCATTCCTGTTAATTATAACTTAGATTAAAATTGGATAGATATGCTGTAAGTTGAAGTTTAAAGTACAATTCGATAGATACCCGATTCATTGCTGTAAATTGTAGTTTAAGAGCGAATGCACAGAAAAATCGAGCAACGCGTGGCGACGGTCAGAAAGTAACTTACCCTCATTTTGAGTTTATAGACAGGTATTAGTGGGTTTGCAAAGGTTTTAAGGTTTGTTTTTCAAAATACGGCTGAAATTCGGAAATATTTGAGAAAACCGATTTTGCGCTCTCGCTGCCAAAAAATGGCCAAATTAATTGCCAAAAATTACCATTCACGAAAACACCCTCGCCTAAGTAGAAAACGCAATATCATAGGGCTTGGACACTTAATGTAAAAAGAATAGGTATTTTACAGTTTATTTATGCGTGGTGTTCGGTTCTCGAGGGTACTTCTCACAGCGAGATACCTCTTCTTTGAGGGAGATATGACAGCAGCCCTAGAAAAACGAGTCTCAACCTATAATTACAAACTGATTTTTCGGTATGTGGCCATTCTCCAATCGAGCTCTTTTGCAGGTTACAGAGTGTTCAAATACTCTTCTTATACGACATCTAAAAATTAGTTTGGGTTTTTCAGCAAGCGTTTCACACGACGCCAACGGAATCTGAGAAGTTTTTGTAAACATTTGAACTAATTAGCATATCATTGTGTTGTTGACCTTCATTTATGAATTCACATGTGAACGAAAAACTCAGAAATAATCGTTCCAAAATCAGCTTCCCAGTTAAAAAGGATGACGTACTTTTGAGTACAGTAGAGCAGTTGTCCATCTGATGCTGTAGTTTGTCATTTCGTAGAGTAGCGAAGACAAAGTTAGCGGAAAGCGGTCCGGCATTGAATTACCAAACACGCCGCATTGCACAGTACTACGTAGTATTTCATAAATTGTGATAAATCTAATCATCGCTTGTTTCTGATAGAAATGCCCTCCCATGAAAACCAAGGACTTAAAATTTGAAAAGAAATTCTCCAGAAATTCCAAATATTTTCAACTTACGAGGACCGTTTAAAGAACGTACACGAGCAGAAGCGTATCATCCTGACAGGAGTCAGTGTCACGACTTGTTACTGTGATGCGTGACACTCCTGATAAAAAGTTGTCACTGACATAAAAATTCTCGCCTTTTCGATCTTGACCAAGAATATCACTCCTTACATTAGAAAATTGTGTTTGCTTACTTTTGCATGTAAAAGAAATATAATTTTCACTTTTTTTTTGTATTTCACAGTGAAAGCCCAACGCTGTCACTTTCACTTTTGTGACAGGTTCTCCTCCAGCTCCCCTTTCCACGCAACAAAAAGGATAAGTTACTCATGCAGTCCGGTGTTTTTCCACGTAATGCTAAAGTTTGACATTTTGATGAAGAGTGAAGGCAATAACCGGTCTGCAGTGCAGACAAGTGCACATATTTAGAAATGGTGACATAATCATTTTTTGTGAGGGTGGGTGGGTGGGTGGGTGGGGGAAGAAGTAAATATAGTTTCGGCTCGAAAACTGCACCATTGCAGTGCGTAGACATCGTACAAATTGAATTTAAAAAATCTTATCAGCCTTTTAACTTATGATGGAAAAGCCATTTACAAAATTTCCCGATTTGTAGCATACAGAAGCGGCAAGATAGCACTTTACAGTGTTGGGTAGTGGATCCGATGTCTTTCACCCATGCTACAGGCTCACCCAGGTTCACCTATTTTAGCTAAGTATTTTAAAAATTATTAGAATTTTACAAACGTTCCCGATTTGTAGAATATAGAAGTGGCAGATAACACACATACTTTTAAATGTGCAAATTTTGCAGCTTTAATCCTGGGAATTAAATCGAGTATGAAAAGAATGCTCTCCCTCCGTTAAGGTAATGTCAGGTGTCCATTTTACAGTTGATCCACGTCACGCGTGAACGGAAACCTCAGCACGTGATCCGAGTCTTCAAATAAACAAGCTACTTTCAGTGACATAACAGAGATCACAAGGGAAATATTGAAGATCTCATTGAAATTTCCGAAAATGGCTTCTATCTTTGTAGAAGCAAGGGGTTGTGACGGGACAAATCTTTGTTTTATCGAGAGACCGCGTTATTTTCTGGGTTCGCTTCTCGTCAGTGGTTCAAAAACGTTTTAGACGACCAGAAGGAGGTGAAATTATGTCAATTATTTTGCTGACGCGTGATTCCTGTTTCAACCGAACGAGAACAAACCTTGGAGCTGAACGCTTGTGTAAGAACGGTAGCTCCGAAGGAAGTGGACGAAAACCAAGATACATCTGCCGTGTCAAGCAATTACTGATGACAGTTTTTCCTAGTTGCCAGGTTGATTAAAGACAAAGCCGACGCTTCGTCCACAGTTAACCAAAGAATGTGAGTTGTTTGTATGGAGCTGAAATTCGATCCAAAATGTAAATGGTCAGTATTCCGTGCAAAATACCTAAAAAGCGAAACAGGTTTGAAGACCATTACCTGTTGGGGCGATTTTCTGTTTAACGGTCGATGCGACATCTGTCAAAGTAAAGCCAGTACGTGACAAGACGTCGCTTCGACCGTTAAACAAAATATCGCCCCAAACGGCATCCAGCAGTTCGGAAAAGCGGTAAAGAAACAGCAAACACACAAAGATAAGGTTTTTCAAACTCTATTTTGATTTTTAGGTATTTTCCACGGAAAACTGCCGATTATTTTCAATCGAATTTCAGCTCCATACAAACTCTCATATTACGCTTTGGTGACCTGTGCTTCGTCTATTGCATAACCTACTGCTCAACAATCTTTCGCGATTTTCCCATCCATATATCCTAGGTATCGCTAGTTTGAACAATTCAATAGATTCTACATGCAACGTCGTCTGAAAGTTTAGAAGGATAACTTCGTCCCCCTTGACTGAACGCCTCACATGTACTGAACGTTTTATGATGTCGAATGATACAATAAACAGTGAATAAACAGCGCTAGGAGTTGCACGAGCTGCTGTGGAGATCGCTTTCGGTCCGTGTCCAGTCAAATAACGATCAACTATTCGTCTTCTCGTTTCCTTGTGGAGAGGCCTACATGGCCTGTTCTTCCGACCTAAGGCATTAACATAACCAGGTCTGAACATTTCGAAAAATCTGTGACGGATTCGAAATCTCTTTTCGATTTTCGAAATCCCTCTCTGAATCTCAAGAAACACAAGGCGAATGTCCAAATATGGAGAACGTGACTCGTCACGTTGTTTTGAATTTTAGAGTTTCCGTTCACGCGTGACGTGGATCAACTGTAAATTAATCAATTAAAGATACTGCAGTGGATAGTGGCTGAGGTATTGGTATTGGCTGAGGTATTGTTTTTAACTGCACTGATAAGGCATGGCCGGATATATGCAGTAATCAGTTAGAAATGTGCATGTTAATCATCCAAGCCTTAACTAAAAGACGCACAGGTAACAACAGAAGCGAGTTGCGTCGATGGGAGCTCAGGTGAAATCGTCTTTTCTTTATACAGTTTAAACTCAATTGTAGACTGGAGTGGAAAATTATTTTGTCCTCACATCTTGGCCTTTTCTTGCAGAGGTGCTAAAAGCAATAACAAAATCCAGCAACAGTACCAGTCAGTCTTTTCTAAGTAGGATTCCATGGCATCGTAGGTGTTTGTCAAGCTGAAATACGGGTTGAACTGTCACGTGATGTCAAAAAATTGGATTTATCAACTGAGTAGAGAAGTTGAAAGCTGACGTTTCGAGTTTTAGCCCTTCCTCAGACCGTCGGCCACTTCCCCTGAGCTACCGTATTGCTTCTAGACTTCCGAGATCCTCAGGGAGAAAAAGGTTCGTGTGTCCGGAAATTCGGCGAAGATCAGCGCAGATATAAGAGTTCTCTCTATCAATCGAAGGTAATGACATTGAGAATGCTGCTTAATTTGTTAACGCAGGGAAATAGGTATGCCTGGCTTTAACGTCACGTTGTAAGAAATGGCAGCCCCAATTCTTCTATTCTTGTTAACTATCTGATGATGTCTGCACGGTATTTAGTGTCAAATATGGCGACGTCTCCATTACAACCTGGAAGGGCTTTGGAACTGGACCTGGCAAAACCATCAACTAAGCAAATCTACACATAACAACACTGCTCTGATTCCAAGACTATCAAGTACGATAACTGAGGAACTATGGATAACCTTCAATAACCATTCTCAACAATAGCGTCTTCGTATTACATCAAATTCCTGTTTTCTCTTGTTAAAACAATCCCTTTTTTTGAATCTCTTGTATAAAAATCGCCAATGGACAGAAGCAACAAAAGGTGAATTGAATTTACCAACACAGAATTCAATCCAGTCACCTAAGCAATTCAAACATTGCACCATAGCAGATCTCTAATTAGGTAATCCGGAAATCGACTGTTCTTATCGACTGTGTATGCTTCACAATCGAACACAAGCATAATCACGATATGCTATTGACATAAATATTCTAAGAGCATATCGCTGTTTGCTGTGATCTAACGCTTTTTCTGTTAACTTTTACTGCAACATATTGAACGCTACTGAGCGTGAAATCATTGATAAAAGACACGAGTTATCACTCTAATCAGTAGGAACCCCATTACCCTAGTTATTTCACACATCACCGATTAAAAATAACGAAAACGTCTCCGACAAGACCCGAAAACACACCAAAGTTGCTCTCTTGAGAATACCGAACATCACACGAACAACACCGAAACAACACGACTGGTTCACGAAAATAACGACTCTAAGGTGCCTATGAGTTCACATATACATAATCTCTTTATAGCAACCACGAGATAAAAAGTCGAGGCTACTCGGATGGGGACTGACACTAGCTACACGCGTGAAATGTCGATTTTTAAAATTCACCAATCTAGCGACCCAAACGTAGCAAAACAGCCCATAACAAAATACACACCACAAAAATCCCTTGGCAACAATGCCAGATTTGTACATAGAGGATATTACACGGCGGCGCGAAGATATGAATTTTATTTTCGAGTGGTAAAAGCAATATTTTACGGACGAGCGCAGCAAGTGAGTAAAATATTGCCTCTTACCACGAGAAAATAAAATTCATATCTTCAAACCACCGTGTAATTTTCTTTTTATTATATGGACAAGAGTATTTTTGCACAAACAACAGTGTAAGTCTGTAAGAGCCGGAAATGACGTCATCAATATCCTCACTAGTGAGGATGTGGACTGATATGCCACTCGAGTCCCAGGCGTAGTTTTGTATGAACTTTACGAGTGGTCTATTTATTTTCCACTAAAACACTCTTGTCTATATAATAAATGCAGTTAAAGGACCCCTCTTGACAATAAGCGTCCACCCCAAGGCCGTGACTCCACCCAGAGTGAGTACGAAAACCGGAAATCGCCGACGCTGATATGGCGTTCAGAGACTGAAAGGAAGAGGTTCTTCTAAACGTCCAACCTTTCCAGTTACTGTAAAGAATGATTCTCCCTCTAGCAAATTAGTCAGTACATTCTGCAGTAAATTTCATGATCTAATCGTAAATTTAATTATCCCATAAAAAACACATATGATTTAGGATTAATACTATTAAAAACGAACTTCAAGAGCATTTTTGGTCTTTGTTTTGAGCCCCCCCCCCCCTCATTGCATAACACCCGACCGTGGGCAAAATACCATGAGCCCCCTCCCCCCTCCTCCACCACCACCAACCAAAAAGCGCTGATAACTAAAACAAGACATTTTTAGTCTCAAAATTAACCACATTATGACAATTGTCTGATAAGAAAACTACTGATTAGTTTATTGAGAATAAACTAAATAGAAAAGAAATAAGAAAAAAGAAATAAGGGGACATGCATTAGCAACTATGACTGTGAGAGGCGAGCGTCTTTCACAGAATAACAAACCTGCATCTGACGATGAGGAAAGTGAGGAAGATGACACTGTTGTTTTAGGTGAAACATGGTGTACTGACAGCCGAAGGAACGTCGAGTGATAGCGACAGTGTGGGTGTTAATGACAGCGATAGTAGTGAGACTCAACTTTCATCATCACCAGTTAAAAGAAGGTGGACGGAGTGTCACAAGTTTTGCTTTCCGTTGAGTTTTGTACAAGTTGGCACATTTTGAGGCCGTCTAGCTTCACCACCAATTGTAATATAAACTTAAGAACACAGACTCTCGAGGCTCCTGTTGGTATCCCATTAATATAATTCTAAATAAAAAATTAATAAGCGCGTGGTGGGACAATGGGAAGAGTGAAATGCGCGGTCTCCCTCCTTCTCTTTCCCCGTCCCCGCCTCTTAGTGACGCACAGAGATCTCTGCGGAGAAGAGAGGGACACGAAACTATAAATAAATGTTCTGAGAAAGCAACATCAGTGTGAGTTTATTATTCATTGACATCGACTGCTATTTATAAGCTCCAGCTATACTAGAACTTCATTTACAGATCCTTCTGCTAAATATGAGTAAACTGATGGTGGCGGTTTTTACGGAATATTTTATGGCGCCCCCTTATACCTTCTTTCACATCGGCAGAAATTTTCGATAGCCCCCCCCCCAAAACCTGACAGGAAAAAATCATACCCCCCCCCCCGAAAATCGCCATAGCTCCCCTCTACATAAATTTGGAACCCTCCCTAAGCTATTCACATCTAACTGTGAAAGCCCGGCCAGATTGAGACTGCAAGAAAAATGTTCCTTTTAAAAGTTAGCAAAATATAATAAGTGAAAATAAAAGGTAATCTTGCTTAGTGTTGTGATCTTGAAAATCTTATGCCGTATAGGTACGATATTCGTTACAGCCATACGTCGGGAGCGTCACGCATTCATACGGAGAAGTCGTGACCCTTGACCGATGATGTCTTTTTATCTTACAACTGTGTTAACTGTGCCAACTTTTGTCTTCTTTGCCACGAAATGCCAGACTGAAGAATCAGATGGACAGGCGCTGGAATTCATTCTAAAGTAAGTCATTCTTTTTAAGCGGAGAAGTGATTTTGGAGCAATAACTTCGACTAAAACAAGAGTTTTTCGGCTCAGCATGAATGCGAGCAACATGCTAATTAGTACAAATTTTCCTGAACGCTGTCAGATTTCGTTAACGTTTTATGAAGCGCTCGCTTAAAAACCCAAACTAATTTTTAAATGTCGTGTAAGAAGAATATTTGGACACTTTATAGTCCACAAATGAACCTGATTGAAGAATGGCCACATATCGAAAATTAAGTTTGCAATTATAATGTATATCTTGGTTTAGTGTGATTGTTTTCAAATCTTCTTGGATTATCGTGTTTTCAGTTCTAGTTGTGCCAAGTACCTTCCAGAACCGAAATACAGGCATAGATAAAGTGCTTATCACTTCTTCTTTTAAAATTACGTGCCTAATGTCAAATGTTATTGAGGGTTTTTATTTTGCGAGGGCGTTTTCGTGAATGTTATTTTTTTCTAATTAATTCCGCTGTTTTTTTTGCCAGCGAGAGTGCGAAATCGATTTCCTCAATTATTTCCTAATTTCAGTTGTATTTTCAAAAATAGACCCCGAAACCTTAAAATCTCGTCGAAATCTATGTACAAAGTGAAAATGAAGGTAGGTTTGGGTTTTGACTGTGGCCGCGATTTTATTATTTTGCTCGATATTTCTGTGCATTCGCTCTTATGGTTCTTAACGAAATTGTAGCTTAAGGTTAAGCAACGGGAATTCGTTGCTGTACACTCTGTACTAAGGTTATTGTGTTCAATTTGCTATTGTAATATTGTAGTTCTAGTAAGTTAACAATAAATGCAGTCGTAATTGTGTACTAAATTATTTGTGTTTTCTTGATTCCTTACCGACGAGTACGAAAATATACTGTATTGTTTATAACTAGGAACTCGTTGCTACAAATCTGTTTCTGTTTCAATTTCTTGGTCTATCCCTCGATTCATAGAACTGAAAATCCTTTGTCCTCTAACAATAGGTTACGATGTTCTGCTACACGCAACACTTTAACATCTTACTTTTTGAAAAAAAAAACGCTCCTGGCCTCAAAATTGGCACTCCTCTATTCACAAGTTGGCACATAGCCCCTTTGATTTTTCTTTCCATTCTCATCCACAGAGCCGCTTGGCCCTCTTAGCCGCCGGCGACTGGGCACGAGCACCCTTGGTCCTCGTGCCGGTCGCCGCCGGCTAAGAGGGCCAAGCGGCTCTGGGGACGAGAATGTTTTCTTTCGTGACTTTTTTCTTGGTCACTAGCCCCAGACTCCCGGTTTTCGCTCGGACATACAAATATTCGTCGTAAACTTCAGTGACCGTAACATATTTTGCATCCTGAGGGGAGGGAAAACAACGACGGGGTCTAATACCCCTGGGGTCTTCTTTTTGTGGTCACTTGCCTCAGAGGTCCGGTTTTCGCTCGGCCAAACAACTTTCGGTCAACATAAGCATTATCTTGAGTGACCGTAATATATTTTCCACCCTAAGGGGAGGGAGAACAACGGCGAGGTATAATGCCCCTTCTTGTTTATCTTTGTTTGGTGACGTCTAAATCTCGGATAGAGATTGGTGTTTTCTAATTCTCGAATGGCTTATACATTGACTACTGCTTCTGGATTTAAAACTCAACCCACTTTTGTCATGTTTGGCTTGCCATATGAAGAGCCCTAGTTTTAAAATTAGCAAATGATAGGCCGAAGACAGTCACTCATAGACCAATCCAAGACATTTATAACAAATAAAGGGTTTAAATGACAATAAAAAGCTAACGTTAGCTGGTTTCATACCAAGATGTTTTCCAGTTTGAGGTCTCGGTGGGCAATTCTCTTTTCATGCAGAAAAGCCAGAGCATCAGTGATCTCGTTCAGCCATTGACAAGCTTCTTTCAGGACAGCGGAGTCTTCGTATTTTCCAGGAACGGATTTGGGGCGTCGAAGAATGTAACTCCTCAAGTCTTCTCTGCACTTTTCCACAACCAAGATCATTCTTGCGGTGTCTTTAAGCAGTGATGTGCCATAAAACTTAACAATATTGGGATGGTCTAATTTTCTGATGAACAAAGAGGGAATTAAATATCAATCACAAAAATATTTGCACTGTAAACATAGCCATGCGATGCGTGCAGAACCAACAAAGTTTTTGTATCTCGTCGCAATTTTCTCTATACACTGTTATTTTGTTTCACAATATTGCTTAATTTTAAAATGGAGTATTGTTTTCATTAAGAAAACATACACACATCTCCACCCTCTTCGAATATTCGCCTTCCCCCCCCCTTCCCCGCACTAAAGGTGAACGTACACAAACGCTTATCCGTTTAAACAGCCTAAGCAGTTTGTTGACTGCTCGTTTTCCGTTTGAACATCCTGACAAAGCGTTTGTCGAGGTAAAGCGTTTCTTTAACCGTTCGAGATTTAATCAGCCGTTACAAAAGTTCCATTCATACCGTTCGAAAAACGGAAATAGCTTCTGCTCTTGCAGACCAATCGAAACTGAAATCGAAACTGGAATGAAACTGTGGAAACGAATTTTCCACCAAGCGAAACGTCATGATTAATTGTCAAAGTGCACGTTCGTGGCCCGCTCAGGGGAAAACGTAAACAAACGTTTCAGTCGTTTCTAATGCGAGCTAATACAGTCATACCAGCTGAACTCACTGAATTCTCAGTCTTTTTATTCCGTTCAAGAAATTAACTGTAAAATTTTCCAAGATAAAAAGTCCAAAAGCCAAAATAAACTACGTGCACTCTTCTTTGAGAGACAAAACAAACTGTACCGGATGTCTGATGTTATCTTGGAACATATCTCGCCAAAATCTTTTAATTTATTTTACCACTTCATTTTTCCAGCAAAACAGGAATTCTCGAAGAAAAAGGGTGCGTATGTATTTTCATCAAGATATTAGTCTTTCAACACAGCTGATAGAGAGCAAACTTCTCTTCACAGCCTGGAGAACTATTTATTACCTTACAAAATCTCCTTAAGCCTTAAAGTGCACCTAACCCCAAAATAACTCTTTGCACCTGTTCGAAAAGCACTGTGCCTCTTTTATGAAATCCCCGTCAGTCTTGACTTTTTATAGGCTGTAAAAGTTACGAAATCTAGCGATCACCTGTTACACAACCGAGCTAGTGAGGGGCATGGGTCTATTCCTGATTTGACATCACAAACTGATTTGCATCTCCTTAAGTCTTTACAAACATGCATGCAAAGCAGTTTGTGACGTCAAATCAGGAATAGACCCATGCCCCTTCTGACTCGGTCGTGCGATAAAAGATGGTTAGTTTTTCGTAAGTTTTGGAGCCCTTAAAAAAATCAAAAACTGCAAATAACGGCGAAATGTTTTTAAAATAGGTGCAAAGTTTTATAATAGCGAAAGAAATATTTTGGGTTAAGTGCACTTTAAGTGTTTAAGTGTCTTTAAATTTGCCGTCGAATTTCTGAATCTCTATGACTTGTTGTAAAATATTTTCCACTTCCAAAACACGATTTCAATTTCGTTGCTGTTCAGTGACTTCACTGGTAACATCAACAGGGCGTGGCCGACTTCGTAACCATGTTGTGACTGGGAAAAAAATTTGGATGCAAATCGTAGCACTGAAGACCTATAGCCAGTTGTTGCTGACAGGGAAATTGACCACCCAATCAGTTAAGTGTTGTCCACACTTAAGAACACAGGCCGAAATACCGAGTCATTCAATCCACTAATAAAAAACACTAAAGCACTTTTCAGCGCCTTTCTGTCATGCCTTTGATCCTTCCAATAGTACAATGCGAGACTTGCCTTACACGCATCGAAACCTCTATCCTCTTGCTCTAAAATAAAATAAAGAGTAGGATAAAGCATGAATTTAAATACTAAGACAAGCTTCTCACCTTAAATTTTTCACTTCTTGTAAGATCAAGTGTGCATTACTGGTATTGAGCTCTTTTCTGCACACCTTCAATGCCACAGCTTGGACAGGTCCATGTCGTCTCATCACCCCTTGGTACACAGTACCAAACGCGCCACTGCCAAGGCGGGAAGACATGTCTTCTTTCCATATTAAATCCTCACTTTCGATGTCATTGGCAAAAAATTCTTTTATGCCAAATAATGCCAGATTTCCTCTTAGTTTACTCCCCTCATCTATCAACGGTTTGTAGGCACGTTGAACCTCAAACTTCGAGCGCTTTTCAGCTTTGAGGTCTTCATAAAGCTTCTTGTCCGCCTGGATCATCCCTGGGATATCAGCTTCAATTTTCTTCTTGAGGAGTTCAGCTTCTTTTAACTCATTCTTCACGAACTGCGTTAGTTTGTCTTTATGTTTGAAAGCAGCGAGATAATCTGCGGATGTTTCTGCCATGAAAGCTCTTGGGTCTCGTTCGTACTTTCTTGTCGTATTCCAGTTGCTTACTTCCGAAGCAACAGATGCACCAACACTCATCACAGCAATCAGACCATGGGCGCGTAATCCAGTAAAAGCGAAGGCTGCAGCGTTAAGACCAATAGTAGCAGCAACACCAACAATGGTAAGAACTGAGTTCCAGAAGTTATTAGGTGCACCAGGGGGGTCATCTGTGACATCACTTTGGAGATTCAGCAACTGGACTCTAAATGAATTGAAATGGTGCTCAAAGTATCTCAGCAGGGATTCATGAGCAGTTGCAAATACCCTGTTATCCTCTTCCCATTTCTCAATGAGTTTGAGCAAACGGTTTTTTAACAGGTTTGTGATCTGGTCTCGTGTCTGCTCCCAAGACTGCTTTACCTTTGGAACTTGGTCCGTGGTCCATGAAGTAAAGTGTGCTTTAACAGCTGCCAAGGAGAGAAACTCGGTAAGCTGCTCCACAACGCCATCGACACGACACTTCCATTCTTCATTGAGGTTGTCAATTACTTTGTCTTGGTCTTTTTCAATGGCTTCCAAGCGGTGAAGAACACGCACCATTTTCCTTTCCGCCTCTTCCCCCTCGATGGAAACCTTCTTTACAAACGACTTTGCTTGAAAGATGATCCTCGAAAGAAGATCATAAGGCCATCTAAAACAAAGCAAAACAAAAAAGAAAACAAACAATTAAAAAAAACATATATCAATTTGCTCAGAGGGACGTTCCAACTAGATGACTAAATGATCGCTAGGGTGGCACCGGTGGAGGCTCTAGTTCCTGCACTTGACGAATTGGTTAAAATGGAGAGGCCCGCAAAGAGCAGTCCGTGATCTTCAAGGACGACATTTAAACGTTGGGCCAAGCACTCCACCCTGTAAAATGTTACTGACAGCCGAAACCAGGATCATACCTTCCCACCGAATGATATCCTGGGGACACAAAGCTAAATTATATTCATTCTCTTTAAAACCGTTGACCGGGGAACGTCAGAAAGATGACGTTACACATAGATGACGTTTTCTCCAAGAATTGCGTATTAAGAATTACAAAATGGAATGTTTGCTGTATGTACGAACACGAAAAATGCTCCCAGTTCGTAGTGAAAACGGATCGGTACAAGCCAGGAAATATTGAATTCTTCGGGATAACAGCAGTACAGACTATCCTGCACTTTGGAGAACCCAGAGATGACGATCCTGAGGTGAAGAGTAGAAGAAGAGTATATCAAGAGGGGCAGCTGACAGCTTGAAGAGATGGCAGCCGGTCAATAAATGAATGCCCCAATAAATGAATGAATTCAGCTAGTATTGATTAGGAAGCTGGTTATCGGTAGTTCTAGAGGGAGAGTTTAAGACATCATTGGACCGAAAGCACCAAGAGTGAAACCGTTTAAGTTCTTGGCACCATGACGAGAATCAGTTGGGCATTAAAGGTACCAACTTTTCTCATTACCGACAGTGACGTAAAATTAAGTGGAAATCATCTTTTGAGCAAGATCTGCATATGTCACTCCAAGAAGGGAAGCACGTGCAGGCTCTGATCGTCATCTGGCTGTTATGAAAAGCGAAGAACTCGAGAAGGCGCTACAACTTTAGCTAACTAACGATGGACAATAAAAAAGAAAGGTGTTCTGTTGCTAAGAAACCACTTAGAGCAGCTGATATACTGAAAACACGTACGGCCGAAGGATTGATAAACACAGCGATGCAGAACTGAAGGAAAATAACTAAACCACTCTGCAGAGGACACAAGAAGGCTAGTGCTTATATCAACTAAACTGCAAAGAAAAGAGACTTCTGGTGATGTAATGAGGTAGATACCGCCTGCAATTAACCAACCAACAATCTTGCAGCCAGGGCTAGAGGAACCTCCGATCAGTGAGGGCAGATGAAGAAAGGCGGAAGGCAGATCTTTATAAGCCATTCGTAACCTCCTCAACACGATCTGGCGGTTGCCAAAGAAAAGAGATACGACCCACTGTTAGGACTTAAGAAGGAACCTTAAAAGAATAAAAAAAAAGGACGAGGGAGCACAGAGGTGAAGATTTGGTTAGATACATTGGTTAAACGAGAAAACGATCATATGGAAAGGCTCTACGGGGAGTCAGATCAAGTAAGTCACCATGGAAGAAAACAATTTTTACATTTGACAGCGTTCTATGTTCAACTATTTTCGGTTCGTCATAAAAATGTTGTCTTAACCGGTCAGCCATCCAGTTTCAACTTGTCAATCTTTGAACTACAAACAAACTACGCAAACGTTGTTGTGTGTGCATGCGCAAATTTTGTTAGTATTCCACTAGTGATTGGCTATTTTGTTTGATTGAAATGACCAAATAAGACTACAGTACCCAGCGGGCTTGATCCCAATGACCTTTACCTCCAATGAAATTCCAGCCTGGATTTAATACTCCTCAAGACCACTGACCCTATACCGTTCATCAAAGATAAAAAGCCTTCGGTGATGTGACCGTAGTTTAGAGCTTTTATGGCTTTCGTAGTTGACATGTAGATGATCTGTGACTGTGGATCCAGGTCAATCGAGCGCAATTTGGTGGTCACATAATCCTTCACATTTTCAACATCATTCACTGGTACTAGGTCCCACTTGTTGCACACATATAAACTACATTTTTTTCCTCCAAGTGGCGTAACCTTTTGCTGTAAAGTTTCAGGCTGCAAGTCAAGAAAAGCGTTAATGCGTTTGCACATTTCGATTTTTTTCTTTTAAATCCTACGTCTTTAGGATCAGAATCCTTGGGGTTGTTGTTTCTTATGCAAATAAGGGGGATTGACATTTCAACCTCACTGGGAATAAGAAATGTATTGGAAAAAGAAAATGAATTCTAGTAACAGTAGTGAAATGACGCAAAAGTGAAAAGGTATTTCATCAATTATAAGAAGTGCATGCCATGCACATGACATATCATCAGTGAATTGAGATCAAAGGGTAACTACAAATGAATTTTAAAATTAATACCTTGCAGCTTATAAATAATATTTGATCATCACTCACTGTCTTTTTTTGAACTGCTACGGCGTTTGCACAATCAATGACGTAGATGAAGGCAAAGGCATTAGGCAGATATTTCATCACCATCTCGTCCATGTATGGAGATTCTCCAAATCCAGGACTGTCAACAATCACTATACCCTTCTAAAATTCAGAATTGAAAGGTACGTCATTTTAATAAGATTTTACTGTTAGATCAGTAAAATATTGTTAATGGAACGTGACACTCATTCTCAGTGAGCCTTTCATGGCGCGTTCGTTATCAATAGAACTACTATGCAGTTGGGATCCCAAGGTCACTAAAATTAATAGCTCCGTTGTAGCTAGACCTACAACATTATGGCTTTGTTTCTAGTTAGCACTTTCGTACGTTTTATTGCATTGGTCGATAGCATTAAGGACCTATTCATAACTAAGATAGTACACGTGTAAGGCCAAGCTTTTGTATAGTACAGCCTTAACTACTGGCTACGTTAGCAGACACTGTCTAGATATAAAAGCTTAAGCAACCTGTTCAAAGTTCAATTTGTAATTCTCTTGTGCAGTGCAGCCAGTGTTTTGTCAATTTAGCAAACATTTTTCCCTCCCTCCCTCCCTTTGGAGATGGGCTGGCTATGTTATTAGTGCTTCAATAAACTAGGGTCACTCCTGCGTGGTGCAGTTCAGTCTGCGCAGCGACTTCCCCCAAGCTTGTCGGCTTCGTTGCCTTTATACATCGCCTGCTAACCAATACTCTTGTCCGATCCAGCACGCGCTGTCTAGCATTCAGCTCGTAGTGCTGGGGAGATAAGTGAGGTGTTTTTGTCACGCAAATCGGAAGTCGCATAGACTAACCAACTGCAAGGCAGTGTTCCCCTCAATATCGCCATCCTGAGAGTGTTTTACTTTGTTTCGCGTGTCACGCGCTTATTTATAGCCTATTGCAGTTGCGCTACGTTCCTAAGGAACAGTGACATTAACACTTATTTAGTAACATTTTAGCTGTTAGTTATACTGTAATGGGCATTTGAACACTCTATGGAAAGTGCGCACTCGAAATAAATCAATTGGTATTATTATTATCATTACTATTATTATTAGAATTATTGTGTTTAGGAACACTGCACCACCGGTAATCATAGTACCACATAAGACAAAGATAATTTCAATGGACTATTTAAAGTCTCTTTAAAAGATAGTTTAGTTTGCTAAATAGTTGGTGTCTTCTGTATCTGTCCGTGCGTAACAATAACATACAGAGTGAAGATGTTTATGTTGTTCCTCTATTTTTTTTGCAATTCTACTAAAATGATATCCAGTTAAGCTGCAACAGTTAAGTGAATTTCTGAGCGGGTTGTGCCATGTGTTTTTAATTTGCCACCTGCCGCCACGCACAGCAGAATACGAGTGTTTTTTCTCATATTTTCGTGTCTACGATTGGACGAATTTTTATGTTAATCAAGAGAGGATAATATGCTCATGATTTATGCGTAAATATCATGTTTACATTACCTGCAGAAGATCGTAAGGCCAAAATAGTTCAATCTTTTCGAAAATCGACTCCTCCTGCCTGTCTTTCTGGTGGACATAAGACGAGATTTGCTGAAGGTAGCTTCCCTCAGATGATGCTTTCGGGTGCTCCAGTGTGATGGTCCTTGTTGGCCTCCCCGTTTTAGGATCCTTGTCTTTAAAATGTGCCACAATTTTACGTTCTTCTCCAAACTTTAGTTCACATATAGTGGAAGTTGTACCAAGGAAGCTATATGGAAGAATCTCCTCTCCTAAGATAAGATTAATCAAACTGCTTTTTCCAGAGGACGTGTCACCTATGAATGCATTAAACACCATTGTAAGTAATGTAAGTAATGTAAATAGATCATTGTTATGTAATTGATTTGTCTGTATTCAAATCGTCTCAGTACCCGATTATAATTTTAACTAATGTTAATGCTATCCGGTAGGATACAATACTGTAAGTAACGTTTAAAGTATTGTATTGATTGTAGCAATGTTTTTAAGTATTGTATTGTAATGTTGGTGATTGTGGTGCATCAATAAAAAAAAAGTGAAGGAAAAAATGAATGCGTTAAAGCGACTTAGGTTAGAATCAGTGCATTTGCCAGCTTCTTAGTGTTTTTCAAGCAGACTATTACAAACCTTTCCGACATGACGACTACCTCTTTTCTTACCTCGCCTCTCCCTCACCACGTAAAAAACGAAAAGGTCTCGGGACGAGTACGTGAACAACCGAAGAGAAACTTTTTTGGTCTGTAGCAGCTGACAAATGTTCACAAATAAGATAAATTCTTTTCTTCTTGTGTACTATGCAAACAGTTTCCCCAGTACTGACAGCTGAGTTCTGTCATCCTTTTATGAACTCTGCGATGCCTTTCCATTTTTCAGCAGAGTAGATTTATCAAAAAGGTTGCTACAGGCAAGAAAACTGTAATCAGAAATCCTAAAATGCTGCTTGATGGTAAATCTTTTATTATTTACCTGTCACAAGAAGGAAGTATTCCTTTTGCGTCAATTGCTGTATGTGTTGTATCGCAATTTCTTCAACATCGCCTGCATACGCACGAATCAAAGCTAACATGTTTTCGTCCAATCTCCCGAGAAAGGTATGGACTTGGTTGTAAAAGTCCAGCAGGACTTGTCTTTTAAAAGCATCTTCTTCTTTTGCTTTTGAAAAGATGGAAAAGGCCTAAAGAGGGCAAAAACGTTGTCTATGTCATGAAAAAGAACTTTGAAGAAAATAAGAGAGAATCACGTTTAGAGCAAGTAAACCATTCATTTGCACTCGGGGAGCCCATGAGCTATGGGAAAGATGGAGGACGGGAGTTCGAAACGAGAGGTGTATGAGCTGAAGTACGTCTACACTTACATTTAGTTCTTTTGTCTTGTCTTTGATTTCCACATCGTCAAGTCTGCATATAACCCTGTTTCCCTCCGTTTCTCGAGTGAGTTTGATACACCCACTGAGTCATCCCCACTACTTTGAAAACCCACTAAGTCCCAGTTCTACGCTGCCAATTGAAAACCCCCCTGAACCCTAGCCTGCGTAGCAGGCGTCGGCGAGGAAAGAGGAAGGAAGCGAGAAAGCGGGAGAACATGGGGGTATGGGGGCTAGGGACAAGGAAACGCCCGCTATAAAGAACCCCAGTTTTTTTATTTCTGCGACCGCCAACGGCCGCAAATTCTGATTGGTTAATTTTAGACAGTAAGTCCCACGGGAATTGATCGTGACGTAATTATGTTAGAAGATTGAACTTGGTTGCCGCAGAGGTAGGTTGCCAAATTGTCTTGAAACCAGAGCGAGAAACGGCAGTGAGAGCTCTTCTAAAGGGAAGAGACGTTTTAGCGGTTTTGCCAACGAGGTACAGTCCTAGAAAGAAGAGATTCGTCATTGTCAGAGAAGATTTCAAAACGCATTGCACCGTTTTGCGCGTTAATTTCAAGGCGGTGTAAATATCCCGTAAGCGGAATGAAAACTCACCTATTGAGAACTATAAATCAGAAGAAGAAGCCTAAAGAAACACTCGACAGCTTAAACAGTAAATTTTTTCAGAGAACTAAAAGCGAAGAAGTTATTCTTTAAGGACAGACGGTTGTTTTAAAGAGAGATTTGCTGTTACAAGACATCACCCAAGCTGTAGACTTTGTAGGGAATCCATGGTATAAAAGTAAATTACATTTTTGATTGTAAATTTGTACCGAAATATTTTTTAATTGATCGATTCTTAACATTCGATCAAGATCGATTCTTGACTTGACGCGTAATTTTTGAGAAACGTGCAGTTCCGTGAAAAGATGCCGTTCAAAATGTATCACGATTTTTCACCTTTCCTAGAAGCGAAAATTGAACCCGTTTGGTTTTCAGAAGCAAAGAGGGTTTATCTTAATATAATTTTTTTTATTAAGAAAAGCTTCTTGCCTCTTATACTAGAAAATAAGCGCAATTGAGTGTTGTTCAATGTAAGCTGTTCTTTGGTTCGAAAAAAAGTCTCATCGTAACTTTATTTTTACGCTTCATTGACAAACACTGAATTGTCCAGGAAATTGCTACCTGAGGTCAGTCATGCAGAAAAGCACGCGCCTGTTTCTGATTGGTGGCTGCATTGACAGTTAACTTAATTGGATTACCTGAAAATCGGTGGGCGGAGATGAAAAAATGGGGGTCTTCGCAGCTGGCCTTCCCTAGTTCCTATCCCCCAGACCCCCATTTTTTCTCCCGCGTTCTTGCTCCCCTTCCCCTTCCCCGTTTACGCCTGCTACGCAGGCTACCTGAACTCCCAGAACCACTCGGTGAGAAACGCTTGGGCTGTTGCTAAGAGATTTCTTCCATTGGCTAATCATAGGGCCGAAAAGACAATCGCTTTTGTTTTTCAAAGTCGTCTTCAGCTGGTAAGAGCAAAAAGCACTTTGTAGTTCCCCGACAGAATCTAATTTGAATTGCAAATTTTAATCAGTTGCACGCCCTGCACGTCCAACGTGCACACTTCTTATAACCTGGCAACGATGACCTACCCACTACGACTGAGTGTTTTTTCAAAATGGCGGGCTGTTTAGCTGGTGTATCAAACTCACTTTAGTAACAGATGGAAACAGCTAGGGATATCTGCAGAAGACGATGCGGAAATCGAAGACACTTGTAAGTGAACAGAACTCACAGTAAGGTAATAATATTATTGAAGTGTCGAAACTGTTTGCTGGAAACACTTTCTATCAGAAGTAGAAGACTGGAACTCCATGTATCCCCGTAGCCCATGGGTGGCCCGCGGCTATTTATTGGAGTCGAGGCTCCCTTTTACAGATCAGACTTCGGCACGCAAGCCAGCACCGATTTTTTTTGGTATTATAAATAGAGAATCTTCCAATTATATAAAGCTTTAATTAAATCAAAGGGCAAACAAAACAAACAGTTAAAATATACAAGCGCTATAAGAAAACCATGCCTTTTTTAAACCAAGAAAGCGCGACGACCAAAGTTTACTTCGAGCAAGTTTCTTCAAAATCGGCTGTATAGAAATTGCTGCACAGTTGAAGTATAATGAAGGTTGCATCTATCATTAGATGGGCACAGGCAGTGGGTCCTGGGTACTGTCTTTAGCTTACATTTAGAGTTTTCAGTGTCAGTTGCATCCTCGGAGACCCAGGGTCAGATAGTGGGGCGAGGGAAAGTCGGAACGGGCGCAAAAAAGAATGGGCGAAGAAAAGCCAAGGGCTTCTCCGTTTGCCCTTGACTTTTCTTCGCCCACTTTTTTTTCGCCCGTTCCCACTTTCCCTCGCCCCACTATCTGACCCTGGGTCTCCGAAGATGGTATGGTTGCCTCTCATTCATTTCTCTTGTTTCAGGTTTTCTGTTACTAGTTATAATGCGCCGATCAATTCGAAAGTTCAACATCCCCCCCGGGCAACCCCCCGGGCATTTGAAGTTTTGAAGATTGGCTTGTTCAAATTGCCTCCCCTCGGGGCAAAAAAGCCGTTCAAATGCCCCACCAATTACTACTAAAATACCTCTCCTCAAAGACAAATTTCGTCTTCAATCAAACACTTTACACGCTTTTCAGGGAGATATGCCGTAATGACACCTTCAAACATCTTTTAAAGACCCTTTTGAAAAAGTTATTCACTAACAAAGGGGAAATGCTGTCTTGTAAATCCGTACAACCCTGCAAAAACCGAAAAAACTTACGGGGGTATTACGTCAGAACAAGAGATAAATCCGGTTCAAATTCCCCACCCTTCAAACGCAACGTTCAAATTCCCCCCTCCCCGGGCACGATGCACAGTCAAATGCCCGGGGTATGCCTGGGGGGATGTTGAAGTTTCGAATTGACCGGCGCATAACAAGCAGGATTTCTGGTCACTTTTTCTCTTTATCTCGATTAAATTCCGGACCTCGAATAAACGCCGAGTTCAAATAAACGTTGGGTGTACACAGTCAAAGTTGAAATAAATCCCTCCCCCCCCCCGCCCCCGGCGTTTATTTATTTGAATGGGAACGTTAGTGTAACCGACTCTCATCGATAATAATTTGCATTTGAAATCTAGCTCATATAAACAGGGAACAAAAACGCTGGAATATACACTAGGTTAATTTTGTTAAATCAATGCACTTAGCAGTGAAAACAAACGAATGTCTTGAATAAAATGCCTAAGACTTGATTTACAAGCCTTAGAGAAACCATTAACTCCAGGTGTTTAGCGGGTAACGGGTAACTGATGCAATTTTATAAGACTTATGCCATTTATAACTGCATTACTAAACACTGAAAATGCATGGGCTGGAGGAGAATTCATCTACGTGGTTTGCTATGAAATTTTTGCTGGGGGTTTTCATTTTTGCAATATGCATTTTTTGTATTTTAAGAAACAGACCAGTACGAAAATTCTTTATAATACCCAATAAACGCCCCCAGCCATAAATCGAAAAAAATACGGTGTTTCCGAATGTACTTGACTTGAAAACAAACTTCTTTAAGCAAATCTCATGCAAAATTAAGAAAAGAAGAAAAGAAAGACCTCAGTTGGTCTTCGTTATACTATGAAGAACGAAATCAAGAACCCGGCATACTCAATTGAACGTTCGGAAATAGATTGAGTTCGGCAACCGAACTCGATCGAACTCAAGCCAGTGAATTGAGTTCGATTGCGTTCGGTAAATAAATCCGCTCCAACAAAGGTAGTAAAGGTCATGTTATGTGGTCTGACTGCCAGCTCGGTTACTAGGCAAGCTCTGGTAAACCTACACACAAAGCAAGCCCATCGAAAACAAGTTTATCTCGTCCTTTTTTTCTGATTATTCAATAAGAAAAGATAACTGTCCACGGCAGTTAACAAATTAGAACAAATTAGCGGAACAAATTAGAACAAAGCTACCGATCATCATTCCCGTGTATTACCGTATTCCGCAATCAGTTTGCGTTGAGGGTGACCTAATTGTCCACGCTCATTTACAACTCAAAAAGCACGGCCTTTCTCGCCTATTTTCTTTAAAACTTGGACATCTTCGCCCTCCTTCACGTCAAAGGGCACTCTTGGTAGCCTTTTACTACGCATTTAAAAGCTAACAACAACATTTTCCCGGGATTTCTGCGGTTACGAAAAACACATGTTATACCGAAGTAACTCGAGCCTCCAAAAACTTGTTATTGATTTCCAACGCAAAAAATGAAGAGCTCGGAAATCGAACGTTCGATTGAGTTCGATTGTCCAATTTTTTGTGTGAGTTCGATTTCGTTCGATTGCCGAACTCAGTCAAACTCAATCCATGGATCGAGTTCGATTGAGTTCGATTGAAATCCAGTTCGATTGAAATTCAGTTCGATTGGGTTCGATTGACTGCCGGGCAAGAAGTAATTTGAAGCCACACACACTCGTCTCGAGGTTTTGTAGAGGCACTGATCAAATGATATCACATGATTACATAAAATTTCCAACGCAACATTAATTGGTTTTGATTAATTAAAAGTAGTTTTTTGAAGTGTGTTTTAGTTGTTCTCTGACTCACAGGGGCTGGTACAGAATGTGGACAGAGGCTAAAATCGTGTGCAATTTGTTATTTGGATTGGGTTCTTAATAAGGCCTAGACAACAGCGTCGCAGAGGTCAAGCGTTTGCTTTCCGGCCTTGTTCCTTGTTCTCGCATTTATGTGTGCTGCCACATTCAGAATATTAGTGTTTCTCGACTAAAAGCTCTTTCAACCATCGAGCATGGTTTACGGCAGTTTTGTCCAAAGCCAATGTGTTGAAAAGTTTTCAAATACGGTGGAAGGGATAGTTTTACGTTTGTTTATGTCTGTTATCCTAGATCACGTTTCCTGCTCGGTGATTCCGAGAAAGACAAACGAAGTAAAGATGATTTCAGGTTGTTTCGAAACAGTGAATTAATGGTTTAACTTCTTTCAGCATAATTGAACGATGCTTTATTTTAAACCAATTTAAAACCGAAAATTAGCAAGGTTAGACATGACATGACGCTGCAACTGGAAACACAAGAACTTCCGCCCTCAGTCAGTTTTTTGGTGTAAATCATCTCTGTGGTTCTAATGAATTGATAAATTCCTACCTTTCCTTCAATCCAGCTGGGTATCTTATCTGCGTCTAGCTGTAATTTACTTCTTACTCGATCTTTCATCTCCTCCAGCGTTTTTAGTCCTTTGGACGAAACTTCAAGTACTCTCATCGCTTCAACGATTTCCAAAACATCGTCGATTTCATCCATGTTTTTCGTCTTCCAAAGAGCCATTTTGCTTGAGATCACTGCTAAAGCTTAGATGTTGAAATTGTAAAAAGCTAGGTGGAAAGGACCGCTATTTCACGGAACAGACATTCCTCCGTCATCATCTTTGAACGGAGAAACAAACAACGACGCCCAGTCGGTGCTAAAAATGCATAGAGATTACCGGAAAATGTCTCAGTAACCTTACCCCACCCCCGGGGGGGTATTCCCGTCATCTTAGGATAGGTGGGTGTCGCCAAGGTTCACAAACCCTGACCCTGTTTAAGGGTAGAAAATCGAGAATTGATACCCTAACCAAGAAATGGCACCCTATTTAAGGGAAACAAGATAATTCACGTACAGCAACACAAGCTAAACACGTCCTTTTAAAATTGCTTTGTTAAACTTTATAACGTGTATTCGGGCGTGTAGTACAGTTTTAACAGACCATATATTTTTCGTTTTGCGCGTTGAGGTGGATACTGCAATTGAGTGACCTTATCTAAGGAACGTCTAAGGATCACCATATCAAAAAATACCAAAAAGGATACCCTATTTAAGGACTAAGCACCTCAAAAACCCTACCCTATCGGGCGGCACATACCTATTTTTACAATAACTGAGCGAATTCTCGCGCGCTGATTGGCTAATTTTTATCGTCAATAACAGTACAGACGGATGAAACACGTAAAGCTGACGCAATCAGCAAAAGGATTGTCAAACTTTTTAGTGCTGCGTTCTTGATGAGGCGAGAATTGTACCACAAATCTAGTAGTGGTCAATGAGGAAGTCATCTAAAATTTATGGGTTAAAACTGAAGAAACCATTGCAACCTTAGAGCGAAAAGATGAGGATGTTTATTGTGGTTTCAGACCTGAAACTCGGCGGTGAGCGGGAATTTGTGCTGTCGATGAAATTAAGCTGAACCGTGTTTTAACGGATTATTTTGTGAACAGTTTTCACTGGATTAAAGGTTAGTTGAGCAATTCGAATTTGTCCTTGTATTTCTGACCTATTCTTACTATAGTTTTAATTTACGAGCCTGTGATTCTCCGAATTACAGCGATGAAATTCAGATTCTGCGGCAATCGCATCTTCCATTGACTCTAGATAGCATTTCTTTCCTTCGTTTGAAAATCAGTTTGGGCTTTTTGTTATTGTAAAAAACAAATTGACGTCAGTTTTTTATGCGTCTGTCCTCTTATTGATGTTAAATTTCGTCACAACATTGTCAAAGTTTGTTGTAGATCCACTCGCCTGCGGCTCGTGAATCTACAACACTTTGACAATGTTATGACGAAATTTATCATCAATAAGAGGACAGACGCATAAAAAACTGACGTCAATTTGTTAAATAGCGTATATAAGACAGTACCCCCCTGGGAACCCCCCGCCCACACTCTCGTGGGGAGAGTGGGGAAGCAGGTCAAGTATTTGCTTCTTGTTCAAATTATGTGGGTCAGCTATGCCAGATTGGGGTTTCCGCATTTTAACATAGACTAAGAATTAAGAGTATACCAACAACAGTTGTAGTAAGTTGTAGTACTGGTTCGAACTGGTGGTGCTGATTGTGACATGACAGGACTCAACAAAAGACTCGCTCAGGACCAGAAGATTTTGAAGTAGGGAGGGAAACTTTTCTCATGATCAAGTCTGCAGGCTTGAATTAATTTATAGCAAAATTATTAATTATCAACTATTCAGGAGAGAGAGGTGGGGGGGGGGGGAGAATCATGAAACCAATATATTAAGGATACACTGTAGATTGTTCATAATTCTTATTAACTGAGGGCGCAGTATACGATTTCCTCTTTGCTGCTTATAGTGCAATTGTATTGTGATATATATTGGAAAGTCTGGAGCCCTGAAATCACACCATTTTATGCGCAGAGACTCTTATTGGCTCCCGGTTGAGGATTGTATCCATGGGATTATTAAATTCCTTATAACCTCCTTTCAGTTTCAATAAAATAGTGACATCTTAATATGGTTCTGCCTGATAGCGTTTTATAATCCGTAATCACGACAGTCCGTAAGTACAACAGTCCGTAAGCACAAGAATAATTCACTGAGGGCAAAGGACAAGGGTTTGCGTGATTGTTTAAAAGCTCATTAAATGCTTGCGCACAAGGGCTTGAATTTTCACGTTAGATGCCCCTGTTCTTAACCAGAGCACACTATACTAAACTATCGCAACCGAATCTGCAATGATTTAACTTGGAAGCTCCATGCAATCCGTTTCTAGCCTTGTACATCCTGAGCGTCTTGGGCTTTTGCGCTCAATACTCGTAGTGTTCTTTGAACTCTGGCGAGGAAATCGACTGAAATTCATGTTAGCAGTGTAAGGAGGTATAGGATAGAAATGGCTGCCATCTTCTTGTGGAAAGCGAGAAATTTTTGACAAATTTCATGTATGGAAAGTGTCGCTTTAGAGCTCTTTAGCCATAAGACTCCTGGTTTTGAACAGTCAAATTGAGGAGTTTCTAAGACTGTATAATTAAAGAAAATACCGTTTCATAAATATACTCATTTTTATTTTTACCAGTCAAGTAGCCTCCTACGCAGAACTCGAGAAGATTTTAGGAGAAGTGTTCGGCTGCAAATTTATTTGTTCCAGTTTGACATATTTTGTTTATTGTGTCTGTAGTTTACAGGGAATAACTTACAACAAAATTTGCTTTTCTGCCCGATTTTCCCTCCAAATGAACGAGTGCCGTTTCTTTGGCTTTAAAAAAAAATCATTTACAACAGTAATTGCTCAGGATGGACAACTATGTAAAAATACAGAATTATATGAAGATCATCGCAGTGAACGAGTTTCAACTTAAGCAGTTGAAAAGAAGAAACCTGACTGAAAAAATTCAGGCTTGAACGGGAATCGAACCCATGACCTCTACGATACCGGTGCAGCGCTCTAACCAACTGAGCTATCAAGCCAACTGGGAGCTGGTCAATTGTGAGTTCGTATTTATCCCGTAGATGGAGAAATGAATATGAATATATGAAATGATCATATATTTGAACTGCGGATAAAGTTAGAATTATATGAAGATCATCGCAGTGAACGAGATTCAACTTAAGCAGTTGAAGTTGAAACTCGTTCACTGCGATGATCTTCATATAATTCTATCTTTATCCGCAGTTCAAATATATGATCATTTCATATATTCATATTTATTTCAAAAACTCATGAATAATTAATGATCATTTCCACCAATTACATCACGCAAATGAGTCACGTGGATGCTTGTTTAAAACCGATAATACATCAACAATCTAAAAAGCCTGGTGGCGGCATTTGATTTCAGTCCCAGGGGAAAGCGGGGCTGATTGTAATATACCTCATTACTATTCTTTATATAAAATGTTACCCTCATTAGTATTCTTTATATAAAGAATACTAATGAGGGTAACATTTTATATAACAGAAACAATGCTGTACAGCGTACGAGGAGGATAATTTTCCCCGGTAACTTTGCACACTTCCATTATGAATTTTGTTAACCAAAAATTTAGCGACTCTGCCGTCATATCAAGCACGTCGGTTTCCAAGTCTTGAATTTGTGATGTGTCATTAGTACAACTGCTCGGCTCTTCAGAAGCTTTCTTATTTACTCTTGTTGACTGCCATTCTGAAAAAATCTTCATAGCCCACTTATTGACGGAACGTGTTGACTTTGGTACGGCATTTTCCAGCAGTTGTTTCTCTTCTTCAGCATTTTTGAGTTTGCGAAACGTCCGCTTGTGCTTCGAAGCCATAATGTTCTCATCGAGCTCACTATTGAATGAAGTTTCCACTATACAAATCATCTAATCTTATAATTCTTTTCAGATCTAGCAGCATGAACTAGCAGCACGGGAAAATGGTCCGAAGCTCATTAAACAAAACTTTTTATTCTTTTCAAAGACTATGGGAACTACAAAACATGAAAGAATGTCTTTATATTCTGTGAGATCGATTTTGACATTCTCTTGATGAGACTATGGAATAAAGTTATAGCACGGGAAAATGGCACCATTAGTTCATTATTCTATGAGATCGTTTTTTGAAGCCGTTCAATAAACTCGCAGATCGTGTTTTATCGGGTCTAAAACCACTCGGCTACGCCTCGTGGTTTTAAACCCGATAAAACACTCCTGCTCGTTTATTAAACAGTACGTAAAAATACGTTTTATATATATTTTTATTTCTGCAGTTAATCAATACTGAATAAACAACTATACACTGAAAATTTTCCAATATTACCAACGTTCCTTACCTCATAAAAAGTCAATGTATTGGGGGCTTTCTGCACATGAGATCAAAGCCAGTATCCGTACAATGCGCGCGAATATGCTAATCTGATCGGTCCTCTTCTTACTGGACGATTCACACAATAGCACTGCTATGACAAAATCCACTCTGTTGGGGAGGAGTGAAAGGTAAGCGAGCGCAAATACAGTCGAACCGTCTTTACCATGGACACCGGAGGGACTGAACAAAGTGTCTGTTCTGTTCTACGTATGTGTCCGTACCAGTGTTGGTGTCTAGTGTCCTCCATGATCGTCAACAACCGGCCCATTCACTCCGGACATAATCCTCTAATAGAAAGACTGAATCACCAACAACGTTATTTACCGGCGTTACTGTTCTTCGCTTTCTTGTTTTGGATTGTCTTTTAATTGCTTAACTCATCCGTACTTCATGGCTTCCTTGCGTGACAACAATGTCCACCCCAGAGCTATCCTTTGTTACCCATCATGACGCCGAAGACCGTAAGGCGGAGAATGCGTGAGTGGTTTTTGTGAATTAGATCATATTGTGACCTCAGCGTCGAATCACTTTTACGTTTTAGCTGCGACTGATAGTCATGCTATGGCACTTCCCTGAAAAAGCGTTTTTCGTCCATTTAGCCTTTAAGTATTCGTTAATAAGTCACGATCTCTGGCAAAATGGCTTCTGGTAAAACGGAGGGAGAAGGCGTCAGCATTGTAAAGATAATAGAGACGATTCAGACCATGGAGAAGCTTGGTATTCCGTACAAGGAATTACTGGAGAATATGATAGCTAAATCGAAAGCCAAATTGAGCCAGGCAGTCAGTACACCAAGTTGTACAGGAGGGCAACGGGCAGGGCAGGTACGGATCTCAAAAATAATATAAATTAACGCAGTAAAGGCCTAGTAATACGGGCAACATTTTCGTGCAACTTGTCGCGCAACAATGTTGCCTTTGCAAGTTGAGGTTGTTTGTTGCGCGTATTACCTCCTTCTCGCGCAACAAATTTTCATGTTGCAAAAAGCAGTCGTCGCTTTTACTTTCTGCAACATAAAAATTTGTTGCGCGAGAGGGTGGTAATACAGGCAACAAACAATCTCAACTTGCAATGGCAACATTGTTGCGCGACAAGTTGCACGAAAATGTTGCCCGTATTACTGGGCCTTAAAGTTCGCACACAGGGTAGGCAAGAGAAAAATACTCCCTCTCGATTCGTTTACGATGCATCACATGACGACTCTGTTTTCGGATAACTTTGTTCATTATTTTGTGCCAACTGCCGAATGTATTTTAAATGAAAAAATCGCACGATGATACTGAGAGAATATTGTTTCATCAAGACATTTTATTTTTAGCACCCAAAAGAATGAATTGAAAGACACCGTTTAAGTCGCCTTGAAGAGATAAAGAAAGGAAACGCTATCTGAGATATCGGATATTTAAACTAATCTCTCCTACGGGTGACCTTTTCAACTTATTGTTATTTGCCTTAAGGCCTAGTAATACGGGCAACATTTTCGTGCAACTTGTCGCGCACCAATGTTGCCGTTGCAAGTTGAGGTTGTTTGTTGCGCGTATTACCCCCTTCTCGCGCAACAAATTTTCATGTTGCAAAAAGTAGTCGTCGCTTTTACTTTCTGCAACATGAAAATTTGTTGCGCTAGAAGGTGGTAATATGGGCAACAAACAATCTCAACTTGCAATGGCAACATTGTTGCGCGACAAGTTGCACGAAAATGTTGCCCGTATTACTGGGCCTTTAGGAAAAACTGAACATCACTGCGAATCTTCTTGAAAGGCGCCTTAATCTGAGGGTTGCTTAAATTGAGGATTGTAACTTGTATAAACGATAAGAAACAATTCAATGAAGTCTGTAGACTTTGAGATGCAGATATATGCATGGTGGCATCTTGACCCCGTGGTATCAGTGTCTATACGTAAAAAATAAATAGTTCTGTAGTAGATTTACCGCGTGCAATTTTCACGCGCGCGCCACGATGTATGAAGTGACAGACTAGTTAGCTACTGTTCGCTATTTAAACATCGATTCATTATATATTTGATTTTGATGAACTTTGATATGATGAACGTGAAACGAGCATTTTCGTGGCAGCAACGGTTTAACCAGCAAAATTTGGAAAATCAAGGCTTGTTATAATAATTCAAAATGAGCACAATAATTAACAAATAACTTTCAAAAGGAGGACGATTTTCGAATTTTCTCACCTTGACGCAGCTCGTTTGATTCACCGCTTTTTCTCTTTCGTTGTAGCAGAAAATACATGTTGCAAAAACAAAAACTGCAAGAACTTTAAACCAAACCGAAGTTGCTAGAAATAAACCTCTGATTTCCCCTTCAACACTCGCATTTTCAGTAATTTACACAGTAAGAAATGCCATGCGTTTACCCTTTTTCTTGGTTTTCATCATTATGATAAAACGAGTTTGCCTGCATGACCTGCACTCAGAAACAAAGAAGTTAAACGGTAGGTAAAAACGAACAAGAACAATAATGTCTGGGTCTATAGTACTCTTCAGAACAAAGTGACGTGTACCATTGGTACATGGCGAACGCACAGCATGCGTTCGCCATGTTGGTATCCTTCTTTGGGGCACCATTAAATGGCGGCCAACAAAGTCAATACAAGAAACGAGGCAGCTACTGAAATCACCGTTTCTAGTTTTTATTCACACTTATAGAGATGACATTTTTACGTTATAGCGATAATTCAAGACCGAAACTTGATCAGTTTTATGCCATTTTGAGAATTCCTGTGTTTCGAGCTGCCCTAAATTTGACAAAATTTCAAGCTGTCAGTATTTGTAGAACGAAGCAATGTATCGACATGAAGCTTTCCTTGATGATTTATCTCACTAGTGTGTTAATCATATTAAAAGAGCAGCTTTTTGGCGGCTTTAGACTTTAGTATGTGTTTTAGAATTTGGATGACGCGACATGAAAACTAACAATATTTGCGTCACCGAAAGGTGATTCCCAACAACCGGAGTCATATTGTTTTGTTGTTTTGTTTTCACCGCTAAATGTTTTGATTCGTCAAAATTAACCCAGTGAAGATTCTACCGTATTTGTCCTCTCTTCGTATGAGCTAGATTTTAAATACGTGAAGTGAATCAAAAGCCGAACTTTATGTCAGACTTTTCATAACCAAATAAATTCATTTTCATGCGTGTAATTTACTCCGAGAATTTTCCATTTGTTTGCACCTTTTAAATGGCGTATTTTGATCCGCATAATGTGCAAATCCCCCTTGAAAATTTTGTTTCGAACAACAATTAGTCGGGCCACCATTTTCAAAGGGTACCCAAAAACCTCCAAATATAAGCGTCATGGAGGTATTGCATTAACCTAGGCTTTTCCCCAGGAAAACCACGGTCAAAACATTAGCCCTCTCCGTCCCCACCCCCATATATCATTAAGCATGCATAGTTACTCGAGGGACTGGTTATGAAACCTTGCAAGTTTCAAAGACCATAACAAAGGTGCTGCAATTTATGTTGAAAGTGCTACGACCGTGCACAATCTTTTGTTTTACGTTCGCACACTATAGCTGAATAACTTAGCTGTGACATTTTTATTGGTTAGCTGCTCATGTAAAATTCAAAACCTATTGTTGTTTGTGCACGGTCAAGGCTAAAAACGATAACAAAAACATAAAACAAAGGACTTTGCTGAGCTTCATAACCAGATTCTTTTATTAACTATGCATTAAGCAACCAATCAATCATCCAGTGACCTTGAACAATCCACTACGACAAAAATTCCGTATTACTATAAGCCCCCATAAGATGGTGCCTTACAGGCCCGACTTAATAAAGCAGTTATCTCATTCAGTAGATCAGAATTTATCAAAGGATCACATAGATGTAGTCGGCGTATGAGAAGTCCATAAGCAGCAGAGGGTGCTTTCTTAAAATAAGCTCCTAATCTGCTGAAGATTTTTCCACCTCCGATTCTTCCGGGAATAGGTCAGTTGTTTTACCGAATGCAACTGATATTATTGATGATAAATATGTCAGTTCACTATCTCGGCTGCTGTAAATGGGCTTGATTGTTGCTGGACACAAATATCTCACAAAAGGCTCGACAAACCATTGTTTTCCTATTGCTTCGGGTATTAATTAGGACCTATCTCATACCCCATACCTCCAAAAACTAGCTGTAACTGAGCTCTGAAAAAAATCTCGAAAACCTGAAAACGAACCTAACCCTTTTCAGCAGTTACTTTGGGTTCTTAGTGAACAACTAGTAACAACTCTTTACCCTTTGTTAGGTCTTTTCCGTTTTGTCAGAGGCAAAGGATGACGATGCTAGGAAACGACAAGTCTTACTGGACTTTTACTCCGAAACTGAAAGGTTCCTGGCTAAAATGGATGAACAAATTTTAACTTTGCTGAAGTTGCATGCTGGCAATGTTGAAGAAAGCATGAAAAATCACAAAAGGCAACTGGAACAGAAGGAGTACTTTCTTCTCGTGGCAGGTAAACGATAAATGTTTTTTTTTCTGTTTTGGGACCTCGTAATGGAGCCTGGTTCACCTGCCGTTAGTGGCCGGAAGGAGATAAATTAACAAACAAAAAAACAAACAAATATACTAAGGCTTGGTTCTTGGTTTTGGAAATATGGATGATTTTCTTAAAACTAGCATACAGAAGAAACTCTATACAGAAGAGCTAATTCGTCAGCAGCTTGTTCCCGCAGGCAATGTAAATTTCGATGGCTGGTAGCTTTGCCATAGCTGGCCGTTCTCTTGGTTATTAACATGGACATTAAAACGGTAATTACTAGCTTTTGTTCCCTTCCTATTTCAATTGCTTTCCGCTTTGTTGTTATTTTGTAATGTGAAATAAACACAAGAAGTCGTGTCTATTGCATGCATTGTATTCTTTCCTCGAAACTTTTGCATACTCGAGAAAAAGACAATTTTCAGCTTCAACGTTTCAGCCAAGAGTAGGAGTTTAAAATTTAGTAATTGGTGTATTTTTTTTAGCTTTTTAGCTTTTGTAAACATAGAAATACCCGATTCTACCTCTGCCAGTCAAAAACCGCACGGTCAGTTAAGTTGAACGGCATTTGGATGACTGTGACCGACTATGACAGCAACTGGATCGAAATCCACCAATGACAGGGCACTGAAGTGACCTTTTCAACCGGCTTAACTTATAAGAATGACGGCAGAATAAAATGCAACCGTTGAGGCTCGGAGTTCGGGTTTTACTGAGCGACGCAAAGCAACCCGAGAAAAACGCCACTACATTTCACTTCAAGTATTTCCTACTGTCACCAATGACACACAAACCGAGGCCACCCAGAAAAATTTTGAGGCAAATGAACCCGGGGGGGTACTCCCTATAGCGGGCTATACGGGGAGGCTCTGCCCGAAAGGGATGCCTTTTTTAAGCTCGCAGTATAATAAAGGGTAGGGAAAATTGCCATTTTAGTATACTAAAGGGTTACAAAATCAGCTGCAAAGTGGAAGAAATGGCGGCTAAAGCGAAGTATATCAAAGGGTGCCACATTTTGGCAGAAATGACTACGCAACTGAATCAGAACGACTGAAAACCCAGGAAAAAAGTGACGATTACAGGAAATTCTATTGTTTTGGCTGATCCTTGAGGCATAAGAAAGGGGTGCAATTTTGCTCTAGGTATATGAAAGGGGTACCATTTTGGTAAGAATTAGTATATCAAAGGGTAAGGGTTTGAACCTCCGGGCGGAGCCTCCCCGTACAAAACTTTATTGAGTAGTCCCCCCGGGCCCGGGGAGGGAAACCCGGGGTATTGAAAGATCAGAACTTATCGCGAACTCCATTTCATTGTTATGATATCGACTTCTGATTGGCTGATGTAAATTTTGCTAGGGTGGCCGGTTCGTGTAGCTGCTCGGTAAAGTAAAAGAAGCGGAGCAGTTCAGACAGTCTCTGAGATGGTGTTGAAGTCCTCTCCTTGCATGGAGTCCGCCATCCGCTATCTGGGGGGGGGTACAGGAGTGTGGAGCGGGGGGGAGGTGGTCCAGATCATGTTTCACAGAAAATAAAACAGACATTTCGCGTACGTTACAGTTCACCATCTTTCACGGTATTTTGCTTGTAGTTACACAATCACATTTCTCGACGAATTCAAAACTCAATTCTTGCTTCACAGATAATAACTAAGAAAAATCCCCACTCACAGCTACATAAAACTTTGCTTTTCACGAGAAAGAAAAAGCCATTTTGCGTTCAATGCAAAAAATAATAATAATAATAAAAAGAAATAATAATTGTTATTATTATTTAATAATAATAATAATAATAATAAATAATAAAAGAAAATAATAACAAAAGAAAAACCAAAGATGTATGTCATGTAAAAATACCCTATGCCACACCTTCTTAGGCATGTTTGCTACAATTAATTTGGTAAAGAACTCCCCAGAGAGATGCCAAAGCTGAGGAAACTTCTATCTAGCGGGTATTTAAGCATCGGGTTGTCGATTGGTAAGCCAAGAGCATGAACACGCATGATATTTCCCAAGCGTTTAACTAGAATATCTAATTTCTAGCCTTGGTGGAAAATTATGAGGGAACTAACACATGCTATCATTGTAACATGTTGAACAACTTGGTTTATTTAGGGGAGACAAGCTCTGGAAAAAGCAGCTTGATTAACCTTATTCTTGGAGAAGATCTTCTGCCATCATATGTCCTCAGCACAACGTCCACCATATGCGAATTGAAATATGGAGAGGAACGCCAGATTGTGGTCCACTTTAAAGACAAGGATCCTGAAACGGGAGAGCCAACAAAGACCATCTTACTTGAAGAGCCAACAGGACCGTCTCAAAAAAGCTACCACGACCAGATCTCCCCTTATGTTCACCTGAAGGGTGATCGCGAGAAAGGCTCTATTTTTAAGAAGATTGAACTCTTTTGGCCACACAGCCTCTTACAGGTAGATTTTAAAGGGTTTAAAATTGAAAATTGAAATTTTTATTTGAAAGGCCAGGATAGACAACGTTGAGGGGAATTTTCAAGTGGGTGGCAAGTGGTGCGTCTGAAAGCTACCTGAATTGTAAAATTATAGCCATTATTCAGTGCCGAGTTAAGAGCATTCCTGGTAGGGAGGAATTCAGCTACAGCTGACTCCCGATAACTGGAACCTTCAAGGGAAATCGTAAAAGGTTCCAGTTATCGAAGGTAAAATTATAAAGAAAACGACCTGAAGGGGAAAAGTACTCACTTCGAGTTAGCGGGAGGTTCAAGTTACCGAAAGTCAACTGTAATTTTCACTTTGTAATAGACCTAACTAAAAAATGTCCCCGAAAGCTTTCAATGCGTGGCGCGGTTTGGCTCGAATTCATTAATGTCGTTGAATCCTTGCAAATTGTTTGAGGCAAAAAAAATCATGGATCGTACAATTTAAAGGGATTTGTAGGGAAAGTTGATTCTTGCCCCTTTTCCGCTCCACCGTTTTGGACGAAAGTTAACAAATCGTACTGTGGCCTTTAACACTATACACATTAATTACTGTGACCTAATTTAAAGCTCGAGTTAATTAATTTCTTTTTGTAAATTATTCTTCTAAGTGACAAAATGAACGGTCGCAATTTTTGACATAAGGTCAATATGCTGTCAAAACTAAACTTAGTATGCCATTTTTTAAATCTTTATTTTAGAAAGGTATAGTGATTGTTGACAGTCCTGGAGTTGGAGAATCTGATAAGATGGAGGAAACGGTTGTACAATATCTGCCTGAGGCCTTTGCTTTCATCTATGTGATCAACTGTGCAAACGCTGGAGGTATTCAGAAAGATAGAGTGAGTATGAGTTTTGAACAATACTTCGATTAACTATCGAACTGCCCCATGGCTTCTTAAAAAGAAAAGGTTTACATGTACAGTATTTCCAACTCTGTGTCCTACGAAAGTTTTGCTCCTGTAAAACATAATCCTTTTGAGCACAAGCATTTGAAAAACATAGAAAAGATACCAAATGTCGGAAAATATCGCATTCGAATAGGATAGATTTTACTACCGGCCTACCGTAACCTGAATTACTCTTACTAGTCTCAACGGACCCAGAAAACGAATGAAAACCAGTCAATACTAGGAGCAAATACATGCAACCGGCGCACAGCACAAGAATACGCGAGCGAGCGAGTAATAATTGACAACTGGTTGAAAAAAAACAGGCACAGAGCGAAAACCATTCGCAAGTGTTTTTAAATACATTTATTTGGTTATCTACCACTAAGTATTAATAGTAAAAGAACCGAAGCCGATGTGGCAAACTCTGTTCATTATTCTTCATTTTCAGCTTGAAAAATTGTTACAAGAAGTAAGGAAAATTTCGCTAGGAGTTCAGGACTGTAGCCGGCTGGAGCTTTTGCTGTCTAAGTGCGCTTTGTTTGTGTGTAACAAATGGGACCAAGTACCCGAGGAAGAAATTAAAGCAGTCAAGAATCATGTGACCGAAACACTTCAGAAGTTATGTCCGGGCCTTGACCCAGAGTCACAGATCATCTATATGTCAGCTAAGAATGCCAATTATGCAGTTCAAAACTACGGTTACATTACCGAAGACTTTTCGTCTCTGATGAATGGTGTGGAGACTGTGGTCTTGAAGAGCATCGAAGCCAGACTGGAATTTCACTGGAGGTAAGTATCAGTGTACAGTATGTTTTCAATAAGATTAAAGGGCTCTCTGAGTTATCTAGTGTTACACGTTTTTCTCTCTCTGGATGTCTCCACACCTTTTGTATTGTTAACTTTCGGTAACTCGAACCCTCCAAAAACTAGCTGTACAAGCTTTGAAAAAATCTCGAAAATCTGAAAACGAACCTAACCCTTTTCAGCAGTTACTTTGGGTTCTTAGTGAACAACTAGTAACAACTCTTTACCCTTTGTTAGGTCTTTTCCGTTTTGTCAGAGGCAAAGGATGTCGATGCTAGGAAACGACAAGTCTTACTGGACTTTTACTCCGAAACTGAAAGGTTCCTGGCTAAAATGGATGAACAAATTTTAACTTTGCTGAAGTTGCATGCTGGCAATGTTGAAGAAAGCATGAAAAATCACAAAAGGCAACTGGAACAGAAGGAGTACTTTCTTCTCGTGGCAGGTAAACGATAAATGTTTTTTTTTTTCTGTTTTGGGACCTCGTAATGGAGCCTGGTGCTGTGAGGTTCACCTGCCGTTAGTGGCCGGAAGGAGATAAATTAATAAACAAAAAACAAACAAATATACTAAGGCTTGGTTCTTGGTTTTGGAAATATGGATGATTTTCTTAAAACTAGCTAATATTTGCTTTGATAACGTTAAATTTCTGTGGACAACTATCAGCCGATAGTCCCTCGACGGAAACACTCTACTGTTTAATCAGCGGTTTACTGCTGGTCACTGGCGAAATAAAACGGCAGAATATTTACCTGTACTAAAATGAATTTATGTTTGACATGGACTGGCCTGGGAAAAGAACAAAATATTATTGGAGTCAGCGTTAAGGAATTAACTCTATACAGAAGAGCTAATTCGTCAGCAGCTTGTTCCCGCAGGCAATGTAAATTTCGATGGCTGGTAGCTTTGCCATAGCTGGCCGTTCTCTTGCTTATTAACATAGACATTAAAGCGGTAATTACTAGCTTTTGTTCCCTTCCTATTTCAATTGCTTTCCGCTTTGTTGTTATTTTGTAATGTGAAATAAACACAAGAAGTCGTGCCTATTGCATGCATTGTATTCTTTCCTCGAAACTTTTGCATACTCGAGAAAAAGACAATTTTCAGCTTCAACGTTTCAGCCAAGCGTAGGAGTTTAAAATTTAGTAATTGGTGTATTTTTTTTTAGCTTTTTAGCTTTTGTAAACATAGAAATACCCGATTCTACCTCTGCCAGTCAAAAACCGCACGGTCAGTTAAGTTGAACGGTATTTGGATGACTGTGACCGACTATGACAGCAACTGGATCGAAATCAACCAATGACAGGGCACTGAAGTGACCTTTTCAACCGGCTTAACTTATAAGAATGACGGCAGAATAAAATGCAACCGTTGAGGCTCGGAGTTCGGGTTTTACTGAGCGACGCAAAGCAACCCGAGAAAAACGCCACTACATTTCACTTCAAGTATTTCCTACTGTCACCAATGACACACAAACCGAGGCCACCCAGAAAAATTTTGAGGCAAATGAACCCGGGGGGAGGTACTCCTTATAGCGGGCTATACGGGGAGGCTCTGCCCGAAAGGGATGCCTTTTTTAAGCTCGCAGTATATAAAAGGGTAGGGAAAATTGCCATTTTAGTATACTAAAGGGTTACAAAATCAGCTGCAAAGTGGAAGAAATGGCGGCTAAAGCGAAGTATATCAAAGGGTGCCACATTTTGGCACAAATGACTACGCAACTGAATCAGAACGACTGAAAACCCGGGAAAAAAGTGACGATTACAGGAAATTCTATTGTTTTGGCTGATCCTTGAGGCATAAGAAAGGGGTGCAATTTTGCTCTAGGTATATGAAAGGGGTACCATTTTGGTAAGAATTAGTATATCAAAGGGTAAGGGTTTGAACCTCCGGGCGGAGCCTCCCCGTACAAAACTTTATTGAGTAGTCCCCCCGGGCCCCGGGGGGGGGGGAACCTGGGGTATTGAAAGATCAGAACTTATCGCGGACTCCATTTCATTGTTATGATATCGACTTCTGATTGGCTGATGTAAAAATTTAGCTCAAAATTTTTATAGGGTGGCCGGTTCGTGTAGCTGCTCGGTAAAGTAAAAGAAGCGGAGCAGTTCAGACAGTCTCTGGGATGGTGATGAAGTCCACTCTTTGCATCAAGTCTGCCATCCGCTATCTGGCGGGGGGTACAGGAGTGTGGGGCGGGGGGGAGGTGGTCCAGATCATGTTTCACAGAAAATAAAACAGTCATTTCGCGTACGTTACAGTTCACCATCTTTCACGGTATTTTGCTTGTAGTTACACAATCACATTTCTCGACGAATTCAAAACTCAATTCTTGCTTCACAGATAATAACTAAGAAAAATCCCGACTCACGGTTACATAAAACTTTGCTTTTCACGAGAAAGAAAAAGCCATTTTGCGTTAATGCAAAAAAAAATAATAATAATAATAAAAAGAAATAATAATAAAAGAAAAACCAAAGATGTATGTCATGTAAAAATACCCTATGCCACCTTCTTAGGCATGTTTGCTACGATGAATTTGGTAAAGAACTCCCCAGAGAGATGCCAAAGCTGAGGAAACTTCTATCTAGCGGGTATTTAAGCATCGGGTTGTCGATTGGTAAGCCAAGAGCATGAACACACATGATGTTTCCCAAGCGTTTAACTAGAATATCTAATTTCTAGCCTTGATGGAAAATTATGAGGGAACTAACACATGCTATCATTGTAACATGTTAAACAACTTGGTTTATTTAGGGGAGACAAGCTCTGGAAAAAGCAGCTTGATTAACCTTATTCTTGGAGAAGATCTTCTGCCATCATATGTCCTCAGCACAACGTCCACCATATGCGAATTGAAATATGGAGAGGAACGCCACATTGTGGCACACTTTCAAGACAAGGATCGTGAAACGGGAGAGCCAACAAAGACCATCGTACTTGAAGAGCCAACAGGACCATCTCAAAAAAGCTACCACGACCAGATCTCCCCTTACGTTCACCTGAAGGGTGATCGGGAGAAAGGCTCGATTTTTAAGAAGATTGAACTCTTTTGGCCACACGGCCTTTTACAGGTAAATTTTAAAGGGTTAAAATTGAAAATTGAAAGTTTTATTTGAAAGGCCAGGATAGACAACGTTGAGGGGAATTTTCAAGTGGGCGGCAAGTGGTGCGTCCGAAAGCTACCTGATATGTAAAATTATAGCCATTATTCAGTGCCGAGTTAAGAGCATTCCTGGTAGGGAGGAATTCAGCTACAGCTGACTCCCGATAACTCGAACCTTCAAGGGAAATAGTAAAAGGTTCCAGTTATCGAAGGTAAAATTATAAAGAAAACGACCTGAAGGGGAAAAGTACTCACTTCGAGTTAGCGGGAGGTTCGAGTTACCGAAAGTCAACTGTAATTTTCACTTTGTAATAGAGCTAATTAAAAAATGTCCCCGAAAGCTTTCAATGCGTGGCGCGGTTTGGCTCGAATTCATTAATGTCGTTGAATCCTTGCAAATTGTTTGAGGCAAAAAAAATCATGGATCGTACAATTTAAAGGGATTTGTAGGGAAAGTTGATTCTTGCCCCTTTTCCGCTCGACTGTTTTGGACGAAAGTTAACAAATCGTACTGTGGCCTTTAACACTCAGTACACATTAATTACTGTGACCTAATTTAAAGCTCGAGTTAATTAATTTCTCTTTGTAAATTATTCTTCTAAGTGACAAAATGAACGGTCGCACTTTTTGACATAAGGTCAATATGCTGTCAAAACTAAACTTAGTATGCCATTTTTTAAATCTTTATTTTAGAAAGGTATAGTGATTGTTGACAGTCCTGGAGTTGGAGAATCTGATAAGATGGAGGAAACGGTTGTACAATATCTGCCTGAGGCCTTTGCTTTCATCTATGTGATCAACTGTGCAAACGCTGGAGGTATTCAGAAAGATAGAGTGAGTATGTGTGTTGAACGATACTTCGATTAACTATCGAACTGCCCCATGGCTTCTTAAAAAGAAAAGGTTTACATGAAAACGAATGAAAACCAGTCAATACTAGGAGCAAATACATGCAACCGGCGCACAGCACAAGAATACGCGAGCGAACGAGTAATAATTGACAACTGGTTGAAAAATAACAGGTACAGAGCGAAAACCATTTGCAAGTGTTTTTAAATACTTTATTTGGTTATCTACCACTAAGTATTAATAGTAAAAGAACCGAAGCCGATGTGGCAAACACTGTCCATTATTTTTCATTTTCAGCTTGAAAAATTGTTACAAGAAGTAAGGGAAGTTTCGCTAGGAGTTCAGTACTGTAGGGGGCTAGAGCATTTGCTGTCTAAGTGCGCTTTGTTTGTGTGCAACAAATGGGACCAAGTACCCGACGAAGAAGTTAAAGCAGTCAGGAATCATGTGACAGAAAAACTTCAGAAGTTATGTCCGGGCCTGGACCCAGAGTCACAGATCATCTATATGTCAGCTAAGAATGCCAATGAAGTTCAAAACTACGGTTACATCACCGAAGACTTTTCGTCTCTGATAAATGGTATGGAGACTGTGGTCTTGAAGAGCATCGAAGCCAGACTGGAATTTCACTGGAGGTAAGTATTAGTGTACAGTATGTTTTCAATAACATTAAAGGGTTCTCTGAGTTTTCTAGTGTTACACGTTTTTCTCTCTCTGGATGTCGCCACACCTTTTATACAGTTGACTTTGGGTAACTCGAACCCTCAGTAACTCGAACCTCTCGCTAACTCGAAGTGAATGCTTTTTCCCTTTAGGTCGTTTTCTTTATAATTTTACTTCGATAACTCGAATCACCGATAACTCGAACCTTTTACGATTTCCCTTGAAGGTTAGAGTTATCGGGAGTCAACTGTATATACACGCACCTTTTGTATATACCTAATAATGATAATGATAACGATAATAATAATAATAATAATAATAATAATAATAATAATAATAATAATAATAATAATAATAATAATAAAACAAGTCGGCACTGTTGACGTCTAAAGAAAGATGAAGTGAAATTCTCGTAAAGCAAGTCTGGCGGCTCTACAATAGAAAATAATAGCGCACCAAAAAGCATTACCGCAATACAACCAGCTGTGCCTACCACGACAAAAATCATTGAGGACAAAGGGCAGTTTTTTAGAATATCTTCCTCATTTTGTGTAGACGATAGGTCTCTAAAGGGCAAGTTTCTCAGAGCAAATTATTAAAAGTAAGAATTGGATATTCCTGTTTACACGTTTATAATTATGTATTTTATTATTTCAGATGGCTTGACTATCTTCTTTCGCGGATAGTCTTTCAAGCAAAGGTGTTTGTGATGAATGCTTCCAGGGACAGTAAAAGGGTCAGAGATAAAATAACGCAGATTCGTCTACGCTTGGAGTCGATTGAAAAACAACAAGACAAAGTGATGGCAGATCTTCGCAATTATTTGAACGACCATGTCGATGATGCTGTGCAACAACTCTCCGAATATCTCTCGTCTGCAGACGTTAAGGCACGTTTCACAACATGGACCTTGGATGAAGCTCCCAAGGCAGAACGCTCCTGGGACTGCACAGAATACCTCATCAAAAAAGCACTCTCAAGCCGCCTGGGAGAAATCATAGAAAAATGGGAAGAAGACAACAAGTTGTTTGCAAATGCTTGTCATCGTCTTTTGCAATACTTTCAGCAGCGCTACAATTTTGTTGAGGGGCAGCTGCGGAATCTCCAAGTCGCTGTGACAGCTGGCGGCTTCGCAAAAAAAGGTCCTCCTTTATTAACAAATGAAATGTTATTTGGCTATAGCTGCATTGCTGCTGGTTTTTCTCTAGCAGGGAACGTTTTGGGTCTCTCTTCTGAAGTGACAATACTTTTTGTCAGTTTTCCAGAACTCGTGATTGCGTTGATGGTATTGAAAGGCTGGTTTACCAACAAGACGTACGAAGGCGATAAGTGCGCTCAAATGGCCGAAAGAGCTGCGGACTTTCTCGCCGCTGCTACACAAAAAGACATACTTAAGTTGTTCGTGCAGGAAGAATTAAAACAGGCTGAGCTCTTTCTGGCGCAGATTGGGTCCCGTATTCCAGAGCTGATCCAGGCTGACAAAATGCTGTATGAAGAACTTATTGCTCAAACTCGTACACAGAAAGAATCACAAGATCTCTATCAGCCGATAATGAATGAAGTATCTCACCTCAGAGGACAACTGGTGATGTTTGGAATAGAAGAAGTCTGTTTTCCTGACATCAGTGAAGAGGACTTGGACTGGAAAGAGGACGCACCTTCCCGCCTTGGCTGTGGAACGTTTGGTGCCGTGTATCAAGGAACAATAAGAAGAAACAGAGAGGTCAAAACGGTGGCGCTGAAGCTGTGTAACGACGTGGTTGATGCCCAAAATGCATGCAGTCTCATTGAAGAGGTGGAAAATTTGAGGTGAAAAAATTTCTCCTAATAGTTGAGAGTGATTTTGAATGACACAGGGGCAAGACGTAATCTTGGAGGTGGCTCCAAAGTGGGCGATTTTTTTGTTTTCACAAAGCAGGAATTTTACTCCTAAAATAGTGAGGATAGAAACAACTAATAAGGATCACATTTACCCATGAAAACAAGGTGATGTAAAATGGAGCTCTTAACTTTGAACTTATTAAAATATTAGTTTTTATAGGGACATTAGGAGTTCTCTTGCCTTAGGTGGGGCGTGAAAAGAGAATATCAAAAAAAGGTTAAACAGTGACGTTTATCTTTAATTTTGCACACGAACATGAGCAGAAAGTTAAACAAGATTATTTCTGACAGTTCAAGGAAAAAAAGGAACCTTTTCGTAGAAATAACTTCACTTTTTTTTTGTTTCAACACAGTTTTCTGAAACTCGAATAACAGGAACTTTATTAGGCAAAAATTAACGTACCTAGAGAAAACAAACAAACCAGCAAAACTACAGAGAAGAAGTTGAAATTGTCCTTGCATGAACATTTCGACAAGCCAAGTTAAATTGCGCACTTTCAGAAACTGTCGGGCGCTGTCACAAATTGTTTATTCTACTTACTGACTGAACTCTTGCTCTGAAAGACATTCAACAAGAGACGTCATTAATATACTTTATTTTTGGCTGAATTGTGTTTTTCGAGGCTGTTACGTTTATATTTGTTGTCAAAGTGTTGGATAATGCTTAGACTTGGTTCAATTCGCTGGGTTTTCTTTTAACGATGCAGTGGATAGCCAGCATCAACTAATTCCTTTTTTCTGACAAATGAGGAAAACTCGCGCGCGAAATCCAGAACAATGCCGAGAGGTGAATAGCAGCAGATACTCTCCCGAGCTTGAGTAGCCAATCAGAGCACGCAAAAAACAGTGTCCAATGGTTTGGTATATACTAATGGATTCTAGGCTATTCCAGTCTTTAAAAATGGAGGGGACTTGTCATTTGTTCCCCCAGTGACACTATGTTTGCTTGCTCTTCACTAGGAATTTAGACCACCCTAACATTGTAAAATTTTATGGCACATCCCTGCGAAGGGAAAAAGACAGCGTGCGAATGATCTTGGTCATGGAAAAGTGCAAGGGTAACTTGAAGAGTCACATCTTCAAACACCCGGAGTTCGTTCCTGGAAAGTCAGAAGATTCCTATGTCATCAGAGAGGCATGTCGATGGGTGGAGGAGATCACTGATGCGCTGGCCTACATTCATGAAAAGGGAATTGTCCACAGAGACCTTAAGCTGGAGAACATCTTGGTATGTATCATTGTATTTTCCACGAGTCTATCACCCAGAGCGTCCATGTATTAGCCTGCGTGCAGACGTCTCCTATTTCCTTCCACCCGCGGAAAAGGGACGTCTGCGAAACGGCGTCGCTAATCGTGTTCCAGTATCCTGCTGTTCGGGTCTTAAATTTCGCATAAATTATGATAACACAGTTTTGTTCTCTGTGCCAGAATCGTTTCCCTCTAATCGCTCCATGATCGGAGGTCGAACAGGACTAAGAGGAGGAATCTGAATTTTTCTCACAGAAGCATTGCGAACGGCTTTCACAGGAGTTGACGTAGCCAGTGAACTGAGATCGTTCGACGAAGGATCTACCGACTCCTCCAAAAGAATTCGCTTCTCGGAAGAAGCCGAAGTTCCTACGCTGTCCTTTCCTAGTGTCTCGATCTTTTTTTTTACTGTAAGTCCTGCCTTGAAAGCTTTGGAACTATAATCGCTAAAAAGTTCGTCCCCGATTTTTCTCACGTTGGCGTAAAGACCTCTCCGCTTTCGCAACTTTCCCACGTACGATCTACAAATATATGGCGATGTTTCGTGTACGATGAACTGAAGAGAAAGGATTTCTTCCTGAACTTTAAATTCACTGCGACTTTTCACAAGGTTTCTGTCGTTGTTTTTCAGAATAGTCGAGAAACACAACACACAATCGGCCATGTTTTGATCAATGGAAAACCCCGCTAAATGTAGATCGCATACATTATCTCGAGCACTTCCCGACGATAGCCAGTCATAGTTGTTTCTAACAGTGGCTATTGTCAAGCAACCAATAAAAGCACTTTCCACGAATTCCTGAAAAACAGCAGGATACTGGAACACGATTAGCGACGCCGTTTCGCAGACGTCACTTTTCCGCGGGTGGAAGGAAATAGGAGACGTCTGCACGCAAGCTACCATGTATTTGTGCAAGGACTTTTTCACAATTTTTTTTTTACATAAGCCCTTTCCGTGACCGTAGCTTCGGATTCTCGTCGGTTATCCTTGGAAGCCTTCGTGCCATCTTTGGTTATCTTCTCAAGCCTTTGAGTTATCTTTGGAAATCTTCGGGCGCCTTCGGCTCATCTTCGGAAATCTCCCAGAAACGTTAGGCCATTTTAAAATAACCCAAGCGACGTTTTCTTTCTGCAACATGAAAATTTGCTGCGTGAGGAGGTGGTAGTATGTGCACAACTTGCAACGCAACATTTGTTGCGCAACAGGTTGTACGAAAATGTTGCTGGTATTACTTGGCCTTTGAAGACGTTGTGTGAGAGTTGCAAGTTGTATGCTCCGTGTAATGTGCTCCAGTTTTTTCGTGTAGTTTATGAGCTAACGTGGCGGGGAGAAGCAAGTAAGCATTCGACACGTTCAACCAACCACGTTTTCACGATTGTAAGTGAATTAGTTGAAATGTGTAGCTGCGAACCAAAAATCTCCCTCGTTTTTCAACTGATAGTAAAACCTAACTGGCTCTTTTATTCGTACTCTCTTAGTGTTGTCAATGTAGACGGATCAGTTAGATTTATGGGACGAACCTAGGCAATTCTCAAACCTTCGTTTTTAGGTAGAAAAGCCCGAGTGGTTTGGGCTGGGGGGGGGGGGGGGAGGAGGTCGCATGAACATGTGGGGCATTTGACCTATTTTTCAACTTCCAAATTTACGACCAGTATCGATAGTGTAATATTCTACCCGGGTATTGTTATTCATGACATGGTAATAAGGTATGGGGAATCGCTCTGGCCTGAGACAAGCCAAAGACCAGGCGAAAATAGAAACGGGCAGGATCAAGCCCGACTTCCTCGTTGGGCGGGAGGGTGGGTCGCCAACCTCTCCACTTTCGAGGCCTCGAGTAGAGTGATGGGGTGGAACACGTGTAAATTCTTTTATAGTCTCATTTGCATAATCCCCAGGGTATTAATTACCAATGCAAATTGACTTTGCATAGAGTATGAGCTCGAAAGGGAAATACATACACAAAATAAGGGGCCTGGGCCTTTTTTTTTCGGTACAAAATTCTCCCAAAAGTCAAATGCCCATCATCTACCCCCCTACCCCTTCGGGTTTGACATTAAAAGGTGTATTTATGTTCCCTTTCATTTTCAGCTATCAGAAGGGAACTCAGTGAGGATCGCTGACGTTGGCCTGTCTAAACCAGCAGTAGATATCACGGGTACTTTCGCGGGTACCCCTGCTTATATGGCACCCGAAGTGTTTCATTGTCAGGTGTACGACAGCAATGCAGACATCTACAGCCTGGGGATAATTCTGTGGGAGATGTGGTACGGACAGCGGGCCTTCAAATCCGCACCGGCAGAAACGGGTTTCTTCAGCTTGGTGGACGGCGGCTTTCGTCCAGGAGATGTCGAAGGTTGCAAGCCGCCTCCTACCCCCTGGAGAGAGCTGATGGAAAAGTGCTGGAAGGGAGACCCAGAGGAGCGTCCTTCAGCTGAGACGTGTAAAACGGAGGCTAAAGCGTTCGCACCGTTCTGTCAAAAAGAAGCCGATCAGAAGTGGGTAGACGAAAACCGTAACTTTTAGGAGGCAACAGCCAGCTCATTTTGTCCTGAAATGGTTTGGAAATGAAACTAGTTATCAAGGATTTTGTTAAAGAAACTAGAAAGTTTTGCATTCAAAAAGAAACGTAGCACAAGTAGGAAGAGCTTCCAAAGCCAAGTTTGAAAGGAAACGAGAGAAAACCTGCTCCAAATTAACGATGCATTCGAAATTAAAATAGAAAGAAGACTTAGCAAACTTAAAGATAACATAAATTAGTAGTGACTGCGCCATTTTATCAGATAGTAGCTGCATATAGCAAATGTGAAAGAGATATTTTCTTTTTATTACATCCATTTTGAAATCACTGGTGATCCTTGCAATCTGATTGGCTCTCAGCAGTGCGATTTATTCACGAATCGCACTATTTTTTTTTTTGCTCTAAATCGCATCGCTCTCCCAGCCAATGAGAAAGGAACACAAAAACAAAACAACCAATAAGATTTCAAGGCTTGTTTAAAATAACCAATCAAATTGTAGGAAAATGAAAGACAAAGAAAGCCATTGTGTGGCGAATTTTGCAACGTTTGTTCCCAAAACTTTGCTTTTTTAATTAAATGGATGGGTTTCCTGAAGTGACAAAAGAACTGTGTGATTTGAAAATGGGTGTAATAAAGTGGTAATTGAACTTCGTGTCGTGCAATTTTGGTCTGAAATCATACTTGTGATTCAATCGAATTGGCGCTGTGCGCTCGTTCGATTTTGAAATCACGCGTATGATATCAGACCAAATTGCACTCCACTCAGTTCAATTACCATTATTAAAGTACGTCAAATTTAGAGACGTTTGTGCGGCTGTTTGAAAACAAAGCCACCAAACTTTTTAAAATGCTACAATTTCGTTGATTATTTGTAAACGTGGAGCTCAAAGAAAGCTGAAGTAAACAGTCCTCAAACTATTGTAACGTGGGAAATTTAATTCCCGGAGAAATATGTCGTTTAGAGTGCGAAATAAGGTTAGTAAGCCTTCCTGGAAAAAAAAAGATAAAAGGGCTAGGAAATTCAGCTAGGAAATTTAGTTTTCAGCTAAAGAATTAATTCGAACAGTTTAACATCTGTTGGCAAAAAAATTAGCACCATAAGCATAAGGGAAAAACATAAGCATAAGCATAAGCATAAGAATGTTCACACTTGTGACATAAGCATAAGAAACGCGATACACGCAAACGCATTGGGAAGCAGAGTTATTATCCCGGGGGAATGACACGAGTTGTAGTTTCAAAATGGCGGACTAAGAAGAAGACGAAGAAGCATTTACAGTCATACAACAGAGCGACACTTTTAAGTTTTTGCCTCCAAGAGAGAGACTCGAACACTGAGTTTTGTAAAGTGGCCGACCGAATTCTAAGCGTGCTCATCAAATGAAAAAACAAAACAGCGTACAGGCAGGGATGCGTGTACACGGCCTCAGCCAATTTCTCATAAAAGTCCAGTATGCTTGAAGAAGAAGACGCCATTTGGAAACTGCTCATTATAGCATGATTGGGAAATATTTTCACTTGAATTTTTGCTGATACCAAATACTGCTGTTTCGTTATGCTTATGCTTAGGCTTTTGTTGTCCGGTTCACACGTGCGATTACGGGACATCAGCATAATTAGCATAAGCATAAGAAAAAGGAAACGTTTCCTTCCTTTTTCTTAAGCTTATGCTTATTACGCTTATGTTACTCCTGTTCACACTACGCTTTCTTATACTTATGCTTATGTTTACGCTTATGTTACTCCTGTTCACACCACGCTTTCTTATACTTATGCTTATGTTTACGCTTATGTTACTCCTGTTCACACTACGCTTTCTAATACTTATGCTTAGTAGGCTTATGTTACTCCTGTTCACACTACGCTTTCTTATACTTATGCTTATTAGGCTTATGTTACTCCTGTTCACACTACGCTTTCTTATACTCATGCTTATTAGGCTTATGTTACTCCTGTTCACACTACGCTTTCTTATACTTATGCTTATTAAGCTTATGTTACTCCTGTTCACACTACGCTTTCTTATACTCATGCTTATTACGCTTATGTTACTCCTGTTCACACTACGCTTTCTTATACTTATGCTTATTACGCTTATGTTACTCCTGTTCACACTACGCTTTCTTATACTTATGCTTATGTTTACGCTTATGTTACTCCTGTTCACACTACGCTTTCTTATACGTATGCTTATTAGGCTTATGTTACTCCTGTTCACACTACGCTTTCTTATACTTATGCTTAGTAGGCTTATGTTACTCCTGTTCACACTACGCTTTCTTATACTTATGCTTATTAGGCTTATGTTACTCCTGTTCACACTACGCTTTCTTATACTTATGCTTATGTGTACGCTTATGTCACAAGTGTGAACCAACCTTGAATCTTCAAGCTCCGATTCTTGCCTTATGTGTACGCTTATGTCACAAGTGTGAACCAACCTTAAATCTTCAGGCTCTAATTCTTGCCTTGTAGCCCGGGGGGGGGGGGGGGGGCTATAACTTATATAGGTATGTGAGGCGCCAAAGGGTATGGTTTTTTAGCCTTGCTGGTCTGAAATAGGGTATAGACTTTGACCACTTTGGTCTGAGATAGGGTAAGGTTTGTGCACTCTGATATGGAATCTGGTATGGTTCTTACAAGAATCTACCTCTTCATTAATTTTCTCCTCCTGAGAACTGAGGTTTGATTAACGTTGGGAATTTGAAGCCCTTCTCAAATGCTTACACAAACGAAATAGGGTCTGGTCTCAGTAGGGTAGGAAAAATCACATATTTTGGTCTGAAATAGGGTAAGGTTTTCCAGAAGCGCACCACACACCCCCACGCAAATCTTCGGGAAGTACCCTTCCCCCGGCCTTGTAGGCCCTAAGAAATGATTTTTTTTAATTTTTTGCTTTCAATTCTTGTAGTGTTGTTTAATTCTGACAAAGAATTGATTCAAGTTCTTTATGTTAGCTTTTCCAGGAAATATGCAATAGAAATACCCGTCATCTAGTGGATAGCGGAAAAATGGGCACAAGTATGATATATGAAAAGTGTAGCTTTAGCATACTCAGTTGAAATACTGCAGCCTGTAGTTCAGCTTTTTTGGACCTATTACGTCATTTTAGCAAGGTTTTGACAGGAGGCTCCTGGTTTTGAACTGTCAAATTGAAGAGTGTCTAAACCTGTGTAATTAAAAAACGAAAATCAATAAAAATGCAACCCATTTTTCCAGACAAGAGGTGCTAATGTTTTTCTAGTTTTATTTATAAAGCAACACAGCGTCACCAGTAACAAAGGAAGCGGACCGCTTCTATTCAAACGTTAATCACTAATGGACCTATCTTCCACACAAACTGGCTGATCGACAGATTTACGGAGTGACTGTCTTACTGACCAAAAAATTTCATGACTTAATTAGCATCCAATTCAATGATAGGCTCACTCGCTGACTGGTTAAATGACAATTTTGCATGAACGAATGGCTGACAGATTGCCTGGCCATTCAAATTTCCAAGTAACTGACTGTTGACCTTTGATAAACTGACTTACATTTGATTGTAACTGTTACTGACCATCTCACCCACTGAACAACTGATGCGACAGTGACTGTGTTACTAACTGAACAACTAACCGACGAAAACAAGCTCGTTTATTAATGTCATCAACGATACTGTAAGAACTTCGGTGATACGATCGCGAACGGGCCTCAAAATTGTGGCAGTGTCAACTGAGGTAATGTTCAATTGTGGTAACCAGCAAGGAAAGAAGGAGGCAGACAAAGAAGAGCACAGCAAGGCAGCATTAATACAAAGCGAAATTACCTTGAAACTGACTTTTTCTTTGTTGATTAGTACTTGCTTGAGGACGATGTCTCCTAATACAGAGGCCCTTTTCCCAAAAGATATGACTATGGGTTATCATGGGTTATTGGAATCTAAAAAAAATTGGATAACTAGACATTTTTCAGAGATAATTAAGAATTCATAATTCTTAAAAAATCCTTTAAAATACAAAAAATGTATGGCATTTTCTTTCCAAATTCAAGCCCCATTATCTCTGAAAAATGCGTGGTTACCCCCAATTTTCTTTATGGATTCTGACAGCCCTTGTTAAGATCTGCTTTTACCAGATAGTTATAAATCGTGCAAAAGTACCTTTGTATTAGTAGCGCATTCTTTAAGAAACCCGAATATCTCGAACAAGGTGGCCGTTTCTCAAAAGTTCCGGTAACTTTCCGGGCCCGAAGTTGTTTTTTAAAATCAAAGTCTATAGAATAGTGAAGTAGCTTTAGCGCGTTTACCAGCTCAACTTGCCTCGTCAACTTCAATGTTAATGCTTAGCTTTAAAAGTCAACAAAATATTGAATCCTTAAGGTAAAGCTTGCGCTCATAAAATAGCTTCCGGGCCCGAAAAGTTACCGGGACTATCGAGAAACGGGCCCCAGACCCGAGATGTGCAGAAACAAAAGAAACAGAAGAAACAAAATGGGGCACCGTCCATGACAAATTAACACATAACAAATCGGAAGGGGCTCTATGTACATGTCACAGGGATTTTAGGGGTTTAGTCAAATGCGTCTTTTGGTTGCAGTTCGAAGCGTTGCCTTAAGTAACTATCTTGTCTAGAGCAAAAACACTATATTACGAAACACAATTAAAATTTCTGAAAGGAAGCGTTCTACATTATGCACGTTATGCAGGAACTGAATCTTTGTAAGGCAATGATTAAATTCATATGACTATGTTGCCCTGATTTATGTTTTGAAATCAAAATTTCGCGTAGAAGATAAACTTCGATTTCCTTGATACTACACCACCTTTTCAACATATGACCAAAGTTTATGTTCTCTTTGGTTTCCTAGCAACAGCTGTCACCATAGCAACGGTAATGGACAACCCCTCATTTTAAATAATGTCGAATATCTCGAAAACTAGTCAGACACTTTGTGACGAAACTTGAACTATTTAAACTACTCAACAGTGTAATGCCGTCGTGGGCATTAACATGTCTGCAATCCGTAATTAAAAATGCTAAAACATCATTCAGTATTTAAAGACTACTGGAAAAGAGTCTCCAGGAAGAAGTTCAGAAGACGAACATTTTTTATTATTATGAGAAGGAATTATAAATGCACGAAAGGACACAAGCGCAGCGTGTATAAATATTCATTGCACGTGAGCAACCGGGAAAAAGACCAGGAAAAACAAAATAAAACTGTTGCTCGTTGAAAGTTAATAACGACTGAAACCTGACCGAGATTCAGCCTTCTTATCTAACAAACGAAATGTTTATTCAGCATGAAACTTGCTGGAACATCAAAAAGAATTATTATTCTAACCGTAATCAATTTAAGAGAAAAATCTGTAAGGGCAGTTTAGAACTATTTCTATTTATGCAGATTACGAACTTTTGGACTGATTTGTGCTGCATTTTAGCAGTTTTTAAATATAAATATCTTAAAATTGCAGCCACCTAGGAAGCTCAAGGTACATGAAGAATGTTTTGCTATCATAAAAGATCTTTCAACTGAAAAGAGAAAGTGTTAAGTTTTATCTTTCTTGAAATATTGGAGAAAATTGCAGGATTGACCAAAATCAGCCCGTAAAAAATGAATCATGATTTACTTGAAAACGCTTTTACAGATTTTTCTCTAATTTCGTACACAAGTTGTGTAGGTTAAGTAGTTGCAATAGCTCAAGTTTCGTCATAAAGTGTCTGACTAGTTTTCGAGATATTCGACATTATTTAAGATGAGGGGTTGTCCATTACCGTTGCTATGGTAACAGCTGTTGCTAGGAAACCAAAGAGAACATAAACTTTGGTCATATGTTGAAAAGGTGGTGTAGTATCAAGGAAATCGAAGTTCATCTTCTATGCAAAATTTTGATTTCAAAAGATACACTCCAAGGTCAAAAAAACTGTTGCGAGCCTCCTTAAAAGCACCTTTCTGTCCATTCAGGAAAAGAACAGTGTTCTATTATGTGCTTTGTAATCTATCTTTATAAAATACAATTAACGTTATGCGACTGCAATCATTATTTTAAGGCGCCTTATAAAATAGGCTATGCAATAAATCTTGTAAGTAAATAAATTCATGTGACTATGTTCTCGATCTTAAACAAAAACTCTACAACTCTACATATTGCTACAATTCAACTACTATTTTGTGGTCTTTTGTCTTTAGCGGACCTATTAATGTAAGCCTTACATGATGCAACGGGCGATGTAAGAAATCTCATAAAAATAACAAAAATAATAAAATTAATTTACTTCTGCTGTCTTAAGCGATAAAATGCATTTCATCACAATATGCTTATATATATATTTTTAATTTTTACATACCATCAAGCCTCTTGTAATTGGCTCTCTGGAGGAATGCGGAAAGGGTCAGTTAATAGAAGTTTTAGAAATTCAAAACAAGTACTTTAATATAGTCAAGAGAGCCTGTATTAGTTTGCATTACACACTGGTTTAGACAGTCCAAGGTCAATTATCGTCGCTGATTCTTCGTCTGACCGATTAAACAGAAATAATAAGCGCTTTAGCTTGGAACATTTTCCGATGTTCGTAATTTTAAAGTCTGGACATTTAAGCGTCCAAAATTTGTAACAGAGGCTTTGTTTAACTGAACTGTCAAACATTGAACATCACAACAACATGACAAATAAAAATGAAGATCTTCATGTTAAATGCTATTACATTTTTGAATATAAAAGAACTGTTAAAACTGTTACAAATCAATAAAAATTATCTGAAATTACCCATGTTTTTTCGTTAATACACCTTAATATCTCACTTGCTTGCTATCTGAAGTAAAGTTTTTGTTATGCTCCCAACCAGTATAAAAATTAATAAAGACAGGATTTTACCCACACGAGGGCATACCTGACTTAGTTATGCTTCTTGCAATATGCCATTTCCTTTCATAATTTCCGCAAATCCATCGATAGTGAATACTGACGCACTGAAAGAGTCCCATCAATGTTGAAATCAGTACGCAGACCTCCACCGTGAATATACTGGTCTCATCTGTCCTCTTCTCATTAGACGATTAACACAATCGTACGGCCATGACAAAATCCACTCTGCTGGGGAGGAGTGCTACAGCTGTAGGTAAGAAAGTGAAAATACAGTCGAACCGTCTTTACTTCAGGCACCAGGGGGACTTGACAAAGTGTGTGCTCTATGGATATGTCGGTCTCGGTGTCTTCGAACTCATCATGTGCTAATAGAGACTGAATCATACAAATTTTATTCTCGGGCGTTACTGTTCTTCGCTTTCTTGTCTTCGATTGCTTCACTCATCCGTTCTTCATGGCTACCTTGCGTGACAACAATTCTTCCTTGTGACGCAAATTGCAGAAGGCCCTGGGCCGGAGCATGCTTGAGTGGTTGTGAGATTTATCATATTTTGACCTCAGCGTCGGATCGCGTCTGCTTTCGTTTTAGCTGTGTCTGATGCTTATGCGATGGCAGATCCCTGAAAAAGCATTTTTTCGTCATTTTATCCTTAGTTTAAGTATTCGCTAGTAAGTTACGATCTCTGGTACAATGGCCTCTGGTAAAACGGAAGGAGAAGACGTTGCAATGATATTGGAGACACTTCGAAACATGGAGAAGCTTGGTATTTCCGACAAAGGAATATTGGACAATTTGAAAGCTCAATTGCAAGCTAAGACAGTGCATTCATCAAATTGGACAGCAGGGCAGGTGCGAATATAAAAAGTAACATACTTTTACACAGTATTTAGTCCATACGCGGGTAGTCAAGGGACAAAGACTGACCCAGATCAGTTTAATCGCAGTTTGCACTGCCAAGAGGCATGACGTAATGACTCCGTGTTCCGAGTAACTTTGTTGAAAGTTTTGTGTTAATTGTCGAAAGTATTTTAAATGAAATAATCGAACGATGATAATGAAAGAAGATTGACCCATACGCCTTTTTAACACCATCAACAAGTGAGAAACAGTTTAACTCCCTTGTTATTCTTGGAAAGCCAAAGAAAAGAAACATTATCTGAGGCATCTGATATTTAAACTAACCTCTCCAAGGGGTGCAGTTTTCTACTTCTAAATATTTGCCTTGGGAAAACCTGAGCTCCATCGAATCTTCTTGAAAAGCGCCTTCAGTGAGTGAGAAAATCATGGCTTAACTTGAGGGTTGTAACGTGTTTAAACGCTAGGAAACAATCCAACAAAGTCTAGATTTTCATATGAAGATTTATGCTCGGTGGCAGACATTTTGACCCAAGTGGTATCAATGTCAATTCGTGAAAAAATAAATACTTCTGCAGCAGATTCACCGTGCATTTTTCACGCCACACGCAACGATTACGCAGTGACAGACTATTAGCTGCATCACTATTAAACGATCTGGTTTGAACGTGAAACGAACATTTTCATGGCAGCAACTTTTGACCAGCAAAATTCGAAGAATCAAGGCTTGGTAAAATACTTCAAGATGAGCGGCACAATAACAAACAATTTACTTTCGAAAGGAAGACGATTTTCTTGCTTCAACCTTGTACATGTCTTGTTTGATAATTTCTTTAAAATAATCGCACAATCAATGATTTTTCCTTGTGCTTGTGATATGTTCCAACGCAATCATAAGCACAAGAGCGTCCTTCTGTTTACGCTTGTGGTCATGTTTGCGTTTAAGCTCGAGTTTCACGTTGAAATAATGGCCCTTGTGCTTTTCGTCTATCGCGAGTGAAAGCCAGGCTTTCGTGATTTTACCTTCTTCGTTTGCTTTATGGCGAAGACTGAGAGATACGTTTGCTTCGCGGAAGCTGATCTGGCTGTTGTCAAAATCAAGAATCCTAATCACACTTTGCGAATAGCCATAACTAAATTAGAATAAGGCAGGTATCTCATCCAGGTATATCAGAATTTGTCAAAGAATCATCTATATGTACTTGGCGAATAAGGCCCAGTTTAGACGCCGTACATACCTCTCATGAGCCGTACCAAATACATTTTGGCTCGGAGGTCGTATTAAGCGGCGAGCTTTGCCGTACCCTGCGACTTTACCTTGCCTAATTGAATTCTGTCGGAAAAAACGATTTGGACACCATACCACTGACAATTAACTACATACTGCTTGGTACGGCGCATGAGAGGTACGGCGTCTGAATTGGGGCTAAGGAAGCTATAAGCAGCGGAGGGCGTTTTTATGGTTCCTAACTTATTGAAGAAGTTAATAGTCTCCACCTTCGATTCTTCCAAGAATAGGTCACCTAGGTCAGTTGTTTTCCCGGAATGTAAATGATGTTATTGATGATAACATCTCTTTACGATCTCGATTACTTTTAGTGGGGTTAATGGTTGCTGAACATGTAAATTGTTAGTTGCTGAACAATACACCAGCAACAATTCTTTAGTTTCCTGCAACGATCCTTGAGGTACCTGTAAAGATACTTAAGGTCCTTGCAAAGATCATCAAGGATCATTGTGCAGGATCCCAAGAGATTTTAAAGGATCCTTATTAGGATCCTAAAGGTTTATTAGTCCGGCGGCATAGCTCCAAATTAGGGGAATTGTGCACTTCTTGTTACCAACATGAAATTTAGCACGCACAGAGAGACTATCGAGGAAAACATTTTTAGTATATGTAATCGAGTAGAATTAATTATAAAATTTCACCCGTATTTTCAAAGCTTCACAAAATTGCCCGAGTCGCGCAGCGACGAGGGCAATTTGTGAAAACTTTGAAAATACAAGTGAAAATTTAGCCTTTAAAGTGTATATGACACGAAATTTTTTTCTTCGGTTTTCGAGAGTCTGATGTGTATAAAAACGATCCTAAACTTAAAACCTGTCTAAAAGTTTTAAAAACCTCTTTTTTCGCGGGCAAAAGACCCTAGTTTTCAGTTCAAAACTGTCCCGGGGACTGGGACCGAATTTACCGCATAGTGACGTCAATTGACTTGATTGCGTTCCCGCGAACGCAGTGTTTTTGTTACAAATCGCCTCAAAATGTTGACATCGTTCAGCAGTATCGGGGATCTTTTCGAAACTTCAGAGACCTACAGTGAGAAAGAACAAGTAGGTGAACATTACTAGAGCTGTTTTAGGTCTTATTAAACCAGACAACGACGAACATTTGCGATGTCTTCTCATCTTTCGTACTGTGGTGAGGATGTTGATCTTAAAGTCGATGATTTATCCTGGCTGTACATCAGTGGGAGCACCTCAGCTGTGAGATTTCTTTGTTGAGTTCTTTTAGGGTTTATTAAGAACATCAAAGCCCTTGTGTTCACATAAACAGCTTCCTGCTTCCATCAACCTAAGGAGAACCGAAAGTGCCGATTGTTTTGATGTTTTAATACCGCAAGAATGTCGTCGTTCTTATAGAAAGTGCGCTGGATTTTCGATTCATTTCGATTTAAGAACGAGTTCCCAGAGTTTACTCCCAGCCTGGCCTTAGTTTCAGTGGTTTATGCAGCAAGCAAAAGTGTTTTTACAGAGTGTAGAGAAAAGCCAATGACGAAATCGTTTTGCTGATAATATGGCCGTACGCAATGTACTTTAAGGCCAGAAAAGACATTTATTTCCACTGTCGTGTTATCCTGCAATTAGAATCTATATCTCCTTTACTTTAAAAACGGCACTGAAACTGACTTCGGCTCGCATGCTACTTGCCATATCACTGGCTGATTCAGCAAATATGGCAGCTTAAGACTGTTGCTATTTAGAGTATCAATATTAGGGTATTAACACTAGTCTTGGCTCAGTAATGGGTCAGTAATTTTTCAAACAACTCAGTACCATGAAACTAAGGCAATGTCACATTTCGCATTAAAATACAGTTCATTTTGTTTTGTTTTGCAGTGGGTATTAGCTTTAAAATAACTGGTGTCCTTGAGCCTCTTAAATAGCTTTTGGCGTTTCTAATACCACAGAAGGGGAGCACAGCACATCAAACTCTTCTAAAACTAACAGTTAATTGTAAATAAACAAACAAGAATTGACAGTTGACGAGTACATTTGCAAATCAACAGTGGGTCTCCATATTGACTCCTTCTCAAACAATTTTCCCATGAACAGTGGAAAGCAACATTGATCTTCATCAATAATAATCATTATCTTCATCAATAGTAATAATTATTAACTGGTCGATTACCAAAACATATGTATCACTCAGAGACAGTGATGAGGATGTAGATACTTGTAGATATTATTTACACGCAGGTTCCTGACACAGGTTCCTGACACAGGGCTGGCCCCGCAAGCTTAATCTGCTCAAGCCTGATTCTGAGAGGTGGAAGCCCTGTATGGAGCACCTAAATTAATACCATAGTTCCTAATAACAGGAGACAGAGTTAAAGCTTGGGGCATTTGTGTCAATTTTTACTTAGGAATAACTATTGTGTTTGTAACATCATGTCATAATATACCTGTTTCGTCACAGCCAACAAAGAGTGGCAGCACAAAAACAACAACAATTTACCTAAGTATTCCTATATGGGAAGTTTCTAAAATAGTAAATTAAATACAATGTAATGTATCATTTTTGTTGACAATAGGTCATTGCAACAGAAGGAATTTCCTTCTGTCATCATCACTTGATCTTCAATTTTGATAGTTGATATCTTTTGATCTATCAGAACCACCACCAAACATAAAGCAACAAGAGACAATGATTCCATTGTAACTTCATCTGACCAAAAAGCAAGGGGGGGTAAGGGGGTAAGGGGGGGGGGTCTGAATGCCGTATGTCAGTATCAACAACCACCCAATCTAGATCACTCAAGGCCTGGATGGGTCTAGCTTAGTTACAGCTGTTGGTATCTTAAACAGGGATTTTTGTTGTTGGCAAGCTGATGTAAATTAGGTCAGGTCAGGTCATGGTCATCAGTGAAAAGGCTGGGAATTTATTTCAGCCTGATTGGTAAAAACCTTGATATGCAGACATAGGATTAAACAAACTCCTAGAAAATGTTTGTCTTCACAAACAAATATAACGGAGTGAGACATTTTTTCTGGAATTCTTTCAGCAACCTCTTGATTTTCTTTCTATTTTCACTCTCTAACAACGAGGCATTTACAGCCTCCTCACAGGAAGAGTCAAACAAAATCCTGAACTCTTGTCTTGCTAAAAAGGTGATTTATTTAAGTTAAAATCCTTCATCCAGTGCAGTCAGGTTAAGACAGTGTATGTACAGTCCAGTGTACAAATGTTATGAGTAGGCCATCGTCGTTGAAATTATATTGATATCATAATGTCTTACTGAAGTCCAGAGAAGAATAAAAACAAATTTCATTCAAGACCTTACTGGTAGCTCTGTTCGCCTGTACAATCGAAAGTCGGCAGACCACGCTATCGTACCTGTCCTGCTTTGCGAATGAAAAGCATCTCTGGGCTTAGCAGTAAAACTTCTTTGCTTACCGAGACGGATCCTTATAAAACAATGCTCGTTCGTAACCATATCTTCAGTCAAAAACATAGCAAACATCAAAATCTCGAGTAGCCTGAGTGCTTCGACCTTGCATCTCCTTCAACACAATTATTTCGATTCCCTTGTCCCAAAAAGCTGGATCCGAGGAATACTGAGTACTTTCCCTCCATTTCGTCAAAAGTAATACGCAAACCATCGCTTATTAGGCGCTTCAGCTACGAGAAACCTTTGCCAACTCTCTCAAGTTTCTTCCACTTTGACACCATGTTGGTTTTGTTATCAAGTCGATTGACGTCACATTAGCTAATCACGTGATACTTTGGCCGAGCGAGACGGCGACACTTTTGAAGTCAAATTTGCGCTATTTTCACCGCGAAAAAAGTACGTTTGGAAAGTTTGATGCCGGTTTAAAGCTTAGAATCATTTTTTTATACACATAAAACAATCAAAAACCGAAGAGAAAATTTTCGTGTCATATACACTTTAATTCTACGAGGACTCAATGCGATTACTTGTTTATAACACAGAGGGCAAAATTTTCTGAAAACTTTTCATGTACGTGGAAACACAATCAGCCAGCCCTCAGAATAAATTCTCCACACGAACAGTTTATTAAACTGCTGCTCAGCGTACAGAACAACAAAAAACTGTCTATTATGCATATGTTTATCTTATGAGATAATTACAATTCTAGTTCATTGACAAAGCACACTTTAAAAAACTCAAACTAAGTAAAATAATTTACCTGAGTTGCGAAGCCCCCTCTCACTCGCTGAATTAACCGAGGTTTTCGGTAGTTTTAAAACAAATGACCATTTCCTGTCTTCCGTAACCAATCAGCGTTAAGTAATTTTGCCCTCTATGTTATAAGCTATAGAACCGCCTTGACAGATGTATCGTTTCCATGGACTGCATTTAAAGTGTATATGACAGATTTTTTTTATTTGCCTGATCGAATCTAAATGACATCCTGATATGAAAATCAAAAGTTATTTTTCGATTTCGATTTTCCTTCCCCGCGCTTTTGCCGTTTAAAAACGTGAAATTTTACTTCCGGTCATGTCAAAAACCGCGCAAAGGGAGACCTGGGCATAGTCACGTTGTGACGTCATACCAGGAACGGAGGTCGATGCCAAAACAAGCTACGTGGGCCGCATTGCGGAGATCTAATACATTTTGTTCTTCTTGATTCCGCAACTGCCAAATTAAGCACGAAATTATGTGAAACTGCTAGTGTTACAAGTAATCTGGGCAGTGATTTGGAGGTTTTAGAGTCCATAGAATGCGAATCGCCAACCTCTGAAGTTGAAAGCGAAACAGAACTCGAGATCGAGAAAGAAGCTATTCAGAACCAGAAGATCCTTACATAGACAAGGCGCTTGCCGATGAATATTGACTTAGAGAATACTATCAAGAGAAAAAGGAGGTAGAACGAATAATTCACACGCTAGAAAATCTATTTGATGGCACCGAAGCGCTGGAGACATAGCAAGAAATGCAACGATTTCTCATCTCTAGGTGTAAATATTAAAGCGAAACAGAACTTGGGAACGAGAAGGAAGACTATTCAGAGCCAGAAGGTCCTTACACAGACAAGCCGCTTGCTGATTAAAATTGACTTAGATAATTCTATCAAGAGATAGAGGAGGCAGAACGAAGAAAACAGAATCTAGAAAACCTAGGTGATGGTACCGAAGCGCTCGAGACGCGGGAAGAAATGCCACGATTGCTCATCTCCTGGTGTAAATATTATGATCGTGCTCGGCTGAATAAACGTCTGTTATGCAGGTTATACTTTCATACTCTTACACGTGTAGATGCATGTAGTAACTGTGCCTTAAACCATCTGCAAAACGCCGTAGATTGTCTCTGCTGCAAAGAAGATCAGAAATGTGTCGAATCTCCCGAAGCGCTGTTGTCTCGCGCGAAGCCGCGAACTTGACACAACAACAGGATGTGAAACAATGCACCCGGGATTCAGTGTCGTCTGAATAGATGGTCGCTACGATCAGATGCAGCACAATATAATGCAATAGACGGAAGAAATTGTTGTCAGATTAGTTAGGAAGGGAAGTGAGAATTTGTCTACGTTCTTGTGGACTCTCTGAAACATTCGTGTTGCATTTAATACGTGTAGGCAAATTGACACTCGAAATTTCTGCACTGTTTACTTCCGATATACTGACCAGTGTTGATTCATAACTGAGGTAAAGATTATAACATCCCTCATTTTTGCACAACTGGACTACGGATAATTATAAAATTATGATGAAAACATGTCTGACTAAGTTTTGAAAGGAATGAGCAAACTCTTATCTTCATTTAATAATCTTACTGCAGCTTATTCTTATTGAAAGACCTGAAATATCAATCAGATTTGCTATTGCACAATTTGCATAGACATAAAACAACAACGTTTCAGAGAGTCCACAAGAACGCAGAGAATTACTCACTTCTCTTCCAACCAATCTACTGAACGATACTTTCTTCCATCTATCGTATTATATTTGCTGCATCTGATCGTAGGGACCATCAGTTTTAAAGTCAGACAACACTGAACAGTGACGGGTAGGCTGTTACACATCCTGTTGTTGTGTTAAGTTTGCGGCTTCGCGCGAAACATACCGACGGCGCATCGAGAGATTCGACACATTTCTGAATTTCTTTGAGGCAAAGACAATCTACGGCGTTTTGCATATGGTTTAAAGCACAGTTACCACATCTACACCTGTAAGAGTATGAAAGTATAACCTGCATAACAGGCGTTTATTTAGCCGAGCGCGAACAAGGTTTATTTAGCCGAGCACAATTATAATATTTACACCGGGAGATGAGAAATCGTGGCACTTCTTACTACGTCTCGAGCGCTACGGTACCACCAAATAGATTTTTCTAGATTCTGTTTTCTTCGTTCTGTCTCCTCTATCTCTTGATAGTATTCTCTAAGTCAATTTTCATCGGCAAGCGGATTGTCTATGTAAGGACCTTTTGGTTCTGAATAGCTTCTTTCTCGATCTCGAGTTCTGTTTCGCTTTCAACTTTAGAAGTTAGCGATTCGCATTCGATGGACTCTAAAAGCTCCAAATCACTGGCCAGATTACTTGTAACATCAGCAGTTTCACATAATTTCGTGCTCAATTCGGCGGTTGCGGAATAAAGAAAAATAAAATGAATTAGATCTCCGCAATGCGGCCCACGTAGCTTGTTTTGGCATTGACTCCGTTCCTGGTATGACGTCACAACGTGACTATGCCCAGGTCTCCCTTTGCGCGGTTTTTGACATGACCGGAAGTAAAATTTCACGTGTTTAAACGGCAAAAGCGCGGGGAAGGAAAATCGAAATCGAAAAATAATTTTTGATATTCATATCAGGATGTCATTTAGATTCGATCAGGCAAATAAAAAAAAATCTGTCATATGCACTTTAAATGAGCTACATGTGACAAGCCATTTCCTGCATACTTTACAGGAGATTTGGATATGTCGGCGTTCGGCGTACAGGGATGGCCAGTAGCGGTCATTCCGAGATGCAGAATGGGATTAAGTGTCGTCGCCATGGTTATAACATCCTAATTTATGCATGTATCTTAATTTATGCCATTTATACAGTATTTGCATGGTCAGATCAGGAGAACGATAATCACACATCATTCACTAAATTCTTTATAGTATGTCTCGTTAGAGTTACGGTGTTACAACTTGCCACGTGTTCCCATGGCAACTGGGTTCAGTTATCGACTTGTACTGAGAAAAAAATTCACATGAAATCTGTTTCTACCTAAGATATCTGCTGAGTTTATTTAACTTACGACCGCGACCGGCTCTACTGACATATACATGTTGAGTCTTTCTAGATCAAAATGCTTTATGAGAACTATTCTGTTATACCTTTTCAATCACACACGCACAATGAAGTGCAAGGCAAATTAGCTCCACAGCACTTGGTTTCTTCAAATGGATTTCCCAGCTCCTCTATTGTTGGCACCAGAGTGCAGACATGATTCTCGAACCTTGTTTGACTTGAATGAGACTGTTCGTGATAGGGCAGCTGCGCATGCTTGTCTTCATCACTATTCTCAGACCCTTCTCAAACTCTCTAACCAGTCTCACAAATTCACGACCAGTTACCCTCCACCTTTTCAACGCACTCGGATTCTCTGTTAGGCCTATCGCCCCTGGCCGTCCCCTTTAATGAGCTCATTATTCTGCTCATACGCCTGGCCCAATGGAATGCCAGAGAAGGCATTTGCAGTCTTCTGTACTGTAAACGTCCCACTCTGTAACTCTCTGTAGATTTCTGGATGCTTGGATTGTAGAGCTAACATGTTCTTGATGTGTACACGAAGCCACCTTGCGTAGCTCGTGCGGTCGAGCGCGAACATCAAGCAGCAATTCCCACCAATGCCTCGGTGTACAGGGTGAAGTTGGACTCAAGGGTCAGTATCAGCATCTCAAATTGTAGAGTGATGTTCCAGTACTTAAACTGTGGGATCGTGGTTTCTTTCTTACTTCTCCACGTGGAAAACGAATCAGCTTCTTTAACACACTCGACGTACTTTCTGTATGTTTGCTGCAGTTACCTGGTGCGCGTACCTCGTGCACGTAATGTGTGAACAATTGATAAGCGAATCCGCTCTTTCTGCTGTAGTGATCTCAGATTGTGATAGAACTTCAACCCATCCACTGACAGCGAGCCAATTCCCGATAGCCTTTAGCGCCGCCTGCTCGATGTGAAGTCCATCAAGCATAACCACCAGATTATCCTCCCTGCATTGTCCTTCTGACCCCACAGAATTATTTTCGCTATTAAAGCAAAGAGTAGCTGGTCGCAAGCAATAACCACAGTTTGTCCCAGGGTTTAGGTACTCCTACGCCTTTGCTAATAACAGTTACGGCTTGACGTATCATCACCGCGGAATGAGTACGATCCGAAAAAAAGAGGCAGTAGTGAGCTTGTAGACTTATGGGTTACCTGCGTCTGTCTCTCAGTTTGAAACGCAGATCACGAAATTGCTTCGGCTGTTTTATTCCGGACTTTGCTTTGATCTTTAATTTCTTCTCTCAAACTATAGACGCATTCACACTTCTCACTCTCCGTCTTGGTCTTTCCAGCTGTGTAGATCTTGGAATTATATGTAGATCATCGCAGTGAAGGTGTTTCAACCTAAGCGGTTGAAAAGAAGAAACCTGAAAAAATTCAGGCTTGAACGGGAATCGAACCCATGACCTTTGCGATACCGGTGCAGCGCTCTAACCAACTGAGCTATCAAGCCAACTGGGAGCTGGTCAATTGAGAGTTCATGTTCATGTGTAGATCTTGTTGAGCGACTTCCCACAAATATCGACCAATATCGACTTTTGGTGGCACAAGTGGAAAAATCGATTTCGCTCATATTTTGCTCATAGATAGGCCCTAGTGAGAAACTAAACGGGCTGTAGTTAGTTTTTCCAAATACGGCTCCCTTTCGTGAAAATTCGAGAAAAACCGTTTTGCCCGAGTTGAGCTCAAAATCCACTTCCGGTGAGACGCAATTTTCCCAAAATTTGATTGGTTCGCATATCTAACCAGAACTAGATACGAAACTTCAAATAACATGTGTGGTTTTCCTGAAATTTGTAAAATCTAAGTTACTTTTATGCCCGAAACAGATTTACAAAAACACGCTATAATTGACAGTTTTTGCAACCAAATTTTAGCTCTAAAATATGGCAAATTTTGACTGTGGGTGATAACTTAGAATTTCATAAAATGACTTTCTGTGGCTTATTTATATACTGCTTTATTAGAATATGAAAAGAAATCCTTGGGCAAAACACCCGCAGTTTACTTTCTTTATAGACAGGAAAAATTGCAGCTAAACACAATTGATCGGGGGTAGAATAATATGACCATACTGCTTGATGAACTAGTTTCAATTTTAACTGATTTCAAAATGTTTTTTATGCGTTCAGCCTCCTAAGGAATGTTTTACTTCGTGAATAATGAATTTAAACTGATGTCATATTGGGCTCTTCGTCGATTAAGTTCCTGGTTAACTTACAATTTACCTGGTTGCTGACACTTGACCAAAAAAAAAGGCGCTGGCCAGTGCCCAGTGTCTTTTTTTAGCAATAAAAGTCAAGAAGAATTAATTCTGGCACATTCTCTTGTGCATTTCAAAAGCTTGTGTAACACAAAGTTAACACATTTGTTGAGAATGGGACTGGCGAATGTCTGAAACGCCCGCAGTTCACTTTCTTCTATATGTTCTTAACGGAATGTTTTAGACTGGGCTAGCTCAGTGTGATAGACAGGGAAAACTACAGCCTAACGCAATATCGGGGGTAGAATGAAAATTATTTTTGGTCAGCTTGCTTAACTAGTGTCAATTTTAACTGATTTTAAAATCATAACATGCTTTTGATGCGTTGAGCCTTCGCCTCTTGCTTCCGCATGTAGGATGTACCCACAAACGAAGACACCCTGAAAGAAGCTTTTACTTAGTCCAAATAATGCTTCATGATCATTTACACTAGCGTCATTTTAGGCTCTCTGTGGACTTTAGATGTTCCCGTTTGCGGATCTAGCATTTTTTAAGCTTAAACAAACCCACAGACGGGGGTGGCACACCCCCCTCCCTCCCCTTCCGCGCTGGATGCACTCCTGCGTTAAATCATTAACGTCTTATCCATTTCCATAGTCGTTGACACCTGATCAAAAAAATTTGCTGGCATAGCATTTCTTTAAGCGTAGTTTCTTAGCAATTTTTAGTCAAGAAAGAGCAATTCTGGCATATTTCCTTTTGCATTCTCCATGCTTATGGTAATGTAACAAAACCAAACACATGTTTTTGCTCGGGATGGCAGTGGCGCTGGTCGTGCAAGAAATGACAATTGGTTATGTGTGCTCAAATTTAGTGTTAGACGTTGCATGATATCTCTCAAGTTAGGTAGCACTGTACATCTACACTTTTATCCTCGAACCATCACTATTATCGCTAGGCAAACTGAGAGTGCACGCCGCTGACCAATCCCGCCTTTTGCGCAGGCACCTCCTTTAAGAATTGACTGAATATGCAAAACGAAAGTGCACTTTTGAAAGAACCTTGCGTTTTTTAGCCAAACCACTTTGAAAATTTGCAATACTAAGTGACGACTACATTTGAGGGGTGTGGTTCCCAGAAGCACCACCCCGTCGTTGCAATCTTATTTCCAGAGGCTGTGTTGTTTTTGGACAACACCATGGAAGCTATAACGCCGGTTTTCTTTTGAAGCCGTTCTTCCAAGATTTACAGTTAACCAGGAGTAAATGTACCCAAGATTCCTCTCCTCTTTTTGCAAAGCGTTTTTTCCTCCTTAATTGAAGCAACAGTTAGAAGATTTGCAAAATCAAACTATGAGATAGAAAGAAATAGAAGTCTCCGAGAGTGCTTCTTTTGCAATAGGCCAAACAATAGCTCTAGTCGCCTTTGGGAACAAACCTCATTGTTTAACCAACAACGGACTCTGAAAAAAGTCAGTTTCGCCTGCTTCCCTCATTTTAGTAAAGAGTTAAATCGAACTATCGTCAACTTCCGCTTCCAATGAGGGTTCGAGATTCCAGCGCCACTTTAATAAGGCCATTTAACACTCACTACAATTTGTCGAATGACAACAATGAGCAAACGAAAGCACATTTCTTAGCAAAAGTATTGTACACATATTTAGAAAATAAACCTTTTTCTAGCCAATACAAGTTACTTCCCAGATGCAATGCAAGTTTACTCGGGTACGCGCTATTGATTTGCTCACTGGTTTTTGATCAACCTCGTTCCCAGGACTTTTTCCTCTTTTTAAAAAAGGATTACCAATCTGGGCGTGGCTCAGGCTTTATTTGAGTCCTAAAGGAGACTGTGCTAAAACAGACAACCAAAATAAGAGCTATAGTGATTTAAATTGCGCTTAAGATGTTTATATCGAATGCTGTATTCTATTATTCGATTTTAGGAGCATTGTCATTCGATTGCCATAAATCTTTAGTTTTCGTTCATAGTCTACCCTAAGCGATACCTGTATGAGTGAAAATATTGGCTTTCAGTCCTGAACACCTTACGTGAGACCAAAATCTGCAATTTGCACCCCTAAGCGAGACGACGAGCATCTCTGTCACTTTCATACGGAAGTCACCTCCCGGGCATGAAGCATTATTCAGACTGAGTAAAACATTCCTTAGGAGGTAAAAAGCGAAGGCTGAACGCATAAAAAACGTTTTGAAATCAGTTAAAATTGAAGCTAATTCAACAAGCACTATGGTCATGTTTATTCTACCCTCGCCCAATTGTGTTTAGCTGCAATTTTCCCTGTTTATAAAGAAAGTAAACTGCGGGTGTTTCAGATCGAATTCTCCAGTGACACTTGCGGTGACCGGCTCACAATGCTATAGGTCACGCAACTCTTATTTATAGTGTCTGCGTTCGTCTAGCAAACAAATAATTTAAAACAAACATATTTACTACTGGTAAATTGTATTGATTTCTGAAAGTCCGCTTGTGATTGACAGAGGCATGCAGTTCCTTTTAGCACAGGTCAACGACGATCCCGATTATAATTTCTCAAACTCGCCGTTGCCAAACAAACACATACTTACAAGTATCGGAAAACTGAGAAGGAGAAGCAAGAGGAAAAAAGCCAAAAGATAAGAAATGCCTCTCTAGCGAAATTCTACCTACACATTTTCATGTCTGTCTCTAAATTATTTCTGGAGTTCCTTTAGGCTCTCGTAAGTCTCGGTGACTTGCGGTGTCACGCAATTGTTTACAATGCGAAAGCCATATTTCCGACAAAATAGGGGTTGAACTCGAGCTCCTGCGAGTCACTTAAAACGATTTGCCCAAGGATTTCTTTTCATATTCTAATAAAGCAGTATATAAATAAGCCACAGAAAGTTATTTTATGAAATTCTAAGTCATCGCCCACAGTCAAAATTTGCCCTATTTTAGAGCTAAAATTTGGTTGCATAAAACTCTTAATTATAGCGTGTTTTTGTAAATCTGTTTCGGGCATAAAAGTAACTTAGATTTTACAAATTTCTTTGTTAATCAGTACAAGAAGACTTAGAAAAACCACACATGTTATTTGAAGTTTCGTATCTCGTTCTGGTTTGATATGCGAACCGGTCAAATTTTGGAAAAATTGCGTCTCACCGGAAGTGGATTTTGAGCTCAACTCGAGCAAAACGGTTTTTCTCGAATTTTCGCGAAAGGAAGCCGTATTTGGAAAAACTAACTACAGCCCGTTTAGTTTCTCACTAGGGCCTATCTATGAGCAAAATATGAGCGAAATCGATTTTTCCACTTGTGCCACCAAAAGTCGATATTTGTTGATATTTGTGGGAAGTCGCTCTTAATATCCTCTTACCATTCGATTTCTTTGCTTACGGACCATCATGAACTCTGAGACTGGGCTTAAAGTAGGCTTGCCGCTCTTCGACACAACATTTGGGACGTTGGTGTAACTCACATGCAAAGGCTTGATGCACTTTTCAGGTGACGACTCCCGCAAGATAATTTACCCCGTTTCATGGCCTTCCTGAGTGGTACTTGGATGTTAACTGACAGAAATACTTGCTCCATGGAAAGATCCTATTGCTGTTAAATGAAGCAGCTTTCTGATTTCCTTGCTCATGAGATTGCTCATTGGTGCCTACGAGAATCATATTGTTCGACTAATGTTAGCAAGGACAGCGATACAGAGCGTTGTTGGCATGCTTGAGAAAATGTCCCATTGAAGAGGTCACTATTGTTGAACATATATATATCTTCCTGCACAATTTCGCCCTCCCGTGCCAGAGACGTTATTTAACAATCCTGCTCTCTTTCAAGACTCTCTGACAGTACTTGCTCGATACCGTTTTCAAACACCAGCAAAACCTTCCCCTCCTTTACATATGCACTCAGTCTTGGGATGCTAGAGAGTAGTATGTCTTTAAATCGCGTTGAGTGTACAGACTGATCCTGAGTTGGTGCGCCTAGTTCCTGTAACCTTGTCAAATACTCCCTCTTGGCATGGGACAGTTTTAACATCTTACAGTCAGAGGCACTCATTTTGCAGTCCTATAACTTATGTACGATCTCATACCAGGCTACTCAGTCTTTGCGGCGTTGGCTCCTCTGCCTGGTTCACGGCGGACTGTACGCGCATATAGTGCAAGTAAACATTGTTTATAGTACTGTCTTTTCAGTGCTACCAAATCCCCAGCACTAAGTTTTACTAAGTTTCGAACACAAGAATCTAGCTCCATTGTGCTTGCCGGAGATAATGGGTTCCATTTTGCTTGCCGAAAATAATGGGTTCCCCTCATGAGGTTGGTCCCCCGCAAAAGAAAGAATTCTTGTGCGCTTTCCACTATCATTGGGTGGCTGCGATACTTTTCCTTCAGTTGGCGTTCTTTTCCTCTCCAGCCTCTTCAATTTGGTTGCGTTGTACTTAACGCGGCATGACTTATGCCGTGAAGCATTATGCTTCAAAAGGGTCTCAGCAATCCCCTCCTCTTCATCCAGCTCCGCTAAGTCAAGGTGGAGTTCTCCAGCCTCATAAAAACTCTCCAATTCCTTTTGAAGTGTGATGTATCCAGCACCGCAGTTGCTCCGTCTCGAGTTTGCTGAGCATTCCCTCTCCTCGCTTGTATTTTCTTGGCAAAATACGCATTTTCTCCAGTCAACGCTGCTGGACACTGATGCCTTTTGGCTTGATTCCTCCATATTTGGCCTACATCACGGCCCAGTAATACCAGATGGTCACTAAAAATACGGTTAACTATTTTCTTTTTCGAAAATAATATTGCCGAAACACGCGCAATGGAAGACAATAACAGTCTGTGCACACAAGCAGGCAAAAGCTCTATTCATATCTGGCTCACTTAATTAGAGCCATTCACGCAACAAAATTTAATATAGATTTAGCCATGCCTAAAAGCGGAGCCTCCAAGGAATAAACTGGTGCTCGTTTCTCAAAAATAGTCCTGAAACTTTTCGCTCTGAAATATATTTCGGGGCTTTCTTTGGCTCGTTCCCTTTCGAAAAGTGTTTCTCAAAAAGCCCGAAAGTGTTCCGAATTGTCCTTCAAGATTTTGAGGATCTGTTCTGTAAAACCAAGCTCGAAAGGTCATTCTAGAGGCTGAGCACAGCTTAATTTTTTTTTTCGGGCATCAAACTGAACACATATTTTACTCAGGAGCAGTCTTTCTTGGTTTTTTAAATGTTTCCATATTCTGTCATTAACTGTCAAGGCTTGTCAAATCTCCTTGGATTATTGGCTGTTGGCTTGAATGAACTTGAAACGGCGCTCATGTACAACAACAAAATAAAACTTATTCTGAAGTAAATGGGTTATCTTCATCCCGTTCGGATGTTCAGTTAACAAATAACATGAACTGCCCCTATTAGTCTGGTCAAAATTTATACCATCAAGATTGAAAACGAACAAACACCAAACACGCTTTAAATTATGGCATAAGATTTGCGGATGCGAAGTAAGCCCATTTAAAGTTAGACGCTTTGAGGAACGCAAAAAAACTTGTTTTTCGGAAGCTTTTCGGATAAAATAGTCTTAAACCGACAACTGCTTCGCTTACTATTGAAAAGTTCTAGGACAAGAAAATCGACAATTGCACAAACCGACCCGACAGTTAAAATTGAAAGCAATTATTCGCCGTAAGCGATGCTTGTGCAGTTGCCTTGCGACTGTGCCTTGACCTACTGTTATGAATAAACAAACACAAAATAATAAACAGAGAAATCAGTTTTGAAAAAGTTTATTCGAAAACCCGTAAGTTTATACTTAAATGCAATTCGCATTACACTTCCAGCATGGCAAAATATTCTAAGACTACATCTGTCACAAATCTGAGCTCGTTTTCTAATAATTTTTTGAAGTCAAAAGTAAATGACACATTTCTAATGACATAAATTCAATTTAAAAATGTAATTTCTTTGACCGTAATAAATACTCAAAATCATGCACCTTAAACCCTTTAAAAACTTCACTTACTCGGTTGTGTTTTAGAACAAGGCAAGCTCTCCGCCGTGAAGAAAACAAAGCGATGAGGTCCTTTGAAGGCAGCTTTCGTAACTTGAAGTTTTCGCCTACTACCAGTATTCTTTTGAACTTTTTCTTTCCATTTATAGGTATTAAATGTTTTTTTCTCAAGTTTAAAACTACAGTACCGTCGAACAATCGTTTTGCTAAATAAACTTAAGCTTTTTAAAGAAACCTCATTTTCAAAAGCGACGATGGTCATGCGATTTCCCGCCAAGAAAAACGCCGGTTGCCCAAAAGCACCGCGCGATTTCCCGCCAAGAAAAGATGGCATTCTCCACTCCCGGTCGGGTTGCCTTGGGACTTCCCTCCCCCTCCCCCAGAGTCTGTACGGACGGACGGATGGACGGACGTACACTGACGTCACAACCAAAATTTTTCGCATCGAGACATTACCAAATTTCCTTAGCAAGGGAGCTCCGCTGGCGGTGTCAGCGAGGCAAAACTTCAAAGCTGTTTATGGGCCATACGGTGAGAACTGAGAGCGGTTCTATAGCAGAAATTAGTCACCTTGCGTATTTCTATACATCAGCAAAATATGACATGAGTAACAAAAATGACACAATTTTTCAGCTATGCCGCCGGACTACTTAGAAAGTCAATAGCACGTATTGCAACACTGTTAACATTTAAGAACCGATGTCTGAAATTATCGAGAATCGGGCGTCAGTCGTGAAATTTCGAATTTCTTTATATTTTGTCCAAGTAACCTCTAAGTGAAGTATTTTCAAAAATAGCATTAAAAGTTTCAACAGCCTTTTATTTTTTTCGAAATCGGGCAAAGTTTGAAATTACGGCATATCGGCCACCTTCGAATAGTGAAATTGGAGGAAAATTACACATTTTATCTCGCTCGTACGTTAAAACGTGGCGTTGTCTGTCGATGAAACACAAACACAATATAAACACACGTTAGCTCTTTATAACACAATAGCTTTCTTTGCATAAGCTGTTGAAGTAAGAATGTTTCGGCCGTTAGAAGAAAACCAGTTTCAGGTATTTAAAAAAATAGCAAATTTCACCCAACTTCCACACTACAGAAACCCAATTGGTAGGTGGATTTTGGACATGGAATGACAACAGGTTTGAAGAAAAACCTTTGTGAGTTACTGTGTGAAAGGCCCACCTTCACCCAAAAGGCCTTGCGCGCCGCGCTTGCTGTTTTATGAATTTTGTGTAACACAAAATTGTTTCTGAGCGGGGTTTCTTTCAAAATCCGTTTCCTCCGGAGCCATCTTGTCGAAAATCGTCCACAAGAATGCAGGAATTTATTCTTCAATTATCAGGCTGTTGTTTCCTCGAATTATTTTGTGACTGAGCCGGCCAAACGTATTTTTTGTTTCGCTCTTACTTCGTCCAATATGTTTCCTGCCAAATGATACCTCGCAGTTGAAGATACTGCACGGTTATGCCGAAGGAAAATATTGTCAGTATTCGTCTCAGAGGAGCTTGTGTTATGAAGAAAAGAAACAGATATTTTATGAATCTCTTGTAGTGATGTTGTTTTAATTCCTGATTGTATTGGATGCGGGACCTTGGCAAGTAAGTTTGATTCGTTTGATTTTATTTTATTCGCGCGATGGTAAACAGAGCGGCTCGCGAGTGTGTAATAAATGAATGGTTTTGCAAGACTGTTCTCTTTTTCTTCCTCTGTATCTATCGTCGTACGATTGAATTAAAATAATTAATTTCTCAGTTAACCATAGCTTCAGGGAGATTTGATCGATTAGTACACACGTGCGGCTGGCTTTTAAAGGTTAAAAATGTAATGCGGTAGTCACCGGACAAATGCCATTTTGCGAGCGATAATCAGTGAGTTGCTATTTAGTCGTATACGCTGTTTATTTCCCTTCAGACCAACCTCTATAATGACTAGGAGGGGCCTTTAAAATCACTGTTACCTTACAAGACAATGAGAATGCAATCTGCAAACTAAAACAATCGAATGTCCAAGTAACTGTTTGAGTCTTCTGCCGAGATCGCTTGCTTGCGCTTAAGCCGCGGCTACACGAGCGATTTTTTGCTTGCGATGGTGATGCGATTTTTTTGAAATTGTCGCGTCGCGAGCGCGCGGCGAAAATCGCAAGTGTAGCCACCTTCTGACAAAGACCGTGATTTTGTCGCAAAGAATTCAACTCATTGAATTTCTCGCGATTTTTTTTCGGCGATTTTTTCATCTGTCGCATCACCTGTGCGAGGGTGGCTACACATGCGATTTTCACCGCGCCCTGGCGACGCGGCAACTTTCAAAAAAATCGCATCACCATCGCAAGCAAAAAATCGCTCGTGTAGCCGCGGCCTTAGAAATGTGAACATAACAAACTGACTTCTCGCTTTCTTTGTCATTGAATTTTTCACATGGCGAACATCAGATAATTCCAACATTTTGGGGGAGTAAATGCCTTTCATAAAAGCCTAAAGATTTGGAAATTGAGGCCATAGATTGGGGCAACTTCGCAAAGTAAACCGATGCGACATGGCTCCTCCGATTTGTTTTGAATCTACGTGACAATTTTCTCGCTCGCAGGAATATTCTGGCAACCAATCAGATAGCGAGAAAAACAATTCAACTATTTGAAAACAATAACAAACGGTCGCAAGGCCGTTTGGGTGAAGGTGGGCCTTTAAGATATTTCTGGCAGCACTGAAAAGTTACCCTGTCGAGGGACCAAAATGTGAAGGGTCAGTTTGACACGAATCGCCGACTGAATTTATGACACAAACCGCCGACTGCCTACGCAAAGCAAACGAAAGCCGTTTTCACTGAGAGAAAACCTCCGCAAAATTACTTAAGGAGCTTGTAGAATAATTTTACATAGTGTTTGCTGCAGTTAAGTGTTGTTTTTGAACTTCGATCAACACACGCACCCCTTGTTTTAGTACATGGTTCGGTCGATCGAAACCGCAACATATGCATAACAGTAGTCTAATTCTCCATTATCTGTCTGATTAAAAGTAATCCTCTACTCCATCGTCGTGATTGGTACTGTAGTAGATGTAGCTTGCTAGACATATGATAGGTAAGGTAATTTTTCAGTGCCGCTAGAAATATTTTAACACAGAAATTTACAAAGGTTTTTCTTCAAACCTGTTGTTATTCTATGTGTGTGGAAGTTGGGTGAAACTTGCTATTTTTTAAATACCTGAAACTGGTTTTCTTCTAACGTCCGAAACATTCCCACTTCAACACCTTATCCAAAGAAAATTACAGTGTTATAAAGAGCTAACGTGTGTTTATATTGTGTTTCTGTTTCGTTAGCAGACGACACCGCGTTTTAACGTACGAGCGAGATAAAAATGTGTAATTTTCTGCCAATTTCACTATTCGAAGGTGGCCGATATGCCGTATTTTCAAACTTTACCCAATTTCGGAAAAAATAAAAATCTCTTGAAACTTTTAATGTTATTTTTGAAAATACTTCACTATAGAGGTTACTTGGACAAAATACAAAGAAATTCGAAATTTCACGACCTGACGCCCGATTCTCCATAATTTCAGACATCGGCTCTTAAAGAATTTCATTTAAAATTCTAGTTGTTATAAATTCGTTTTGCAGTGTATTTCGAACGAACGAAAAACACCAAACATGCCAATGTACACTGCAGATTTTCAAACAACAGCGTTTTTTATCTTTACACTTTTCACTTCCTCTTACTGTATAAGAGGAAGCGACTGCTGAATGAAGCCGGGAAAACATTGTGTACAAACAAGACTATACACAGGGCTTGACACTAACTTTTGATACCACTTTCCACTTTGCAAAGTAGATTTCAAATTTTACTTTCCATCTCAAAATTTTATTCTCCAAAATGGATTACAGTATCATAATTGCTAAGCGTGATAAATCGACATGGGTACACAGAGTGTACTAGAGTATACAGGGTATATAAGGGTATGCAGGGTGTACTAGAGTATACAGGGTATACAGGGTATACGAGGATGTACAAGAGTGTACAGGGTATACAAGGGTATGCAGGGTGTACAAGAGTATACAGGGTATACAAGGGTATGCAGGTTTATAACTGTATAGAGAGGATACAAGAGTATACAGGGTGTACAAGGTATATGGGGTATACAAGAGCCTAGAGGGTATACAAAGGCTACACAGGGCATAGGAAGATGTGCATTACCTACCTCGTCCCCAGGGCCTTCTCCTCGTTCAAAATGGCGGTCGGAGAAACCCCTGGCCAAGGCTGCCAAAGTGGCTCCGAAAGTTCGTTAGAATTTCGTCACGCAAACACGATGAAATGTCTTCGTTTTGCTTGAATAACGGTTTCCGATTGCAGAAACCAAGCAGGGTCGCCAGACGCTGGAAAGAACCTCCGAAAAAGCCATTTCATCGTGTGTCACGTGACAAAATACTCCACGATTCCTGGAGTATTTCAGCAGCCTTGGCCAGGGGTTTGTCCGACCACCATTTTGAACGAGGAGAAGGCCCTGGGGACGAGGTTGGTTGGTGCATTACCTATTTTGGGACAATACATGGAGGCTTACATGAGGTACTGGCCCTGGTGAGCTCTCTTGATCCTCCAATATGGCGGAGAATGCGAGAATGGAGCAAGTTCGTCTTTATTAAGAGCGAAAATCATTGTCGGACGGTCATTTTATCATTTAATTTACACAATTTTTTCCTTACACTCTTTTATGGTTAAATTTTGCTTTCCATCATAACCCAAAATCTACTTTCCATATCGGGTAAGTATTTGGTTCATTTTCGTTTTTTAATCTCCAAGAAGCAAATTTACTTTCTTACTGTCGAGCCCTGTAATACATGTACTACAGAAGTCTTCGTGGCTGAAGTTAAGCGAAAAAAAAATGAGGAGTGCAGTCCGCCAGCGGCACTCGTGCGAATTACATATCATGTGAACATTATCACGATGTTAAACAGGGAAAACTTACCAGGATTTTTGCGATAATACCAAGTGAAATTCCCTAAATGTAAATGATGTTGCAAAACGCGTTAATGATTTTCTGAAGACTATCCACAACTAGAAAATGAAAGTTTCAAAACGCCATTGAATTTCACTTCACACGTTTTTCACACTAATGAAGCAACTTGTAACTGAAATGAAAACTCCTTCACGAAAATGAAATTCCATAAATGTTATTGAATTTTCCTAAACGAAGATATATATATTTTGCTAATGGAGGGCAAAAGGTGTAGTTCTTACAGGATCCTGTAGGCTCTTGCAAAATCCTACAGGATCCTAGAAAAGCTTGAAGGATCCCTTCAGGACTTCCATCATGGAGGTCCTATCTCACATCCCATACCTCTAGTATCTAGGTGTACAAACTTAAAAAAAATGTCCAAAAGCTAATAACGAACCTAACCTTTTTTTTTTCACTTAGGGTTCTCAGTTAACGAACTCTTTACCCTTCGTTAGGCCTTTTCCGTTTTGTCGGAAGCAAAGGATGAAGATGTTAGAAAACGACAAGTCTTACTGGACTTTTACACCGAGGCTGAAGGATTCCTGGATAGGATGGATGAACAAATTTTAACTTTACTGCAGTTCTATGTTGGCAATATTGAAGAAAGCATGAGAAGTCACAGAATGCAACTGGAACAGAAGGAATACTTTCTCCTTGTGGCAGGTAAATGATAAACGGTATTTTTTCTGTTTTGGGACCTCGTAGTGGCACCTGGTTCTGTGAGGTTTGCCTGCCATTATTGGCGAAACAGATAAATTAAAAAATTAACGAACAAACAAACAAACAAACAAACAAACAAAAAACAAGCAAGCAAACAACTAAACAAAGAAAAATCACAGCTTCAATAGCCATTGTAAGTTCCATACCACCCTTTTATATGTTTCCCACAAAGCATTTTGGTAAAGCAGCCCACAGAGAGATGCCAAAGTTGAGCAAACTTCCAACAAGCAGGTGTTTAGGCATCGGGTTGTCGATGATGACGATGATGCTTACAGCATGGTCAGGCATATTATACTTCCCAAACTAAAATATCAAATTTTTAGCCTTGATGGAAAACTGTGGGGAAACTGACACATGCTGCTCATCATTGTAACATTTCGAGCAACTTGGTTTATTAGGTGAGACAAGCTCTGGAAAAAGCAGCTTGATTAATCTTATTCTTGGGGAGGAGCTTCTGCCATCATATGTTCTCAGCACAACCTCCACTATATGCGAATTGAAGTATGGAGAGGAACGCAAGATTGTGGCCCACTTTAAAGACAAGGATCCTGAAACCGGAGATCCAGGAAAGACGATCTTACTTGAAGAACCGACAGGACCATCTCAAAAGAGCTACCTGGACCAGATCTCCCCTTATGTCCACATGGAGAGTGATCGCGAGAAAGGCTCGATTTTCAAGAAGGTTGAACTCTTTTGGCCACACAGTCTTCTGCAGGTGGGTATAAAAGAGTTTACAATTGAAAATCAATTTTATATTTCACAGGATCGACAATTTTCTTTTTTTGGGGGGGAGGGGTGGGGGGGGGGGCGAACTTTGGATGGCAAGTCGTTCCTCTAAAAGCTATCTTGTTTAAATTATTAGCCATAATTTGATGGGTTAAGAGCAGTCCTCATAGGGAGCAATTCAACTAGCTTGTGTTCTTCTGTCGTTGTCTTAATACACTATCCTAAAATTTAAGAGCAAATGTCGCTAAGGTTTGAGCAAAATTGGAAATGGTCAAAATAAACTTCCCTTCATTTTTTGTGTGAAGTTAGTCCTTGGGGTGGAAGTAATCATGGTGGTATTTTTTCATTTCTCGTAATAAACTGAACTTGGTATCGGGGGGGGGGGGGGGGGAGTTCATGCCCAAAAATGCATTTTTTGGATGTTTCAATCCCTTCAAAATTGACTTTTTGTTAGCTAATCTTGTCAAAGCACAGGATACTGGTTGAATTTCTATCCACATTCTAGCAATCAATCATCCTTTCACTTTACAAAAATGTCATTAGATTTTTTTATTGTTCCCAGGGGGACCCCTGGCCCTCCGTTCTTTTTAAGGGGGGAACTCTACTTTTGAAAAACTGAAAATGAGATATCTTTGACTAAAAAACTAGCTGGTATTCACATTTTGATTAAATTCGAAGTTGTAAATAGATATTTGATCATGAAATTATGAATATATGAAATTCATATATTTGAACTGCGGAATGAAGAAATAAATGTAAAGAAGATCCTCGCAGTTATTAACGCAACTTATGGAGTTGCGAAAAGAAAGCCTGAAAAAATCAGGCTTGCCGGGATTCGAACCCTGACCTCTGCGATACCAGTGGAGCGCTCTAACCAATTGAGCTAACAAGCCAACTGGGAGCTGGTGATTAAATTGGCTCCCAGTTGGCTTGTTAGCTCAATTGGTTAGAGCGCTGCACCGGTATCGCAGAGGTCAGGGTTCGAATCCTGGCAAGCCTGAGTTTTTCAGGCTTTCTTTTCGCAACTGCATAAGTTGCGTTAATAACTGCGAGGATCTTCTTTACATTTAGATATTTGATCCTTTGGTAATCTTTTGATACGTAAAAGTCCGCGGGCACTCAAGTGGTTTTTGCAAGGCACGTGATTTAAAACAGGCACCTTAGGCAAAATGACAATTTTCTACCATTTTAAGTGGCCACTTGTCAGAACTTAAGGGATGCAGCAGTAGTTATATACCATCATGCTGTTTCTTTATCGTCTATAGATTGCTATTACTTCTTTTTTGTAGGTTAATATTACGCAAATTGAGAAAAATTACTTTTTCAACATCACACTCTCGTTGGGGACTGTTAATTTATGCAAAAACGTTACTCAGTTAACCGGTTGAGAAAACGATAAAAATAAACTGGACAATCGACTAAACTACAAAAACAAGATTTTTAAGAAACAACCGTTGTCTTACATACCATTTTGTAAAGTAAACAGTTCAAGAGCGGCCTTAGAGCCAACCCAAGTCGCGCCAAATTCAGAGATCCTTCAAGGTTCCATTTCGGTCACGACGATTATTACGGCAGATCAAGAGTTCAGTTCCCGTCCTTACAAGGATCTTCTATCCAGTTTGCTGCAACTGCCAACAGATCAACCAAAACACTGCAAACAGCTCCCAGAGAAGCAAACATCACTCGATACTCCACCAATCCTGCTCTCCCCGCAATGTTGGATTTCGTGACATGAGTACTTCGGGTTTTTCCGGTATCCATTTTTGTCACGCTGTTCAGAAATTCTGTTTAAAGTCAACTGGCTTGTTCTTTCGAATTTTAAGCAAGCTCAAAATATTTAACTATCACATTATTTCATAGAATTCTTCTCACTTGTGCACGAGAATTGAAAGATTGAATGTTTACGATTGTTTGGTTTACCGCTGACCGGAATGTCATTGCTTATCGCAGCAGCCGAAGGCGTGCTCAACTGTAGCCTCTACGAAGTCATTTTTAGCCAATGATATCACGTTAGTGACGTCATATGGCTACTGCTGTAACCTAAAAAATTAACGATGTCCGCGATGGATGTCTGTGATGTCTGTCTTTCTTTTTTGAAGCCGGGGGGGAGGTATTCTGTAGGATTTTGGGAGGGGTTGTGCCACCGGAACACTGAAACTGGGCACTTGCCTCAACGGCAGCACATACCCATACAGCTAATACTATGGGAGTAAGACCCCCGGGCTTTGAAGTGTTTTGCATTCGCGAGTGTGGATCTACTTCGAATGCCTATTTTGTGAACGTGAGGTCTGGCACGATTTATTCACGTTGTAGTCCTGTGTTTACTTAGCCGCAGTACAAATTTCCATAGCAGCAAACACAAGATGGACTTGCCAATTTGATATGCTGTATGAACAGAACGTGGAATTAACGTTACTTCGATCCCTAATTAACAGTGAAAGAAACAATATTTAAAGCCCAAGTTTATAACGATAGTGAAAAGACTAGAGTAAAACAGCATAACTGATTATTCGGGGTTATCTCTCGGTAACAGCGAATCTAAAATTTGCGGTGTCATTTTTGCGTGCGTGTTATAAAACATGAAACCATTTCAAACTAAAATCGGAAATCGAGCGGCTTGTTGCTAGCTATTTTAAAACTGAAAAACTTGAATGAAACTAGTATTAAAATCCAAGTTACAGTGGTGATCAAGGAATTAGAGTAAAATCTTTACAAGATACCAAACGTTATTTTGGGGTTACTCATGGCTCAAAGTGTAAAGCGTATGTTGAACAAATTTGCATGGTTGACAGTTGTAATTTGAATCTCAGGAATGTAACGCAACACTTAAAAAATCTCGAACCGACCGAATGATTTAAAGCAACAACAGATATGTGACAAAGCATTCTAAAAGAGACCTGCTGGATCTACTGGAAAGCGAGCTGAATTTGAACATTTTCGTACTGTTCGAAGGCAAAGCAAACGAAATTTATTCAGCTGTAGGTTGAGACCCAAAATAAACACGTGAGCTAAAAATAACTTGACGGTGGGAAATTTACAAATGTAAACATGCTTTGATCGATTTGCGAAACAAAAAGACGAAAATTATTATAGCCGACTTGATTACAAAGCAAGCAACTTCAATCTACAGGGGGAATAGATAGAGTTGCAAAACTATTTCAGTCGTGTTTATAAACGCTAATTCGAACCGATTTCGAACGAAAATTTTGTGGATACAAGAAAGGTACATTTGATGGCAGACTCCTGTTTTGACAATGCAATGTACGAAGAACGTAGGCGGTTGACTGAAACGTCTGAAAGCTTACAAATTAAACAAAGTAAAGCGAGTCGCGTGTCACGCAAATCACGCAGAGCGTCAAACCCTTTAGAAAGATGACCGTCCACGAGCACTGAAATGTATTGGATATTCGCCGTAGAAGTAAGAAATTAAAAGGTTCAACTGCAACTTGCATTTTATTTCTGAAGTAAAATTGTCAACTTTGCACTGATCTTTGCCTAAATTATGTGTGCAATTTTTTTCGACGGTGCGTTTAAGTTTAAGTTTACTTGTTTTTGTCTATGTTGTCTTTGAAGCACCGTGAAACAAATAGCTTTCTTCGGTTTCTTTACTCCACGCGTAATTTTGATGTCACGCTATAATTAACTGTTACGTAGTCACGCTGCTCGATCATTACCAGGTTTTATAGTGGATAGCCACAAGATTTTTTTGGTGGGGGTGGGGGGGGGGGGGGGGGGGCTGAGGGGTTAGGTGATAGGTTGTCAGGATAAATTCACCATATGTTTAAGGTCTATTTGAAACGTTTTATTGTAGCCCAAATAACTTCTTAGACTCTACAAATGTGTCATATATGAGATCCACTTGTTTTTTGAAGAAAAAGTGCGGTTTGTGTGTTATAGAAAGACCACTGACCACTGAAACTGAGACAAATTGAAATTATAAACAAAGTCATAACATTGACCCCATCAGTCTAAATAATATTCACTTTTCATGTGCCGTTTTGGGTTTAGAATTGCTTTTGAACACAACTTTTACCTCTTCTTCTCCATTCATAAAGATTCATTCTTGTTTGTATTAGTGCTTTATATAAGACATCATGGTGTGTGTATTGTCTTCATTACTGCTTTGTCAATCGAGCCTTACGATCTTGCTAAATTATAGATTACCTCAATACAGGCAACACTGACATCAGGGATAATCACCTTTAAATTCAACAGGTGTCACCAGCCAATATGCCGAGGAAGCAGGATCCAACATGTGCACTTTGATCTAAAATGTGTTATTAATTTGTGTCAGTAATGTTGGCAGTCATTTACATCTCAGAGATTTGCACAGCTAATAATAATGCAGCTACATCTTAAAGTTGGTAGTTCAAGGTGAAAATGTCCCTTGAACATTCTTAAGAATTGTATGTGTTTCTTCCAAGACCATACGCGTACAACAGTAGCGATTCATCCGCCATCTTGTCCGAGTGTTTTCATTGTTCGGCACCAGTCTCTTCGCGTTTGCCTAAAATAACCATTAGGGACTTTCATACCGGGAAGTCTGGGTACTAGTTAAGCAGCTTGTAGGGGCAAAATTTCGCGGGAAAGTTCAATAACTTGACGGCCCTTCGAAAAGTGCAATACTTTTATAAACGTTTTCATGTGAATTTAGATCTCGAAGATAGATAACACCACGTAAAAGTTGAGAAAATACAGGCTTTCAAGTTCAGGTGAGAAAGAAATACAAGAAATATGGAGAAGGGTGTAGAACATAACAAGGAAAACTGCGTGAAGTGGCTGGCAGATATCGGAGCCTCTACATCTGGTTCAAAACAAGAACTAACAATCAGGATAAATCGGTTATCAAGATGTCCAGGACTAGTCCAGAAACTCAAAGCAAAGTCAGAAAAAGCCTATGTATTTCCTTGTAGTCTTGATTCCTTTGAAATTCCACCAGCCACAGCCAAAATGGAGGGTAGCTAGCGACGATCTTCCTAGGGTCGATGGTAAAATGTTTACTCAGTATGTTTCAAAGAAACAAGAGGGTAGTGCTGGTCAGCAAAAGAAAGCGTTACAAATGTTCACAAGTAGAAAAATTGTCAATGTTAAAACTCTAGCCGATGGGCAAGACGTTTACGTTAAAGCTATGATAAAAAAGGCTTACGGGTCCATGCAACGCCCCACAGTTAATATGCTTGAAAATGGAATACCCAGCAAAGTTCACTGTAGTTGTCCAGTAGGACTTAGTGGAATCTGTTGCCATGTATTAGCACTACTTCTCTTCTTGAAACACTATCATGAAACTGGAGAAAGAATACTAGCTTTAACAAGTACAGAACAGCTACAAAAATGGCATCGATGTTCACACAAGCTAGTTCTATACCAATGGTACCACTGAGGGAGTGGTAAAATCGAGGGAACTTTTAAACCTTTTGAACATCATGTGTACACAGTTCTTGAAAATTCAATTATTGGACCAACAACATCCCTATATCAACATTTAGATTACAGATACTCTTTAAGAAAATCTCAGGCTCTAGTTGATCATGATCACTGTGAGGAATCATTTTGTCAGGAAAGAGTTGATTGTAATCAAACTAAGATGGATCTAGTGGCAAACAGCATTCACAGAGCTCTAACTTCTAAATGTTTTGTTGAAGCAAGTGAACAGAAGGTTAAGGAACAAACCTCAGACTCAGGGACAAGAGATAGTAAAGTTTTGTATGAGGCAGTCAGTCAAGAGAATAACCAAGTCATTACCAGTATTGAAACTCAGCTTCAAGAAAAGAGGTCCTTAATGACAGTAAATATTAGCAATTTAAAGGCTCCTTGCCCTTGTGGACCAAACTACCATGATGTTCTACAGAACACCAATGAATGGAAAAAATCTGCGTAAATTCAAAATAACTGGAAGTAGACTACCTGCACTCCTTGGTTTATATGGACAAGAGAAGTTCACTAAATAATGGAAAGTGGTTAAACAAGGTTTGGAAGAAAGTGATGTTCTTAAAACAAACTTTGATAATTTCAAGCGGGGTCACAACTTTGAGAAGGAAGCAATATCAGTATTTTGCGATTTGTCCGGCAACAGTAAAACTGAAACCTGTGGTTTGTTTAAGGATTCAAGTGATTCAAATTATGGTGCTAGTCCAGATGCACTGGCTGCATCTCCTTTCAGCTAAAACTGAGGGGCCACTTTCATCACTGAAACAGATGCCAAGTTACTACATCCAGCCTCAGAAATGGTGTGTACTGGTGCCCCTTATTGTATTTTAGAATCATATCACCCTGAAACACAACAAGCATCTTTTTTCCTTGTCAAGACAGACAATGTTTTAATGTCAGTTACAAAGGACATCACAAACAGTATTTTAAATGACAAACCTTTGTTGGAGTGATCACATTCAGAAAATAACTACTACAAACGCTTAGGAGAAAATGTGGCTGGACGTATTCCAGACTTTGCAAGTATCAAACCCCTAAGGTCCTACATAAATACAGTAGTAAAGTCAGTTCCTAGGGTCGAGTTAGTTATCGAAGTAAAGTCACATAACACTCACTTAGACTGCCTTATTTAACTTTTGTAACAGTTGTGTTTAATAAAGTCACAACGTGGATTTACAAACCATATACTTTTATTTGTTTTCTCTGGGACTAATAGGGGGACGTTGTCAGATTGACAATATGACAGAATGCCTGCCAGGTGGAAGATAATGAGTCCACTCGTTGAACAGGCCAAACAGCATTCAAAACAGATTATTCTATAACTCCTCCAATAAACCTTTCAACATGAATTCTTGTTGATGCGATGTCAAAATTGGATGCAACCTCTGCCTGTGTAGACTGGTCTGACATCTTCTGAACAGGGCGATTAAAGTGTACTCCTCTCAATACACAAAGATCTTGAACAGCAAACCCTCTGTCTGCCATTAGTTCATGTTCTGGTTAAATCCAGTGGATAACCCCTGACTTTTCAGTGATGTTGTTATCTGATATAGAACCTGGGTTGATATCACTGAAAAGAAGACCCATCCCATGTGGTGTAATTCCTATGAGTGCTTTGCCTGTTAGGGTATTCTTGTAATTGGAAAACATGAGAGAATTCAAATCAAGATTTGACACATGCTGAAATTTGAATTCAGTACAATCGATGATCATATCTGCGAGTCCATGGCCAGTCTTTAGGAAATGTCTGGCATTTTTTAGTAAAAGACCTGCTTCGGGCTTCAGGTCAATACAATTGAAGATTGTTACTAGGAAAACTACCCATGCAACGAATGTGCGTTGAACTGTGCTCTCTCCTACCTTTAGCATATAAGCCATCACACCCTGATGGAGAGAATGTCTACAGATTGTAAGAACTGCTAAAAGCTCTTTAGTTTTATCTAGAGTTCTCTCCCCATTACCTTTGCAATTAGGATAGATAATCACATGACAATAAGGCCGCACACAGTTCCAAAGAATATTGAATTGTTCAACAGATAATCCACACAAGTACTTAAATGTATTTGGTTTCTTAATGAGGTTGGAGTAGATTAATTGCTCTTGTTGTAGCATTTTTATAGTCATTTTCAGTTCTTCATTCCGTTTAGTAGTCTTTTGCTGGATTTGTTGAATGTTTCGGTTTTAATTTTCAAACATATATTTTCAGTCCTGAGCATTGGTCAGCTGCTCCGCTAACTTCTGCTTATCTCCTTCTGAAGCACGCAAACAAATAGATAACTGTCGTTTAGATAAGTCCTTTAGCTTTTTTGCAGCCGGTTGGAAATTGACTCTTTCTGCTGGAGCTTTTCGTTTTCTAGAATTGCCAGACATCCCCTTGGCCAGGAAGAATTTCCTTTCGAGCCGACGTACTTTTAGTTTGTCAGCCTTTGCTGTTTTCTTCTTCAGTTGAGCTTTCGCCTTGTTTCGTTTCTTTACCAGTGTCACTAATTGGGAGGCTGGAGCAGGAATGTCAGGTAAATCAGAACTCACACTTTCTCTGCATCCACGGCTCCAGTGTTCAGCACAGATATGGCCAGAATGCCAGTTTAAACCCGACGTTTGAAGAATCCTCGTGTACGCAACTTCAACCTTAGGGTCACGGGGCAGAAGATAAAACTTAACGGGTTCCCTTTTCCAGTTTCGGGTTCCAAAGTTGTTGTTACAAAACGCTGAGCGGCAAAACCACTTCACCATGATGGTCACGCTTTCTCACAGATGGCCGCCATGTGTTGTCCCTACAAGCCGCTTAACTAGTACCCAGACTTCCCGGTATGAAAGTCCCTAATTAGCAGTCCAGGTCTAGGTCTTTGCAGAAGAAGCCATTCGGTGAAAGCATGATGTCATAATGATGTCAGTAAACCAACACTTCTTAAGGGCCCAAATTTTTCTACCCAGATTCGGATTATAGGTGTAACAAGGTAACTTCTGACATATGTATTCTTTCTAACTAGGATGGCAGGTAAAAATTATGAAAGTTTGAAAATGAACTATTTTAGGTAGATTTTCTGGGGTGAAAATTTGCAAAGAACTAGTGCCAGGCCTCTGTCGTCCTATGATGTCAATACCACATTGTGTCACGTGACATAAAAGTAGGATGTTAGCAGAAACGCAATATACCATTAGGTTTTCTGGGGGCCGGGCTTTTTGTGGTTATTTTAATGTGACCTGAAAGTTGACTCTCAGACAGGTGTTTTTTTTGGTGATTTTGGGCCCCTAAATGGGAACCCCCCTGGAAAATTGCAAACAACCATTTACGAAGTCAAACAAGCTCTGCTTTTGCAATAACTCATCAAGGTCAATGTCCTCACCAAGTTTCATTGAATTTGGGCAACCTCCATTTCCAAGGTCTGACACGCTTTCTCAATCAGGGCCTCTTAAAAGAGTAGAAAATTGTCATTTTGCCTAAGGTGCCTGTTTTAAATCACGTACCGTGCAGAAACCACTTGAGTGCCCGCGGACTTTTAAGTATCAAAAGATTAGCAAAGGATCAAATATTTATTTACAACTTCGAATTTAATCAAAATGTGACTACCAGTTAGTTTCTTTTTATAGTCAAAGATGTCTCATTTTCAGTTTTTCAAAAGTAGAGTTCCCCCCCTTAAAAAGAACGGAGGGGCCCTGGGAACAAAGAAAAAATCTAATGACATTTTTGTAAAGGGAAAGGATGATAGATTGCTAGAATGTGAATAGAAATTCAACCAGTCTCCTGTGCTTTGACAAAATTAGCTAACAAAAAGTCAGTTTTCAGGGATTGAAACATCCAAAAAAATGCATTTTTGGCCATGAACTCCCGCCCCCCCTGATACCAAGTTCAGTTTATTACGACAAATGAAGAAAATACCATCATGATTACTTCCACCCCAAGGACTAACTTTACACAAAAAATGAAGGGAAGTTTATTTTGACCATTTCCAATTTTGCTCAAACCTTAGCGACATTTGCTCTTAAGTTGTTATACACCTATTTCAATTAAGGTTGCTCCCGTGATCCATGATGCATGATGCATGATGCATGATCCATGTTTCGTAGCCCGCAGTGCACTGTGGTAGACCCTTTTTGTAAGCGGGAAGTTCGAGCCTGTTTAAGGCCGCGGGTGAGAGAAACTAGGTAATCAGTATTCATTTATTTAAAGCGTATGCTCGAAGTGCGACGAATGGTAGCGACATTGCGCGAAATATTCATGAATAAGCTCTTCAGTGAAACATCAGTTTCTGAATTAATAATTGCATGTGCGTTAAATCGTATGCCACGGATATCTTGTGAACATCAAACATTTTTAAACAAAAAATTACTGTCGAAGTCCGTTTTGTTTACGTTTTTTGAAACGTTAGTAGAAACATTTTAGAAGTTGTCGAACAAAACAAAACAAAAACTAAAATAATACTCCTTAAAGCTAACATAGAGTTTTGGAAACGCTTATACTCTTCAATCTCAATATTTTGCGATCTCTAAATTGCAACATATTGTTTTTTTTCTGGACAGTGAACAATAGCTGTTACAATTTAATTTCCATAATTAGCATAATCTTACCTTAAACATTCGTGTTTATTCGGTAAGCCTTCGGAGGCCCTAAATCCACCAATTTCGTGTCCAAGAATACAGCGCGGATATAACATTTCCTGAACTGACACAACAGGGAGAAAAACTAGGTGTATTTTAGATTGTCACAACAGGCTTTTTAACAGAATATTGAAGGATTCATGATCAAATCTAAACAAGGACGATTTTACTCATTTAAAAGCTTACAACTTTCAAAGGAACTCGAAATCCAATAATCGGCTTCTGTTGTGACACCATAGAGGTTTTAACTGATCAATGAGTGGTAAAATCAAGAAGTGTTGTCTTCTTCACGAGGAGAAAACTTGGATACGAAGTCGCGTTTTGCAAAATCTCAACTTTTGAAGCTCAAAACATCGCAAAGAAGCGCAATCTATCAAACGAAAAACAACCTTGATGCATTTCCACCATTCCCGAAGCTCTCTGTTAAGTTTCAAGGGAATCGACTCTAAAACGTTCAAGATATAAAACTTTTTAACGTAAGATCTCCACCAAAATTTTGCCTTATAAATTTATTCATGACAGCTTGTCACCCGCGGCCTTAAGCCAAAGGGAATAATGGAGACCATTAACATTTGCTTGAAAGTGTTAGCAAACAATAAGAAAGCTGTTAAAGAGAGCTTTCAGCTCAAACAGGTGCGCAAATTCTCAAGTGCGAGCGAGCTGAAGAATTTCATGTTAACATCTCATAGTGAGAAATTCGAAGCGGCCACGTTCGACAACCTTGAAATCGGGTTTTACGGCCCTCCCAGAGGGACGCGCTTTGCCATTAATGATGAAACCACCCTGGCTGAGGCGTATTCAACAGAGAAACAACAGTGGGTATTGATATGGGCATGGAGCCCACCTGGTGAAGTGGCCAACAAACGAAGTCATCGTCAGACTTTCAACGCGGCCAGCGCGGCTTCTATCAACACAGCCAAAAGATTTTGCCTCTCAAGTAAGTCAGTCACGAACGTATTTTCCATTAAACGGATTTTTCCGTCCGATCGTACTGCTAATTTATTTCCAAACGATTTTTATTTATTTGTATGCCTTTTGTATGTTTAGGTCAAGAAGACGACGGGGAAGTGATAAAGGATATGTTTCCAGACATCTATGAGAGACTAGCCGAGAAACACGGCGAGGAACTGCCCGACTTTAAGCTCCGTGTCTGGGCCAGAATGCTGGTTAGTCCAACAAAACAAATCAATACTGTTCCTTATTTTACCTTCTGTTTTCAACCTTTCAGCCCCCAAAACAAATAAACGCGTAATGTAAAGTTATTTATTATTCTACACAAGCCTTGAATTTGTTTTATAAAACTCGATCTAAAATTTCCACGTGCGCGAGTAAAGCAAACTGGTTGAAAATTTGCACAAATTTCGATATTACCACGGAGCAAAACATGGCTTGTTTACCATTTACACGGGCAAACCGGTCGGTTTACCGTTTGGGTCGGTTTGGGCAAATGGTAAGCAAGTTTCCGTGTTGGGAAAATTCCGTTCGGGACTGGCACTTACCATTTGCAAAAGTCCCTACCATTTACCAAAAAATTTGCACGACGGCGATGGCTAACGAGAATGTCGCAAAACAAAAGCTTTGATTAACAAACCAACGACTCTGCACGTGCGTTATTTTTGGTATACAGCTATTTCAATTAAGGTTGTCGGATCTGACTCAAGCTTACGCGACAAGACCGAAGAGTAATGTGGGTAGTTGCAAATCAGACTTAGTTAAATGGTTGTCAGAAGTTGATCAGGAACTTTCAATTTCTTAGTGCAAGTAGTAAATTGGCACCATCCGATTATTGTCAGCGGCAATCCTAATTTGGCTTTCCATTTTCGGTTGTTAGTTTTTGCCTTGAAGTGCAAAAATTGATGTTCCATATTTTTCATGATGCTGTTTTTCCTACTTCTAATTTACATACCATGCACGTGCTCCACGTGTACCCACATATTTAAAATTTGCATCCCGATCTAACCCGGTAAACAAAAAGATGAGTGGGATTGAAAGTTGTTTTAAACGAAAACTGTTTCTGAAAATAATTCTTTCAGGTTATTTGTTTCACGTTTATGCTTTAAAAACTCTTCCATATCCTTTGCTATTGTACGGCAAGCAAGGTACTGCTGATTTTGGTGAACTTAGCCATAAAAATCCCATATTACCTTGCGGTCTTGTCGCGTAGGCCTAAACTTTCATCTGACAACGTTAATTGAAATAGCTGTATTTCTTTGCCATTCTGTGCACATCTACAACGTGAAATGACCAAATTCAACGTTTTGTGTAGAACGCAAACACACGCAGTGAATTTGCGTTTTTATAAGAATAATAATGATGTAATAGTAATAACTTTATTTACGTGTCAAGTGATCTAGCACCCTGTAAAGACAGGGCCCTAATTGGGGACACAGCTATTTTCTATACGCCGTCCTTACAAATTCAGCTCCTGGATAATTCGACCGCATTACAGGTTAAACGAGTCAGAATAATCGCCAAGAAGTTTCAAAGATTGTGAAGTCATTTTAAAAGTGACGTTTTCCTTCTCGTTAATTAATTGTTGTTGGGACAGAAAATGGCCGCGAGAGCCTGAAACTGGTATCAAAGATCAGGTTTGAACAAATGGTACACGAATTTCCGTTTGGATACTCCATCCGGAAAAACAGGACTACCTTTTCAGACGTTCTGTTGCTCCCGGAAATTTTCCACTGGAACGACCCGAAAAGTCGTGTACCGTTTACTTTCCAACCGGAATTTCCGGAAAGTTGTTGTAAATGGTGAACGACCATGGATTGAATCGCGGTCGTAAAAAAGCGGTGCCGGCTTTAGTGTTTTGAAATATTTTGTGGTAACCTTCTGCTGACACAATTAGCGTGTGCTGTCTAGGTTTCTGATTGTAAAAAAAAAATGTTTTGGTTTCTGAAAATGGTGTATTATTGGTGTTTCTGGTCTTTTTGCAGGCAAATAAAGTGTGGAGCAGCGGAGACGAATGTCCTCAGCATTCGCTTTTTATCAGGAAAATATCAAAGGACCAGCAAAAGCCTGCAGCACAAACCCCCGACCAAAACCAGAACAAGGTACTAACCAAGATTGAGTGCTGTCTTTGAGAAAACTAGCCGATGGGGACCTTTAGATTTGTTGACAGTTCTTGAATGCTGACTGATAACTTTTTAATAACAATTTGTCAGAGAAAAATCACAAACTGATCGAGATCCACAAATTTTGAAATGACTTCCGTGAACTTAATACGTTATAACAAAATAATAAAAACCAGGCCATTTCTAAGACTTATAGCACAAAATCACTGCTTTCTAATTCAGGTGCAGCTTCGTGGAGAGATCCTTAACCAGTTTCGCGAACTTAAAGAGCTGAAAGATGCTGATGTTCTAGAAATCATCCCAATTCGAGGCACAAAAGAAAATCCTGCTAACGGAGCTGAATGGGCTTCACTGAACACTGTTATTGTTTGTTGCAGTTCTAAACCTGCTATTGTTTTGTTACACTCTTTAAAAACAATCAATTTTCGTGACAATGTCGACCTTTACGAATTAAGCAATTTACAACAGATTTGTCGGGAATCAGCAAACACACAGAAGAGACCCCTCTAGATTTGAACTGTTTGTAAATTTCATATATGGGCTTAATATTAGAAACGTAGTGAAATAAAAAATACTGTTTTATCTCTCTGTCTATCGCACTCAGAGTAAAGGTCAGTCTAACAAAGCGTGGCCTAAATCTTGCAACTATACATATTATTGTCATTGTATTGCATTGATCTGATGGGCATTAAGCCTGCTAAATGACCTGTCGCCGTGGGCCAAGGCAAGGGGACTTGAATTGCCGTGCTTTTTGCTAAATACATAAGTACGGTAGGCTGAAACCTAGGTCATGCAGTGCCTAACGGCTCAGTTTATAGGCTGGCTAAGTCCCTGGTCTGCATGTTTACAGATATTCCGAGTATCGGATGTAGTTTTGCACTTCCTCGTCTGAAACATTTAAAAATCCTTCCATGACCATGTTTTCGGGCTGATCACACATTCGCCATTCTTGATCATTTTCTCTGATCTACGCCTTCACTTGTAAAAATATTCCCTCGCACGGCATGAAGTCGGGGCTGTATGGAGGGAGGTAGACGAGGAGCCCACCAGTGGCGTTTATTGCCCTCACAACGTCGGCAGTATGGTGAATGGCAGCATTATCTGTTTTCAAAATAATCGAACTTAATTATTAACAACACTTGTGGCGAATGTATCTCCTGTTCGGTGATATCCCCAATAAAAATTTAAGAAACCGACCTTTCAACGTCCATGGGCCACTTGTTACTGAGGAAAGTATCACTCTAATGCTACTTACGTCGAGTGGCTGCTATTATGAAATATTCAATATAAAAAGTGTCGAGAAATAGTAATCAACGGGTCTGGTTAATCCGATACGCATTTTTTTCAGGTGCAATAAACTTACCCATTACAACGATCGAGCGCGGATTGATCCCGTTAAAGAGACTGACATTAGGAGCCAAGTGGTCATGAACAAACTCCAAGAAGACATCACTGTTAACATTTCCGCGATAGACACCCACATCTAGGAGGCCTGCTGTAGATGCGATCGGAATGGCTGAAATGCGCGGACCCCAGTTAACATGAGGCTGCACTACCTCCGCCCGCATTCCCTGAAAACTTCGGCCGTAGTTTCTGCTGATCCGCTTGTGATATGAATAAGCCAAACATGATTCATCAAATGCATGCAACTTTCATTTTTTTAATGATTGAATGTAAATTTGAAATTTTAATTATATTTCAAAAAGGAGCACATAAAGGGTTGCGAGCGCTCTCGTATTTCAGTTTCATTTTTTAACAAAAATTAAAAATGCACTAAGCTTAATTGCAAGACTAAGCAGAAGAAGTACAGTACAGTAAATCGTTGTAGTTGCTCAAGCGAAACAAGACTAGAGCAAGACCATGATGAAGGCCAATGACTCGCATCGAAAACGGAACACCGAGGGAAATAAAGACGCATTTGACATCTTAACGGTGCCTGTCATACTTGACCAGCAATTTCTTGAGTCGAGAGTAACTTATTAATACGTGCCCTGACAAAAAGTCTGAAATTAAAATTTGAATCACATATTCCACGTTTGCTGTGGCAGGGTTGAGTAAACGATATCTGCATAAAGCGGCTTACCGGTACTCGAGAATGCGGCAAATTTGAAAACTAGGCACTATATCATCTGAGTAATTCATTCTAATCATTAGTAGGATTTCCTTGGCCGGTGATGACCACTCCCAAAAAGAGATAGAAAAAAACCCATCTATAAGTCACGTGTGAAGTTACAAATCCACTCTCGTCAACAAACACCAGCATATCGGGGTCAAACAAACAAATATTTGCCCAGTACATTTGTCGAAGTTCGTCATTCCTCTGCAGAGCAATCTGTCGAACCTGTAAATTTGACAAATCGTTTAGCAAATCAAACCAAGCAAGCTGAACGCAGAAGAAGCAGGGAGCTATTAATAAATTAAACAATCAAGTTCATGAAACATCGATTAACTTTTTGCGCGTGATTCCATTGCGTTTCAAGTAGTAATGAATAGAGGAAAGAGCAAATTCATTAAATGATGATCAGTTCTTCGCGCGGCTGAAACTGTACGCTTTGAAATGGTCTCCCCATCCTCTGTACGACTACGTTACCAGATTGAAAATAACTTTGCAAGTAGTGCCTTAGGGTCCACTTGGATATTCCTAGATTAAAACAGGTTTCTTCCTCTGAATGCCCCCAAAAATGCCGAAACCAAATTACCCTCCAACGCAGGTCTTCGGAGGACGGCGCGGGCATATTGAAAACTAGGCTTGCTCCCATAACGCATAGATCACGGGAGCAACCTTAATTGAAATAGGTGTATAACTTCCACCTTGTAATAGACCCAATTAAAAAAAATGTCTATGAAAGCTTTCATTGCTTGGCGCGGTTTGGCACGAAATCAATAATTCCGTGGAAAAAGAAATCATAAAATATACTATCATGGAAAGTTTGGATGTCTTCATTTTCACGGTTTTGAAGGTAATTTGGATGGGAAAATGACTCTTGCCTTCCTAAAAAGGGACATTTTTTTTTCGTTCGGTTTGCGAATAATAGCCCTTTTCACAGTTACCTTTTCTCATTTGCATTACAATGTTTTTGAACGTGGATCCGAGGCAATTTCGGGCAATTTTGCAGTTTCTGCCCGAAATTGCCTCACATCCATGTTGAAATACATTATAATGCAAATGAGAAAAGTTAACTGTGAAAAGGGCTATTTAATACTATCACGTGAAAAGGTTGTTAGAATAAGATATCCTGGAAAACCTTTTTAGGCTAAAAAGTCGGATGGTAGAATGTTAAGGGTTTGTGGGGTAAGTTGATTCTTGCCCCCTTTCCGCCCCACCGTCTTAATTTGGACGAAAATTAGCAAATCGTGCTATACATATTGACTGCTGTGACCAAATTTTTGCCTCGAGTTAATTAGTTACTTTCTTTTTGTAGATTATTCTTCTACGTGATAAAATCAACGACCGCAAATTGAAATGAGGTCAACATGCTGTCAAACATAAACTTAGGCCATTTTTCAAATCTTTATCTTAGAAAGGAATAGTGATTGTTGACAGTCCTGGAGTTGGAGAATCTGATGATATGGACGAGACGGTTGTAGAGTATCTGCCTGAGGCCTTTGCTTTCATCTATGTGATCAACTGTACAAACGCTGGGGGAGTTCAGAAAGACAGAGTAAGTACGAACGATACTGGGGTTTGCATGGAAAATATCGATACCCTGCAAAAACCAAAGCAACTGTTTTTTAAATACATTTATTTGGTTATCTAGCTCGTAGTATCAATTTTCAAAGAATATATGCCGATGTGGCAAACACTGTTCAGACACGTTACTCTTTATTTTCAGCTTCAAAAATTGCTACATGAAGTAAGGAAAGTTTCCCTTGGAGTTCAAGAGTGTAGGTTACAGGAGCATTTGCTGTCCAAGTGCGCTTTGTTCGTGTGCAACAAATGGGACCAAGTGCCCGTGGAAGAAAGGAAAGCAGTCGAGAATCATGTGACCAGAAAGCTACAGAGGTTATGGCCTGGCCTTGACCCAGAGTCACAGATCATCTATATGTCAACCAAGAATGCCAATACATTTCAAAAGTACGATTACATCGCCGAAGACTTTTCGTCTCTGATGAATAGTATGAGGACCGTTGTCTTGAGGAGCATTGAAGCCAGACTGGAATTTCACTGGGGGTAAGTATTAGTGTATTGTGTATTTTGAATTTAAATCAAGGGGCCATTTTGAGCCATCTCGTGCTACTCCTTTTCTCACCAAGCAGAGGCTTCCCAGACTCGACCTTCTCCGCAGCTTTTGCAACGGAAAATAGAAGCGGGTCAAAAGTATTACCACAATACGTACATACATACATACACCTTTATTTATTTATGCCAGGGTGATTCAATCAGAGTCAAAACTGACTCTGTTATCAAAAGGAGCCCTGGCAAACTAAACCATTACAATTACAAACTACAAACTATCTATTATAACTGGTACGTATTATAATTATAATAAGCGAAGAAAAAAAAGAGAAAACATTAAAAACAATAATAATGCTATAAAAAACAATAGAAAAATGGAAATGCCTAACCAGCGTCCGTGCCTACCACGAGAAAGATCATTGTAGACAAATAGCACTTGATAGGAGAAAAAGACCTTTCAAGTATCTTCCTGACTTCGTATACAAGAGCTGTTGTTCTCTAAAGGGCATGTTAGTCTGAGCAAGTTCTTAAAAGTTAGAATTGGATATGTTTTTTCTTGTTTTAGATGGCTTGACTATCTTCTTTCGCGGATAGTCTTCCAAGCAAAGGCGTTTGTGATGAACGCTTCGAGGGACCGTAATAAGGTCAACCAGAAACTGACGACGATTCTTCACCGCTAAGAGACAATTGAAAAACAACAAGACAAAGTGGTGGCAGATCTTCGCCAATATTTGAACGACCGTGTCGAAGATGCTGTGCAACAACTCTCCGAATATCTCTCGTCCGAAGAAGTCAGGGTACGCTTCACAACATGGTGTGTGGATCAAATTCCCAATCCAAGGGTCTTCTCGGTCAAGACAGGATACCTTATCAATAAAGTACTATCACACCACATGCGAGGAATCATAGAGGAATGGGAAGAAGATAACAAGGTGTTTACAAATGCTTGCCACGACCTTATACAACACTTTCAGGAGCGCTACAATTTTGTTGAAGGACAGCTGCGGAATCTTCAAGTCGCTGTGACATCTGACGGTTTCATGGAAAAAGTTAAGTCTTTTGCAGAGGGTGCTTTGTGTGTTTTTCTTTGTATTTTCGTTATCGGTGCCCAGATGACCCGCTTGCTAGGCGCTCAGAGTACAAGCCTGACGAACGACTACACATGCGCTGATATGGCCGTAATATCCGCAGACTTTTTAGCCGCTGCAGCGCAAAGAGACAAACTTAAATTCCTGGTGCGGGAACAATTAAAACAGGCAGAGCTCTGCCTGAAGCAAATTGAATCCCGTATTCCAGAGCTCATCAGGGCGGACAAGATGTTGTATGAAGAACTAACTGCTCAAACTCGCACAGAGAAAGAAATTCAGGATCTCTATCGTCCGATAATGAATGGGGGGTCCAGCTTCAGAGGACAGCTGCTGGTGTTTGGAATAAAAGAGGTTTGTTCCCCTGACATCAGTTATGAGGAGATGGAATGGAAAGAGGAGGAGCCTTCGCGCCTTGGCTATGGTGCGTTTGGTGCTGTTTATCAAGGAACACTGAGGAAAAGTGGAGACGCCAAGACGGTGGCATTGAAGGTCTTTAGTAACGTGCTTGATGCCCAAAATGCATGCACTCTCATGGAGGAGGTGGACAATTTGAGGTGAGCAAGTTTCCCTGTTCAGAATGAATTGCAGGCGGGGGCTAAATGTAATCTTCTAATTTTTGGCAGTACAGTGGCTACAAAGTTGAAATTTTTTTGTTTTCAAGAAGCAAGGAATTTAAATCCTGAAAGCAAAGTGATCTAAAACGCGGCTCTTAACATTGAACTATTTTACGTTTGCGTGGATATCAGAAGTTCTGATGGCTCAAGCAGGGTATGAAAAGAGAATACAGAAAGTTAAGCAGTAAAGTTTATCTTTAACTTTGCACACGGACTTAAGGAGAAAGTTAACAAAACTCCCTCTGACAGTCAAAAGGGAACTATTTGTAGAATTAATTGTCAACTTTTTTCGGGTATGTAGGTGTGTTTGTGTGTGTGAGTGAGTGAATGTATCGCGTAGTGTGAAATGTATAATTTGTTAGTGTGGAATGTGTTAGTCGTACATGTTAAGTGAAAGTAAATTTAACTGTAATGTAAGCGTAAGTATAATAATAATAATAATAATAATAATAATAATAATAATAATAATAATAATAATAATAATAATAATGATAACTCCCAAGGGTCACAGGTTACGCTATGCGCCCTGTGTAGCTAGTTTAGCTTTTAGCATACAGTTGTGAATTCTGCTGTAATAATAATAATAATAATAATAATAATAATAATAATAATAATAATAATAATAATAATAAGAAGAAGAAGAATGATTAAAATTATGTCATATTTTCTTTATTAACAGTTATTATTACATCTGTATAGTTAATTAAATGCATGTAAGTAGTGTGACGAGTAGTGTTTAAATAGTGCATTAAAGTTTATCGAAGTTAGAGTTTTGTATTAAGTAATGTAGGGTGGTAACGTTTGCAAGTAGGAGGGTAAAACACGGTGTTTGTTCAGTGTTGAATGTAATTGCTATGTAGAAATTGTCATTTCTATGTGCAATAAAAATGTCAAAAAACCCAGTTTTTTTAAAATCGAGGTAAAAATGAACATGCCAAAAACAAACAAACAAAAAATTACCGAGAAATTCTGCTTGAAAATTTCGAGAAGGCAAGCTAAATTGTGGGTGTGCGGTAACTATCACGCGCTTTCACGTCTTACGTATTCTGCTCACTTACTGAACTCTTCCGCTCTGAAAGAGCTGTCGACAAGAGACGCTATACTTTAGTTTTGGTTGAATTGCTCTGTTAGAGGCTGCTACATTGATATTTGTTCTCAAAGTGTTGGATAATTCTTTGACTTGTTCCAGTTTGCTGTGTTTTTTCTCTGCAATGAGCATGTTTGATGTGCAACTGGATAAAGCATAGAATCAGATCGGGTAAAGCATTAAATAAAAAACAGTTATTTTTAAGTGATTTCTTGCGATGTTCATGAATATTTGCTTTTTTTGTACCTGAGACAGACAGCACAACTGACTAGAAATAGTGAGTTTATTTTTCCTTGCTATTCATCAGGAAATTAGACCACCCTAACATTGTTAAGTTTTATGGCACATCCCTGCTAAGGGAAAAAGATAGCGTGCGAATGATCTTGGTCATGGAAAAGTGCAAAGAAAACTTGCAGAGTCACATCTTTAAACACCCGGAGTCCGTTCCTGGAAGGTCAGAAGATTCCTTTGTCATCAGAGAGGCATGTCGATGGGTGGAAGAGATCACTGGTGCTCTGGCCTACATTCATGAACGGGGGGTTGTCCACAGAGACCTTAAGTTGGAAAACATCTTGGTATGTATCATTGGGTTTTCCAGAAGCCCATCAGCCGGAGCATTCAACTCTTATGATATATAAGCCTTTCCCGCGACCGTAACTTCGGATTCACGTCAGTTATCTTCGGAGAGAAAAGCGATCTTTGGTTATCCTCAGAGGCCTTCGGTTCTTCGGAAATCTTCGAGAAAGTTCGGGTCATCTCAAAATATCTCAACTTGTGAAAACGCCTTGTCTTCGGAAACCTTTGGGTGTTCTTCGGGAATCTTCGGAAGACTTCGGGTCATCTAAAAGTAACCCAGCTTGAAAAACATCTGGACGCTGTGTCCAAGTTTTAAGTTGGACGCTCTGACTAATGGGCTTCGCGTTGTTTATGTGCTAACGTAGCAGGGAAGTCATAAACATTCTCGCGTTCAGTTAAGGGACCGGTCATTATTTAGAGGGGGGGAGGGCTGGTGCAAATGGAGGGAGGCCATGTTAAAATTCTCCTGACCCTCCCCTTGGTGAAGTACATTCTTGCAGCCCCCCCCCCCCTTAGCGGAAAGGTCTAAGGAAGACGCCTTCTTAAGTCATTGGTAGTCACACTACGAAGTTTAGGAAGTTTATCAACTTGTCAAATTAAATAACTTGAGAACATCCATCAGAAAGGCCTACTATCAAGTGAAGCAGTTTCTTGTATTCAGGAGTATGTCAAGAACTTTCCAAACAGCAGGAGTAGTAAAGCAGGTTATGCAGAGGGAGGACAAACAAATTATGGTGATAATGGTGACGACGACGATGATGATGACGATGAGAAGGAAGAGGATGATGAGGACGATGATAATGAAGATGATGATGACGATGAGGACGAAGACGATGCTTATGAGGACGACGACGATAATGACGACGTTAGTGGTGTTGACGCCAGTGATAATAGTCATGCATGACAAAGATACAAGAAGTGAAATATATTGGATACATTTTGCCTGTTCGGCTTGATATTAGAACGTTTATTGATTGATGTTGTTCTCAGTTCACATTTCTGTTATTAAAGGGACCATCTTTGTATGCCAAAGCTCCCTAACATGCGTGCATAAATTTATGTGGCCCCCCTTTTTCCCTGCATAATAATCATTGTCCCTCCCGCTATTTTCACCAGCCCTCTGCCCTCTAAATAATGACCGGTCCTCAACTTTCATGAGATTGGGTGACACCTAGTCTGATTTTGCAGCTGTCTACTGAAATATCTGCCTTGTTAGACGCCCCCCCCCCCCCCGCGAAGCGAAGCCGTCTATGAAAATGGGTAAAAAATGCGTCTGCGTAGGTTCTTGAAGGTCACGGGTGATTGACTGGTATGTTAATGATATATATTGGGACGGGAGGGGTGCACGTGGGTAGAATTGAGTTAAAGATATTTACGTTACTACTTGTTGGAAGGCGATCCTGAATTAAACGCGTAGAATTGAATGGTTTTCTATAATCAAACTTGTTGTCGTAAAAATAGAGCATAAAAGTGAAAACAATAATAAATAACAATTTGACAACTTTTTGAACTAAAATTCTAGAGCGAAACTTTTGTAATTTTTTTTGAGTTTAAGAGTGAATGTCAGTAAAAATCAAAGAAAAACCGTAAAATCGCGGCCACGGTCAAAAAATCGATTTCGTGCATTCTTTGTCTACAGCAAGTTTAAGGTACTAAACAAAATAAAATGGGGTTAGTTTTTTGAAATATCCATTTTGAACAATATTAACGGTTAAAAACCATCTGATCGAATTTGGCGGTGCGCGAGCCCGAAATTTTGCACTTTTTGCAAGATTGCCGTTCGAAAGAAAATACAACAGCCAGACTTCTACAGCTACAAATTTACACACTGGGTCTTACTTAATTAGGATATGGTGTTCTTTTTAGTCTCAGGGTCTTCCTGAAGAAAAAAGCACAAATTTTGAAGTTATATTTTCAGCCGTTCGATTACACGCCAAAGCATGCCCGAAACAGCTTCGTAGAAATGTATGTGGTAGTGCATCAAAATGTCTAATACTGTAAACTTAGAGTCTTGAAACATAGTTCTAAAAAGTTATGGTTTTGTATTTCTGGGACCTTCTTATTTATCAACGCGAACGCCTACTGAATTTTGGCAAAACACAAGTGACGCCATGACGCAATTCAATAACATTAAAAGTGCGGCATGTGATAAACACGGAAATCTTCCGTCCAGTAACATCTTATATCTGATTAAAATCGCTCAAATTAGGTGATTCAGGTAAATAATATTGTTTTGCATCTCTCCCGTTAAATAAAGCTTAAATGTGTACAACTAAAACAGCTAAAATCGACCGATTACACGCGACGACCGAACATAGTCTTGATTGTAATTTTATACACGCAAGCTCGGTTACATGTAACTGAATTTATATGCCACACAGCACGAAACCAAAACTACTTTCACCGGGACTCACAGAATAAAATGACCTTTAGATCAAACCATTTTGCCGATGTCTTGAAATTCTCCTCAAAACTGGTGTGTTTAAGATCACTGACTCAGTTTATGACTTACCAGCCTGGCGGCTGTCAGTTGTCGATAACACGTAAAGCCACGCCTTGTAAACATACCTAGTTGATTTTCTCCACAAGCACTTTTTACTTTAAAAGTTTTCATTATAGGCTTTTTACGGTGCACTATCCTTCTGGTTTGGACTCGAATAAGTCAAGAAACAATACCAACTGTTCCAATTCTTTCCCGCGTGACTACGCAACTTAGACGTGTCACGTAACATGCAGTTATACGTCAATTGAATTTACTAAAAGTGACGTACCATAACTGAGAAAAGTGAGGTCGGGGTAAGGAATTTTCGAGCTGCACAATTTTTTTTTCGTTGACATTTCCCTTGCAGGGATATTTTTCCCGTATTCAAGAAGTTCTTTTCTGGGCTACTCGCTGTGTATGATTTTTTTATCATAGCTTTCCCTTGCATTATTTTTTTTTTGTTCTTCGCCCCCCCCTCCACCCCCCATAACTTTTCCAATGGTCCGTCCCTAATGCGACAGCAAAGCAAACGGTAAACAAGAAAAAGGCGCGAAAAATTATTATTTGTAAGTCTCGACTGGGGAAACACTCATTGTTACCCAAGCAAGAAAGCTAAGAACCTCTTCGTTTTGTTTAAAATACTAGTGGCAAAAACTATTGATCAAAAAAGGGTCCCAACTTCGATAGAGAATGTTTTGCTCATTTTTCGTTTGCGGCGCAGACAAAGCCATCCCCATGAATTGTTTTGTTTCCCATCGCCCTCTCTCTTGTAAGGGTCAGTCGGTAAAGGGCTAATTTACAGGTAGTCACTTTGAGATGTGTACAAAGCATAAACTTGGAAATAACAGAGGAAATGGAGAGGGAAACTACATCAGAAGCTTCCTATTTTTTTTTGGAGTTGTTGAAAAAAAAAATTGGGTCGGTGGGGATGGCCTAACTGGCGACAGAAATTGTTCCTCTGCGGACATACCAATATCATCATGCGAACGAGACGTTTTTACAGTTCTCCAGGGTTGAAATAGCCTGCGTGGCCGGCGTTCGAAGGGGAAGGGAGAAGGGGAGTTCGAGCGCGAAGCGCGACAGAGAGTGCGAAGCGCGATCGTGGGGGTGGGTGGTCGTTGGAGACGATCGCGCTTCGCGTTCGAACTCCCCCAATCCCACGATCGCGCTTCGCGCTCGAACTCCCCTTCTCCCTTCCCCTTCGAACGCCGGCCACGCAGGCTAGGGTTTAAAAGGAAGCTGGTTTGATTTAAGCGAGATGTGGAATTTTTCAGAATCCAAAGCATTTTTCGGAAATTTCCATTTGTCCGTCCTACTGATCAAGTCTTGAGATAGGATGGGAGTGAACGAGAAATTATGTTGTGTTCCATTTCTGAATATAATCTAGGATCTATTTTTACAACTTGATCATGATACTGAAACAAAAAAAAAAATGGCCGAAAAAACCATAGCCTGCGTAGCAAGCGTTTCCGAATAAACATTGGGGCGAGCGCGGAAAAAGTGCACCAGCCCCAACTTTTACGCGGTAAAAAAGGCAAAAAATGCTTCCAACCTGCGGAAAACCCTATGGAAACGCTTGTTACGAAAGCTAAAAAACCTAAAAAAACACGATGTTGAGAGGATAACAGGATGATACGGAAGAGGTGTATGAGAGGATCTATTCCAGGACGGAAAAGTAAGAGGATAACCTGCGCACACAAGACTCAAATTTCTTTCCTGCGTTGCGGAAAAGATGCGGGTAGACTAGTTAGTGGATATTATACTGTTCCCTGTTTGTGAACTACGTACAAATCTACTTTGTACAACGTAAATACATATATTTGTGTGGTTTCAGATTTTGCGAGGAACTTATTTTTTTGCAGTATAACCAGGCTACATTTAGTCAAAGCCGATGGTTTGTTTGGGCGGAACCCTTACTCATCCTCCTGCATATGCATGCTGTCTAAAACAACGTCAGTAGTAGAAGCGAACAGAAATGAAATTTCTCGAGGCATGTGCGCAAAGCTACTTGAACGCGCAACACTGGAGTGCTCGACGGCAAATACGGTCTTTGATGGCAGAAAATTTGTCTCTCAACGAGTTACGAGAATTCTTCCTAACGGTCACCAGCTATCGCTACAATATCGCGCGACTCCACAGCTTGCTTTATGGGAGGGCTGCTCCAGTGTACCTTGTAATGAGACCAGAAGAATGCGAATTGAGCCCGCAAAGACTTGACTTCATTTATTACGAGTCCTCACGTATTTTTAGGATCTGCCTTTTAGCGAAAAGTTCCTGAAAATGCCAACATGTGAGCCAATAAGAATTCCAAACGTTGTCAGCTAGAACGAGAATATCAGAGCGTATCGTTCAACAGTATCAGCAATATTGTTGTTAGACCAACTTCGAGTCTAGGAGCAGGAGAACACTAAACGGAAGTTTGGCTGCATGTTGAGCTTCTGTTCGAAAGTCTATCCTTTTCAGCACAGGAGTTCCTTGCTAGCTTAGGGCAAACTTGCTAGTTCTCGAGTGAGCATTGGGATCTGAAAGTCTAATTCCACGGGCCAACTTCGAAGGAGCTATACAATTACCAATTGAAGTTCTGGTTCCTCCATTCCAGCGTATAACAAATGCGCGAACTTTTAGAGCTGTCAGGCACAGACACTTTAAGAAAGCCTCTCTGCACTCTTCTACAGAATCCATGCCTGGAGACGATTTTAATGATAGGGAGGAGGGCGTGCTCTTCCCTGCTCTGAAGAAAGAAGCGTGACAGCGTACAGCCATTTTACCTACCTGTAGGCATACCGCGATACAGTAAGACATAAAATAGCACTGTAAGAGGAAACTCTGTATGATAATAAAGCAACGAGATTGTACGCTCGCAAGTTGACGGAGGTTTACGAATGAATTCGTACTCTTCAGAGTAACCTGCAGACTGGTGATGGATAACCGCCGCTTACAAAGGGTTGGGCCTTGAAGACTATCAGAAAGGAGACGTGATCCACTGGCAAGCAGAAAAAAATCTAACGGAGCAGTTTCAAAAAAGAGGGGAAACTGGACATAAATGTAATCCTTACGACGTCAGTGAGAGACCAATCATGGCGCGTCGATTTCAACCCGACAAGGTCTCAGTGCACAACAGATCACCGGCTTCTTTGGTCGTCTGCCAGCTGAGAAACGTTTAGTGGAAAAAGCAGGGAAAGAGCGTGATAATGATGATACCTACTCTGCAGCTTAAGCCGAGGCTCCAGTCTATGCATAGCCTACTACTTAGACTCTTTTTTTTTATAAGAACGTCGAATTTTTTAGCTGAGGCTGAACAGGAACTGAATGTTCTTATTTTTTTGGCGATTTGAGCCTGAGACGTTCTTAACAGTGTTCTTAAGATTAATTGGAAAGCATTTTAGTAAATCATAGTTCTGAATGAAAGAAAGAACAGACAGGTCAAGTTCTACCAATTTCCTAAAAGTTATACGTATTTTCTTTAAAAAAAAATCAATGGAAGATGATTTGCAACATCACAAAAATTCCTGCATTTGGGGCTCAAATAGGCTGTAAATTACGTTCACCAAATTGTTACACTTAATTTTATTCTCACATAGCTTGTTCCACAAATGTGAAGACAAGAGATAAAGACGCTCTTAACAAAATCTCAGCCTGGGTATGCTCTTAGCATGTTCTTAAAATTTTGGCCAATCCCAGCCTCGACGTTCTTATAAAAAAGGTTCTTATATAAAAAAAAAAAGTGTATTGTAATAAGGCCGCGGAACTTCAACTACGGATACCCGTTCCAACAATGCCTCAATGCCTGACGTTCCCCGTTGTTTCGCCATGAACCGGTCTGTGGATTCAATAAATCCTGTGCCTACACATTCAGCAAGTCAGCAAGCTTGAAAACATTGCAGTGTGTAAGACGTTGACAGCCTCACCTCTCCCCCACCCACCCCCCTTCTCTAACGAGCGAAACACCTCATACTCATAGTCTGTTCGCGCCCCATGAAATAACTTTCTTTTATTCTAGCCTTATGTACAAGGAAGTTATGTTTACTTTACTTCATTTTTGCAGAAAAGGCGAATGCGAATTATCTGGTCACCAGAAACGGGATAGGCAAAATCCGTCACGAATGTACGATCAGGCGTTGCGTGAATCTATCCGGCTCGCACCTGTAGGGGAGTTTCGGTTTATCGTCGCTCGTTTGATTTCAGTAAACCAAAAACCAAGGTTTAAAATTTTTCCCAAAAACATTCCTTAATACACTTAAGATGTATTTTTATGGACGTTTCGAAGGAAGCAGTTAAAGTGCCGACATGTCCTAAACTGATTGGAAATAATACTGTCTGGGAAGACTTGCGAAGGAAGTTACGGTACGTTTAATATTTTTAGATACCTTAAATTAAATTGAAAGAGTATAAGCAAAACAATGTAACAAGGAACGTTTGAAAAGTTTACGTTGATTTTTACGAGGCAAGTTGCCGTATTCGTACCAAATATTTTTCTTGTTAAACCCATACTGAGCGCCTTGTTGTATTGAACATGACGCCATTTGTAATTTATCAGAAATTCACTTTGTGTTTGCATTGCAATATTAGAAGGTCCCAGAAAATTAAAACAACTGTAATGAAGAACCATCTTTAAAGTATCCCTGGATAAAGACTGGAAGATTTTAATGCACTACCACATGCATTTTCGTGGAGCTACTTTGGTCTATGTTTTTGGTGTTTTTTACATTTCTCAAATGTCGCTTCGGAATTCGTGTCTTGCTCTTACGAAAACAACGTGAGACAAAAAATATCACTATATCTAGAATGAAGAAGGCCCAATATGTTTATTTATAGTAAGGGAAGTCTGGCTGTTACATTTTAATGAGCGTAGGAACTACCTGAAAAGTGCAACATTTAGAGGTCACGTAAACTGAAATTTGAATTTTATAGGTCGGTTCAGTTTTTAACCGTTTATTCCTGGTTAACAGAATATTTTAAGAAGTTAACCCCATTTCACTTTCTTACATACATTAAGGTTCCTGTAGACAAAGAATGAGACAAATTGATTTTTTGACCGTGGCCGCGATTTTCTAAATTTTCTTTGATTTTTACTGACATTCACTCTTAAGACATCAAGGTGTCTCATGGTGGAAATAACTGCGCATGTCCTGTCTGTCGGCATTTTCGCAAGAACTTGGTTAAGGGGGACGATAAAGAAGACTGTTGCCAAGAGATACCAATTCATACAAAATTTTAGGCTACTCTTTGGACTACTGACACGGTGTTATGTTGCCGACGAAATCCCAGAACTGATTTAACACAGCCAGAGAAAAACTGTTGTTTTAAAATCACGATTACGGATGTCAAGTGAGAACACTTGAGTGGAACTTTCTATTAAATGGATTGCATTAGCAAACAACTTCAACCAAGTTAATTGGGAATAAACTTCCACAAGAAGGTAGTCACGTAAAACAGGGAAAACAATTCTATACAATGCTTATCATTTTTGATATTGACAATATGAGAGCTGTAGGAGAATTCAATTTTGTAGGAGATTTTAATTAATTCTAATGGCTCACAGATTAACTTCAGCTTGTAAGGGCTGTCTTTGGTAAACCACAGGCTTTCTTGTTTTTCAACTGAGTAAATAATTAAGCCCATCTGTCTCAACTGTTCGCACCCTTTTAGTTTTGTAATTAGAGTGGATGAAATAACCCATGGACGTACTTCTCACGTTAATTGCTAATCCTTTTTTAAACCTTCGGCTTATGCAAAAAAAGCCCGAACGGGGGAGGAGGGGGGCTCACATAGGAGCCCATAACCCTGCTTATGCGCGATGTGGGATATTCGATCCATATTTCTATCCTCAGCTCGGGCATTTTGATTGTCAATTTTCGACCAGCATGGATCAAGTAGGAGCTTGAAATGAAAAGAAATCACACAAAACGAGGGGATTTAATCTGTTACATTTTTTGGTTTATAACATAGAGGGCAAAATTAGTTGAGACAGAGGGAATTTTTTCTTAATTTTCTTTCCAACGAGAGCAAAATTACTGACTCCAGATTGATCAAGCGGCAAAATTACTCGCATTTGATTGGGTGAGCGCGGGAGCACTTTACTTCTACGCTGGCCTCCCGAAACGGACTTCTGACGTTGGGTTGTTCAACACAACCGATCGCTTCGAAGATTGACTGACGTTTAACCGGGTTGTTTGGTAAAAGTGGACCTTAAAAGACAATGTTCACTAAGACCGAGCGAAATCGAAAATATGTGGCACATGATGAAACATAGGCACACATTGCGTGCTTGACCTATGTTGAAATGACAAGTATCATCCTCGCTTATTTGCGATTTTTAAGACATACTTGAGGACAAAACAATACACGCGATCATTCTTGTAAATACTTCCCCCTCCACTATAGCACACTGAGTGCAAAAGGCTCGGTTCAGACGGCGTACCTCTCATGTGCCATACCAAGTAGTAAGTAGTTTTTTGGCAGTTGTAAGGTGTCCAAATGAGTTTTTTTTGCAAGATTTCAATTAGGCAAGCCAAAATCTCAGGGTACAGCAAAGCTTGCCGCTTAATTAGGACCTAGGAACGAAAATGTATTTGGTACGGCACATGAAAGATACAGTGTCTGAACTGGGCCTAAAACAGCTTTTTCGTTTACCCAGCAATACCATTGGAATGCAAAACAAAATCCCGCTAAAAACCCAGTTGGACCAAAACTGGAGATAGAGCAACCATCGGGCTAGTAGGCTACAGGCTAAAAAGTCAAACTGATACTAGAACAAAACAACTGCATAAAAATTTCAAATTAAATCTAAAACTGAAACCTCAGTTAGGTCAACTAATAATTGTCTGCATATTTCTGAATGATATAAATCGAGGTCACAACAAGAGGTGAAAGAAACAAGCGTATTAGATAATAATTTGAGGAGAGGACAACCATTGGCACTCCCAGTTGCACAAACTTTTATGAAAATTGAAGGGTAGTTTTTCAAACAAATTTTCTTGCCATATGTTCCTGTATATTATAAAACCAAGAAAGAAATCGTTTCTTTGTCGGCTGGAAAATCTGTGGATATGACTGATTTAAAACAAGGACACAACATCGTAAACTACAACTTAACCATATTGTGGGAACAGAAAACAGGTTCAAAACCTACCGACACGCTTGAATGACCAAACTAATTTATGCAAATTGCAATCTTAAATTTCAAAAACCATATGTTCCCGTATATGATAAAACCAAGAAAGAAATCATTTCTATGTCGGCTGGAAAATCTGTGGATATGACTGATATAAATCATGGACACAACATTGCAAACTAAAACTTAACCGCATCTTGGGAAGAGAAAACAGGTTTAGAAAACCTACAGACACGCTTGAATAAACAAACTAATTTATGCAAATTGCAATCTTAAACACGTCGCTATAAATTTCAAATTACCGAAAAACCTTGTAAAGTACAGTCAAAATTATCCATATCAAGCACAGATACAATCTTTTCAACCAACATCTTGCTCAAAGATAAATGATCAAAAGAGCTGTTCATAACACAAATCAAAAAAAGAACAAATTAAATTACAGTTTCTCGTCAACAAGTCTATTTTTGGAACGAGCCGGGTTGTTTTTGTCACGTTCCACAGTTGGTCACGACAAAGTTCAATTTTACCTGCCCTTACGATGGCTTTAGGAAATTACCATCAGTTCCACCACACCAAGCCTTTACTGAAAATATAATATTCGAGAGGAAAAAGTAGAAAAGCACATTTGCGCTGATCGTTTCCGCCCCCATATGTACATTCAACATGGCCTGTAAGCTTAACGTTGTCTGACCTTCAGCTTCAGTAAGCGGATTCTAACCAGCTCTTTCATTGGTAGAATGTACTCTTAGCTTAGTAGCCTCAATCTGATTGGTGCCACATAGTGCCACATAAATTCTCCGGGGGGTGAACTCCTATGTGAAAGGTGCATGGATGCTCGTCGTCTCGCGTTCACCGTCTGTTTCAGAATAGCTTTAATTCGAATTTTCCGACGAGCATTCCCGCCCGTCTAACATGGGACTCCCCCCCGGATCAAAAATGCATACATACATACAAACAAACAAACAAACAAACATAGAAAGCGACAAACTGCAGTCTGGCAAAGACCTTATGTTTTCAACATAGGTCAAAAATCAAAATCCTCCGTGTTTCGCCCAGAGATACCTTATGGTAGCTCTAGAAACGTGGTGGCATGTTTTGTTGAGAAACTGTTTTTAAACCTCCAAAAAATTAAAAAAAACAGTTACCGCACTACGTGTCTCCACAAACACCCCGAATAAACACGAATTATACCTTCTCGTAAACTTCGCTCTATTTAATTCGCGTCATAGGAAAATCCTGTTTTGAGCTTAGAAATTTGCAGTTGAAGAGTTTACAAGTAATTTGAGTCAAATTATGCTTTTGTGGATTAATTTTCAAGGTCATGGCAGGCTGCTGAAAACCACTAAAATTCGCTTGCTTTGAATTCTCAATTTGGCACAGTTTTTCAAAAGAAAGTTTCCCTCCCTGGTAAAACACCGAATCACTTGAAATTCAGAATTCTTGAAAGAGAAAATGCCGTTCTTAAACCAGGTTTAAAAATTAGTTTCGGGCTTTTTATCAGCACCGTGTACAAACGCTCTCAAAATGCCGATAATTACAACCTTAACACGTCAACAATTGGCACATACCTCCAACTAAATAACCGAACATGTGGACATTTCTTCTATTTTGGTTGGTATTCGGTTGTAATCCACAGCGGAAAGGTAATGTCTAGCTCACCTGAATATGGTGTTGATCAGTGTACCTTTACGGCCAAGTGGAATATTGCATTTCGCCAACAACTTTTCTGCTTCGGCGTTTCTGCATTTCAGTTTTCGCTTTTAGCTTTAGGCATTGCGGATGTGACCCTTCGGTATTTCGGATTTATCTTTCAGCTCTCGGCGTTTCCACGCCATTCAAGCTCACGGCATTTTGGTTTTCGCTTTCAGTATTTATCTTCATCGGTCGTTTCAGCATTCGGTATTTCGAATTTAGATTTCAGCTTTCGCCGTTTCGGATTTAGATTTCAGCATTTAGCTTTCGGCATTGTGGATTTAGATTTTCAGCTTTCGGCATTTCGGATTACTTTTCGCAGGGTTCAGTTATCGGGTATTCGGGTGTAGCTTTCATTTGGATTTCAGCTTCCAGGTTTTGGCTTTGACAGCTCTCGACTATTCAGTAGGTTTAGTTTTGATTGACCCCTTTCACGACAATTTGGACTCCGAGGCCAAGAAAGATCTGGAATAGGAATGGACGTGTGAATAGTGGACAGTGGATGGCAGACGAATTGACATTATTATAGGAACCTAATTTTTCACAAGAACGTCAAGCCACTAAAGGACCGGAAACGTTACCGTGAAGAATGATAACACCTTTCAATTACACCAAGCTGAATGGCTCGGCATGGTAGGGTTCCCCCTCTCCCCAAGATTAATAAAATACGCCTAAACATAGGGTGGGGGGGGGGGGGGGTGGGGTAGGCAGGGGAAAATAAGGGTAGTGATCTGGCAATCAATAGCCAGTGCACTTTAAACCTGAATGGGACATGATTAAAAGGAGATGCAAATGGCACAACTTGATTTAGACGGAAATGAGAAACCTTACTGCATGCAAGATGGTTTCAAACAAATTTAATGTCCATCAGCATACATCATTACTGCCTGACAAAGCGATCGTGCGTTCAGAGTGTTATGTCAATACCGTCGGCAGCTGCACAGTGTTCTTTTTAATCTCTAAGATCTGATCAGGTACTATGTTAAGTTAATTAAAAGCGAAGGGCATGTTTAAATATTTCCGAATCTCCGCGCACAATACTTGAAAATATGATCTGACCCGACGGCTGATTTGTGTTAAATAACTGTTTTCGAGATTTTACTAAATCTGGTCTTAATGCAAGAGGATCGATTCCAAAATGCGCATTGCGTGTGAGATTACCACCCCTCTCCTCATACATTCTCACACCTCTTCAGGAGTTGGTACGATCTCTTTAGGTATTTTGACTGCGCGTTTGGACTGTAACATGTTCTCCAATGGGACACACTCATGTCCAGGAATTCTATGAAAATTCCAACAGTTAACAAGCTGCTGAAGAGGGTGATGATAAGTGTACATTGTCAACCATGAAAACAGAACTACGTGACAACATCATCAAAGTCGAATTCTTCTCTCGGGCGGAAGAGCAACGAGAACACGTTTTAAGGAATAACTGATCCTCTGGTTATTTCTGGCCACATTCGTTCCGCTTCATAATTCTGTGTAGACTGGGTGCCACGCCCGTGGGGGGGGGGATGGGGAGAGGGGTACTCCGGATTTCAAGTGATGGGGAGGTGCAAAGGATTTTTTGGGTTTGAAATTCACGATTTCGGGATTTTTTGGGTGAGAAAATTTTGGCAGTTTGTAATAATGACGTAATACTAGGTCTCAGGAAGTTTATATGTTGCGATAGTATGATAGATAACCAAACAAACACGTCCATTAAAAAAGTTCTGTTGTTCTTCGTTATTGTCATTTAATCCCTTCTGGGTACTTAAGCTCCAAAATTCAGTATGGGATTACTTTGGGTTTCACTTTGGAAAATGAAATTTGGTATACGTGATCCGTGACTCGTTATTTCTTCCCCCCCGTGAACCGTGCCAGAGGACACCCTCTCCCCTGTGCAATCATCATTTTGGTCCAGAGGATCTCTGGGAGTTCACTTCAAGCCCAAGGAAATTTTTGGCTTTTAATTTATGTCCCATTGGCACCTCCCCGTCCCTTGAAATCCAAGAGTACCCCCCCCGGGGGTCTGACGCCAAGGCGTTCTCCTTTTGTCAAACCTGTATTCTTTAAAAAGTGCCTGAACAAACACACACAAGCAGAACTCTTGTCCGTGGTCCATTTTGATCTGGTCGAATAATCCATAGCGGGGCAATATTGGTCTGAACAAATGATGATAAATATGGATGGGTCCTTTACGGACAAGATTATAGCTCCACATATAAATCTTGAGCAACCGTCGACAAACATCACGTGAGTACACCCAAAGTCGTGCAATTTTTTCGTTTTGATCAAAATGGCCTATATACACAAAACAAGGAACGAAGTAAGGCACTGGGTTTGTTCGAATCAAAGTATTCCTTGTTCTTGCACTGAATGCATTACTGTGCCACTTGTCTGCAAGCCGCTGGTATTCTCCCCTGGCTAATGGCTCTTGAGGTGACTCCTAGGGAGGTGGGGGAAGGGACATTTTTCTTTGCTTTGTTTAAATTTCCAGTTATTTCCTCCTGCCCACCCCTATGTATGATCAATGAACGGTCCCCTATCTCTCTATAGAGAACTCTTGGGTAACCGTCCACAAACTGTCACAGTTTGAGTACAATCGAAGCCCTCCTCGTGAAGCAAAGGAAGAAGGACTGACGTCTGCACGCAGTGCAGGCTAACCGTCCACCGTCCGTTGTCTTTAGCGGTCCCGTCCAAATCCTACCTTTACATAGAGCAATAAAGGCTAAATGAAAAGAATATGATGGTTTCAACACTAAAAGCTGAATGGCAAAAGCGATAATCTGAACTTTTAATGCCAACAGTCAAAAGAAGAAAATTAAATACCGAAAGCCGAATGCCGAAACGCAAATGCAGCATGCTGAAACCAACAACCCACGTGAATTTCAAAGTGTTGAATGCTAAAAGCTATGGGGCGCCATACTGGACATTATTACAAACTTTTTCAATATATGCTCAACTTCAAATTTACCTACTAAACATTACATTGAGTATTCTCACTGCTATTTTTCGTGCCAAATTCCAACTACATATGCTATGTTTTACAAAAAAGGATGTTGTGTTCTCATACAGTATGGTCAACTTTACGCACCGTATGGTATGATGCACCACGCGCCGCTTTTTGTAAAATAGACCCCAGACTCTCTCGGGTAGTGACACCGCCATTTTGGGAGCGCTCATGATAGAGGAAAGAAGGAAAGATTTCGAGAAGCGTTGACAGATATTGCTCGTCAAGCTAGGTCATTACAAGAAAACTTTAACGAAAGCAATGTGGAGCCTATTGAGCAACCAATACTTGAAACTGGATCACATAGCGATAATTCGCAGCTGTTGAATGTTGGATTTTGTCTGAATTATGGCGTTTGCTTAGTCTATTCATTATATTATTTCACGGTATTTTGTAGATACTGTAATGATAAAGGACAAATTAATGACAGAAGTGAAAACAGATTTTTATTTTCGCAGTAACTTCCCCCAGTTCAGTTGAAAACGTGGTTAAAATGTCCAGGTTTAACAGCTGTCTTAGTATGGTAAACAAATTACCTGTTTTGTAGCAGCTGACATTAATAATAATAATAATAATAATAATAATAATAATAATAATAATAATAATAATAACTTTATTAATTCGTCATTTCTTTAAGCTAGCCTAATCGGGACACTTATTAAAATATAAAGTTAAAATCCTAAATTACAATTAATTAGATGCAGATATTAATAAGTTACAAAAAGATGCAATTACTATCTGAGAACTATTTAGTTTACATGCAATCTAATTTAATTTTAATTACAACACTTGGGGCAGTTTCCTTTACATATGTCATCTTCGACCAGACTGGTAATATCTTTCTTCCGTTAGTGTGCCGTTAGAGTTGGTTTTTCTCTGTCGCTGGAGCCAAGTTAGACAGTAGACGTGGTCCGAAATATCTTAGGGAGTATTTTCCATACTTTGGCAGTGTTAAATCGATTAAGACCATGAGAGTCCGACAGGAAGACGTATCGTACATGACTGCTGAATGGAAAGCGGCGATCAGGATAAAATGTAGAAGTGCAAAAAGATACAACAAGAAATAGACAGTTATCCCCTACTTCTGTTCTACTAAGACATTGTTTAGGACACACCGTAAAAAGTATAACTTGAGTCAACATTACACACAACGCTCGCAAGCTCCACATAGTGTGTTACACTTTCATTCCTATTTAAATATTTGTGTATTAAGGAATGAAGGTAGCCTAGTTGAAGAGGCGGTGAACCTTCTTCTTAACTAAGACAGTGGTAATTCAATTGATTAGTACAGATTAAAGCATATATTTATCATTGTAAATTAGTATCAGTATTAGTTACATTCTTTTCATCTGTATAATTGTAAGAGCACTGAGACTCTGTTTAAGTGCTCCTAAAGCTGAAATATTATTATTATTATTATTATTATTATTATTATTACTATTATTATTATTGGTTAATTCTTGCAAAGATTTGTTAATTTGCTGCAAAAGTACAAGATGAAGTGATAACAATTGAATTCTATTTAGTTGGTCCAACAGACCAGATGCTTCCATTATGTGAAACTCATCTATATAGCTCCTAAGAACACCACTAGTAACATCCTATGAAGTCTTTCTGCTCTTTGGTTATGGACTGACCTTCCAGTTGTCATGCTTCCTCTGTTTACACCATGGCACTCCAACATCTTGCGGGCCACACCCACATTCTCGAGACCACGATCACTTGTAACTCTTGAGAGTATTCCGTATAAGTTTGGCATGCATTTTGAAACAGTCAAAGACTGTGCCTGAGAGATATGTAAATAAGTGGCCGGGTATTCTAAAATCGCTCCGTTGTTTGCACAGTATAAGTATGGGGGCAGTCTGGAATACCCATCAATAGCCTATGGATTACAAACCACCAGCTTATCATCTTGTGTTTACCATGCATCGATATGCCATAGTGTATTATTCCGCCTTGGTTATTGTCATTAATGAGATATGGAAGCACAACTCCGACCGGAACTAATCCGATACGAAGTGGCATGAATATGGGAAAAGGCATCGCCCAGAATGCCGCGACACATCCGGGACTTTTACGCCCTTTCTCGCGCGAACATTTGAAAGCTCGTTAGCGAAAGTACACAAAATAACAAAGAAAGTTGGGCAAAACCGGTCAGCACCACTCGGAAGTTTTAATTTTACGGGAAAACGGTTAAGTTTACTGGTTAGCGTTCATATGGCTTTTGTAGAAGGGGTGTTAATAAAGCAAATGCGACTGTTTTTAGGTGTGTAGCTGTTTGGGAAGCATTATCGTTTTCGACCTCAATTGTAGCTATTTTTACGCTCCGTCTGTATGGGACCGACACTTTTAGATTGAAAATCTCGAAAAATAAGATGTAAGCAAGTTAGCGTTCATATGGCTATTTATGCTTGACATTTAAAGACTCACTTGCCGAGTTTTCGCGCAAATCTGATAGTTGAAAGTATTATCGATTTCAGCTTTTCTGAAACCAACTCCCGCAAAACAGAATTTACATGCAAATATGTCCCACAGAGCCCCCCACGGGAGTTGATTTGACCACTTTTAAACTTCCCGCGAGTGTTCTAATGAATTCATAAATCCGCCTCCATAAACAATAGAGCGCAAGCCATTGTAATTAAGCATTGTATTGCGGTGTGAGTCAGTAAAGTGTGAGAAACTGATAATAACACCAGAATTCCGCAAAAAAAATCCAAAAATCCAAACAGGGCAAATGATTTTTTGCAAAGCGTGAGTCAAATGTTTGGCCCTTTTAAGTCGCGCGTGGCTAACCTTTCGCGCTTCAAGCTCGCTAGTCAACACACATACCGACAGCCTGGGATTTTTTTGCGAATGCAATTCCTGCAACGCGCGAGAAATAATTTTTGGCGCTTCTCTCGTGGCGGGCAGGTAATGCTTCGCGCTGGCCTCAACCGCTTTAAAACCGCTTGGTTTGCATAAACTATTTCAGATAACGTTTAGACAGTCCATGATAAAATTTGCACGCGAACTCTTTGACGAATTTCTCTATTCAAAAGGTTTGAATAGAGAGCCCGGCCTAATTAGGGCTCAATTGTTCACTTTCTCGCACCTTGAAATTTGCTTCACACTTTCAACCGTTTGATTGACAGCAGTGGAATCGCGAAGAGACTCGAGGTATTCCCAAAGGCAAGGTCTTCTGACTAATCACAGCCGACTTGTTCTGAACATGCAAATTATTATGCCGCGCATCCTAAAATCAGGCGCTGTAAGTACATGTCGCAAAAGACAATAGCATTCTGGGCGATGGGTTCCGGGAACTAAGGAGCTCAGGACAGACAGGTTACTTGTATTTCACTTAATCAACCGCAAGTTCCCGGAACACCTTCCCATACCGGAGATGGCATCAACCCCGGCTTGAACTGGGTGGGTGGGTGGGCGCCAACTAAAGTTCCCTCTTCGTCGGTTTGAATTAACTAACCACGAGTTATGAGCGTCCTTTTCCCTTTATATTACCCAGCGACCAATGAGCAACAAGTCCTATTGCAACACATTGCTCTGCACGTGCTGAAGGTGATTAATGACCTAATCTCGGCGGAATATACATATTTACATGACTGTGCATAGTGTATTATTCCGCCTTGGGTATTGTCATTAATGAGATATGGAAGCACAACTCCTCCCTTCACCGCACCGCTCCAACAAGAAGACAGACCACTGTCACATCAACACTATATTTATCCCTTATTACCTTTCCAAACCTTATCCTAAATATCTCTAAACATATATAACACTCTAAACTAACTTGACAATGTTAAAGGCACTGCACTTTGAACTGACAATTTATTCCGGAAACGCAGTGACAAAACCTGTCAATTCATTGGTTACCTTATAGTGTTTACCCGTGTCCTTATCTAAATCCGCTAACTTTGCCGCTGGACCTGCTGGATTCAGAACCTGTTTCAACTTAATATAATGAAGGGCCGTCTTGCTAGACTTCCAGCCTACATGATCCATTATGTCATTAAGAGAGACATCTGCAAGTGCCATTGAAATAGCGGCACCACTTCTAAAACCATGTAGAGTGAAACGCGTGCTCGAAAGACTCCCCTGCAACTGTTTCACGTAAGTGTCCAACCTAGCCTGAGCCGCAGAAGGGTCTAACGCGCAAGACGTTACCGTACCTTTTTTAGACACGGAGCGAAATAAATAACCTGAAGACAGCCGAATGTTTAACAGTCTACAAATCTTGAAATATAACTAAATACCCCAGACTGGGCAAACGATCTTATTTGAACCCCTCTTGAATGCAAAAACGTTGGCGTCTCCGGACCGTAACGTTTTTGTCCATACATGATTAAACAAAAATCCAGAATTATCTGGAAAGCGCAAAATTGTCGGAGTGGAGATACCTAACAGGTCGGCTGCCCGATCCGCCGAGAAGAACAGAGCCTTAAAGAAAGCTTGATCTCTGGCTAACACAAAAACCTGAATAGGATCTAAAGTAGGACTTCTTAATTTTGACTGAATATGCCGTGAAAGGATCTCAACATCTGAAAGCAGAACCGGATCTGCTTGGCGCGGGGTAATTCGTGCCTTCAACTGCTCCTCACGAACATTAGCCAAATAATCCTTCACTGACCTAGAAGAAGCAGGGTTACCTACACCTAATACAGAGTGCCATTCTGCTCCCCTACCGTGCTCGATAAAAATTGCTCTAAGTTTTCCTATCAAGGAGTCTACCGTACCAAACGCAAGCCGTTTGGGACAAGCACATTGACTTCGCTTACGCTGTAAAACAAACTCACAACTTGGATTATGAACCAAAGTTCTTCCATCCTGATCCTTCCACACTAGAAACGCCACGACATCACACGGTAAAGCTGAACTTAAAGTTTTCTGACACGATAAAGATAACAGGAACCGAGAAAACTCTATCTCCAAGGCTGTCTTCTGCTTCGCATATCGAGTAGTGTTACGTGTTTGAATCAACTCTTTAACTCGCGCTGCAATCTGTTCTTCATCCACCTTATGTTTAAGTTTCAAGGCATCATCCTTGTCCAACACAACTGTCTTCCTGTTGTAACCACAACTCTGGCAAAAGCGAAACCCTTCATCATTTGGGTACTGGCAACGTGGGCAAGCCACCGATGGCTGGAACAACTTGGGAATTCTTGGTAGAGACTGAAGTCAAAGAAAACGAACAATGTTCAAGACTATATGGACAACTTCGTTGATTTGAACCATACTTTAGTTGGTTAGAATTTTGAAACTCTAAAAGCCCAAAGCTTGAAAGGACAAACCCGTGGTTTGTACCCGGACCTGGACGGGTATCTAAGGACATCCCAATCACCCTCTGAACCTAGACAAATTGCCTTCCGAGAAAGACCTGTCAAAATTGGCCACCAGAATGGTCGCGGGTAAAGTTCAGGAACCACAATTGTGAATGGAATTCGAAATTGAGTAAGGAACCTTAGCACGGCAGGAACCAACCCAAATGGTGGGAAAATGTACGGGTTGGCCATAGCAGGTCCGATATGATTAATGTCCTGAGCGAAGAAGTTCACACCCTTAGACTGAGGACTAGGACACGGGGTGAAATGCGGCAAAGGGGTTCCTCCTTTGGATAACTGTGCGTTAGAATCCAACGCCATCAAATCGAATGTATGACCACAGAGACCACCAAATGTACGTTCAATTAACTCCCACACTCTTGGAGAAAGTGTTGAATCCAACGCAGAAAGGCATCTCGACGGGCCATCGGCCTCATTTCGATCTGACGCGATATGAGACAGTTCTAACTGCAGATTTCGGTTAACAACAGTGAAATAGAGTTCCTTTGTGGCTGCCGTCAGTTGAGGAGAGTTTTTACTTCCTTGGCCATTATACGTGTCAATTGCTACTTGACTGTCAACCTGTACATCTACCCGACAGTCCCGCACATGCTCCGGAGTGGCTTTTATTGCGTTCGAGATAGCAAGCATTTCCTTGGTAGAGATGTTTAATCCAATCTGCTGTGGATTCCAATAATCCCTAAAGGATTGATCACCTGACGTTGAATGCATGACGCATCCCCAACCGTATCCCGAAGCATCCGTGGATAACGATAAACGAACATGCCTCTCTTCACGCCAAGGAACGTGGCCTTTCCAGGAGTCGAGAAAACGCCAATGGCAAATTTCCTCCCGAAGAGAATCAGTCATCTTAACTTGTCCATTACCAGGAGATGAAGCAATAGCTGAACTTATATTCCTTATAAACAACTTAGCCCCAGGTACTGCTAAGGAAAATGAAATACATTTCCCCTGGAATCGTTGAAGAGTGCGGACATTCAACGTTTTTTTGCAAGCTAGGATTTCTTCTCTTAAGGTAGCGAACGCAACGACTTTACTCCCGGGAAGTTCGAAAGCTTGCTTTGAAGAGTCCACCACATGACCGAGATACTCTATATGCTTAGCCGGATACAAGACGGACTTCTGAATGCCAATTGTGTACCCTAATTGAATTAACAATGATGCAACAATGAATATGGCTACTTTCGCTGCCTCCAGCCTGAACTTTTCCGTGCGAGCTGAAGGAGATAAAGACCAAGGGCCAGTTGGAGCAAAAACCTCACCGTTAAGTCGATCATCAATGTACAATGAACAAGGAACCCCACATGACCTTAAATAGCTGGATGCAGCCAATCCCATAGTATGGTAAATATATGGAGACTCTTTCCATCCAAATGGCAAAGTTGTGGAGACAAACCACCATCCACCCCATTCAAAACCGAACAACACCTGTGAGGACTCCTGCAAGTGGACGTGATCGTATCCTGACTTATCATCACATTTCGTAAAATACGAATCTTTGTAGATATAGCGCTTCACATCCACTAATTTATCAAGTGAAAAAGGACAATCCTTCATCCACAGATTGGGGAACCTGGCGTCCAAACATAATCTCGGCTTGGATGGCTCTACCGTGAGCGGAAGAACTAGGTACGGTGGTTCGTCCAGATCAACTTTTCCCCAAACCCTGACGGAGCCCATCGCCACACGTTTGAGAATCGCATCCGAAATGAAGGTAGAAAACTTCTTACACAAAGCATGATTCCGGAAATATTTAGGCGGAGGAAAATCAGAGTCGTATGATTCACCCTTAAAAGTACCCGAATAGTGAATCACAAAATCATGCACGTCTACTTTGCTCGAGATCCAATTAAGTATTTGGTCACCCTTCGGATGGTTAACCAAAATCTTCTGCCAAGCGGACGGGTCTTTGTGAACGCCGCCAGCCACAAAATGATCGGGGTCACGAAATCGCAACAGAGATAAATCAGGCACCTCTTCGGAAACTAGAACATCCTTTATAGTGGGAATCTCTGTAACTCCCTCCTGAACGAGGACCCCATCTATAGTAGTCGAAAATAGGTTCTCATTGGGAGGCTGACAACAGGATAATTTATGATCAAATTCCTCATCTATCTTTTCCCAGGCAGGAATTTCAAAGCCCTCGCAGATCCTTCTCCGCTTCACCTGGCGGATCTGCGAAATAATTGGGAAAAATACTTATGGGAAACTGAAAACCCAAACGAAATTATCCCTCCCAAGAGAATCTAACCACTAAAGATGAGGTCCCCGATCAGGAGAGAGTAACTTCCCACGCCCCGAAAGGAACGTCCACAGACTGCCCAGCAATAAGGCTAGCCCATGGGAGTTGCTCACCCTCATCGAAGATAAAACTAAAATTTTGTTGTGGTACCCATATGCCATGAAATAAAAGACTAAGAAATGCCCTAAAAATACCAAATAACAGTAACAAAGGAAATCAACTTTGTACACACGAATCAATTTTATACTGTTTGTAATTCATTTATTTTTATTCTTATTACACGCAAATGGTTCAACTGAACTTAAAACCACAGATTTAATCTGTCCGATCACACTGGCGACCCCCTGAACCATCTCCCTCTCTTTGCTGGTGGTGGCTTTCCCTCATCTCTCCAGCGCATTTGACAATTTCTCTGGTAATGACCATAACGCTTACAACAGAAGCACTGAAGACCGCCTAGAGATCTACCACGATCACGACCTCGGAACGTGGGTGTAGCCGAAAAGGATGGGACCCTCAGGGCCTTGTCGACCTTTGTCATAGCATCAAGCACCTTCTCTTGGTCTTTGTCTCCCAGAAGAGCCAAAACATATCTTTTAAATTGCTCATCTGAACCACCCATCTTCTCACGTAAAGCTTGGAACACTGTAGAGTAGTAGTTGGCTTTAGGGTGTTTGGTTTCCAAAGCCACAACCTTCAGGTTTAAAATCTGCTCGAACACCTGGTCCTTCTTAAATGGTACAGCCTTTGACTTCACCAACTGCATAATCTTTTCGATGATACCATCAACAGTCGCTTGCTGCGATTGTTCTAGCTTCTGAATTCTCCTCGCGAAATCCTCCATATTGGGGATCTAAAGCCAACACAGAAAGTTAGCTTATAACTGACTCAATAAACCCATATTATATTGATTCACTTTCTCAAGCAGCCTCGATACGGGCCTACGTTATCATTCTCTCATGCTGCCTCGATCACGGGCCCATTATATGATTTTCTCAAGCAGCCACGATCACGGGCCTGCGTTATCATTTTTTCATACTGCCACGATCACGGGCCAGTTCTATCATTTTCTCAAGCAGCCACGATCACGGGTCTGCGTTATCATTTTATACTGCCACGATCACGGGCCAGTTTTATCATTTCCTCAAGCAGCCACGATCACGGGCCTGCGTTATCATTTTTTCATACTGCCACGATCACGGGCCAGTTTTATCATTTACCCAAGCAGCCACGAACACGGGCCTGCGTTATCATTTTATACTGCCACGATCACGGGCCAGTTTTATCATTTCCTCAAGCAGCCACGATCACGGGCCTGCGTTATCATTTTTTTTTTTTTTCACGATCACGGGCCAGATTTCCCATTTTCTCATGCTGCCTCGATCACGGGCCAGCGTATCATTTTCAAGCAGCCACGATCACGGGCCTGCATTATAATGTGATGTATATATACTGCCTCGATCACGGCAAGTTTCGTAACAGACAATAACAATTCAGTGCTTTCACAGACGCGACTACAGCAACTACTAAACCCGATGTTCTATCCAGCGAAACCATACGGTATAAACTACCCGTTGTAACATAAACACAGTAATAAAAAATTTAGAAACCAGCAAAGCAAAACAAAATAAAGGGAAAAAAAAAACTATAGAAAGACCAACGAGGCAATAATATAAAACAAACTTGGGAACCCGTAACTAGAATTAAATTCACCGCAATACCAAGGAACGCAAAACAAGGGAAAACGACATTACTACAGAACACCCGACCAGGTGACCAAACCCCTAGTATAAGCTTCGCGAACTAGCGACAAAAGTTCAAGCAAACAAGAAATAAATACCTCAGCGACTTGTCCATCTGCCGCTGGAGCGTTCGGTGCCGGTGCATTCGGTGCCGGTGCATTCGGTGCCGGTGGATTCGGTGCTAGTTCATCTTCTACACCTTGTAGCACTGCAAGAACCGCTGCAGGAGCTGCAATAGGAGCTTGTTCTTCCATGAATCTACAGTTCGAGCCGGGGTTGATGGAAACAAAGACGACGCCAACTAAAGTTCCCTCTTCGTCGGTTTGAATTAACTAACCACGAGTTATGAGCGTCCTTTTCCCTTTATATTACCCAGCGACCAATGAGCAACAAGTCCTATTGCAACACATTGCTCTGCACGTGCTGAAGGTGATTAATGACCTAATCTCGGCGGAATATACATATTTACATGACTGTGCATAGGGCATTTGGACATCACACATTGTATGTTCGTCTACAAAAAGTTCTTCTCCATCGAAGTGCTGTTCCAACTGGATCCAGCTCACGCATCAATTACTTAACTTTCCATCGCTGCACCTTTATTCCCCTGCTATGCAGTACACCCAGCATGCGAGTTTGCATGATTTCTCTTATAATTCTCCGTCTCTACTGGAAGTCCAGTTCTGTTCATTATTAATTTGGAACTCTTGCCTCCTTCTACTCAAGGTTTTAGTAGAAATTCCGAGTAGTTCTGCTGTTCTCACCCTAGAAAAGTGCAACTAACAAAGGAATTCTATTTGCCTTTAATTGGAAACTTCAAACTTTGGTTGACTTCTCATCTCTGCAGTTTCTCTCACTTTGGTGGCAAAACATCACGCGAATTTTAATTAAGTCTCCTGCCGTTTTCTCAAAGTAAACTCGGACTCTTTTCAGGCATGTGAACAACTCATCCATTTCCAAATCGTGCTCTGAAAGAAGCAATAGTTCTGCAGCTCTCTCTTTTAAAATAAAAACAGTTCCCGGCCTCTGCAAGCCTTTCGTGTAACTTTCAATGGGTACGAACGGAGAAATGTATTGTTCTGCTTCTGCAAGTAGCGCTTTTGTCCATTGAAAAAATATTAGTCAGGTCTATTCTCGGAGCCTGCTATACCGCATAGAGCCGCCATTTTTGGCTTCTGCAAAAAATGGCCAAGAGGGGCCTGGGGGCTATTTTGCAAAAAACCGGCGCGCGGTGCATCATACCATACGGTACGTAAAGTTGACCATACTGTATGAGAACACAAGAAACTTTTTTGTAAAACATAGCATATGTAGTTGGAATTTGGCAAGAAAAAATAGCAATGAGAATACTCAATGTAAAGTTTAGTAGGTAAATTTGAAGTTGAGCATATATTGAAAACGTTTGTAATAATGTCCAGTATAGTATGGCGCCCCATAATAAGCCGAAAGCTGATGTCACACACGAAAGTGAAAATCGGAAAGCAGAATTCACAATTTAAAATTCTGGAAGGAATGCCATCAAGCAGCAATAAGAATTAAAGATGGAAAACTGAAAAGCAAAATTCGGATTACAAAAAAGAAAACGTTAAAAGCAGAAGACGGTAATCCCTGAAAAAGAGAAAAGCGGGGCAAAAATAGGAAATAAATACAGAAATTCCATTTGGCCGTAAAAGTACACTTATTGTATTGTCTAAATATCAGGTTCTGTGCGTACTCTTTCATAATAACCATCTTGGCGTCCGGGGTCAACAACATCACTGAAGCATCGCGTATTGGCAATCAACCCAAATGACTTATTTCTTTCGCGCCTTCTTTTGTTAAAATCAAGAACCTTCAGGAATAAAATGATTTTGCCTTATTTGCACTTCAAAACAGTTTTCTCCTATCAGACTTCTTTCCTGTGTTCGTTGCAAAATTTCGAAACGATAATTTCTTGCCGAAGTTACAAGCCTGTTTAGTTTGAGTCACGCAACAAAATGTCACGCACTTGATTTTACCTGACGTCGCGAGTTTGACCTTGGAGGGGGAAATGCACAGGAAACAAAAAAAAAAAAAACGAAACAAAACAACCCCCCCCCCCAAAACAAAAACAGAAAAAAAAAGAAGCAAGCAAAAAACGAACAAAGAAAAAACAAAAACAAAGCAATGAGAACTTTGAAAACCTGTGGACCCAAGGACCGATTACCGTAAACTGCCGCTTATAAGCCCTGGGCTTATACAACTTTGTAAGGGGTTTTGGGTGGGCTTATAAACGGAGGAGCTTATATCCGGGGGGGCTTATAAGTTTCGAAATGAGCCACAGCAGTGTTGATCGAAATACGTTTTTAATTTACCAGTTTTCAATTAACCTTTGAAACGTCGTAATAAATCGAATTCATTTCAATTTTAACAACAAATTCAAAACTGTAACAACACGAATGTAACCGGGACGTAACAAAACAGAAGCTCAGAGTTCATCTTCGCAGTGTTCTGTGAGAGTGCTTAATATTAAGGAAACAGGGAAAACTAGAGGGCGACTTATATCCGGGGGAGCTTATAACCGGATGTATTTTTTGTTTACAGGTAGATGGGCCTATAACCGGGGGGGCTTGTAAGCGGGGGGGGGGGGCTTATAAGCGGCAGTTTACGGTATTTATGTATTTATCAGTATCACTAGACGCAGTGAAGCCTTGCCAAAATTTTGCCTGGTACTAGGGCTTTGAAAAAGAAATTATTATTAGGTCTCTATGTATTGGTCTTCAAAAATTGGTCAAGTCAGGAATACGAATGTAAAAATGTATGTTGAGTTTACTCAAGCCCAAACCAGGGGTGTGGCCAGGGGTGCCGGAACCGTCCTTTTCGTTCTTTATAAGCTTGTGAAACCATTTTATGGCAAACCAAGCGGATTACACTTTTATACATGAAACTCAAAATTAAGTTGAGTTTGAAACTCAACTCATGTTGAAACTCATCATGACAAGGAGTCCTAATGTTCAGGGCTCTCTGTCGCTTTCCGCCTGATCTTCTGAGCAGTGCAGGTGACGAAGGTGGAGAACCATCCTTGTGACGAATGGCTAACGCTCGAAACGTCAGCTTTCAATCTCTTCACGGTGGCTCAATTTACCTTATCAACTCAGTTGATAAATACAAAGTTTTGTGTTTCGCTTCCCCACCGATGCAGCACCACAGTTTCTCTAGAAACTAACCCCCTTGTTTGTCAGGTGACAGTTGGTTGTGCGATATTTCTCCGCCTTTTCACGGTTGAGGAGAACAAGCTCGGTTTCGCTCAGAGCACCGCTATGGACGGTAGACCATCTGATGACAGGGCCTTAGATTTCAGCTCAGATATTGGTCTTATAGGTCCCACGACATATGCTCTTCATACACGGACGGATTTCTTCTTTATAAAACTGTATATTCGAAAGCATGCTCACACCATCGATCTTCCAAGTGGTCACTAAAGGTCTTGCAATGGACGCGCACCGGATGACACTTAAGGATGGTTCTCCACTGGGATCTTGATATCGTGTCTGGAGTTTAGGAGGATAAATGTATCCGACTTAATTAGTCTCCGCCGGCCTTGCGGCCGCAGGCTCCCTTCCCTCCATGGGGAGGGAAGGGAGCCAGGAGTTTGAACACCACACCCAGCTCTGCTCCTAGTACTCCTGCGCAAACTATGGTGGCCCTGCAGGCCCTGCAGTGATAGCAGCCAGTGCTGTCTTGCCGGAAGCTGACTGTCTTCAGGGCTGGTATGGTAGTGTTAATCTGCTTAATGACGTCTGCCATCACAGCGAGGAATGCACGAAAGTGGGTATGAGAAAAAATTGTACTTACCAGAGTCCAATGGAAGGAAGACACCGATGTGTTGCAAAATAGCTTTGGACTCTGACTTCCCAATTTCACGGTCTGCTTTTCTCACTTTCCCGATCGAGGCATACTTAGGCAGCTCTGGTAGAACTCAACATGGCCAACGTCGACTAGTTCCCTCTGCGCTATTCCCAGTTAAAAGCGATGGGTTGGGCAAATGGTCCATGTTTAGAATACTAATTAAAAATACTATAATTGCGCTTGCTAAAAGAAAATCAACGAAGCTCAACTTCTGAGTGGATATCGCTGATTCCAACACTGCAAGTGTGACCCGAAAAGTCTTTTTTTGCAACTGGAACAGCAACTGCTTGTTCATATCGCTTGTAAGAGGCGCAAACGCCTGCAACTAGTTCCTGAAAAGAATAAGTGACCTCTATTCGCAGCCAAGGGAGATGATGGTTCGATTGTCTATTGTACGCGGTGACAGGGGTCCTGACTGCGAGAACTCCAAAGAACCTATCCATTTACAATGGCGAAATATAGAGGAAGCGCTCTACAACTACTGCGTGTTAAACCTGGCGTTTTCCTTTTTTCTGTTTTTTTTTTTAACGAAAATTATCAGTTTATGAACATTTACTCGAAGCCGATCCGCACTTAAGACATTTTGTCTAGTTTCCAATAATGTCGCACCTGAAATTCTCACACGCCTGATTTCCAACAAGAAAATTACTTCCGCAAATGGCAGCTTCTCGAGGCGCCTTCTTCGACGCAACACTGGTGGCTTGCAAATAATATTGAAATCCTTCACCGTGAAATTAATTAGGCTGTGGGAAAAATATCCTAAAATACATTCACGCTAGGGAATATTCGCGTCTTGAAAAGTGGAACTCTGCAGTTAGATATAAAAAAATATATCGATGTTTACTATTTTAAGCGGGCTTCACACGTCAAACTTATGTTGGCCAACTTGTGTTGGCAAATTCAAATTGGTGTGTGTGAATGACACAGCAACATGTTGGCAAACTGTTGGTGAAAAGTTGGCGAGAATAGAGACAACTTCTATTTGTCACCAACAGTTTGCCAGCATGTTGCTGTGTCGTTCACACACACCAATTTGAGTTTTGCCAACACGAGTTGGCCAGCGCCAGCATAAGTTTGATGTGTGAAGGCCGCTTTAGACTATCTTTCTGCTTCCAGTGAACACGTGACAATTTTTTCCTCTCGCCAGAGCGTCACAAAATGTACATCTATGTAATCTGCAACTTGTTTTGCACAGGTCAGAATTGTGTGGTGAACAGTCCCGTCATATGTAGTATCACTCTATTTTACTAGTCGAAGGATATTTCAGGCATAACTTCGGCGGTGTACCATGACACCAAACAGGAGGACGGAATGTGAGTGAACAAACGCAGTTGTAGCCAAGTGCTGCGCATTGAAAACTCACGATTATAGAGAAAAGTGAACTTAAAATTTTCAGGGAACTTGTAAAAAACAAATGGATGCCTTCTTTGTTAACCTTCGATATGCTTTAGTTTAAATCATGGAAAAAAATTCAGCTATCTCTGCGGTTTGCTTTTACATTGAGGTAGTCCGGCATCTGAGATGAAAACGGGAAACGGTCATTCCGGTCGAGTTGCTGAAACAAACGCCATCACTATTTACATCGCCTTCTATCTTGTACAATTTCTTTCATAGCTTAAGTTATTTCAGACGTCCTAATCTTTCGATTTTTTTCCTCCCATTTTTGCAATCCCATCACCAAAACCTATCCTGTGACCTGACCAGAACCCGTTGCGTGACAGACAAATTTAGTTAAATCAGACCATAATAACAGTGCAGTTTCTGAGATGAATGTGGAGATCACTGCAAAGTTATTTAGTTTCTTCAGGTAACTAACACTTAGAGATTTTAAAAATTCATTTGCCATTCGTTAAGGGATGTGAATGTGATGGCGGAGTCGTTATTCATTAGTTGAAAGTCAATCTGGAGATACCAGGAGATAACGGTCGATTCCACGCGTCAAGATGGCCCTTGGACAGTACACCTAAAACTTGACAAAACCTGGCATTTAGACAAAATCTTATTCAAGGTGAGCTAGATATGACCTCTATCCTGTACTTTTCATCCAAATGCTAAAGGAAACAAGGAAAAAATTCCAAGTTTTTGGCTATTCGGTCGGAGGCATGAGCCTATTGTTTGTACTGGTTGACAGGTTAATGTTTTGATTATCGGGATTTTGAGCGCGTTTGTACTCGGCGCTGATAAAAAGCCCGAAACCAACTTTTAAACCTGATTTTAGAATGGTATTTCGTCTTTCAAGAATTCTGAATTTCAAGTGGTGTTTTACCGGGGAGGGAAACTTTCTCTTGAAAAATTGTGCCAAATTGAGAATTCAAAGCAAGCGAATTTTAGTGATTTTCAGCAGCTCGCCATGACCTTGAAAATTAATTCGCAGATCTAAAACAGGACTCAATTACTTCATGCACACTTCAAAAGCAAACTTCCATGCTTAAAATGGGGGTTTTCTGGGGTGCGAATCAAACAGTTTACGAGAAGTTTACGAGAAGGTATGATACCCGTTTATTTCGCGTGCTTACAGTACACGTGTGGCGTAAACGTGTTAAATTTTTTTTTCCGCCTTAAAAGAAATTTCAAGAAAAAAATTCTACCACATTTCTTAGATTACCATAGGGTATCCGTGGAAAATTTATGAGGGAATTTTATTTTTCATCATGAGCCACCACTCGCTCGATGTTAGTGGACATCCCCTCTTAATGTTTTTGAGGAAACAACAAATGGTTGTTTGTGTTAAAAATTGCTGAAAACCTTGGAGCGACTAAGCCCGACCCCTGGCCTGGTCGAAGATTCATTCAGTGAATCATGGCGGCCAACATGAACTAGTTAATTTGAACTAGAAAATTTTGCCCTTTGTGTTATAAACATGTAATCGCAATGAGTCCGCGTTGAATTAAGGATAAAATTTCACTTATATTTTCAAAGTTTTCACAAAATAGGCCTAAAAATTTATCCTTAGTTCTACTCGGCCTCATGCGATTACATATACTTAATTAACTCTGAGAATATTGAAGCTATGACAACGAAACTTAGAGGACAGATAGTACGTCGAAAAATGTTTCCACTGAGGCCGCAATGTCAGCTGAAGACGTCATATGACTTCAGAATAACGTCATGTTTTCCAACGGTGGCCATCTTGGAGCCGCCATCTTGAATTTCTTCATTTTTTCAAAACCTCCTGAAAGCGCCAAAATTGACCAAGAAGCGATCAAAATCAATGAATTAACACGAAAATGATGTAATAATATAAAGTTTACTTCAAAAGAGTCAAATTCTAGAAAAGGGCTTGTCAAAAAGTGGTTGCCATGGTAAAGTAAAACTTGATGGACACGTACTTGCTATACCAAAGTGTTCCCAGATAAATTTTAGAAAAAGTCACCAATGGTGCTGTCTTAAGCTTGCTTATTCAAAAAGTTATAAGCGTCCAAAGTCCGTGCAAGCAGAAGTCGCCCCCCCCCCAACCCGGTCAGAACAGGGTTAAGGTGGGAAATTTTTCCAAAAATCAAATGCTCCTCATCCAGCCTCGTCGTATTCAGGGTCTCTCTTCTTCTCATCACCCGGACGGAAAGACGAGATGCGCTACCCCCTACCTCTTCTTGTTTAACGGTGATAGGTGCAGTGTGTTCCCTTTTCACTTCCGTTGTAGCTATCAGAAGAGAACTCAGTAAGGATCGCTGACGTTGGCCTGTCTAAACCAGCAGTAAACATCACGGGTACTTTAGTGGGTACCCCTGTTTATATGGCCCCTGAAGTGTTTCATTCTCAGGTGTACCACGGCAAAGCAGACATCTACAGCCTGGGGATAATTCTGTGGGAGATGTGGTACGGACAGCGGGCCTATAAATCCGCACCGGCAGAAACGCTGGCAGATTTCTTCAGCTTGGTGGACGACGGCTGTCGTCCAGGAGATGTCAAAGGTTGCAAGCCACCTCTTACCCCCTGGAAAGAGCTGATGGAAAAGTGCTGGAAGGGAGACCCAGAGGGGCGTCCTTCAGCTGAAACGTGTAAAGCGGAGGCTAAAACGTTCGCGCGCGCCGTTTTTTAAGAAAGCAGCCGGTCAGGAGTGGGTCAACGAAAACCTTAATTTTTAGTAAGCTCATGGTAATTAAAATGTTTGAAATGAAACTAGTTATCAAGGGTTCTAGAAATTGTTGCATTCAAAAAGAAACGTAGCACAAGTAGGAAGAGCTGGGAAAGCCAAGTTTGAAAGGAAACGAGAGGAAACCTGCTTCAAATTAACGATGCATTCGAAATCAAAATAAAAAGAAGTCTAGCGAGCAAACTTACAGATAACATAAGTCGATGGTGACGCGCCATTTTAATATCTCTTTAAAAAGCCCTGAAACAATCCCAGGAAAAAGGAAACTAAATTTAAAGTATTTCTCTTAAAAATTGTCTCTTTAGGTACGCCTGTTATTAAGCAGGGCAAAAAAGTATCGCACCTGAATCTGTACTGATTTAACTTGGACGTTTCATTGCGGCTACAATTCGTTGACAACGATTTGTTTGAATATTTGTTTGTAATACTCGTAGTGTTGTTTGCCTTTTGTCAAAGAAATTATTCACGCAAGTTAGATTTTGAGTAGCCCCGCAGCTCTTAACAACCTCTAATTTCATTGGACCTTGGGATCACGCAGCTCTATTGTTTTCGGGGCTACGGTCCATTGTTTTGTTGTTTGGTGTATTGTTTTCTCAGCAAATCAGAGAAGACCTTGTAAGAACTGCGACATCGCCCTAGATTTTCTAGTTGTTCTCTAATCACTCTGCAGTGAAACGAGAACAAATCATTTTCACACTAAATATCATACAACGCAGACAAGAATCAGGAATAGGCATCTCGTTTATTGATAGCTAGACTATAAGTACACGGGCAATGTTCCAGAATATATATAATCGTACAACGGATAACGAGGACAATAGCCAACTATACAAAGCTATTCAGTGAGCTAGAATAAATAACATTTCACACGAATAGGAAATTCACAACAAACGTAAGACTGTTTCAGCGGAGCTTACCCAAAGCAACTTAAACTTAACTAAATAAACTGGATATATTTGCTTACAGACAACATAAGCCTTCATGTCTAAGTATAATGTATCTGATTACAAACAATAACAAAATTAAAGAAAATTTACAGAAACGTAGCGAGAGATGCCGTCGAGTGATCTTGAAAACTGCGAAAATACCTTATATACCTAATAACAAATAGTCACGCACGCTTCCAAACAATTGCTACTCCACAGTAAATACTGACACGTACGTAGGAGCACTCAAACAAGCATGCATTCCCAAACGTGAGAAAATACATTGGTTCTCTAATCACTCTGCAGTGAAACGAGAACAAATCATTTTCACACTAAATATACAACGCAGACAAGAAACAGGAATAGGCATCTCGTTTATTGATAGCTAGACTATCAAACCCAATAATCGAAATAAAGAAAGAGAATAAAGAAACGAGATTGAAAGACTGAAAGCAACGCTTCCCGGGAACGCTTCTAAGTTGTCCTTAACATAACCATCCTTAGCTTTGTCTGATCACCAACGACCATGGCGTTTAAATAACCTGTCGTTAACACCCGCGTTTGCAGCGGCAGTAGCGCCTCCTGATCCAAGACTATGGAGGCCAGACAATTTAGCAGGAAAACCTAATTGAGAAAATGCACCCAAAACAATCTCCCGAGCGCGGGTATATGAGATACCCGTGCTCCTTAAAGTATAAGATGCTTCAGATCTTACAAAATGTAATGTACGAAAAAACTTAAAGTTTGATGATAAATCAATACCAGCAGCCTGAACATATCTATTCAACAAACCAAATGGGCAAGTTATATGACCAGTCTTGGCTAATATAACATTTCCATTTCGATAAATATTAGTCTTGCTGTTAGCTATAAACAGCTCAACACATATATTTTTCGTCACAAAACGTAACATTGCAACAGCGTAAATAAGCCAATTCATTAAAGCGTAAAAACCCAACGTAAGCTGTGACACAAATGGCGGCAGTGCATGCGTAAGTCAGACAAACCAGCGTAAACCGATGCATACTTCTGACATATATTAACTAACGGTCTCATAACTTGGAAAAAATATATGAACCCACAGACAACCCAAACGGTAAAACCGTAAATTTGAAATATTTAGTAACGCCCTCAAAAACCCACGCGAAACCCAAAAATTGTTGATCGGATTCAAAAATCTCAATATGATGATAACCCGATTTGATATCAAACGAGCAAGCCCAAGCGCAAGGCCTGGCTATCAAACATTCGAGGAACGATTTCGCATCTTCAAACTTAATCTTAGACTTCTTGACAAAAAGATTAACGTGCCTAAGATCTAATATAAGCCTTTTCTTCCCGTTGGGTTGAATGGAAACTGACAGGGGATTAACAACCACCGGTGGAAAAGGACATTCCACGACCGGACCAACTTTAAGAAGTTCGGTAATTGCACTGAGAACAAAATCAGAATTCTGTATAAGGCAGACTTATTATTATGAAGAATAACTGGCGTAGGAGTATAGTAAAACGGTATCTTATAACCTTCCTTAATAACGCTGAGGATAAACTGGGAAGCACCAATGCTTTCCCAAAAATCAACATTAACTCTAAGCCTACCCTTAACAATGACTGATTCAGAGCCTTCTAAATAGTCCTCATAACTACGTTCCAATGAGTCTCTTTCTTCAATCCCAACAGTCTGATCATGAGAACACAAATCTACAACAACATTGAAATACTCATCTGTTCCAAGTCTGCTAAACGTTTCACTACTTGCTGGCGGTAGCGCTGGATGTGCTTGGCAAGGCTCTGTTGCTGTACAGGCGACTGTATTTTGGCAAAACGGCGAGGTTGCCCAATGCCCGAACTGACCACAGGAGAAACACTTGTCGGAAGGTTGAGGCTGTCTACTCCGAAAAGACTGTGGCCGAAATGGCTGCTGAGGAAGCTGTTGTGGGCGAAATGTCTGAGGAGTAGCGTGATGTAAAGAACTCCCAGCGACCAAAGATGAGTCTTAAGAAAATTTACGGTTCTGAGCAGAACTGCGATTCTGCTTGCGTGCGCGAAGCTTGGTAAGCGCCCTTCTTTCAGCAGATCGAAGTTTCTTTTCATTATCCGAATGGTCAGCTAACTCGTCTGATTCGTACTCTTCAACCGCCGTCCAGCCCGCCGGACTCTTGTCTGCAAACCGTATGACTTTGTTTCGTTTATTCAGCAAAGTTTTAGCGTTCTCCAGTTCCGTATTAACTGGCTGCACAAATTTCCCTCAAGAAGATGAGTGGAAGCCGAGTTAATAGAGTCTAACAAACTCGAATTAAACTCGAATTGTAAGTTGTTTCCTTTAAATTGAAAGCTACTGGAAGCCTTCGCTTCAGTCTTCCGATTTCGTAATTTGCGTGTTGGTAGCAAGTTCCTTTTGTTCAAGTCCCCGCTTGAACTCAGAAAACTTCTTGTCGAGTTTCGAATCGAGGAGACAGGAAATTAAACTCAGCGTTTCTTCGCCGGAAAGGCCACTCTCTTGAATAGGTTGTTCAGGATTAACGTTTGGTACCGCGGAAAGTTCACTGCCCCTTTCATCCGTAATTTACAGAAACGTCGCGAGAGATGCCGTCGAGTGATCTTGAAAACTGCGAAAATACCTTATATACCTAATAACAAATAGTCACGCACGCTTCCAAACAATTGCTACTCATAGTAAATACTGACACATCCGTAGGAGCACTCAAACAAGCGTGCATTCCTAAACGTGAGAAAATACATAAGATATGTGATAGAAATGGCTGCCATCTTTTTGTGGAGAGCGAGAAATTTTGGCCAACTTTCATGTATGGAAAGTGTCGCTTTAGCATACTCAGTTGAAATACTGCAGCCCCTAGTTGAGCTTTTTTGCACCCATTACGTCATTTTAGCAAGGTTTTGACAGGAGGGTCCCCCTTTTGAACAGTCAAATTGAGGAGTTTCTAAGACTGTTTGATTAAAGAAACCGTTTAATAAATAAACCCATTTTACCAGACAAGAGGTGCTAACATTTTCTAGTTTTATTCATAAAGCAACACAGCGTCAACCAGTAACAAAGGAAGCTGATCGCTTCAATTCAATCGTACATCACTAAAGCACAGAGAAACAAAATACCATATTGAAACTTTTTACATTGAAACCGAGTTGTAATGCCGTGGAAAGTTTGAGTTAATTTTCATCTGCCTTATTTAATTGTTGATTACATTTGAAGGGAGTCAACGTAACCTTTAGTGTGAACTACGAAGAAATTACATGAAACGGATCCCGACAATTTATGACTTTTCCCTTGCTTTTTCAGGGGGGGGGGGGGTGATTGCAGTTAATCTTCATTGCTTACCAACAAAAACGTCATCAAATCAAAGCTGGTGGAATTCGAGGAGATTCTAAAAGAGTGTAGAGCTCTGTAAAGATATTCCAGTTTGACATAGTTTGCTTGTAGTGCTCGTGATTGATAAGGACTAACTTACAGCAAAACGTGATTTTCTCCCTCCAAGTTTCCCTTCAAATGAATGAGTGTAGTTTCCTAGGCGTTATTTACAATAAGTCCGCAAACAAAACATTTACAACTGCATTTGCTTAATTAGGATGTACAACAGTATGAATACGTTCATGTAATTATATTTAACCTATTTCTCATATATCTTGATATATCTTTATTTACATTTCAAGCTTTATAATTACATGACGGCCAATACACTATAGCGCCAACATAATTTCATTTGTTTGTTATTCATAAACCAAACGCATTAAAATTCTTAAACAAAAGCTTAACTTACGATACATTGCGAAACAACTTCGCAAAGACATCTTTCACTGACAGTTAAAGTAAATAAAACAAACAAACTATTGAAGCAAACAAACAAATAAATACACACACAAACAAGAGGTCTAGTTGTATACTATTTCCACTACTGCAAGAAACAATGACGCATTTAAGCTAACTACGAAGACGCAACGGTTATTTGAAATGTAACCTATTTCTAAAGTAGCGCAAAAAACTATGTCTAATGTATGTGATACAAATAGCATTGTGCAAATATACTCAACAAGAAACCTAATGCTTTGAAACGTGAATATGTATCACAAAAACGTGCCTACTAAAATACACACAGTGTAAAACTTACGCGAGCCTTAACTCCCGCTGCCAAGTCGTTGGAGTAAATTCTAATGCTTCATAAATATTTATAATCGCGAGTTTTGTGTGAAAAAAGATCGTCATTTTGAAACACTGCAGATAAACCATAATGATTCCACTGGTTGGGTTAATGTCTGACGTGCGATGATTTTTTGTTATAAACTAAATTAATTAAGCCAGAAATAACCGACAATTGAATTAAGGTAACCTTGAATAAAGCAAATTCATACTTTAAATTTTTATGCGTTATTTTTCGTACAGTCTACACTATTAACGTTTTAACGAAACGTTTCCTTTGGTGTTTAGACTAGGATTATAAAATAAAGCTATCATTCTAGACTCACAGCGAATAATCTAAAGGACCGGAACAAAGACAACTAAATAATGCATGTTATGTTAGAAAAATTATGACTGTTAAATAAATATTAAATAGTACAATTATATTCTTCGCCCTTCTAAGCTTAATTGCTTTACAATTTAACCAAAAAATATTCTAAGTATTAATGTATGCCGAGTGTGGGACGACATCAAATTATGCACACTCATGTATAAAAATTACACCACTCTCTCTTTTATACAAATTATGTAATTATGTCAACTTAAAATAAAGGTTATAACCAAAAGCAAATTAATCTATGTTCGAACATACAGCCAGCTGATGCCCAAACTAGTTTGACAGGATTTGAAGAACGTAAGCAATTCCGCTCAAACCAGTTTATCGGGATTTTTAAAAGGCAAAAAATGTGAAAACAAGATCCTCTCTTATATATTTCGTCTTTCGCGCTTTACAGGTCAGTTGAAATTCTTCGAAGAGCATTTCATGCCTCTTAATGACGTAAATAAATTAAATTAAATAATTTAATTTATTTCACACCTTCACATGAAGTGAATAAATGAGATTTTGTAAATTAGGCCTCATAATTTATTACAACCGAAATTCGAGGCTACGTCCAACTGAGTTAAATTACCAAAATAAACTTTACCAAAAACGTTTTATCTTGAAACCGTCGACTATGCCTTCTAGTCAGCGGCTCGTTTATTTGAATTGCTCTTTCTGTACTTGAAATCTTAACCCTCCGCTTAAAATCGAGCCTCGACAAAATCTTCCATGAATGAAAGAGACCTAACTTGCCAGCTCTTGGCAAGCGATCCTACACCTCCCCCATTACTTAATTCTTTCTTGCTCTGCACCCCCCTCGAACGAGGGAAATACAGTGCCGAAACCGGGGGAAGCAGTTACGCTCCTTCAGCGCGTCTTCAGACAGCACTGGATTACATCATCACGAACGTGAAATATTTGTTATACACCATGCTGTAGGGTAATATCATACGATATCGCCATTTACAACAGGAATAACTGGACGCCTATCATCGTCATCTTCATATTCTTCCTCGTCTTCTACGCTTTTTTGATCCTCGTAGTTGATATTATGGAAGTCTATGTTCATGTTTCCTTTAAAAATTGCCGCGGCTCTCTTGTGGTATACGCCATTCACCATGACGGCTTTATCGTCTGTTGTTTCGGTGTCCACAGTATAAAGAATTCTGCAAACAAGGAAGAAGTTGAATTAGTGTCATGGACACGGAAAATTTGAACACATTTCTAAAATGACCCCCTTGAAAGAAGAAGAAAGAAATAAAAAAATTGACAATATATAAGTTAAAGCTACTAATCAGTGTTGTGGTACTGTTTCTTATGCTGCACAAGACCTTTTTAACTTTTGAGTCTGTGGTTGAAGTTATAAAGTGTGAACATCTAAAAGAAAGCTTTTGAGCAGTACTTTCCTGCGGTAGTGTGCATTATGCTGTACACGGTGATTCTAACTTTTGAGTCCGCAGATGAAATCCTAAAGTGTGACCATTGAAATGAAAGTTACTGAGCAGTACTTTCCTGTGGTGTTGTTTATTATGCTGTACAAGGTGGTTCTAACTTTTGAGTCCGCAGATGGAATCCTAAAGTGTGACCATTGAAATGAAAGTTACTGAGCAGTACTTTCCTGTGGTGCTGTTTATTATGCTGTACAAGGTGGTTCTAACTTTTGAGTTCGCAGATGAAATCCTAAAGTGTGACCATTCAAATGAGAACTGCTTAGCAGTACTGTCCTGTGGTACTGCTTATCATGCTTTACAAGGTGATTCTAATTTGAGTCTGTGGATAAAAGTCTGTGGATAAAGTGTGACCATTCATCAAGCGAAAACCTTTGAGCAGTACTTTCCTATCTTGCTGTTTGTTTCGTATTTTATTACAATTTTTAATTCTTGAAAATTAATCACACTTGCACCATGTCTATCTTACAAAGCACACTTACTCAAGTCGAGGTGAACGTTTTCTCCTTGCGACGATAAACACAGCAACACACACAACGACAATCACAGCCAGAATACCGAACACGAGACCGAAGATGAGTCCAAAGTTCGGCTTACTCTCATTCTGTCCAGTTCGTTTTGCCACAATGTTCACTGACGGATTGGAAGTGTAATTCATCACAACAGGAGGTGTTGTTGTCTCTGGTGTAGGTTTTGTAGTTGGTGGCACAGCTGTTAGAAAACAACAGTAGACATAATTCGTAAGTGGTATTCCTGTGGTTTCATTAGAAGACGGCTGTTGATGGTGTTTTGAGGTCTTGTAGTTAAACAAGAGAGGCCACCAACTTACAAACAAGGGGGTCAGTTTCTAAAGAAACTGTGGTGCTGCGTCGGTGGGGACGTGAAACACAAAATTTTGGATTTATCAACTGAGTTTATAAGGTAGATTGGCCACCGTAAAGAGATTGGATTCGCTCTGACGAAGGGCTAACGCTCGAAACGTCAGCTTTCAATCTCTTTACGGTGGCCAATCTACCTTATCAACTCACCTGATCAATCCAGAATTTTGAGGCCACCAACTTAGTTTTGTTTTTCACTTTAAGTGCTTACAAAAATTTTTTTACCAGATCAGGAGATCCACACCCACTTTGGATAGCTCTGTTATCTACTTCTGAACAAAGGTTATTGAAAGCGCTGGAAAGTTGTAGGTGAATCCGATTGGCTATTGCAGAGTTTATTATACAGTGATACTCAATGATTGTTTAGACGGTGTTTTGAGAAGTGAAAAATTGTCTTGAACAAACCACTGCATATTGCGTTTGGATCTTCAACGGTCTTTGACTCTCCGCCCTTGAGAACCCTAACCCAAACTCTTTTCAAATAAATTGAACTTTAAGCTGAGCGTTCTGTATGTCATTGTGAAAAGATCAGTTAGTTGAAACAAACCTTTCTGTGACGAATGAGAAGGAAAGGCCGGGTTTTTTCTTCTCTAAGCTAAGTACCTAGTAATCTATAACTTTAATCTAAATTAGTTAAAAATCAAACGACAATTGAGGTGCACTTCTGCGCGAAGGCGCACTACCGTTCCTTCCAGTGCAAAACGAAAGAAGAGGTAAAAAAAAAATGAAAGCAATGAGCACAAAAACGAAAGCGAAAGAAAGTGAAGAAGCAAAGAAATCAAAAAGAGCAGAAAGGAAAGAGCACAAAAAGGGGTTGTTTTATCCTCCAATGACACTACACACAACCAATCAAATAAAGGTAACGCAACTTACTTGTATTACATGTTTTTCCGTCCAGTTGAAGGTGGAGTCCGTTTGGACAGCTACAGCTAAACTTCTTTCCGAAGGAAAGCAGACACAGGTGGGAGCAGTTTCCGTTGTCTTTTGAACAAGGTGTAACAGCTGAAAAAAGAATAGATTTTCATCAATGTAGATGCAATTGGACTATGCTGAATTTTCAGGTATCTGTACAGACAAAAAAGTAGAAAAAAATACGTAGAAACATTACGATAACGGTGGCGCAAACGAGCCACGAACTAACGAAGGGTAAAAACATATCGCCAGCTTCCTCCAAAGAGGATTTTTTTAAGCAGTTTGTTCTACAGATAGTTGACGAAAACAAATCCTGGTTTTCCTCGTTTCGCGAAGGATTTAATGACAATAAAAATATACGCGTTTTATATTGACACGACAGAAACAAACTCGGTTAAACAGCGGTCAAATTCAACGCAGTTTTCGTCCTTTTGCAAATGAACCAGCTAGATCGCAAAAAAAAAAAAAGTGTTAAATTTCGTCAAAAAGTAAACCGAACTAAATTGCGCGAAAAAAGAACTCGTTTCTAGTCGCCTTAAAAACTAGCCGTGTTTTATTTGCGTTTAAAATGAACAGTTAGCTTGATCTTAACAATGCCAACCGCGCCTTTAAAACTCTTTAAAAATCAATTACCTTGAGGTTGTCTCTGCGGATGATAAATGTGTAGATCTTTCGGCGAGAAAGCCTCGTTCACCAGAACCGTCTTATTCTTGCCTGTAAACTTGTTCGCTTTGTAGATTTTCTTTTCATCAATCCAATACATATGATCCTCAAACAGTGTTACCGCTGAAGGATCCTTAATTCCTTGATTCACCACTTCACGGACCTTTAACCCATCCAAATCGCAGTGTTTAATGACTTTGAGTTTAGCGTCAATCCAATACAGTTTCTTTGTTGTGTAATCGATCGCCAAATCCACTGGCCACTCCATGTGGACTCCGCTGATCAAGACCTGGCGGTCACTTCCGTCCATGCTTGCTCGTTCAATTTTGGCCGGGTCGCCCCAGTCCGTCCAATATAAAAGCCTTAAAAGAAAAAAACAGAAATTATGAGCATGAGTTTTAAATCCTTCTGACCATCAGAAACGAACCCTTAATCATGCCATGCGGTTCCAAATTTTGTATCTAAATGAATGTAACTACTTAATCGAAGGCTATTTCCCTTTACATGAAAGCTATTAGGCAGTTCTGTCTTTAACAAATTACTAAACACTGTGGCCATATTAAATGTAAGCTTCGAGCAGCAATTTCCTCCGCTGTTGTCTATTAAATATAATTCAATACTCCTCACATTTAAATATAGGACATTGCTGTCCCTTACCCTTCTGAGGGATCCATAACAATTGAGCTTGGCTTCTCGATGCCACCTGTGATTAAAGTGCGCCGAAATGAACCATCCAACTCCGACACTTCGATAGAACCTACATAGGATACAACATAGAGGTTACTTTCAACTAAGAATGAAGCAAGCCAAGCGAGTCATTTTAGTCACCATTTGTACTTCATGTTAGCTCAATGAAATGTCGTGTACATACCTTGACTGGCCCAATAAATCTTCCTCCCGACCCAGTCCACCGCGATTTTTGAGGAGTATTCCAGGCCCTCCTCCATGACATTGACAATTTTCAATTTCATTGAAGCATTCCGATCAATGCGAGCTCTTTGTATTTTCTTCTCAGTCTGCTCTGTCCAGTAAATCGTGCTCGTTTTAAAGTCAAAGTCCAGCGAGACAGCGTTCTTGAGTCTGGGAACTGTGTCTTTGTATTCTGAGCCATCTATTCTTATCTGGCGAATGTTCCGGCGGTTGCTGAAGATGAGCGAAGGACGAGGTCCTGAGAAAGACGAAAAGTGTCACTTTGAAAACGGTCTTCAAACCTAGATTTACAGTGATGGAACTATTCTGTTACCAATTATTTCGGTTCAGATATAACAGAACAAAGGAACGCTGGTCCCAAAGGAACAAAAACTCTAGTTTGCTTCGAGTAAATGAAAACCTTTGACTGGAAAAAGAACACAATTCCCGAGTGAACCGTATTGAATTTTATTCATTCTGTCACCGAAAACACCGTTTAGCTTATTCCGAAAACGGAAGAGAGATAACGCCTATTCCGGCCCCTACTCTTAGACTAATAGGTATTGGAAATCTTGAAGACAGTGGTTAAAGCAAGCCGAGGGAATAATTAGCCCTATAAGACCCAATAGTGATCAGCATCAGGTTTCTCCTTGAAACATCAATGCACAAGTAAGTGCACAGGTGTTGAGAATTAAGAAAACGATCACTATGGAGGAACTCTTGATATTTGAACAACTTCTCCCGACCAGCACTACAACAAATGTATGGCGACCAGTAAGGAGAAGTGATGTGCTGACAAAGGTGAGTTTTTACACATACCAGTAGCACGACATTTTCTGCCATCGGGATCTAAAACGTAGCCATCAAGACAAGAACATTTGAAGCCTCCTTTTGTGTTGAAGCAGAGCTGGCTACACATGCCTGGAATATCGCACTCGTTTATATCTGGAGAACGAAAACAACAAGTGTTAGTAACAGAACAAAAGTAAGACCCCAGATGCATTGTTTAATACAACCGTACCCACTGTTCTTTAGATTTCGCGCGTTTGCAATTTTCTAGCACGTTCATCAATCCCATCTGTTCTGCAGTTGATAGAAATCACGATTTGACGACTGCATAGCCTTTTTACAACACGAATTCACGTTCCATTAAATTTGCAAGAAAAATCTTCCGAAAACGTTTTTTTCACAGTGAAGTCAACTGTTCTATATTATTCGCAGCTCTAATGTCATTTCTTGACAACCTGTTATCCTCGTTCCCCAGCTCTTACCTTGACAGCTCTTTTTGTCGTCCATGAGTTCATATCCCGCTTTACAAGAGCAGTAGAACCCCGCTTTTGTGTCATGACACTGGTGCAGACAGTGCCCATTGTGACTTAAACATTCGTCGATGTCTGGAAACGAACAGAAACACATGTTTAAGATCAGTCGCTCCAGTGATACAGGATGCAGTGCTGAGCAATACGCTGGTTGTGCATGCTTTAATAGGGACCTATAGATCGAGTAGGAAATTCGAATTTCGAGCTTGTTGCCGGCCAAAAAGGGAGAGGTCCTGGGCCATACTCGTTCCCATAGCTCGTTTTACCTTTTTCCAGTGGAAGGCTGGCAAAGGATAACGGGGACTTTGGGAACGAGAATGGTTCTGGACACGAGAATTGTACATCGGGCGATAATCACAGCCATGCGCACTACGATACTCGTACTGCGCCTTGCAACAAAGCGCAAAGTAGGGTAAATGGATTTTAACAGGATAAATTCGATTTCGTACCCGCAAAAAGGAAACTTGGCCAACAAAATCAAAACACGGAACGTTAAAATTAAGCCCGTTTTGGCAAGAAAGATTGGAACAAATAACATTAATTTCTTAGAGTTTGTGACAGTTGTAAAGTGAAAACTCTGGACTACTGTAAAAAAAATATATATATATTTTATCTCTCGGAGTCTGCACTCACCGCATTTCGTTTCATCATCTCCATGGGGACAGTCGGGGTGTTTGTCACAAACTTTACTGTCATCTATGCAGATTGTACTGCTGCCACAGCGAAACTGGTTCGCTCCACACACGGATGAAGGGTTGGTTGCTGGGAGACAAGAAATCATTTTTTTTTTAACTTTACGTGCTTTAAATTTCTAGTTTACAAGTTAAGGGAGCAGACTCAACACGGCAAGATTAAGGATTGTAAAGGAAGTCTACATTGCCTTTCACGAAAAACGGAACATCTTTTTATTGTAGGTAAACTCGTGGGGTAGATGACTGAAAGAGTGCTCACAAACGGTTAAACTGGTCCACTCTAGTGTTTCAGCATCGTTTACTGTCAGCACTGTTCAGAAGGCTTAAACAGTTCGCTTCTAAAATTGACCTATTTAGAACTAGCTTTAAAGCTTTTTTAAAATGCTTTTAGGTACGGTCTAAGTGCTGTTTATTTTTAACACTATTTTAGCAGTTCGCTATTTGACGCAGCAGTCGACGGATTTGTTTACTTATCATTTATTACATCTGTTTCGCGATTGTACAAGAACATTTCGAGGACTGTATTTTATTCAGGGTCTGTGCGCTCCACTTCAGGAATATCACATCATTTACAGCTCGATTCCGCGAAGAAACACAAGAAACTACTTAGGTTTCACATTCCTTACAAGATGGCCTCTCAAAACGAAACAAAACGTTCTCACAAAATTCCCAGAAACACTTGCGATCTCAAAACAACTACGTCATCGCGTACAGCGATATTAAGTTGAAGATTGCATTATTTGAGATATCTCGGATGTTTTTTTCTTTTCAAGTCATTTCTTATGGCATGCGCGGTACTTACTATTTTCCGACTCAGGAGTTGGTTCCGACCGCGGCGGCGTTAGAGTTGTTGGGGTCGCAGTGGTAACAGACGGGGTTGGTGTAGCTGGGTTTGAAGACAGTAGCCCAGAATAAATTAGTACAGCTCAGTATAAATTAGAACAAGTCCAGAATAAATTACTACAAGTTCAGAATAAATTAGTAGAAGTGCAAAATAAAATAAATTGCTACAAGCAAAGGATGAATTCGCACAACACCAGAATAGCCTAGTGCAAGCTAAGAATATTTAACTTAGTAGAACATAAGAATACAAGGTTTGAATTTGATGCAAATTAGGGGAGCGTTAATCAGTGTTGCATGGTGCAGAGAATACTTCAGCCAAAACGAAGCCGGCTGAGAAACTTCTCGCACTAAGGAAACATGCTAGTGTAATTAATTTAGAATCGGAGAATGGCTTTGTTACAACGCAAAAAAAAGAGAACAAAAATGAGAATAAAGCGTACAGAAATTTCGACAAAATATCATGCCAAGTTTTGCAAACGGAATGAAACGATGCAGATAGTGGACTGTTGTCTCTACCGCTGTACAAATCTCAAGTGATTAAGAACTCTAGTTACACAGCATTAGGATAAAGCAGTGCAGTACTTCATTATTATGGGCCACCGTCTTGATTTGTGGCGCTTTACTGAATTTTAAGCAAGCTACACATGTTTATCATTAATTAGATTACGTTTAACTGACGCGAGGGTTAAAACGCAGATGAGACTGAAATGGAATGAATTTTATTTTCACGAGGCGGCTATTTGAAATTAATTGACAGTTTAATGAATGAATCAAGCTTTACTAACGGTTGCAATTGTTTTTACTCTTTTTTAAATTGAAATTGGTTTACACTTTGAGTTCAATTTGTAAAGTGGATAGAAAAACATGAGATGCGTTACTCTTTAGCTTCCAGAGTCGTAACTATGTTATGTAGTAATAGCTTTCAAGTCTGTGGATTTGAGGTATGTTATGTAGTAATAGCTTTCAAATCTGTGGATGAACCATACGTAAGATGGAGGGTTCGTGGCCACCAAAACAAACAATCGGAGTATGATATTTTTGCTCCTGGTGCAAAGTGGTGCTAGACAAAGTCCAAATTTAGGTTAGCCTCTGCAAAGTTGCATACTTGGATGTCCTGTGCAAGGTTGTATTATGCTTTGAAGTCCTGTACAGAGTTAGGTGTGTGTGGTGTCCCTCTGAAATGCTATTTGCTTGGTTTTCCTGTGCAAAATAAAAAATATACTTACGACAATTCCTTTCATCGCTGTCATCACCACAGTCATCGTTGCCATCGCAACGTTGTTTCGAGGGAATGCACTTTTGATTATCGCAGGTAAACTCTTCCGAAGTGCAACCGATGTTTCCTGAAAGTTGAAACCAAATTCGTCAAGTCACGACATAACGAATGCTACAAACCCAGCTAAAAACAATAAATGTATGCTCACCACAACTAGATTCATCACTTCCGTCATTACAGTCGGATGCTCCGTCACAAATCCACTTCCGGTGAATACACTTGCTTCTGTCGGTACACAACCATTCGTTTCTCCGACATTTTGGCGGGGGTGGGGTAGGTCTGGTTGTAGCTGACGAAGAAAATAAAGAATATCGTTAGGACGTTACGTGCGTGATCGGAATTTATCATTTCTTTGAAATAGATATTCATAATCTGATTTTTGTTTTCTTGGAAATCGAAACTTGTTAACCAGTATTCCAATTTTGATTTTTGCTTTCTTGGAAACTGAAACGTTAAAAACGGTACCTAATTTCTGATTTGTTTTCTTAGATATTTCAAATTTAAAATGTATGTTTAAAGTTCATTATTCAATAACCATAGATAACGTTACGTTAAAAATCCTCACTGTAATTAAAGCTAATTTAAAACTGAAGCTCATATCTTCGTGTCACGTGTTAACGCTTAGATAAACTAGACACCGACAACGCTTACTAGTGTTACAGCCTGCCTCGTCCGAGCCATCCCCGCAATCAAGCCTTCCATCGCATCTGTACCGACCACGGATACACATTCCGCTATTCACACATCGGAACTGTGATGGGTCGCAAGTCGTTCGCCCTGTGATTGCAGAACAAAACAAGACACAGTGATTAAAATGGTTCGAATGACACATGTCTTTCCCGCAGTGTAAAACGTTTTGCTTAAACCTGTTCACTCAGTGAGTCAGCCTTTCATAGTCCTAACCCGTTCTAACCTTTCAGACTGTGCATGAAATCCTAAAGTGTAATCGTTCAACCGAAACCACTGAGCAGTACTTTCTTGTGGTGTTGTTTATTATGCTGTACAAGCTGGCTCTAACTTTTGAGTATGTGGGTGAAATCCTAAAGTGTGACCATTCACTGAAAGCTACTGAGCAGACTTTACTGTCGTGCTGTTTATTATGCTGTACAAGGTGGTTCTAACTTTTGAGTCTGTATATGAAATCCTAAAGTGTGACCATTCAAATCACAGTTACTGAGCAGTACTTTCCTGTGGTGCTGTTTATTATGCTGCACAAGGTGGTTCTAACTTTTGAATCCTAAAGCGTGACCATTCAAATGAAAGCTACTGAGCAGTACTTTCCTGTGGTGCTGTTTATTATGCTGCACAAGGTGGTTCTAACTTTTGAGTGTGTGGATGAAATCCTAAAGTGTGACCATTCAAATGAAAGCTACTGAGCAGTACTTTCCTGTGGTGCTGTTTATTATGCTGCACAAGGTGGTTCTAACTTTTGAGTCTGTGGATGAAATCCTAAATTGTGACCATTCAAATGAAAGCTACTGAGCAGTACTTTCCTGTGGTGCTGTTTATTAAGCTGTACAAGGTGGTTCTAACTTTTGAGTCTGTGGATGAAATCCTAAATTGTGACCATTCAAATGAAAGCTACTAAGCAGTACTTTCCTGTGGTGCTGTTTATTAAGCTGTACAAGGTGGTTCTAACTTTTGAGTCTGTTGATGAAATCCTAAATTGTGACCATTCAAATGAAAGCTACTAAGCAGTACTTTCCTGTGGTGCTGTTTATTAAGCTGTACAAGGTGGTTCTAACTTTTGAGTCTGTGGATGAAATCCTAAATTGTGACCATTCAAATGAAAGCTACTGAGCAGTACTTTCCTGTGGTGCTGTTTATTAAGCTGTACAAGGTGGTTCTAACTTTTGAGTCTGTTGATGAAATCCTAAAGTGTAATCATTCAAATGAAAGCTACTGAGCAGTACTTTCCTGTGGTACTCTATTTTAAGCTGTACAAGATGATTCTGACTTTTGAGTCTGTGAGTTTATGCGGCACCGTGTTCATTATGCTGTACAAGGTGGTTCAAAACTTTTGAGGTTTGTGGAAAAATGTCTAAAGTGTCATCAAAGAAAGCTACGACGCAGTTCTTTTCGCTGGTCTTGTTTAAATGCTAGGGACCGGTCATTATTTAGAGGTGGGGGACGGCTGGCGCAAATAGGGGGTGAGTCAATGATTTTTATGCGGGGAAAAAAGGGGGGGGGGGCAGATAAATTTATGCACGCATATTAGGGAGCTTTGTCATACAAAGGGGGTAAGGGAGGAGAGGGTCAGCAAAAAATGTGCTTCACAAAGGGGAGGGTCAGGAGAATTTGAACATGGCCTCCCTCCATTTGCACCAGCCCTCCCCCCTCCAAATAATGACCCGTCCCCGATACGGCGTAGTACTAACTCTTGATTCCGTAGAAGTCTGAGAGTGGACGAGTTTCTAAAATGCGACCATTCAAATGAAAGCGATTGAGACATATTTTCCTGTTGTGCCATGTTTACTGTCTTGTCCTGGAGTTAAAATTTCAAAAGTTTTAAATACATGTTTGGTCGACAAAAAAGTCAATTGAGGCAACTCACTGCAATTTCTTTCATCACTTCGGTCGCCGCAATCGTCTTCTAAATCGCATACAAAATCCCGGGACACACATCTCCAGTTATCACATAGAAACTCTGTGGTTGAACACGTGGCTGTAGAGGAAAAATTAAAACTGTTAACGCCGGACACAAAGAAGTTAGAAGATGACATAAATCAAATATTTAAGTCGCAAAATCAGGACTTTAAAATAGATAAATGTTGTATACAAAATAGCAAAGGAACACCTTCCTCTCCCCAGACCTACAACTTGTAATAAGTGCTTGGGAAAAATAAACACACTTACGGGCGTTGCAATTCTGTTCGTCGCTGTTATCACCACAGTCATTTTCATTATCGCATCTTAGTCGTGCGTCAATGCAATTTCCATTAGAACAGGTGAAATCTGAGGTGCTACACGTCTGCGAGACAAGCTCTGAAAAAAGACAAATATTTTACAATGTAGCAACATCTTTAACGATAGTCTTGTCCTTTTGTGGAGAGAGCGGTTTTCAATTGGGTGTCGAAAATAATTCTTGTTTGTTTTGGGTTTGCTTTCACCCTCTGTGATTGGTTAAAAAAAAAAGAAAAACTCGTGTCACACCAATCATGCTTCGCACGCACTTGTTTTCCTCACTCCGCATGCATTTGTTTGATTTTTGATTGGTTCATTAGGTTGTTTACATCTGTCATAGCAGACCAGAAAAAATGGTTTGGGTTTGGTTTGAAAACCAGTAGAGAATCCCCGAACAACTGGCCGTATTAACCGGGCGACTGGATTAAAGGGTTTTCATAGGTTTCCATGAGGCATAAAAGGCCACAGAATTTCATTTCTCTCGTTGGAAATGTTCTCAAAAAAGAATTTTAAGCATTTTAAGCTACAGAAGAAGTGTTTTAGGAAGTTGAAACAAGCCTGTTCCAGGCTTCAAGTCGGAAAAGCGGATCGAGGATCAAGAAAACAAACTGGCGCAAAAAACGCGTGGGGGCTGGGTAGAGACTAGGCCGTTTTTCCAGCCGTTTTTCGCTCGCCCACTTTTTCGCTCGTCTCCACTGACTGAGAGCCTGGCACAGGCTAGTCGGAACCGACAGGTAACTTCAACAAGAATTTGGAAAAAACCTCTATTGACAACAAATGTTCGCGTTTTTCGCAGCGCTTTTAGGCCCAGTTCAGACGCCGTACCGCTCATGTGCCGTACTAAGTAATACGTAGTTTTTTGGCAGTTGTACGGTGACCAAATGAGTTTTTTTCGACAGATCTCAATAAGGCAAGCCAAAATCTCAGGGTACGGCAAAGTGTGCGGCTTAATACGACCTAGGAGCGAAAATGTATTTGATACGGCGTCAGAACTGGGCCTTAGAAGCTTATGAAAAAATACCGATAACACGAATAAAGTTTCTTACGCCCCGTTTCAACGTCGAACTTTTCATGTGGCGAACTTAACGTTAATTAGCAAATACAATTGCTTTTGCTTATCTGCATTAGGCTCGGCACACGAGACGTTCGACGTTTGACCTAGGCCCAGAGTAATGATCAACGTTTGAAGCAGGCCTTATCTAATCGAAGAAAGCTACCGTACCAAAATCGCACGATTCAATTGTAATACTTACGGCATCGGGGGCCACTGTCTGTGGCTTCATCGCTACCATCTCCGCAATCATTAGCACCATCACACACCCAGTCTTTAGGAATACACTGTCCGTTGCCGCACGTAAATTCGTTGGTTGGGTGGCACAAACGAAGACCTGAAATAAAACGCTCCTATCAGTGAAGAGGAAAAGCTTCAAGCATGACTAAAAAAATTCACAAGCGGTATCAGTGGTATTATAATCATAAAAACACGAACAGCTGTTTGGTAGCGTGGTAGAATTTTTCTCTAACTTTAACAGATCCTATTTTTTTATCTTTAAGGCTATATTCCATTTGTTAACGTGACAAACAGAAACTGTGCTTAGCTAGGTTGGCCCAGCAATCGCGATTACAAGGAAAATTTCCGAGATCCCAGTAACGCGACACGGAGACGTCCGCTAACTGGCTGACGTTTTCCCACGTGATCGCGAAGTTGATTTTTGATTTGCCGGGATCTACGCAAACCATCGAGCACCGTTAAACAGCCCAATCGACCGGTTCGTGTAACCCCCGCCCCCCCTAATTCACTTAATTTTGTGAAGACCCATTATCCCATCAGAATTTGAAAATAGCGTCCAGGAAACCACCAGAAGGCCACGAATGAACTTACATGTATGAGGGTTTCCTGGCAGCTTTAAGTGATTTCGATTATTTATATAATCGATTTCCAATAAAGTATGCAAAATAATTACAAATGTGGTCACGCCGTTTGCGCTGCAAAGAGATACGTTAACTATTTCATGGGCGCCTTGCCTAATATTAAGATTAAATATTAAGATTTTTTCGACTGTTTTCAGACGTTTCTAAAAGCTGAGTGAAGACCAGAAAACTAATCAACCAGTGCAGCCAACGAAGTGAATCATCCTGCTGATTAATTCACCGATCAAAACGATAGCCTATGAACTTCTTTTGTTACTTCGTACAACGAAACTGAAAGCTCTTCAAAATACGTGACCTTTTATCCCAACAATTATCTTCAACGCCACATTTTTAGTCGTACATGGCTGCCCCGTAATTGACAAACAAGTGGCAGTTCGTGCGGACACCCATGCATAGAGTCTCGAAACACATCACGCTACGTCGCGCGTGTGCGTGGAAATTTCAGACGGTAGTTCATATGATAATACTGGCATGTTTACAAAACAGAAATATGAAAAATATCGTGATCATAGGGCGCAACTGTCATTGACTGATAGACGTTTACGCTATTTTTAATACTGCAAGATACCTCAATCGCAATAAACATATTAATTAACAGAGGTCAGTGATACTCTGTAAGAACTATCTTCACGCAAGCACTATTGGCCAGATAGAAAAGCTGGACTGGACTCTGGACTAATCTGTCTAAACACAAATTTTTGGAATAAGGCAACTGTTTATAACCCATTCTTAATAGTCCGGATAGTACGTGTGTGATCGGCACGCAATTATTATTTGATGGTTGTTAACGCGCCTGTCAGTTACCTATATATTCCAGATATTCCCAGAATTGAATTTCAAAAAAAAAACAAAGCGTCTTTTCACTGACAGTTCTCATGCCAGATACCAGAAGTTTCCTTTCCTCGGACAAGGCCGATTTACCAACGAATTTGAAAATCAAACACGTACTACAGTCGCTGTACTACAGTACTACAATGTTTTCCCCATTTTATGTCTTTATTTTGTTGGCATACCACGCACTGTAACCCGCGCAGTAATCGAGTCTTCTACTCCCTGGTTTCGATCTGTCAACACTTTTCAAGCCAGAAAAGAAAAGAATAGTTCTTTTACTCACTATTAAACAGGCTCCACGCAGATCGAAAATTATATCGCGCGAGCTGCGCGCTATCGTGGAGGAGCGTGGGTTTTCTGGTAAATTGTTAAAATGTTTCTAAAAACTGGTTCATAATTAAATTGAGTTGTTTTTTTTAAGGGATGGACCATTTTGTTTTATTTTTTTATTTTTTGGAAGAGGGGGGTGGGGGCAAATACGAAAAAAAATTCCTGCACAACTTTTACAGAAGAAATATAAATCGTACATAACGGCACAAAGCAAAAAAAAATATTGCAAATTAGTCCCGAAAAAATATTCATGCAGAAAAAATTTTTTGCTTTATTTTTAATTATTAACTAATCAGTAAAATATTAAGTTCATTTCAATTCAATAAAAGTCAGTCCAAAGTCCCGTCCAGAGTCCAGTCCAGAGTCCAGTCCAGCTTTTCTATCTGGCCATAGCCAAGATGTCTGCGGTTTGAAAGAAGCAAAGATGGAATTGAAAAGATATCAACTAGAGTCCACTTAAAATACACAAAGGGGAATGCTTCAAACAGTTCAAATTCCAACCGTATTGTTTTGTGATTTCACAACAAAGACATTACACAAACTGGGGAAAGGGGTTACAAAGAACGTAAAAATTGGAATTCAAAAGTGCAACGACCGTTGTTTATTTTCCGTTAACAAAAAAAAAAAATAATAATAAGACCTTTAATTGTTTTCAATCTGGTGATTGATTCTTTGTATCAGGCCTCGGTCGCTCAGTTCAAAGATGAAAGACTGGAAATGCACGCGTTTATTAGGTGGACAACTTTTGATCATTACGTTCTTCTTATCTCACGGATAACTGTAGACGATAATTAAAATGTATCCATTTGCCAGTTTATCTGATCACGTAACGATTCAACCAATCAAACACTGATAAAAGTTTTCAATATTTTAACACCAGGCCTGTTGTTATTTGGGAACATCAGTTGTAACAATAAACGCACTAGGTCAAATATGAACCTAGGTGTGCAACATCTTTGAATTGCGAAGCCGGGTTTGGAGTAATAAATGAAGTAATCAAAGGGATCACTCTGCACGCAAAAAAGAAAAGGCCCTGAGCAGCTCACATTGAAAACAGATAATAATTATTTCCGGGGATCTGTAACAAAATCTGGCTTTTGCGGAATATAGGTATGCGTAACAAACAAGAAGCTACATGTAAAAAAAGATATTGGTTTAAAATACAAAGATTGTCGGGCATTTGAAAGTTCGACCAAAGGTAAGCAAAATATTAGAGACTGAACACTTGCAAATCGTGTCACATGAACTTTATGAACAATATGCGACCTCGGATTAAAGTGCGTAAATTGTGCGAAACTCGGACAAATATTTTAAAGTCCAAACCCTCAAAATAATGGACTTAATGAGATCGGAATGAACCAGTTTGAAGCCAAGAGACTCTCTACTTAATTGTCAGAAAGTTGTTTTCGTTTTTAGCAGTCTGTTAATGTTTAGAATCACCTTTTTAGAAGTCAGAATATCAGACACTGATTTTGAACTTTGTGAAAGTTCATTTCCGAGTCAGAACAGTACAGTATTTGTTGTTTGGCATTCCTGGGTTAAGTTAAGTAAATACAAAGTACTTATACTGCCAAGTTTAGCTAAGAAGAAATATCAAAGGGTTAAAGTTAAAGTTTTTCGATAAAGACCACCTCATAAACTTTTCAACGCATCCCAGGGGGTGTCAGTAAAACACGGGGTCGGGGTCGGGGTCGGGGTCCATTGTTCTTTTGTTTCGTTTTCGGTTTCATGTTTTGGTTAGGGCAAGACAACAGAAAACGAAACAAAAGAACAATGGACCCCGACCCCGACCCCGACCCCGTGTTTTACTGACACCCCATCCCAGGTCTTAAAGATCGTAAAAAATAAAAGACAATAAAACCGAAGAACTTATAATTACTCCTTTGATTAAATAGCTTTCTGTGGCTAACTTTTTATCAACTGAGTTACTTTTGGGAATACTGCTTTCAAGTTATTGGCAAGTTTTCGCTCTTTCTTGTCTTCTTTCTTTATTTCTAGCAGTTTTTCAGTGCTACGATGAGATGCTGGCGATAACGAAGAAAACGATGATAAAGAAATCAACTGACAACTAAAAAAGACACAGAAGTGATTTTGAACATAACGGTACTGTGCTTTTCAAATGAAGAATAATTTGTCTTACAAAAAACAAATATTTCTCCTGAAACGTAATACAGAAAATAAGATGAATTAAACCTAATGCAGCGTCTGTGGAACAGTTAACTTCGCTTTTGTCAAGCTGACAAAATCCAATCCAGAACAGTTCCTTTTGAACAAATATAGTGTGGCTCATTTCAACAACTGAGACTTCTTAATAAGTTCTTAGTAAGAAAACAACAGTTCCAGTGTAATGTTATGTGACCTTAAATTTGGTTTTCAAACCAATCCAAGCAAACTAGCTCATTATTTTTCAGTTTTATGAATACCAACAGTAACCTCTTTCTTCTAGTTTAGTAAAGATGCTGGTAAGTACCGTATATAATCATGCTATGAACACTGTAGTTGGACCACAACACGATGTCATGACTTTGTATCATGACTCAAAATAGAAGTCCAATGTTTTTGGTCATATCCACTCACTTATTGACCTCGATACTACGAATGCAAAGTCTGCCTTAATACCTCTGCATTATTGCATCATTTTATCACCCCCCAAAACGTAAGCTTTATGGCAGTATGGTGGAGTGTTTTCAGCAATCTCGGTATCACTTTTATAGTTGTCATCAACATAATCACGATCATCGTAAAGAACATTTATTTTACCTCAGACTAAATGAGAATGAAGGCACATTTTTACACCACAAAAAAGTTGGGTGAAAATCCAAGAAAAAAGTGCCAAAAAAGCTCACTACATAATTTCTGCACAGGTCCAAAAACAGTTGCTGAATATTTCTGCAAGGTCCGCAGGTTTCTGCAGGGGGTAGCAGGAAGGAACTTAATTAAATATATCATACTTTATTTTAGTAATCCTGCTTTGAACTTTGCGCCTTTTTGACAATAGTGTCTGAAAACTTGGCTGGCCCATTATTAAACAAAGTAAGTAGTTTGGCAATTTATCAAGAATCTTTTGGTTGGTTTGAGCTAGACGTGATGTCCACCTAATCCCTCTGCATAGGAAAAAACATAACATGTTTTCGCCCGTTAACTTTTATGGACAAAAACGTGACAGTTGATTTTTATTTACTTTAGAGGAGCGTGACTTCTAATCTCTTTTCGCTTACGATTAAACATAGTAAATAAAGAATGCAAAACTCGCGTTCTTGAGGTTAGGAAGTTCTTGAGGTTAGGAACCCAAACATATCTACAGCTGTATCTACAGTGACAGTGTATAATTGGTTGCATTAACGGTTGTAACCCCAGTTGAATCTAATTAAGTACGTAGAAGTAGAAGATGTAGCTGTCAGTACAGTAGAACCCCGGTAACTCGACCTCTGAAGGGAAACGAAAAACAGTTTGAGTTAGCGGGGGTTCGAGTTATCGGGGTCGATTGAATATTCAATTTGTTATGTTAATAATTGACAGTTTACTGATTTTTCGCACTTCGGTATACAGTACAGTGCAAATTAAACTTATCTCGTCAGAAACTGTAACACGATCATGCATTCTCATGATAATACAGTACTGGGAATGTAACTCAGTTACACTCACTCACAAATACGTGATCTGTTCGTTGCACTAATTAAAATCAAATTGCTGCAGTGTTAGTTTTCGTCTTTTTACCAATTACACGACAAGAGGAGCTTATCGGATATTTCAGTGGGCATCCGTGGTAAGTTGCAGGAACCAGAATTCGAGTTATCGGGGTAAATTTTGATCAAGGGAAACGAAATTTAGTTCGAGTTAATGGGAAATTCGAGTTATTCGAGTTCGAGTTAACCGAGTAAAAATGGCTGAAAGTGGTGTCAAATCCAAGGAAAATGGGACTGAGTTCGAGTTAGCGGGGGAGTTCGAGTTATCCGAGTTCGAGTTACCGGAGTCTACTGTAGTAGCTGTCAGGGGGGGTCCTGTCAGTTGAAGTTGACACTGGTCAGTCGACAATAGGAGAATGGTAGCTGAGAGACTTGCAGACTAAAGATGTGAATTACACTGGAATAGTTGGAAGAGCTATATGCCAGAGTCTTGGTACCTCTCTGCATAGCAAGCGAGTGCAGTTCAACATATATGTTGAACTGCACTCCTTCGTGTGAGATGACCTTTTAAAAACTTATCCAACTAGGTCATAGCACGATTTGAAATTAAGCATCACCACCGAAATGAGCAAAAATCAAACAATGATACTACAAAGTAAATATTCAATTTTCGACTTCCTAACAATATATTCCTTGAAATTATGAATATATGGAATTCATATATTTGAACTGTGGAATGAAGAAATCAATGTAAAGAAGATCCTCGCAGTTATTAACGCAACTTATGCAGTTGCGAAAACAAAGCCTGAAAAAATCAGGCTTGCCGGGATTTGAACCCTGACCTCTGCGATACCGGTGCAGCGCTCTAACCGATTGAGCTAACAAGCCAACTGGGAGCTGGTCATTAAATTGGTTCGTAATATACCCGGGAAAGATGAAGATGAAATTATGAATATATGAAATTCACATATTTGAACTGCGGAATGAAGAAATCAATGTAAAGAAGATCCTCGCTGTTATTAACGCAACTTATGCAGTTGCGAAAACAAAGCCTGAAAAAATCAGGCTTGCCGGGATTTGAACCCTGACCTCTGCGATACCGGTGCAGCGCTCTAACCGATTGAGCTAACAAGCCAACTGGGAGCTGGTCATTAAATTGGTTCGTAATATACTCGGGAAAGATGAAGATGAAATTATGAATATACGAAATTCGTATATTTGAACTGAAATGAAGAAATCAATGTAAAGAAGATCCTCGCAGTTATTAACGCAACTTATGCAGTTGCGAAAACAAAGCCTGAACTGAACTGAACTTATGCAGTTTTCAGGCTTTGTTTTCGCAACTGCATAAGTTGCGTTAATAACTGCGAGGATCTTCTTTACATTGATTTCTTCATTCCGCAGTTCAAATATATGAATTTCATATATTCATAATTTCATCTTCATCTTTCCCGGGTATATTACGAACCAATTTAATGACCAGCTTCCAGTTGGCTTGTTAGCTCAATTGGTTAGAGCGCTGCACCGGTATCGCAGAGGTCAGGGTTCGAATCCCGGCAAGCCTGATTTTTTCAGGCTTTGTTTTCGCAACTGCATAAGTTGCGTTAATAACTGCGAGGATCTTCTTTACATTGAATATATTCCTTATAACGCAATAAGACACATCCATGGTTTTCACGGAAAATATCCTCTTGACAAATGGCGTTTACACCTGTAATGGACGTAGCAATATTTAAAACGCCTCTCTGATTTCTTAAGAGAGGGACAAGTCTCTAAAACATATGGGTATGAGCAAAACTCTTGAAAGTAACATTTAAGTAGCTGTCAACATCTTTATTACAAATAAGTTTGTTTCCTAGGTGGCTTGATTCCCTTCTTTCGCGGGTAGTCTTTCAAGCGAAGGTGCTTGTCATGAACGCTTCGAGGGACCGCGAAAAGGTTAAGGAGAAAATAACGCAGATTCTTCTTCGCTTGGAGTTGATTGAAAAGCAACAAGACAAAGTGATGGCAGATCTTCGCAAATATTTGAACGAACGTATCGATAACGCTGTGCAACAACTCTCCGAATATCTCTCGTCTGAAGACGTTAAGGGACGCTTCACAACATGGACATTGGATGAAGTTCCAAAGCATCTCCAGAAATCGCGGACATTAGAGCCCGCGCCTTTTCGGGCGTCCTACATAGACAGCTCTTTTAAATGATGCATACCGCTGATCGAAGCGGTATAGTTTGGGCTCATATTTCATGATGGTGCACGATGCAATAAGTCCCATATAAAAACCATATAAAAACCACTGACCAAACTAAGTCGCTTAACATTCGAATGTACTGAAATTTAGCTTTCGAAGGATGGCTTTTGTAGGGTATTTGAAGCCGGTTCGGCCGAAATATCGCAGTTCCAAGAAAGTGGATTTTTGGACTTTAGCGAGGACTTTCAAATGTATGGCCGAATGCAATTTTTTCGTGGTTTTCAAGTGCAAAAAGTAAACATCAAAATCAATCTGTTGGAGCTGAAAATCGTAAGGTTAGTTTGTTCCATGTATAGTTTTAGTGAATCCACTTGCACATTTTTTCGATCCCATTATGTTTACCCGTAATCGCTGTTTATAAACTATGAGTTTTCGGTTTTTCGATGAAATCCCCCTCCACGCCTTATATTTTTTGGCCGCTAAACTGCTCACAGAAAACCGTAAAAAGTAAACATAAAATTCGAAGTATCCACCTTATTTTTTGTACTATATCTTTCTTGATAGACCAGTTTACCATGAACCGGTTGCACATTTATACTTAAACAAATTGATCGAGAGATATTTCTCGAAATTTTTTAATCTCCATACATTTCTTTGTTGTTGTTGCGTTCCCTTCGATGGTCAATTTACCGCAGGATTTGTTGACCGTGGGCTCAAATGTCTGCGATTTCTGGATATGGCAGGGGAGCGCTGGCTCGTAACAGAGCGTCTCATCAATAGAACTCTATCAAGCCGGTTGCGACAAATGATCGATGAATGGGAAGAAGATAACGAGGTGCTTACAAAGGCTTGCCACGACCTTCTCCAACACTTTAAACAGCGCTACAATCTCGTTGAAGGGCAGCTGCAGAATCTCCAAGTCACTGTGACGGCTGAGGGCTTAGTAAAAAAATATCCTAGTTGTTCTCTAGCACGGTCCATTTTGGGTGTCTCTAATCAAAGGACAATTCTTTTTTTCGTTATTCCGTTGACTGATTTGTACATATTATTGAAAGACTGGCTTAGAAACAAGGCGTACGTAGGTGATGAGTGCGCTCAAATGGCCAAAAGATCCGCTGACTTACTCACCGCTGCTACACAAAGAGACAAACTTTACCCCCTGGTGCAGGAACAATTTAAACAGGCTAAGCTCTACCTGAAGCAAATTGAGTCCCGTATTCCAGAGCTGATCCAGGCGGACAAGATGTTGTATGAAGAACTCATTGCTCAAACTCGCACACAGAAAGAAATGAAAGACCTCTGTCAGCCGATAATAAATGAAGGATCTCAGCTCAGAGGACAACTGCTGGTGTTTGGAATAAAAGAAGTCTGTTTCCCTGACATCAGTGAAGAGGAATTGGACTGGAAAGAGGATGCACCTTCCCGCCTTGGCTGTGGTGGGTTTGGTGCCGTGTATCAAGGAACAATAAGAAGAAATAAAGACGTCGAACAGGTGGCATTAAAGTTTTGTCGTGACGTGCTTGATGCCCAAAATGTATGAAATCTTTTGGAGGAGGTAGAAACTTTGAGGTGAGCAAATTTCTCTCAACAGTTCAGGATATCTTTTAATACGTTTAGCGATAAGGTAATCGCATAACATTGGCCATTAGTATAGGTGGCTTTTCACGAAGCAAGAATTTTGAATCTTAAATTACGTGTAAGTGGGACAGAAGAAGTTTTGTCTTAAGTAGAGCACGAAGAGGCCATCTTAGATAATATTGAAAGTTAAACAGTAAGGCTTCTTGATAATTTTGCGTACGGATTGAAGCGGAAAGTGAAAAACAAAGGTTTTCTAGAACTTGAGTAACACTCTGTAGTTAGTCAAAATTTACGTGAGAAAACCGGCAAACAGGCAAACAAACAAAGAAACACTGAAAATTTCCGAGCAGAATTGAAAGCTACAAACTGCTTGAAAAACTTCGAAAAAGCAAGCAAAATTGTGCACGCCGCGCAGATTGGCATCGTCGTGCTCTCTTTCACGTTTTCTTTATTCCACTCAATGACTGAATTCTTTCGTCCTGAAAAAATTGCACAAAAGGGTTTTGCTTTTGGGCTGAATTTTGTCTGTTAGAGGCCGTTTCATTTACAGTATGATGTTCTCAAAGTGTCGAACAATTCTTAGTTGTGATCCCAACATGCGATGAGCATGTTTTGATGCTCGAATTGCACAAGTGGAAACTTTCGTGGCATTTGCAAATCGTGGTATATATGGCAGAAACAAAGAAGGACGAATCGATTCTGGAGCCCGCACGCGTTCTCCGTGTTATAAAATGAAGGACCAAGCAACTCCTCTCGGAAAGAATCAAAACGAGGGACTTGGTGAAAGTCTTCAAAAATGAACAAAGGAACAATTTTGAGACAACGTAAACGGATATGATCTTTTTTTTCAGAACATTTTAATCAAGGTTGTCAGTTATAAGTTTACGTATTGTTATTAATATCAATGGAAGCTGATGGATCATTTTTGATTAATATCTCGTGATTAGAACCCATGTTTACTTTGGTGTTTGATATCATTTGTGCTGGTTAGACATAGTTCGTTTATTTTGCTTGCTCTTCAAGAGTATATGTCGGTCATTTCAGGCGATTTAATTAGCATACTAATGAGGCAAGAGCGACCCGCGAAGCGGGTCGTAACCCTAGGTGGGCATGTTGGTAGACGGGATGGTAACCCTAGATGACGTCATAGCTCATGAATAATAGCCCTAAGCGGCCATCTTGTTTTGAACCCTAACCCGCCATCTTGTTTCTCGAAGCTCTAACCCTAAGCCGCCATCTTGTTTTTTCAACCCTAACCCGCCATCTTGTTTTAAGCCGCCATGTTGTTTTGAACCCTAAGCCGCCATCTTGTTGTTTCCCGCCATGTTGTTTTGAACCCTAAGTAAGAAGAAAGAAGAAGAAAGAAAGAAAAAGAAAGGTGCGCCACCCGAGATTCGAACCTGGTGAATTTGGAAGACATATCCGATTAGAAACGTAATACTTACCTGACTGCGCCAGACCCGGGCTGGCTGAGTAATGACATGAATGGATTCTATCAGTAGGATCTTTCACCAAAAAAGAAACGGACCAGCATCCTAGCTTTATTCGAGATACTAGTTGTGTGTGTGTGTGTGAGTGAGGGACGAAGGAGAGTGAGGTTGTGAGTGAGTGAGGGACGAAGGAGAGTGAGGTTGTGTAGGTTACGATAATTTTGTGGGTTATTTCAGACGGCTGCCAAGGGCCCCTGTTAGGGATCCTATTCGACAAGCAAAACATTTTCTTACTCTTTTCTTACGAAGCAAAGCTTCTAGATCGAGGCAAACGCAAAAACGTGAGTGACCCACGCGTATTCTTCTCGGAAATTAATTCGCGGAAACCAAATCAAAACAAAAGCGGACCCTGAGGAAACAGTCGAAACATATAAACAAAAGCGCCTTGAAATCATCCCATCAAATCACCCTTAGCCCTTAAAACAGAAATCAAGCGCAGATAAAATCAATCCTCCTTTATTATTCTTCGCGCGTGGGCGAACAAGATTTACAATACTTTAAAACAACGCACTGGTATCAAATCCTACAAAGCTGTAGGAAAATAAAGTTTATGGGAACCTTGCCGTTTTCTTTCAATCTTACGGCCCTTATTGTCACTCTCAATGGTTACAATATCAATATGATCATTAAATGTCACGATCTTCGGTTTTTCATCCACGGATAATTTCTGCCATTCCTCATTCATCTTCGGTATTCTAGCCCGATCCTTTCTTCGACGTATCATTTTGGTGCGCCATCTTTTCTTGGACCGATTATATTTTGCGGCATTCTTTCCTTGGTCCGATAAGATGATAGTATGATGTATTCCAATCAGGTCCCTCCTTGTTCTATTATGCGGTATTCCAAACAAATCCATACTTGCTCAAACCGGTCTTTGCAAATTTTTCAAAGCGTATCGTTCTTGCTTTAAGTTAATGTTTTCCAAGAACCAACTGAAAGTCCCGTGCTGTAAACTGTGAAGACCTATTTCCCTTACAATAAACGGTTGCTGGTTCAGTTGATACCCATCCAAATCGACAATCATACAGATTTGTTCCAGGTTGTCTTCTGTCTAAAACAGAGTTGATTTGGTTTAACTGACACACCCTAAACAGGTACAGACTTGCCCCATGAGGTCATAACCGTCTTTGTCGTTAGAATGTTTGTCGGAACATATCGAATCATACCTAGTGACGTCATATCCACCTTGTTTTGTATATAAAAATTGTATTGCGCGAATTTTCTAAAAGGGAACGATCAAAGATGGCTGCTTGTTTTCTCTATCTCTCGTCAAGTTTTACGGATTGGTTTCTTTACAAGACACACTTGTACCTGTGTAAGCAGTTGTATGAACCCACCGACTTACCGGAACCGACAGACGATCCTTTACAGGTAATTGAACTCTGTCAAGGCAATATCGGGCGTTGGATTGCATTTATGGTCTGGTTGGAAACATGTCCGAACGCGTTTCCTTGTTTTCAAGAAATACGGCGACGTTACGCCATTCCCTCTATTGTAACGTTGGATGGTCTACTACGGCTAAAAGATAGATCTCTCGACCAAAATGAACTACAGAAGTTTTTACTCTACGAGTGAAGAATGTCAACGTCGGATGTTCACCTAGATGTCCCAAACAACGGTTCTTTTAGGAACCACCAAAGCCTATGAAAGTAAATGACCAATAAAACATTACTTTCTGTTTTGAGTAACCAGGTGTTTAGAAAAAATCAACATATTGTTTTTGGTTAAGACTGTATTTTATTTTTTTTTTCAATACTGTCCAAGAATGGCAGAACTTGGATGGGGAATATACCCCATTTGACCCTGACTAAAATGTTTGGGTGAACTGCCTTCATCTTCGGGACTGGCCTCTTCTACAGTCATGTCCTCTTCTGGACTATCCTCTTCTGGACTGTCCTCTTCTGGACTGTCATACATGTCATCATCAGGTGACTCGTTGGGTGACTCGTCCGTGTCCTCTTTGTCTGTGTCGGATTCTTCCAAAGGTTGAAAAACCCGATTTAGCAAATATTTGCGCTGGTTGACCCCAGCCTCGACGGCTTCATTGAAATCCATATCTTCCTCTTCTTGGAATTTCTTACGGGTTTCCAAGATGGCCTCATGGATCGGGTCCTCTCTAAGCATATGAACCCACTTCAAGTGGTCAATGTACTGATGTCTCAACTCTTTCTGTAGCTCAGGCAACATCTCGTTGTACGCGCGAATTCTTGCCCGTTTCTTACTCAAACCAGCTTTCTGCAAACTATTAACAAGATGTCTAAAATCTTTCAATTTGATCACCTTGACCCTTTCACGAAATTCATCCCACGGATCTATATCTGAGATTTCCTCTTCTTGTTTGACTGGGGATGCGGATGATTCGGGAAACTCATCCAATGGAGTCAAAGTGTTGGGTGACATGGGGTCTCCAAAAATGTCAAAAACAAATTTCTTTCCTGTTTTTGGATCGACGTGTACCGTAGGACTCCCTAGATCTGCGGGTTCACCTGTTTCTGGTTCCGTTGTTTCCGTCGGACTCGGTGGTTCTGGGGTAATTGGTTCAAAAATATTGTTTTCTGAGTGACCCTGTTCGTTACTATCACGCTGTTCAACTTGTAAATGGTTGTCCTCGTGACGTTTTCGATTATCCGATCGAGTAAATTGTTTCAGACAGTAACGACACGTCGTACTCATCGAGACATTTGCACGGTTTGATGTTTACACAAAAATGATCTAAAATGATCAGAATTGGAACTTATATACGTTGCTCACAACATGAGGTCGAGGTTACATCAGGTCGAGGTTCTGATAAGTCCATCAGTACCTCTTGAAGCGCTTTTTGAATTTTTTCCAAGGCCTGTTGTATGTCATCCTTCGGTTTTGATACCTTTAGCTTATGTTTCCAACAGTAATGTTTTTCGTGGCGTTTTCGATTCCGATTGATGGTAAAGGGTTTGTCACAATATTGACATAGATAGGACATGATTGCTCCGTCAAGTGTTGACTCCAATTGATATTTTAGTGTCTAGAATGATCCCTTTATAGTCAATTTCGTAACGCATGCAGGACCCTGTATTCAGTAATGTATAGTTAGACCCATTCCCCCTCTACCTACCCCTCAGCGTCTTGAAGTTATAACCTCCTCATATGAGTTGAGGTTAACCAGCCCCGTCATGTACTATCCTCCTCCTCCTCCTCCTCCTCCTCCTCCTCAAAATAGTATCCCCCTCGTACCCTCCTCCTCCTCAAAATAGTATCCCCCCTCGTACCCTCCTCCTCAAAATAGTATCCCCCCTCGTACCCTCCTCCTCAAAATAGTATCCCCCTCGTACCCTCCTCCTCCTCCTCAAAATAGTATCCCCCTCGTACCCTCCTCCTCCTCAAAATAGTATCCCCCTCGTACCCTCCTCCTCCTCAAAATAGTATCCCCCTCGTACCCTCCTCCTCCTCAAAATAGTATCCCCTCTCGTACCCTCCTCCTCCGAAAAGTATCCGAATAGTATCCGAATAGTATCCGAATAGTATCCGAATAGTATCCGGATACTATTTTGAGGAGGAGGGTACGAGGGGGGATACTATTTTGAGGAGGAGGGTACGAGGGGGGATACTATTTTGAGGAGGAGGAGGGTACGAGGGGGATACTATTTTGAGGAGGAGGAGGGTACGAGGGGGATACTATTTTGAGGAGGAGGAGGAGGGTACGAGGGGGATACTATTTTGAGGAGGAGGAGGGTACGAGGGGGATACTATTTTGAGGAGGAGGAGGAGGAGGGTACGAGGGGGATACTATTTGGAGGAGGAGGAGGAGGAGGGTACGAGGGGGATACTATTTGGAGGAGGAGGAGGAGGAGGGTACGAGGGGGGTACTATTTTGAGGAGGAGGAGGAGGAGGAGGAGGAGGATAGTACATGACGGGGCTGGTTAACCTCAACTCATATGAGGAGGTTATAACTTCAAGACGCTGAGGGGTAGGTAGAGGGGGAATGGGTCTAACTATACATTACTGAATACAGGGTCCTGCATGCGTTACGAAATTGACTATAAAGGGATCATTCTAGACACTAAAATATCAATTGGAGTCAACACTTGACGGAGCAATCATGTCCTATCTATGTCAATATTGTGACAAACCCTTTACCATCAATCGGAATCGAAAACGCCACGAAAAACATTACTGTTGGAAACATAAGCTAAAGGTATCAAAACCGAAGGATGACATACAACAGGCCTTGGAAAAAATTCAAAAAGCGCTTCAAGAGGTACTGATGGACTTATCAGAACCTCGACCTGATGTAACCTCGACCTCATGTTGTGAGCAACGTATATAAGTTCCAATTCTGATCATTTTAGATCATTTTTGTGTAAACATCAAACCGTGCAAATGTCTCGATGAGTACGACGTGTCGTTACTGTCTGAAACAATTTACTCGATCGGATAATCGAAAACGTCACGAGGACAACCATTTACAAGTTGAACAGCGTGATAGTAACGAACAGGGTCACTCAGAAAACAATATTTTTGAACCAATTACCCCAGAACCACCGAGTCCGACGGAAACAACGGAACCAGAAACAGGTGAACCCGCAGATCTAGGGAGTCCTACGGTACACGTCGATCCAAAAACAGGAAAGAAATTTGTTTTTGACATTTTTGGAGACCCCATGTCACCCAACACTTTGACTCCATTGGATGAGTTTCCCGAATCATCCGCATCCCCAGTCAAACAAGAAGAGGAAATCTCAGATATAGATCCGTGGGATGAATTTCGTGAAAGGGTCAAGGTGATCAAATTGAAAGATTTTAGACATCTTGTTAATAGTTTGCAGAAAGCTGGTTTGAGTAAGAAACGGGCAAGAATTCGCGCGTACAACGAGATGTTGCCTGAGCTACAGAAAGAGTTGAGACATCAGTACATTGACCACTTGAAGTGGGTTCATATGCTTAGAGAGGACCCGATCCATGAGGCCATCTTGGAAACCCGTAAGAAATTCCAAGAAGAGGAAGATATGGATTTCAATGAAGCCGTCGAGGCTGGGGTCAACCAGCGCAAATATTTGCTAAATCGGGTTTTTCAACCTTTGGAAGAATCCGACACAGACAAAGAGGACACGGACGAGTCACCCAACGAGTCACCTGATGATGACATGTATGACAGTCCAGAAGAGGACAGTCCAGAAGAGGACAGTCCAGAAGAGGATAGTCCAGAAGAGGACATGACTGTAGAAGAGGCCAGTCCCGAAGATGAAGGCAGTTCACCCAAACATTTTAGTCAGGGTCAAATGGGGTATATTCCCCATCCAAGTTCTGCCATTCTTGGACAGTATTGAAAAAAAAAATAAAATACAGTCTTAACCAAAAACAATATGTTGATTTTTTCTAAACACCTGGTTACTCAAAACAGAAAGTAATGTTTTATTGGTCATTTACTTTCATAGGCTTTGGTGGTTCCTAAAAGAACCGTTGTTTGGGACATCTAGGTGAACATCCGACGTTGACATTCTTCACTCGTAGAGTAAAAACTTCTGTAGTTCATTTTGGTCGAGAGATCTATCTTTTAGCCGTAGTAGACCATCCAACGTTACAATAGAGGGAATGGCGTAACGTCGCCGTATTTCTTGAAAACAAGGAAACGCGTTCGGACATGTTTCCAACCAGACCATAAATGCAATCCAACGCCCGATATTGCCTTGACAGAGTTCAATTACCTGTAAAGGATCGTCTGTCGGTTCCGGTAAGTCGGTGGGTTCATACAACTGCTTACACAGGTACAAGTGTGTCTTGTAAAGAAACCAATCCGTAAAACTTGACGAGAGATAGAGAAAACAAGCAGCCATCTTTGATCGTTCCCTTTTAGAAAATTCGCGCAATACAATTTTTATATACAAAACAAGGTGGATATGACGTCACTAGGTATGATTCGATATGTTCCGACAAACATTCTAACGACAAAGACGGTTATGACCTCATGGGGCAAGTCTGTACCTGTTTAGGGTGTGTCAGTTAAACCAAATCAACTCTGTTTTAGACAGAAGACAACCTGGAACAAATCTGTATGATTGTCGATTTGGATGGGTATCAACTGAACCAGCAACCGTTTATTGTAAGGGAAATAGGTCTTCACAGTTTACAGCACGGGACTTTCAGTTGGTTCTTGGAAAACATTAACTTAAAGCAAGAACGATACGCTTTGAAAAATTTGCAAAGACCGGTTTGAGCAAGTATGGATTTGTTTGGAATACCGCATAATAGAACAAGGAGGGACCTGATTGGAATACATCATACTATCATCTTATCGGACCAAGGAAAGAATGCCGCAAAATATAATCGGTCCAAGAAAAGATGGCGCACCAAAATGATACGTCGAAGAAAGGATCGGGCTAGAATACCGAAGATGAATGAGGAATGGCAGAAATTATCCGTGGATGAAAAACCGAAGATCGTGACATTTAATGATCATATTGATATTGTAACCATTGAGAGTGACAATAAGGGCCGTAAGATTGAAAGAAAACGGCAAGGTTCCCATAAACTTTATTTTCCTACAGCTTTGTAGGATTTGATACCAGTGCGTTGTTTTAAAGTATTGTAAATCTTGTTCGCCCACGCGCGAAGAATAATAAAGGAGGATTGATTTTATCTGCGCTTGATTTCTGTTTTAAGGGCTAAGGGTGATTTGATGGGATGATTTCAAGGCGCTTTTGTTTATATGTTTCGACTGTTTCCTCAGGGTCCGCTTTTGTTTTGATTTGGTTTCCGCGAATTAATTTCCGAGAAGAATACGCGTGGGTCACTCACGTTTTTGCGTTTGCCTCGATCTAGAAGCTTTGCTTCGTAAGAAAAGAGTAAGAAAATGTTTTGCTTGTCGAATAGGATCCCTAACAGGGGCCCTTGGCAGCCGTCTGAAATAACCCACAAAATTATCGTAACCTACACAACCTCACTCTCCTTCGTCCCTCACTCACTCACAACCTCACTCTCCTTCGTCCCTCACTCACACACACACACACAACTAGTATCTCGAATAAAGCTAGGATGCTGGTCCGTTTCTTTTTTGGTGAAAGATCCTACTGATAGAATCCATTCATGTCATTACTCAGCCAGCCCGGGTCTGGCGCAGTCAGGTAAGTATTACGTTTCTAATCGGATATGTCTTCCAAATTCATCAGGTTCGAATCTCGGGTGGCGCACCTTTCTTTTTCTTTCTTTCTTCTTCTTTCTTCTTACTTAGGGTTCAAAACAACATGGCGGGAAACAACAAGATGGCGGCTTAGGGTTCAAAACAACATGGCGGCTTAAAACAAGATGGCGGGTTAGGGTTGAAAAAACAAGATGGCGGCTTAGGGTTAGAGCTTCGAGAAACAAGATGGCGGGTTAGGGTTCAAAACAAGATGGCCGCTTAGGGCTATTATTCATGAGCTATGACGTCATCTAGGGTTACCATCCCGTCTACCAACATGCCCACCTAGGGTTACGACCCGCTTCGCGGGTCGCTCTTGCCTCATTAGTATGCTAATTAAATCGCCTGAAATGACCGACATATACTCTTCTTCATCAGGAAACTGGACCACCCTAACATTATTAAGTTTTATGGCACATCACTGCTAAAGGAAAAAGACCGAGACAGCGTACGTACTGATCTTGGTCATGGAAAAGTGCAAAGGAAATTTGGGGAGTCACATCTTTAAACACCCGGAATCCGTTCCTGGAAAAACCGAAGATCCTGATGTCATCAGAGGGGCATGTCGATGGGTGGAAGAGATCACCGATGCGCTGGCCCACATTCATGAACAGGGAATTGTCCACAGAGACCTTAAGCTGGAAAACATCTTGGTATGTATCGTTGTGTTTTCCAGAAGCCCACCACTCGGAGAATCCAACACCCATGATATATAAGCCTGTCCCGCGACCGTAGCTTCGGATTCGCGTCAATTATCCTCGGAAAGAAAAGCGATCTTTGGTCAATCTCAGAGGCCTTCGGTTCTTCTTCGGAAATCTTCGAAATACTTCGGGTCATTTCAGAATATAGCCTGCAAGCAGGCTCACCTTAGTGTGGTATTCGCTCGAGTATCTTGGCGAGTGGATGAATTAACTACGTACCTTTTTAGTTGCTAACACCTTTCTTAAACCTTTGGTTTATGTAACAATGCCGCCCATAACCCGGAGCGTGCAACTGCCATATACTCGTGTCATTGCGTTTTTAAAGACCGATTCAGTTTTTAGCTGTAATTTCCCACGAATTCAGACTTCTAAAGGAGCCTTGTTAGCAAATCGCCAGCTTTTATATAGAGGATATTACACGGCGGCGCGAAGATATGAATTTTATTTTCGAGTGATAAAAACAATATTTTACGAACAAGAGGAGCGAGTGAATAAAATGTTCTTTTTTACCACTCGAAAGTAAAATTCATATCTTCAAGCCGCCGTGTAATTTTCTTTTTATTGTATAGACAAGAGTATTTTCGCACAAACAACAGTGTAAAAGCGGCAAATGCCGCCATCGATATCCTCACCTGCGAGGATATGGAAAATACGCCACTTGAGTCCCGGATGTAGTTTCGTGTGAACTTTACGAGTGGTCTATTTTCCACTAAAACACTCTTGTCTATATAATAAAATTAATTATCAGCCTTGTGTTATGTCTTGCGTTGCAAATGGGGCATTTTAGAAGGCGAAAGAACGATGGAAAGCTGCCATTTTTTAGCGAGTGGGGACTCGTGCAGACCGAAAATTCTCGCGTAAATAGTAATCGAAAACTTGTCTAAAAATAACCTGGTCTGTGAAAACGACGTGAGATAGGCTTACTATATACGAGAGTTGCGCGCTCCAGGTTATGTGCTCCCGGCTCACAGGCGAAGTGGGGTATTTGATCCATATTTCTATCCCCACCTTGGGCATTTTGGTTATCAAATTTTGAGGATGGATCAATTATGTGCTGCAAGGAAAACAAATCACACAAAATGAGGAGATTCGATCTGTTCCAATTTTTTGTGGTTTATGGTACGAAATTTTTCTAAGAGTCAAATGCTCTTCATCTACTTGGGGTGCCCCCTACCCCTTCTTGTTTAAAAATGATAGGTGCATTGTGTTCCCTTTTCACTTCCATTGTAGCTATCAGAAGAGAACTCAGTAAGGATCGCTGACGTTGGCGCATCTAAACCAGCAGTAGACATCACGGGTACTTTTGCGGGTACCCCTGTTTATATGGCACCCGAAGTGTTTAATGGTCAGGTGTACGACGGCAAAGCAGACATCTACAGCCTGGGGATAATTCTGTGGGAGATGTGGTACGGACAGCGGGCCTTCAAATTCGCACCGGCAGAAACGCTCGCAGACTTCTTTAGCTTGGTGGACGACGGCTATCGTCCGGGAGATGTCAAAGGCTGCAAGCCGCCTCCTACTCCCTGGAAAGAGCTGACGGAAAAGTGCTGGAAGGGAGACCCAGAGGAGCGTCCTTCAGCTGAGACGTGTAAAGCGGAAGCTAAAATGTTCGCGCCGTTCTATCAAAAAGAAGCCGATCAGGAGCGGGTCGACAAAACTCTTAGCTTTTAGGAAGCAACGGGAAGCCCTATTTGTTTTTTCCAAGGATACAGCAATTATAATAAGTCTTCTGGCAATGAAAATAGCGATTAAGGCTATCGTTTTAGAAATTAGAAATTTCGGTGTTTAGAAATTCAAAGTGAGTAGAAAGAGCGTACAAAATTTAGTGAACATGCCAAGTTAGAAAGGAAGTGCGTGTGGATCTTGCTTCAAAGGATGCATTCTAAAACTAAATTGCAGACTTGCAAACACAGATAATATAAATAGATAGTCAGATTCCGCTATAGCAACTATGAACATTTGTTGAATATTGAATGTGATATTTCCTTTTGGAAAACGCCAGACGTTTGCGTATGCCTCAGGCAGTAATTGCGACAACACAGCCAATACAACGTGTATAAATGCTGCAATTGTCGTTGAATTTTGTAAACGTGGAGCCCAAAGAACGATGAATTAAACAAGTGATTAAACGAAGGATGGATTGCAGTGATTTTTTTAAAAAATGAGCATCATTTCACTAGTTGGTATTGTTTTCAAAATAATCACGTAGCATTCGCGATAGAGCAGTTTTCAAACGAGTGTCGAAAGTAATGCTGTGTTTGCTTTGGTTTTGCTTTGCAACGCTCTCTGATTGGTTAAAAAAGCTCACGCCACCTTCTCAACCAATCAGACGCAAAACCAAAACCAACCGTTACTTGGTCGAACGCGTTTTCCCACGCTTAATGCTAATTACTTGTATTTGCTTCGATTTCTGATTAGTTCATTTCGTGTTTTCAGTGTTCGTTTTGTGATTGGTTAGAGTAATGACTTTGGTTTTGGTTTTAGGACACACATTTAAAAACCACTCCAATATTTGCTTATCACAGGAGCACCCGACAGATCATTTCGGGTTGCCGGAAACATCTGTTCAGGAGGCCAAAGCCGCCTCAGAAATTCGGAAGAAATTGTAAAGAAAAGCCAGTTTTTTTATGGGGGGGGGGGGGGGGAGAAATGTCACCTCAACCTTTTCTTACATGGAAAAATTAATTCCTTCGTTTTCGGAGGGAGAAAAATGTCATTTTTAGCGCCAAATAAGGTTGGCTAGCATTGTTTTCCGGAAAGCCAACAGCAGCTAGGAAATTCAGGGAATAAAGTCCGATTTACACGACAACCGTTAGGGCACGGCACTCCTGACTTTGGCACTCGGGTCCACAGTTTTGGTTCGCCATCTGTTCCGTTTACACGACAAAATTAGGGCGGCCCTAATTTTTTGATGGGTACGCTTAAAATTAGAAACAGCACCTCCAAATTACTGAGTACGTCAGTCAATTTGACAGTGGTAAGCCACTATTGACTTCATGTAATTTCGTTCTTCGCAAATGTTGTTAAAAGGAGTCACTGTGACGGGCCTGCACGACTCCCACGCGCGTGTTTCAGCCTTTTACCGTCTTTTATCCTTCATTAGCAGAAAATAAATTTTCATTTTAATTCATAAAAATTCAATAACCTTTATGGAATTTCATTTTCGTCAAGGAATTTTTATTTTAGTTATTCGTTGCTTCATCAGTAGGGAAAACGTGTAAAGTGAAATTCAATAACATTTTGAGATTTTCATTTTCATGTTGTAGATAGTCTATAGTGTCTTTAGAAAATCAATAACACGTATTGCATCATCGTTAACATTAAGGGAATTTTATTTAAAATTCAAGCTATTATAAATTCATTTTACAGTGTATTTGGAACGAACAAAAAAGACCAAACATGCACATGCACACTGTAGATGTACAAACAACAGCGTTCTTTTTCAAATTGTACACACGCTACGAGGACAAAGCGAGTGCCGAATGAAGACGGTCTGGGAAAGAATTGTGTACAAAAATAAGACTATAGATGTATGTACTAAGAAGACTTCGTGGCTGAAGTTAAGCATAAACAGGAGTTCAGTTTGCCAGCGGCACTGCTGCGAACATATATCATGCAAACATTAGTCACAATGTTAAAAAACAAATTTACCAGTATTTTTGCGATAATAATAAGTGAAATTTCCTACACGCAAACGACGTTATAAGGATTTTCTGAAGAGGCTAAAGAGTGTGCATTACATGAAAATGAAAATCTCAAAACAATGTTGTATTTTATTTCACACTTTTTCCACACTAATGAAGCAACGATTACCTGAAATGAAAACTATTTCACGAAAATGAAATTCCACAAATGTTATTTAAATTTTCTTAATGAAAATGAAAATTTATTTCTAGGCACTGCTGGGTGATGTTGCGTTACAAAACGGCAAGATTTTCTTGTTTTGTTTTTGTTTTTGTCGGAGGGCCCGCCTGAATGTTTTGGCACCCGTGCCCATATACATGCATTTACACGACACAGTGCAGGAGTGCCGTGCCATAAATTAGCGGCCCGCATACCAAAATTCAGGGGTGCCGTGCCCAAAATGCTTGTCGTGTAAAACGGGTTTAAGTTTCCGTTCTCTAAAATATTCTGACTTAAATTTTCAGCTAAAGAATCCGAACAGGTCAACTTATGTTAGCTTACCAAATATCCCTTAAAAAACATTTTAAATATTATCCTTAAATTTTTGTCGTTAAGAAGAAACAAAAAGCAAACCGCGGTGATAAACATAAGGAAATATAAACGCATTTCTGGAAAGAAAAAAGGCTTTATCTTGACGTTTCGTATGTTCCAACATACATCTTCGGAAGTAGTAAACCGTTGAATAACAACAGAAATTTGAGTGTGTAATAAGTAACTAATTATGGAAACAAAAGATAACAAATAGTAGAAAAATTTTGCATATGAAAGGAAAAACATGCAAACTAAAAAAGGTAAAGTTTTTCACTGCTGACATTTTCATTTAGGGAAGGTTGTAAATCCCCAATCAACTCGGAGTCTCCTTTATCTTGCAATGGGTGTCCGACCGTCCTCTTGCCTCTTTCCAGAAATGCGTTTATATTTCCTTATGTTTATCACCGCGGTTTGTTTTTTGTTTCTTCTTAAGCTAAGATGGCCAAAAAACAAAAGTATCTACGATTTTTGTCGTTAGGTGCCTCTGTTACCAGGTATCGCACCTGAATCTGTCCTGATTTAAACTTGGAAGTTTCACGCGGCTCCAATTCCAGTTTTTAATTAGCCTTACAGATCCTGACGACGAGTTTGAGTTTTTTTTGTTTTCAATACTCGTAGTGTTGTTTGTACCCGGTCAATTATTCACACACGTTAGCTTTTCATAGAAGGTATGTACGATACAAATGGCTGCCATTTTCTTGTGGATAACGAGAAACGTTTGACAACTATCATTTAAATAAATAAATAAATAAATAAATAAACAAATAAATAAAATAAATTGGAATTTGCGGTGGCACCTCCACAAAGTGGCTCTTCGACCACTGATTCCAGATGGAATTGGAAATGTTGGTTTTTGTGGAGGGAGGAAAACCGGCGGACCCGGAGAAAAACCCTCGGAGCAAGGACGAGAACCAACAACAAACTCAGCACACTCAAGGGTCGCTTTAGCATACTCAATTGAAATACTACAGCCCCTAGTTGAGCTTTTTTGCTATAACGCCATTTTAACAAGGTTTTGACAGGAGGCGCCCGGTTTTGAACAGTGGAAGTGAGAGGTTTCCAAGACTGTACGATTAAAGAAAGAAACCGTTTTATAAATAAACCCATTTTACCAGACAAGAGGTGCTAATGTTTTCTAGGTTTATTCATAAAGCAACACAGCATCAACCAGTAACAAAGGAAGCTAATCGCTTCAATTCAAACGTACATCACTAAAGCAAAGCCTCATTAATTCGAAAGTGACTACCACAGAGAAACAAGATACCATTCTAAAACTTTTTACACTGAAAACGAGTTGTAATGCCGTGGCAAGTTTTAGTCAATTTTCGTCTGCCTTATTTAATTTTTGATTACATTTGAAGGGAGTCAACGTAGCCTTTAGTGTGAACTACGAAGAAATTACATGAAACGGCTCCCGACATTTTATGACTTTTTCCTGGCTTTTTCAAGGGGGCGGGGGGGAGGATGTGATTGCAGTTAATCTTCATTGCTTACCAACAGTAACGTTATCAAATCAAAGCTGGTGGAATTCGAGGAGATTCTAAAAGAGTGTAGAGCTCTGTAAAGATATTCCAGTTTGCCATATTGTGCTTGTAGTGCTCGTGATTGATAAGGACTAACTTACAACAAAACTTGATTTTCTCCCTAAGTTTCCCTTCAAATGAATACCAAATGAATGAGTGTCGTTTCCTGAGCGTTATTTACAATAAGTCCGCAAACAAAACATTTACAACTGCATTTGCTTAATTAGGATGTACAACAATATGAATACGTTCATGTAATTATATTTAACCTATTTCTCATATATCTTAATATATCTATATTTACATTTCAAGCTTTATAATTACATGACGGCCAATACACTATAGCGCCAACATAATTTCATTTGTTTGTTATTCATAAACCAAACGCATTAACATTCTTAAACAAAAGCTTAACTTACGATGTATTGCGAAACAACTTCGCAAAGACATCTTTCAGACTGACAATTGAAGTGGATAAAACAAACAAACTATTGAAGCAAACAAACAAATAAATACACACACAAACAAGAGGTCTAGTTGTATACTATTTCCACTACTGCAAGAAACAATGACGCATTTAAGCTAACTACGAAGACGCAACGGTTATTTGAAATGTAACCTATTTCTAAAGTAGCGCAAAAACTATGTCTAATGTATGTGATACAAATAGCATTGTGCAAATATACTTAACAAGAAACCTAATGCTTTGAAACGTGAATATGTATCACAAAAACGTGCCTGCTAAAATACACACAGTGTAAAACTTACGCGAGCCTTAACTCCAACTGCCAAGTCGTTGGAGTAAATTCTAATGCTTCATAAATATTAATAATCGCGAGTTTTGTGTGAAAAAAGATCGTCATTTTGAAACACTGCAGATAAACCATTCCACTGGTTGGGCTAATGCTTGACGTGCAGTGATTTTTTGTTATAAACTAAATTAATTAAGCCAGAAATAACCGACAATTGAATTAAGGTAACCTTGAATAAAGCAAATTCATACTTTAAATTTTTATGCGTTATTTTTCGTACAGTCTACACTATTAACTTTTTAACGAAACGTTTCCTTTGGTGTTTAGACTAGGATTATAAAATAAAGCTATCATTCTAGACTCACAGCGAATAATCTAAAGGACCGGAACAAAGACAACTAAATAATGCATGTTATGTTAGAAAAATTATGACTGTTAAATAAATATTAAATAGTACAATTATATTCTTCGCCCTTATAAGCTTAATTGCTTTACAATTTAACCAAAAAATATTCTAAGTATTAATGTATGCCGAGTGTGGGACGACATCAAATTATGCACACTCATGTATAAAAATTACACCACTCTCTCTTTTATACAAATTATGTAATTATGTCAACTTAAAATAAAGGTTATAGCCAAAAGCAAATTAATCTATGTTCGAACATACAGCCAGCTGATGCCCAAACTAGTTTGACAGGATTTGAAGAACGTAAGCAATTCCGCTCAAACCAGTTTATCGGGATTTAAAAGGCAAAAAATGTGAAAACAAGATCCTCTCATATATTTCGACTTTCGCGCTTTACAGGTCAGTTGAAATTCTTCGAAGAGCATTTCATGCCTCTTAATGACGTAAATAAATTAAATTAAATAATTTAATTTATTTCACATCTTCAAATTGAAGTGAATGAATGAGATTTTGTAAATTAGGCCTCATAATTTATTACACCCGAAATTCGAGGCTACGTCCAACTGAGTTAAATTACCAAAATAAACTTTACCAAAAACGTTTTATCTTGAAACCCTCGACTGTGCCTTCTAGTCAGCGGCTCGTTTATTTGAATTGTTCTTTCTGTACTTGCAATCCTAACCCTCCTCTTAAAATCAAGCCTCGACAAAATCTTCCATGAATGAAAGAGACCTGACTTGCCAGCTCTTGGCAAGCGATCCTACACCTCCCCCATTACTTAATTCTTTCTTGCTCTGCACCCCCCTCGAACGAGGGAAATACAGTGCCGAGACCGGGGGAAGCAGCTACGCTCCTTCAGCGCGTCTTCAGACAGCACTGGATTACATCATCACGAAGGGTGAAATATTTGTTATACACCATGCTGTAGAGTAATATCATACGATATCGCCATTTACAACAGGAATAACTGGACGCCTATCATCGTCATCTTCATATTCTTCCTCGTCTTCTACGCTTTTTTGATCCTCGTAGTTGATATTATGGAAGTCTATGTTCATGTTTCCTTTAAAAATTGCCGCGGCTCTCTTATGGTATACGCCATTCACCATGACGGCTTTATCGTCTGTTGTTTCGGTGTCCACAGTATAAAGAATTCTGCAAACAAGGAAGAAGTTGAATTAGTGTCATGGACACGGAAAATTTGAACACATTTCTAAAATGACCCCCTTGAAAGAAGAAGAAAGAAATAAAAAAAAATGACAATATATAAGTTAAAGCTACTAATCAGTGTTGTGGAACTGTTTCTTATGCTGCACAAGACCTTTTTAACTTTTGAGTCTGTGGTTGAAGTTATAAAGTGTGAACATCTAAAAGAAAGCTATTGAGCAGTACTTTCCTGCGGTAGTGTGCATTATGCTGTACACGGTGATTCTAACTTTTGAGTCCGCAGATGAAATCCTAAAGTGTGACCATTGAAATGAAAGTTACTGAGCAGTACTTTCCTGTGGTGTTGTTTATTATGCTGTACAAGGTGGTTCTAACTTTTGAGTCCGCAGATGAAATCCTAAAGTGTGACCATTGAAATGAAAGTTACTGAGTAGTACTTTCCTGTGGTGCTGTTTATTATGCTGTACAAGGTGGTTCTAACTTTTGAGTTCGCAGATGAAATCCTAAAGTGTGACCATTCAAATGAGAGCTGCTTAGCAGTACTGTCCTGTGGTACTGCTTATCATGCTTTACAAGGTGATTCTAATTTGAGTCTGTGGATAAAAGTCTGTGGATAAAGTGTGACCATTCATCAAGCGAAAACCTTTGAGCAGTACTTTCCTATCTTGCTGTTTGTTTCGTATTTTATTACAATTTTTAATTCTTGAAAATTAATCACACTTGCACCATGTCTATCTTACAAAGCACACTTACTCAAGTCGAGGTGAACGTTTTCTCCTTGCGACGATAAACACAGCAACACACACAACGACAATCACAGCCAGAATACCGAACACGAGGCCGAAGATGAGTCCAAAGTTCGGCTTACTCTCATTCTGTCCAGTTCGTTTTGCCACAATGTTCACTGACGGATTGGAAGTGTAATTCATCACAACAGGAGGTGTTGTTGTCTCTGGTGTAGGTTTTGTAGTTGGTGGCACAGCTGTTAGAAAACAACAGTAGACATAATTCGTAAGTGGTATTCCTGTGGTTTCATTAGAAGACGGCTGTTGATGGTGTTTTGAGGTCTTGTAGTTAAACAAGAGAGGCCACCAACTTACAAACAAGGGGGTCAGTTTCTAAAGAAACTGTGGTGCTGCGTCGGTGGGGACGTGAAACACAAAATTTTGGATTTATCAACTGAGTTTATAAGGTAGATTGGCCACCGTAAAGAGATTGGATTCGCTCTGACGAAGGGCTAACGCTCGAAACGTCAGCTTTCAATCTCTTTACGGTGGCCAATCTACCTTATCAACTCACCTGATCAATCCAGAATTTTGAGGCCACCAACTTAGTTTTGTTTTTCACTTTAAGTGCTTACAAAAATTTTTTTACCAGATCAGGAGATCCACACCCACTTTGGATAGCTCTGTTATCTACTTCTGAACAAAGGTTATTGAAAGCGCTGGAAAGTTGTAGGTGAATCCGATTGGCTATTGCAGAGTTTATTATACAGTGATACTCAATGATTGTTTAGACGGTGTTTTGAGAAGTGAAAAATTGTCTTGAACAAACCACTGCATATTGCGTTTGGATCTTCAACGGTCTTTGACTCTCCGCCCTTGAGAACCCTAACCCAAACTCTTTTCAAATAAATTGAACTTTAAGCTGAGCGTTCTGTATGTCATTGTGAAAAGATCAGTTAGTTGAAATAAACCTTTCTGTGACGAATGAGAAGGAAAGGCCGGGTTTTTTCTTCTCTAAGCTAAGTACCTAGTAATCTATAACTTTAATCTAAATTAGTTAAAAATCAAACGACAATTGAGGTGCACTTCTGCGCGAAGGCGCACTACCGTTCCTTCCAGTGCAAAACGAAAGAAGAGGTAAAAAAAAAATGAAAGCAATGAGCACAAAAACGAAAGCGAAAGAAAGTGAAGAAGCAAAGAAATCAAAAAGAGCAGAAAGGAAAGAGCACAAAAAGGGGTTGTTTTATCCTCCAATGACACTACACACAACCAATCAAATAAAGGTAACGCAACTTACTTGTATTACATGTTTTTCCGTCCAGTTGAAGGTGGAGTCCGTTTGGACAGCTACAGCTAAACTTCTTTCCGAAGGAAAGCAGACACAGGTGGGAGCAGTTTCCGTTGTCTTTTGAACAAGGTGTAACAGCTGAAAAAAGAATAGATTTTCATCAATGTAGATGCAATTGGGCTATGCTGAATTTTCAGGTATCTGTACAGACAAAAAAGTAGAAAAAAATACGTAGAAACATTACGATAACGGTGGCGCAAACGAGCCACGAACTAACGAAGGGTAAAAACATATCGCCAGCTTCCTCCAAAGAGGATTTTTTTAAGCAGTTTGTTCTACAGATAGTTGACGAAAACAAATCCTGGTTTTCTTCGTTTCGCGAAGGATTTAATGACAATAAAAATATACGCGTTTTATATTGACACGACAGAAACAAACTCGGTTAAACAGCGGTCAAATTCAACGCAGTTTTCGTCCTTTTGCAAATGAACCAGCTAGATCGCAAAAAAAAAAAAGTGTTAAATTTCGTCAAAAAGTAAACCGAACTAAATTGCGCGAAAAAAGAACTCGTTTCTAGTCGCCTTAAAAACTAGCCGTGTTTTATTTGCGTTTAAAATGAACAGTTAGCTTGATCTTAACAATGCCAACCGCGCCTTTAAAACTCTTTAAAAATGAATTACCTTGAGGTTGTCTCTGCGGATGATAAATGTGTAGATCTTTCGGCGAGAAAGCCTCGTTCACCAGAACCGTCTTATTCTTGCCTGTAAACTTGTTCGCTTTGTAGATTTTCTTTTCATCAATCCAATACATATGATCCTCAAACAGTGTTACCGCTGAAGGATCCTTAATTCCTTGATTCACCACTTCACGGACCTTTAACCCATCCAAATCGCAGTGTTTAATGACTTTGAGTTTAGCGTCAATCCAATACAGTTTCTTTGTTGTGTAATCGATCGCCAAATCCACTGGCCACTCCATGTGGACTCCGCTGATCAAGACCTGGCGGTCACTTCCGTCCATGCTTGCTCGTTCAATTTTGGCCGGGTCGCCCCAGTCCGTCCAATATAAAAGCCTTAAAAGAAAAAAACAGAAATTATGAGCATGAGTTTTAAATCCTTCTGACCATCAGAAACGAACCCTTAATCATGCCATGCGGTTCCAAATTTTGTATCTAAATGAATGTAACTACTTAATCGAAGGCTATTTCCCTTTACATGAAAGCTATTAGGCAGTTCTGTCTTTAACAAATTACTAAACACTGTGGCCATATTAAATGTAAGCTTCGAGCAGCAATTTCCTCCGCTGTTGTCTATTAAATATAATTCAATACTCCTCACATTTAAATATAGGACATTGCTGTCCCTTACCCTTCTGAGGGATCCATAACAATTGAGCTTGGCTTCTCGATGCCACCTGTGATTAAAGTGCGCCGAAATGAACCATCCAACTCCGACACTTCGATAGAACCTACATAGGATACAATATAGAGGTTACTTTCAACTAAGAATGAAGCAAGCCAAGCGAGTCATTTTAGTCACCATTTGTACTTCATGTTAGCTCAATGAAATGTCGTGTACATACCTTGACTGGCCCAATAAATCTTCCTCCCGACCCAGTCCACCGCGATTTTTGAGGAGTATTCCAGGCCCTCCTCCATGACATTGACAATTTTCAATTTCATTGAAGCATTCCGATCAATGCGAGCTCTTTGTATTTTCTTCTCAGTCTGCTCTGTCCAGTAAATCGTGCTCGTTTTAAAGTCAAAGTCCAGCGAGACAGCGTTCTTGAGTCTGGGAACTGTGTCTTTGTATTCTGAGCCATCTATTCTTATCTGGCGAATGTTCCGGCGGTTGCTGAAGATGAGCGAAGGACGAGGTCCTGAGAAAGACGAAAAGTGTCACTTTGAAAACGGTCTTCAAACCTAGATTTACAGTGATGGAACTATTCTGTTACCAATTATTTCGGTTCAGATATAACAGAACAAAGGAACGCTGGTCCCAAAGGAACAAAAACTCTAGTTTGCTTCGAGTAAATGAAAACCTTTGACTGGAAAAAGAACACAATTCCTGAGTGAACCGCATTGAATTTTATTCATTCTGTCACCGAAAACACCGTTTAGCTTATTCCGAAAACGGAAGAGAGATAACGCCTATTCCAGCCCCTACTCTTAGACTAATAGGTATTGGAAATCTTGAAGACAGTGGTTAAAGCAAGCCGAGGGAATAATTAGCCCTATAAGACCCAATAGTGATCAGCATCAGGTTTCTCCTTGAAACATCAATGCACAAGTAAGTGCACAGGTGTTGAGAATTAAGAAAACGATCACCAGGGATGAACTCTTTTGATATTTGAACAACTTCTCCCAACCAGCACTACAACAAATGTATGGCGACCAGAAGGGAGAAGTGATGTGCTGACAAAGGTGGGTTTTTACACATACCAGTAGCACGACATTTTCTGCCATCGGGATCTAAAACGTAGCCATCAAGACAAGAACATTTGAAGCCTCCTTTTGTGTTGAAGCAGAGCTGGCTACACATGCCTGGAATATCGCACTCGTTTATATCTGGAGAACGAAAACAACAAGTGTTAGTAACAGAACAAAAGTAAGACCCCAGATGCATTGTTTTATACAACCGTACCCACTGTTTTTTAGATTTCGCGCGTTTGCAATTTTCTAGCACGTTCATCAATCCCATCTGTTCTGCAGTTGATAGAAATCACGATTTGACGACTGCATAGCCTTTTTACAACACGAATTCACGTTCCATTAAATTTGCAAGAAAAATCTTCCGAAAACGTTTTTTTCACAGTGAAGTCAACTGTTCTATATTATTCGCAGCTGTAATGTCATTTCTTGACAACCTGTTATCCTCGTTCCCCAGCTCTTACCTTGACAGCTCTTTTTGTCGTCCATGAGTTCATATCCCGCTTTACAAGAGCAGTAGAACCCCGTTTTTGTGTCATGACACTGGTGCAGACAGTGCCCATTGTGACTTAAACATTCGTCGATGTCTGGAAACAAACAGAAACACATGTTTAAGATCAGTCGCTCCAGTGACACAGGATGCAGTGCTGAGCAATACGCTGGTTGTGCATGCTTTAATAGGGACCTATAGATCGAGTAGGAAATTCGAATTTCGAGCTTGTTGCCGGCCAAAAAGGGAGAGGTCCTGGGCCATACTCGTTCCCATAGCTCGTGTTACCTTTTTCCAGCGGAAGGCTGGCAAAGGATAACGGGGACTTTGGGAACGAGAATGGTTCTGGACACGAGAATTGTACATCGGGTGATAATCACAACCACGCGCACTACGATACTCGTACTGCGCCTTGCAACAAAGCACAAAGTAGGGTAAATGGATTTTAACAGGATAAATTTCGATTTCGTATACGCAAAAAGGAAACTTGGCCAACAAAATCAAAACACGGAACGTTAAAATTAAGCCCATTTTGGCAAGAAAGATTGGAACAAATAACATTAATTTCTTAGAGTTTGTGACAGTTGTAAAGTGAAAACTCTGGACTACTGTAAAAAAAATACATTTTATCTCTCGGAGTCTGCACTCACCGCATTTCGTTTCATCATCTCCATGAGGACAGTCGGGGTGTTTGTCACAAACTTTACTGTCATCTATGCAGATTGTACTGCTGCCACAGCGAAACTGGTTCGCTCCACACACGGATGAAGGGTTGGTTGCTGGGAGACAAGAAATCATTTTTTTTTAACTTTACGTACTTTAAATTTCTAGTTTACAAGTTAGGGGAGCACACTCAACACGGCAAGATTAAGGACTGTAAAGGAGGTCTACATTGCCTTTCAAGAAAAACGGAACATCTTTTTATTGTAGGTAAACTCGTAGGGTAGATGACTGAAAGAGTGCTCACAAACGGTTAAACTGGTCCACTCTAGTGTTTCAGCATCGTTTACTGTCAGCACTGTTCAGAAGGCTTAACAGTTCGCTTCTAAAATTGACCTATTTAGACTTAAAGCTTTTTTAAAATGCTTTTAGGTAAGGTCTAAGTGCTGTTTATTTTTTACACTATTTTAGCAGTTCGCTATTTGACACAGCAGTCGATTTGTTTACTTATTTATTACATCTATTTCGCGATTGTACAAGAACATTTCGAGGACTGTATTTTATTCAGGGTCTGTGCGTTCCACTTCAGGAATATCACATCATTTACAGCTCGATTCCGCGAAGAAACACAAGAAACTACTTAGGTTTCACATTCCTTACAAGATGGCCTCTCAAAACGAAACAAAACGTTCTCACAAAATTCCCAGAAACACTTGCGATCTCAAAACAACTACGTCATCGCGTACAGCGATATTAAGTTGAAGATTGCATTATTTGAGATATCTCGGGTTTTTTTTATCTTTTCAAGTCATTTCTTATGGCATGCGCAGTACTTACTATTTTCCGACTCAGGAGTTGGTTCCGACCGCGGCGGCGTTAGAGTTGTTGGGGTCGCAGTGGTAACAGACGGGGTTGGTGTAGCTGGGTTTGAAGACAGTAGCCCAGAATAAATTAGTACAGCTCAGTATAAATTAGAACAAGTCCAGAGTTCAGAATAAATTAGTAGAAGTGCAAAATAAAATAATTTGCTACAAGCAAAGGATGAATTCGCACAACACCAGAATAACCTAGTGCAAGCTAAGAATATTAAACTCAGTAGAACATAAGAATACAAGTTTTGAATTTGATGCAAATTAGGGGAGCGTTAATCAGTGTTGCATAGTGCAGAGAATACTTCAGCCAAAACGAAGCCGGCTGAGAAACTTCTCGCACTAAGGAAGCATGCAAGTGTAATTAATTTAGAATCGGAGAATGGCTTTGTTACAACACACACACACAAAAAAGAGAACAAAAATGAGAATAAAGCGTACAGAAATTTCGACAAAATATCATGCCAAGTTTTACGAAAGGAATGAAATGATGCAGATAGTGGACTGTTGTCTCTACCGCTGTACAAATCTCAAGAGATTGCGAACACTAGTGACACAGCATTAGGATAAAGCAGTGCAGTACTTCATTATTATGGGCTACTGTCTTGATTTGTGGCGCTTTACTGGATTTTAAGCAAGCTACACATGTTTATCATTAATTAGATTACGTTTAACTGACGCGAGGGTTAAAACGCAGATGAGACTGAAATGGAATGAATTTTATTTTCACGAGGCGGCTATTTGAAATTAATTGACAGTTTAATGAATGAATCAAGCTTTACTAACGGTTGCAATTGTTTTTACTCTTTTTTAAATTGACATTGGTTTACACTTTGAGTTCAATTTGTAAAGTGGATAGAAAAACATGAGATGCGTTACTCTTTAGCTTCCAGAGTCGTAACTATGTTAGGTAGTAATAGCTTTCAAGTCTGTGGATTTGAGGTATGTTATGTAGTAATAGCTTTCAAATCTGGATGAACCATACGTAAGATGGAGGCTTCGTGGCCACCAAAACAAACAATCGGGGTATGATATTTTTTGCTCCTGGTGCAAAGTGGTGCTAGACAAAGTCAAAATCTAGGTTAGCCTGTGCAAAGTTGCATACTTGGATGTCCTGTGCAAAGTTGCATACTTGAATATCCTGTGCAAGGTTGTATTATGCTTTGAAGTCCTGTACAGAGTTAGGTGTGTGTGGTGTCCCTCTGAATCGCTTTTTGCTTGGTTTTCCCGTGCAAAATAAAAAATATACTTACGACAATTCCTTTCATCGCTGTCGTCACCACAGTCATCGTTGCCATCGCAACGTTGTTTCGAGGGAATACACTTTTGATTATCGCAGGTAAACTCTTCCGAAGTGCAACCGATGTTTCCTGAAAGTTGAAACCAAATTCGTCAAGTCAGTACATAACGAATGCTACAGACCCAGGTAAAAACAATAAATGTATGCTCACCACAACTAGATTCATCACTTCCGTCCTTGCAGTCGGATGCTCCGTCACAAATCCACTTCCGGTGAATACACTTGCTTCTGTCGGTACACAACCATTCGTTTCTCCGACATTTTGGCGGGGGTGGGGTAGGTCTGGTTGTAGCTGACGAAGAAAATAAAGAATATCGTTAGGACGTTACGTGCGTGATCGGAATTTATCATTTTTTTGAAATAGATATTCATAATCTGATTTTTGTTTTCTTGGAAATCGAAACTTGTAAACCAGTATTCCAATTTTGATTTTTGCGTTCTTGGAAACTGAAACGTTAAAAACGGTACCTAATTTCTGATTTTGTTTTCTTAGATATTTCAAATTTAAAATGTATGTTTAAAGTTCATTATTCAAAAACCATAGAGAACGTTACGTTCAAAATCCTCACTGTAATTAAAGCTAATTTAAAACTGAAGCTCATATCTTCGTGTCACGTGTTAACGCTTAGATAAAGTAGACACCGACAACGCTTACTAGTGTTACAGCCTGCCTCGTCCGAGCCATCCCCGCAATCAAGCCTTCCATCACATCTGTACCGACCACGGAGACACCTTCCGCTATTCACACATCGGAACTGTGATGGGTCGCAAGTCGTTCGCCCTTTGATTGCAGAACAAAACAAGACACAGTGATTAAAGTGGTTCGAATGACACATGTCTCTCCAGCAGTGTAAAACGTTTTGCTTGAACCTGTTCACTCAGTGAGTCAGCCTTTCATAGTCCTAACCCGTTCTAACCTTTCAGACTGTGTATGAAATCCTAAAGTGTAGTCGTTCAACCGAAGCCAGTGAGCTGTACTTTCCTGTGGTGCTGTTTATTATGCTGCACAAGCTGACTCTTAACTTTTGAGTCTGTGGGTGAAATCCCAAAGTGTGACCATTCACTGAAAGCTACTGAGCAGTACTTTACTGTCGTGCTGTTTATTACGCTGTACAAGGTGGTTCTAACTTTTGAGTCTGTGTATGAAATCCTAAAGTGTGACCATTCAAATCAAAGTTACTAAGCAGTACTTTCCTGTGGTGCTGTTTATTATGCTGCACAAGGTGGTACTAACTTTTGAGTTTGTGGACGAAATCCTAAAGTGTGACCATTAAAATGAAAGCTACTGAAAAGTATTTTCCTGTGGTGCTCTATTTTAAGCTGTACAAGATGATTCTGACTTTTGAGACTGAGTTAAGGCGGAACCCTGTTCATTATGCTGTACAAGGTGGTTCAAACTTTTGAGCTTTGTGGAAAAATGTCTAAAGTGTCATCAAAGGAAGCTACGACGCAGTTCTTTTCGCTGGTCTTGTTTAAATGCTAGGGACCGGTCATTATTTAGAGGTGGGGGACGGCTGGTGCAAATAGGGGGAAGGTCAATGATTTTTATGCGGGGAAAAAAAGGGGGGGGGGGCAGATAACTTTATGCACGCATATTAGGGAGCTTTGTCATACAAAGGGGGTAAGGGAGGAGAGGGTCAGCAAAAAATGTGCTTCACAAAGGGGAGGGTCAGGAGAATTTGAACATGGCCTCCCTCCATTTGCACCAGCCCTCCCCCCTCCAAATAATGACCCGTCCCCGATACGGGGTAGAACTAACTTTTGATTCCGTGGAAGTCTGAGAGTGGACGAGTTTCTAAAATGCGACCATTCAAATGAAACCGACTGAGACATATTTTCCTGTTGTGCCATGTTTACTGTCTTGTCCTGGAGTTAAAATTTCAAAAGTTTTAAATACATGTTTGGTCGACAAAAAAGTCAATTGAGGCAACTCACTGCAATTTCTTTCATCACTTCGGTCGCCGCAATCGTCTTCTAAATCGCATACAAAATCCCGGGACACACATCTCCCGTTATCACATAGAAACTCTGTGGTTGAACACGTGGCTGTAGAGGAAAAAATTAAAACTGTTAACGCCGGACACAAAGAAGTTAGAAGATGACATAAATCAAATATTTAAGTCGCAAAATCAGGACTTTTTAAAATAGAAAAATGTTGTATACAAAATAGCAGAGGAACACCTTTCTCTCCCCAGACCTACAACTTGTAATAAGTGCTTGCGAATAATAAACACACTTACGGGCGTTGCAATTCTGTTCGTCGCTGTTATCACCACAGTCATTTTCATTATCGCATCTTAGTCGTGCGTCAATGCAATTTCCATTAGAACAGGTGAAATCTGAGGTGCTACAGGTCTGCGAGACAAGCTCTGAAAAAAGACAAATATTTTACAATGTAGTAACATCTTTAACGATAGGCTTGTCCTTTTGTAGAGAGAGCGGTTTTCAATTGGGTGTCGAAAATAATTCTTGTTTGTTTTGGGTTTACTTTCACCCTCTGTGATTGGTTAAAAAAAAAAGAAAAACTCGTGTCACACCAATCATGCTTCGCACGCACTTGTTTTCCTCACTCCGCATGCATTTGTTTGATTTTTGATTGGTTCATTAGGTTGTTTACATCTGTCATAGCAGACCAGAAAAAATGGTTTGGGTTTGGTTTGAAAACCAGTAGAAAATCCCCGAACAACTGGCCGTATTAACCGGGCGACTGGATTAAAGGGTTTCATAGGTTTCCATGAGGCATAAAAGGCCACAGAATTTCATTTCTCTCGTTGGAAATGTTCTCAAAAAAGAATTTCAAGCATTTTAAGCTACAGAAGAAGTGTTTTAGGAAGTTGAAACAAGCCTGTTCCAGGCTTCAAGTCGGAAAAGCGGATCGAGGATCAAGAAAACAAACTGGCGTAAAAAACGCGTGGGGGCTGGGTAGAGAATAGGCCGTTTTTCTAGCCGTTTTTCTAGCCGTTTTTAGCTCGCCCACTTTTTTGCTCGTCTCCACTGACTGAGAGCCTGGCACAGGCTAGTCGGAACCGACAGGTAACTTCAACAAGAATTTGGAAAAAACCTCTATTGACAACAAATGTTCGCGTTTTTCGCAGCGCTTTTAGGCCCAGTTCAGACGCCGTACCGCTCATGTGCCGTACTAAGTAATACGTAGTTTTTTGGCAGTTGTACGGTGTCCAAATGAGTGTTTTTCGACAGATCTCAATTAGGCAAGCCAAAATCTCAGGGTACGGCAAAGTGTGCCGCTTAATACGACCTAGGAGCGAAAGTGTATTTGATACGGCGTCTGAACTGGGCCTTAGAAGCTTATGAAAAAATACCGACAACACGAATAAAGTTTCTTACGCCCCGTTTCAACGTCGAACTTTTCATGTGGCGAACTTGACGTTAATTAGCAAATACAATTGCTTTTGCTCATCTGCATTAGGCTCGGCACACGAGACGTTCGACGTTTGACCTAGGCCCAGAGTAATGTTCAACGTTTGAAGCACGCCTTATCTAATCGAAGAAAGCTACCGTACCAAAATCGCACGATTCAATTGTAATACTTACGGCATCGGGGGCCACTGTCTGTGGCTTCATCGCTACCATCTCCGCAATCATTAGCACCATCACACACCCAGTCTTTAGGAATACACTGTCCGTTGCCGCACGTAAATTCGTTGGTTGGGTGGCACAAACGAAGACCTGAAATAAAACGCTCCTATCAGTGAAGAGGAAAAGCGTCAAGCATGACTAAAAAAATTCACAAGTGGTATCAGTGGTATTATAATCATAAAAACACGAACAGCTGTTTCGTATCGTGGTAGAATTTTTCTCTAACTTTAACAGATCCTATTTTTTTATCTTTAAGGCTATATTCCATTTGTTAACGTGACAAACAGAAACTGTGCTTAGCTAGGTTGGCCCAGCAATCGCGATTACAAGGAAAATTTCCGAGATCCCAGTAACGCGACACGGAGACGTCCGCTAACTGGCTGACGTTTTCCCACGTGATCGCGAAGTTGATTTTTGATTTGCCGGGATCTACGCAAACCATCGAGCACCGTTAAACAGCCCAATCGACCGGTTTGTGTAACCCCCGCCCCCCTAATTCACTTAATTTTGTGAAGACCCATTATCCCATCAGAATTTGAAAATAGCGTCCAGGAAACCACCAGAAGGCCACGAATGAACTTACATGTATGAGGGTTTCCTGGCAGCTTTAAGTGATTTCGATTATTTATATAATCGATTTCCAATAAGGTATGCAAAATAATTACAAATGTGGTCACGCCGTTTGCGCTCCAAAGAGATACGTTAACTATTTCATGGGCACCTTGCCTAATATTAAGATTAAATATTAAGATTTTTTCGACTGTTTTCAGACGTTTCTAAAAGCTGAGTGGAGACCAGAAAACTAATCAACCAGTGCAGCCAACCAAGTGAATCATCCTGCTGATTAATTCACCGATCAAAACGATAGCCTATGAACTTCTTTTGTTATTTCGTACAACAAAACTGAAAGCTCTTCAAAATACGTGACCTTTTATCCCAATAATTACCTTCAACGCCACATTTTTAGTCGTACATGGCTGCCCTGTAATTGACAAACAAGTGGCAGTTCGTGCGGACACCCATGCATAGAGTCTCGAAACACGTCACGCTACGTCGCGCGTGTGCGTGGAAATTTCAGACGGTAGTTCGCGTGCTTTCCATATGATAATACTGGCATGTTTACAAAAAGAAATATGAAAAATATCGTGATCATAGGGCGCAACTGTCATTGATTGATAGACGTTTACGCTATTTTTAATACTGCAAGATACCTCAAGCGCAATAAGCATATTAATTAACAGAGGTCAGTGATACTCTGTAAGAACTATCTTCACGTCAGCACTATTGCAGCTCAAATAGCCAACTGAAGATGTCTGCGGTTTGAAAGAAGCAAAGATGGAATTGAAAAGATATCAACTAGAGTCCACTTAAAATACACAAAGGGGAATGCTTCAAACAGTTCAAATTCCAACCGTATTGTTTTGTGATTTCACAACAAAGACATTACACAAACTGCGGAAAGGGGTTACAAAGAACGTAAAAATTGGAATTCAAAAGTGAAACGACCGTTGTTTATTTTCCACTAACCAAAAAAAAAATAAGACCTTAAATTGTTTTCAATCTGGTGATTGATTCTTTGTATCAGGCGTCGGTCGCTCAGTTCAAAGATGAAAGACTGGAAATGCACGCGTTTATTAGGTGGACAACTTTTGATGATTACGTTCTTATCTCACGGATAACTGTAGACGATAATTAAAATGTATCCATTCGCCAGTTTATCTGATCACGTAACGATTCAACCAATTAAACACTGATAAAAGTTTTCAATATTTTAACACCAGGCCTGTTGTTATTTAGGAACATCAGTTGTAACAATAAACGCACTAGGTCAAATATGAACCTATGTGTGCAACATCTTTGAATTGCGAAGTCGGGTTTGGAGTAATAAATGAAGTAATGAAAGGGATCACTCTGCACGCAAAAAAGAAAAGGCCCTGACCAGCTCACATTGAAAGCAGATAACAATTATTTCCGGGGATCTGTAACAAAATCTGGCTTTTGCGGAACATAGGTATGCGTAACAAACAAGAAGCTACATGTGAAAAAAGATATTGGTATAAAATACAAAGATTGTCGGGCATTTGAAAGTTCGACCAAAGGTAAGTAAAATATCAGACTGAACACTTGCAAATTGTGTCACATGAACTTTATGAAGAATATGCGACCTCGGATGAAAGTGCGTAAATTGTACCTAACATATTTTAAAGTCCAAACCCTTCAAATAATGGACTTAATGAGATCGGAATGAACCAGTTTGAAGCCAAGAGACTCTCTTCTTAATTGTCAGAAAGTTGTTTTTGTTTTTAACAGTCTGTTAATGTTTAGAATCACCTTTTTAGAAATCAGAATATCAGACACTGATTTTGAACTTTGTGAAAGTTCCTTTCCGAATCAGAACAGTATTTGTTGTTTGGCATTCCTGGGTTTAGTTAAGTACATACAAAGTATTTATATTGCCAAGTTTAGCTAAGAAGAAATATCAAAGGGTCAAAGTTAAAGTTTTTCGATAAAGACCACATTATAAACTTTTCAACGCATCCCAGGTCTTAAAGAACGTAAAAAATAAAAGACAATAAAACCGAAGAACTTATAATTACGTACTCCTTTGATTATATAGCTTTCTGTGGCTAACTTTGTATCAACTGAGTTACTTTTGGGAATACGGCTTTCAAGTTATTGTCAAGTTTTCGTTCTTTTTTGTCTCTTTTCTTTATTTCTAGCAGTTTTTCAGTGCTACGATGAGATGCTGGCGATAACGAAGAAACGATGATAAAGAAATCAACTGACAATTAAAAAAGACACAGAAGTGATTTTGAACATAATGGTACTGTGCTTTTCAAATGAAGAATACCGTAATTTGTCTTACAAAAAACAAATATTTCTCCTGAAATGTAATACAGAAAATAAGATGAATTAAACCCAATGCAGTGTCTGTGGAACAGTTAACTTCACTTTTGTCAAGCTGACAAAATCCAATCCAGAACAGTTTCTTTTGAACAAATATAGTGTGGCTCATTTCAACAAGTGAGAATTCTTAGTAAGTTCTTAGTAAGAAAACAACAGTTCCAGTGTAATATTATGTGACCTTAAATTTGGTTTTCAAATCAATCCAAGCAAACTTAAGGTCATTATTTTTCAGTTTTATGAATACCAACAGTAACCTCTTTCTTCTAGTTTAGTAAAGATGCTGGTAAGTACCGTATATAATCATGCTATGAACACTGTAGTTGGACCACAACACGATGTCATGACTTTGTATCATGACTCAAAATAGAAGTCCAATGTTTTTGGTCATATCCACTCACTTATTGACCTCGATACTATGAATGCAAAGTCTGCCTTAAGACCTCTGCATTATTGCATCATTTTATCACTCCCCAAAATGTAAGCTTTATGGCAGTATGGTGGAGTGTTTTCAGTAATCTAAGGTATCACTTTTATAGTTGTCATCAACATAATCACGATCATCGTAAAGAACATTTATTTTACCTCAGACTAAATGAGAATGAAGGCACATTTTTACACCACAAAAAAGTTGGGTGAAAATCCAAGAAAAAAGTGTCAAAAAAGCTCACTACATAATTTCCGCACAGGTCCAAAAACAGTTGCTGAATATTTCTGCAAGGTCCACAGGTTTCTGAAGCGGGTAGCAGGAAGGAACTTAATTAAATATATCATACTTTATTTTAGTAATCCTGCTTTGAACTTTGCGCCTTTTTGACAATAGTGTCTGAAAACTTGGCTGGCCCATTATTAAACCAAGTAAGTAGTTTGGCAATTTATCAAGAATCTTTTGGTTGGTTTGCGCTAGACGTGATGTCCACCTAATCCCTCTGCATAGGAAAAAACATAACATGTTTTCGCCAGTTAATTTTATGGACAAAAACGTGGCAGTTGATTTTTGTTTACTTTCGAGGAGCGTGACTTCTAATCTCTTTTCGCTTACGATTAAACATAGTAAATAAAGAATGCAAAACTCGCGTTAACACACTCACGAAGATCAGCTGTTTGTTATGGCTGTGTCTTTTAAAACATGTTGTAACAGAACACAAATTTACTTCAGTCCTTTGTTTTAATAACTCAGATATAGTTGCATAACTTAAAGCAATTTTAAGCTACCGTATAAACAAAACGTTTTCCAGGCATTACATTCTTGTTATGAAAACCCAAAGCAAGATATGTACGCGGATTGCGCCGCTTAGCTCGACAAATAGATCTTCTAAAACAAGTTACGACGCAGTTGTAATATGCAGTTCAAGAACATAAACATTCTTGGTATACTTAAATGAACACAATGGGATTAATTCTCGAATATACTATTGACAGCTATTTATAACTACAAAAGGATTCCCCTGTAATGTACCGAGGAGGGACCTTTAATTTAATACGTCGTTATTGTGAAATTCCAAGAGATATGTTGCCAAGAAACGACTCAAAACATATCGATCAAAACACTACATTCGAATGATGTAAACAAACAGACCAAGACAGCCCTCTGACAATTTCTTGATCAAATTCCAAAAAATTATGTGAAAGGTCGTCGGTTCGATCGTCTGGATTCTAGCGTGAAAGAATTCAACGTCGTAGGTTTCGATGTTTTTATTTTTGCCTAATTTCGCTTTTCTGAAATCCACTCTATCAAGATCAAATTTCACACATAACTTCGCTAAAGCGTAGATTTCTTAGAACCTCAAGATTAGCCCAGGTTTTCAGGTTAACCACTGCGTATTCAGTGCAAATATCACACAGGAACTATTAAATATCTGTCTACGTAGTTCACCAACATGCAAATTCGTGAATGAAAACTTTTGACCAATCAGCGAACGCCATCTTGACACGCCTACGAATTACCCCCAAACAGTCCCCCAAACAATGGCGCCGAGGAGAGCGAGTGTAACGAACCACGGAAATATAACCACGAATTTTGTATTTTTCCAGTCCTCTGAAAGATAAAGAATTGAATTCAATACTCATAGGTTTGGTGTAAAATAAAAATGCTCTTCATCAAGAGATTTTACCAAATTTCCTCCACGAAAAAGCGAATAGTCGAATACTCAGTTTACTTTTGTGGCGCCGAAGTAAATTTCCCGAGAGAATTTAACTAAGCCAGGGAATTAGTTCGTTAATTTCCACATCATGTAAACATTTTTACATTCTACTTGGGCCCTACAGACGTTGATTTTGACGAATTTATATTTTAAGTCTGTCTTCTTCTCGAGTATATATGAACAATACGAGACACTTGGTCAATAAACTTTACGATGCGTTTGAATGGCTATGTGTTTTATTGATTTTGAATTTCAAATTGCTTGATTTTATCACGAAATACTTGAAACACAAAATGGGACAGTGTTTTTGACTAAAATTGTCATCGGACTTAACTTTCAAGCACCCTTCAAATTTAAGGAGGTGTTTTACTATCAGAACAAGCGAAATTAGGTTTGGATTGAACTTAACATCCGCCAAAACCGACTCGTTGCTGAACCGCTGTGCCTCAACGCGCAGACTTAAGAAAAATTTAGTCACGCAGCTATTCAATAAAATAAACTTAAAAACAAAACTCACGGCATCCTCTTTCGTCAGAATTATCTCCACAATCATCTGTGCCGTCGCACTGCCATCTCGACGGAACACAGCGTTGGTTATCGCATCTGAACTGCGCTGAACTGCAGTTAAATCCTAGCAACGTGAGCGCAGGTAGAAGATCAGTTGTTATCAAGAAAGAATGTTGTGAAATTTCGCTTCCTTTCTGTCCTTAATAACCCTTACAAACTACGCCTGAATTCACTAGAAATATAACACATATAAGAGACTCAAATTACATCAAACTTTCGGTGTGAATGTAGTGTATTTTTAAACGAGGGTGTGTCGGGGGAGTTGGTGAGAAGGCTCCTTCACACTGTAAAATATTCATAGTAACTGTACTATGAACGTAGGCCAAAGATTTCTGGTTTGAAAAGTTCTCTTAATCATCAACTCTTGCAAAATTCTGCTGGTAACTACTGATAGCTTCCTTTTTTCGTTCAATGTTAACTTTTCGATGTAAAGCCTCTTGAAAAAAGCGAAAGTTTTGCTCAGGTGTATGCCACTGACGGCGGCTTCGATAAACGGTAGTTTTACGTTTTACGCTAAATTTTGAACCAATCTCGGAGTGAAACCGGCCTAATCTTACAGGAAATAAAGGAAGATATATGTCCCTACCTGACACAATTCTCTGATGCAATAAAACTATCCATAATACTCCGAAGAAACGGAGTGAGCCGGCTCCCAACACCATCCTCGATCGTCTCTGCTTAACTCTGTTGTACAAAGCGTGGATGTTCAATGAAGCGGAATTTGCATGAAATTTGCATACCACTCTCGGCTGAGTATCACGCCACTTGACGTCATATGGCGCGCAAACCGACAGGTGAACTGTTTGCGAGGGCTACGAAAAAAATCTGTGAAATCTGAACACTGATAGCATTTTATCTCATTAAAGCAGAAAAAATAAGCAATGTTCCACGATACATCCTGTTTTCATGATGCCATTTGACGTCTTAGCAACTTCGAATACAGATTTTTTCAGCAGGTTGTAAAATGCTCAGCCACGCATCTGCGCGAAATCACGCGGGAACTACACGAAGCCACGTGCTCTTCGTGGTCTAAGTACGAATTTCAAGATTTAGCATTTTTGGAGACTTGTTTCTTCAGGGATAAACGGTCGAACCCTCAGGCTATCAAATGTAATGAACGTTGGCCTTTTCAACAGTGATTGAACCAAACTAAAACTCCGATATCTGCAAAACTGTGAAATGAAACGAGTGGTTTTCGCACTTTGAATAATTTGGATTTAACTTGACCGGAAGCAGGAAGCGAAAACTTTGATGTTGTACATTCTGCTTTACTAGGCAAGAAAGGAAAAGTAATTTACTGATCAGAAAACGAAAAGAACTTTCACAACGATAAGTTAAAAAATTGAAGGGTTTTTCAGTTTTCGACTAGTTTAACCACTTTTACAGACGTAACACAAGCCTACTAATATTTTTTTGATTTTCGTATCATAAAATTCCTTCGTTATCAGTATTTATATCAGTAAAAATATAATAATAAACACCGAAAAATTAAAATTACACAGTGTACATGTGCTCTCATCGTGATCAAACATTCGACATGATTATGAGACATGGCGATTTGATCGTACGTATGAACTTTTCATTGAACACATCATGAGTGTTTTTAATCTAATAATTTTTTTGAGCTGGTTGTGGATTTATGTCAAATATGTCGTAAGACTTAAAAGGTTCTTGAGGACTAAGATCAAGACTAGGAGTATCATTTTTGCCACACCCACTTGATTGGAATAACGAACTCAGCGCATTTGACCCCATCCAGCATTTCCTTATATTCGCTGGTTCGCTTGCCCAATAAAATTATACACAGTGATATGCCGAAACGTTTCTTGTCTAGACTGTGTAATCAAACTACACGACTAGAGCTGCGTCCAGAATCGATCTTTAGTATCGAACTTCCAACGCGATAACCACGGCTAGACTTTGGCAAATCCACATGCACAATGACAAAAAAGCATAAATCAGTAGATCGACTTCAAATGGGTCAAGAGGTTAATAAGAAATTAGTCACTTTTGTTATCTTTCCATACATTCCATGCATTACAGAAGAGCTCAAAACAAAACTAAAAGTAGTCTGTTTAGTAATGGTTTTCAATTGATTCTAATTCTTTCAGTCATAAGATCAAAAATCAACCCTATTTACTGTTTTTGCCATTCACTTTTGTATGTCATAACAGTATTTACTACTGCAAACGCAAGAAAACACTGTATGGTGCGGCGGAGCGCCTTCCAAAATAGTTTTCTTCTTTCGTGCACATGCAAGCAGTTTGTCATTTGCGGAAACACAACATTTAATCCAGGATTTTTTTGCGTTGTCGTTTTATGAGGAAGCATTTAGAAAAACATCCTAAATGCGATCAAAGTTTACACGAAAACGTTTCCGTCTTCGCTTGCGGGGACAGCTTTCATGTCCGTCTAAGACCGGCAGGATATGATCGGTCTTGGGCCCATGTGGCAAAAGGGATGGCTTTAGCGGTCTTCAGCGACAGTATAAAAAGGAAAGGAAATAAAGGAAATGCAAACACAGCTTATCATGGAGTCATCTGACTCTCATGTGAGAGTCAGTTTCATCCCGGGACGTAAATGATCGCGGGACGAGTTCCTTATTGCTGTTTACATAGTTTCTGAGCCCATATCCCGGGATGATTTTAACCCTGTCCGAAGCACCAGCATCGTTTTTTCGGGATGAAACGCAAAGAAAAATTCCAAGTAAACAGTCTTCCTGAGATGGATGTCACCCCGCGTAAAATAAACAGTTCAAACTTTCGCCTTTCTATCCAATCGCAGGAGCCATAATCGGGTCCCCGATATGGCTCCTGCTAACAGGCACTACTGACAGTCACTTATTTACACCTCGTTTTTAATGTACAGGTGAATATATAGAGTAATGTGAGTTCATCCGGAATATTTACGATTGCTTTTTGTTCCTTTTTTGACGTGTCTACCTCATAAGTCGAGCTTCACTATTCTTGACTGAATTTTTTCTCGGGTGGGATGATGTTCATCGCGGGCGAGATGACTTTCGTCCCGTGATCCCGGGATCATCCCTGTTTCATCCCGGGACGGGCAATGAAGATGCACACCCTCCGCAAACCTAGACAGAATTTCGAAATTTCTTTTTAAAAACTTTTGTATAAAATAAACATTGACAGTACCACAGGTTAGTACTGCTCAGTATCTACTTTTAGCTTTTATTGGAATGGTCACACTTAAGCATTTCACTCGCCACAGACTAGACTTAAAATTTAGAATCTGCACAGCATAATTTAAGCTCGTCACACAGGCAAGTACTGCTCAGTTGCTTTCATTTGAACAGTTCACACTTCAAGTTTCCATCCATAGACATAAAATTTAGAATAACCGTGAACAACATAGTATATGTTCACACGGGACCGGTCCCAAATAGACCCAGCCCAAGACCAGACCAGGTCCGTTCACACAGGAACGTTTACTATGGTAGTGGCACTTAAGATTTTCGATGTCATCGAGAAACACAGAGTAAGAAACACATCATGACTCAAAAATCGAAAACGTGTTCTGTGCGTGTGCGTGTGCAGGCGAGTACAAACTTCTAACGTTTAGTTACATCATCCGCGCGTGACCAGTGTTACGGAAGGTCATACGAGTTCCATTCCCGTCGGAACGCAGATTTTCTCTTTGCCCCACGCGTGACATACTTTCTTTTTTCCTCTCCGACCTAAAATTTGCAATCTTTCCTTATAGCATACTTACGCTGATTTGTGATTCCGAAACTCACGGGAAACTTTCATGTGAAAGAAAGTTTTTGATTCATTTTTGCTAGATCATTTTTTACACGTTTTTCTTATTATTTCAGAGTTATGGTGAATAAATTATGATGAACTTTTTCTGAGTGATTTTGGAGAGTTATTTCGTGACTGAATTACAGGGCCATATTTGGCGAGGTTTAATTTCGAAAAAAATTATATAATTATAAAAGGCAAGATTCAAGAGCATTAAAAATAATTATTCTTTTTAATCGTCTTCTTCAGTTTTGTCTTCGACTCAAAAACATGATTACCGCGAAACAGCTGTGTCCAGGTGTGAATATATCGCGCGTATTTTGTAATAGCCACGCGTTTATGCGTTTACCCACGCGCGTCCCTTTAGCCGCGCGAAAATGACACCTGATGACGAATTTGGCGTCTCTGGCAACTTCTACTATAAACAAATGTTCGTCTCGGTTTGGTTTTACTCATTTGTTGCGAATAATCATAACTCTTCTTTGGCTACCAAAGCACAGGCTCTGTTTACTTGAGATAAAAACCTCTTCGTAAACGTATAATTTAATATCAATGAGAACAACAAGCGCTTTTATGCTTTAGACCTAACCGAAATTCGGGTGTTATCATGAATAAGCCGCCATGCCAGGAGACTTGAAGGCGAAAATATAATGTATCCATATATAAGGAAACTTCCCTCAGTCGAGACATAAAAAAAGAGACAACTTGAAAGTCTTTTTAATGTCGCGAAATCAATATCCCCCGGCTCAATTCAGAGCAAAACGTGATGTAAATTAGCAAAAAGAGAATTGGAATTTTTTAAAATGCCAGCTGCAAGGTTTACTCGATTACCCAGGTAACGAAGCCAGCCAGGGAAAAAAAGGCAAAAAGAAAAAAGTTTGTTTTTTCTTCTAAGACGCGATATTTTTAGCCGAGAATGCGCTGTAAATTGTTATAAAATATTGATCGAAAACATCGGGTGATGTTTTTGGCCACAATGACGTAATGCCGCTTTTAAGAATATTGGACAATATAATGGCTTTTCTTGCACCACACACGTTTCAAATGTAAATTATTAAAACTTTTTTATGCTTTGTTTTTACAGATGCGTTTCCACACCAAACAGTATTACCCTGGTAACCAGTGCATATGTGATTATTACGTTTAATCCTACTATTAAATATCAAAACACAGTTACGTTTTTAAGTGTCGATAGCTAGGCCGATCGAACCCGGTTATGTAACCTTCATTGCCCCCAGTTTCCTCAATGCTCACTCAACCCATTGAATAAAAATTACTCGGTAAATTCCACTTTTTATTTGCTCGGACAGCTTGGTGTTTTCCTGACGATTGTAGTTATCAAATCTAGTTATTCAACTGGTATAGAAAATTGAAATGAATATGCGTTGGTGCTTAACTCAAACATGGGTCGTTTTCTGCTCAAATGCTTATCTATAGCTATCAGTTTATTAATTGTCGGATGACACAGCATGTCCCCTACCGCAAATCGTGAGCTTGCAAAAAAAAAAAAACGGATTAAAAACTCAATTCTCCACCTGAAATCGCTTAGTAAACCACTTTTGGCGAACAAGAAAACGGCCATTTCACATTTTCACAGAAAAAAAACTGGCAAATCACAGTTCATGAAAAAAAAAGGACAACTCCGGTCGGTACAGCTATCTCATTAAGGACACTAAATTGGTGATACTTGGCTCTAAACAGACGAAGGTTTTTGACAGCCATTTTGTAGGGGTGAGGTGAACAATCGAGAAATTATCTTGTTTGTATAGGAAAGCAATCTCAATTACCTTAAACGATTCTATACATGAGAGCTCAACCAAAAGATTTTTCGTGAGCAAGGATAAAAATGTATTTTAACATTGGGCATGAAACAACCTCAACTGCAACTCCAGAAATGAAAATATCGAAAAATATCAAGAATGTTACACATTTTAATGCAAAATATATTGAACCGTTTTGGGGATGTTTGCTAACACTTACTTACGAATAGCAATGTTACGTCATTGAGTCACGAGGAAATCATATTCTGGTGGGGCGATGTCGCAGCTCTTACAAGGTCTTCTCTGATTTGCTGAGAAAACAATACGCCAAACAACAAAACAATGGACCCTAGCCCCGAAAACAATAGAGCTGCGTGATACCAAGGTCCAATGACTCTTCTGGTGAAAGTATCTGACATTTGTTTGAAAAGGTAATTATGTGAAGCGTCCAAACCGTGATCGTGGCAAGGTTTATTGGCTTCCACAGAATGCTTTGCTAGCTATATTGAGTTTCGTAGGTATCAATAAGTCACAAGGAATTCATCTTCTGCAGAAAATATTTCACGCGTTTGTATAATGATTAAGTATGTTGCGCGTCCGAGCAGTGGCAAGGTTTATTGGCTTTTTTGTCTATGTTATTATTATTCCTCTTTTTTTGCATAGGAAGTACGCTCCAGTGAAATTTCTAACGGAACGTTAGACCGTGCTTTAGGCAATAGATCTTTTTTTTCTGGGAGGCAGGGGGAAGGGAGAGCGTGGGAGGGGGGTGGGATGGGGTGGAGGTGCACCATATGAATTACTTCATAAAATCCACTACCTTACGTTTCCAGTGTTACTTATCCGGTTCCAGACTTCTGTCTTGTTTATGTCCATCATTTTCCGGCAGGTCATTTGAGAAACATTGAGATTTGTGGGTTCGAAAAGTGGTCCGAAAGAAAAACGAATAAACGAATAATATTTGTTGACAAAGCAAGTTTACTTCTAAAGCACTTAAATATATCATTAGTGTACCAACTGTAAGCCAACATGTTTGAGTTTTGCGGAGCCATGTTGTCTCCACCAATACGTAAAACTACGTAAAAAGGAAAGCATTTTCTCAAAAAGGGTTACCAACGGCACTAATATTATTAAACTAAAATTCAATCAAATAGGCCTTTATGAATACCGCTTAGTTAGCAAACAGATCTTGTCAGATGGATTTAGTACATCACCCAGGGCCATCGATATTAACTGTACTATGCCTGGTCAGACAGAATTCGTGCGGGTGAAAGCAGTATTTAACACAAGCTCAGATAAGAGTTGCGAACACCGCACGTTAACATTCACAAATAGTAGCATCTGCATGTGCCTCGTACGACCCTTCTTCTTCAGTTTCTATTACGTTTAGTGCCGGAAATACACCGTTCTCTCTCAAACGCCAAGGGGAACCAGTTCTGATACTCAGATGAGTCAATGTGGGTTCCCCAGGCCCTAGCCTCTATCCGAAATGCGCCATCATTTTCCAAGAGTATCCAACGAAGACGTGTCTCGCTACGAGTTAACAGAAAATTTCGAGATTTAACTGCGGTGGAACTACATTATCACGATGTATTTATCGGCTTACTCGGCTAGCTTTAAAGAATTCCCTTTCGATTCATGTCCCATTTAAAACTTGCCGAGTATAACGATACGCGCAACGTTGTCCTACATTCCCTTTTAGTGATATTTTTTCATCTTACTACTATAATTAAACAAAGGAAAGCCCTCCCACATACCCATTCGAAACTTCCCAATAGTATCTTGCGAGCTTTCATTTCAAGTTTTCCGCCGCAGTCGCCAGTTCTTGGATTGTTACTAGCCGCTCGGAATTTACTCCGACAGGGCGTCGTAAGCTGGTATCAATGTTCGCCGAAAACCTTGCTGGCGTCATACAAGGACCCTCTCACATCACGAGTTGGTAGTTAACGACCGAATACTCAAGCGATAACTCTTAAAGTTCATCGATCAATCTAACACAAATACAACGTTAACTTTGCACCCTGGTACAAAGATTGTATCGATATTACTCAGGCCAAACAACGCGTGGCTACGCGCGCGCTTCGAAGAACGCGCTAAACACTCAACTTTACACTGAAGGAGCTGTTACTCATTCGACGTAATCGACAAAATGATCAGTTTCCAATTCAAATTGAATCTAAAATAACTGTTTGCTAATTACGGTGGAAAAAAATTTCAAATAATAGATAAGGAAAAAAAACTCAAAATGATAGCCAAATTACCAAATGCCAAAGATGTGGTAATAAACCATATTGTTAGGACTGGGGAAAACATGAAACTGAAAAAAACCATAAAGGAGTTCACAACAAAAACAAAAAATGCGTACACTGTGATGCAAATATCTGAGAGGTCAAACTACAAAAATAGCATGGAAAACAGACAATATGTGCAGTTAAAATAAAATATATTGTTGATACCATTAATCGGGACTCAGCTGAAATAGAAATTACGAAGATTGCTCGGATGTTGCGTGCTGTCCAATATTTACGGGAAATTGCAGTGATAATCGGTTCAAAACAATGTCGTACAGTGTACCAGTTTGTTGGCCTATTATTTCAACCCGTAGACCTCATGTAAATTTTCGTGATTATAAGACGGAGATCTGTTTCACATGGTCGAGGAAGTCGAGGTTTTCCGTCCGTTTCCTTTGCAATTCTCTGTTTCCCCTCTCCTTTTCAGCAACCTCTTCTCCGTCTATTTTTTCTTGCCGCTTCCTCTTGCCTTCGCAATATCGATATCTGATTGGGTAATCGTGTGAAAGACATCATCGACGTCATAAATGTCCTCGGGAAGATCTTTGTTGGCTTCCCTGCGTTCGTCCAGGGCTTGCCTCGACTCCACGCGATCGCGATACCGCTGGGCCGCTTGTTTGCGAATCATCTGACGATACTAAGAAAGCAGAAGAAGTGGGGCTGTGTTACTCTCGTGTTAGCAAAATGATGTAAAAAAATAAATTAAAATAAACTTAAAAAAGTACTTTCTTTAATTTTGAGCTCTATTTGCCGAGAAAACTTCCAGCAACTGCACCATATTCAAATACGCTTTCTGGAGAAACTCCCATATGGTCTCTGGGAAAAAGTATACTTTATTTGATTTTGTGCTTTGTTTGCTGAGAAAACTTCCAGCGACGAGCACTATCTGGTGAATCAGAGCAAACATGTTGATTTTTCACATAACCTTGAATTCAGTTGATACCAGATTGAAACACTTGGTATCAACTGAAAACTTTTGAGATTTATCAACTGAGTTGATAAGGTAAATTAATTGGTCACCGTAGAGAAAATGAAAGCTGACGTTTCGAGCGTTAGCCCTTTGCCAGAGCGCTGACGAAGGGCTAACGCTCGAAACGTCAGCTTTTATTTTCTCTACGGTGACCAATTAATTTACCTTATCAACTCAGTTGATAAATCCCAAAAGTTTAGTGTCTCACTTCCCCACCGACGCAGTACCGCAGTTTCTTCAACCTCGTCCTTAGGGCCTTCTCCTTGTTCAGAATGGCGGAGGATTGGAGAAACCCCGGGCCAAGGCTGCTGAAATACTCGTGGAGTATTTTGTCACGTGACACATGATGAGATGGCTTTTTCGGAGGTTGTTTCCAACATCTGACGGCCCTGTTTGTCTTCTGCAATCTGATACCGTTGTTCAAACGAAACGAAGACATTTCGTAGTATTCACGTCACAAAATTCTAAAGAATTTGGTAGCCTTGGCCAGGGGTTTCTCCGACCCGCCTCCATTTTGACCGAGGAGAAGCCCCTGGGGACGAGGTTGCAGTTTCTTTAGAAACTAGCCCCCTTCTTGGTATCAAAATTAATGAGCTGATGAAAGATACTAAAATTACATTTACCCAAATCAGATGGTAACAAATCGACCTGATTTTTCAGATGCACGTTTTCTCCGAGCTTGCATGGCACCTGTTGCATGTTCCCCTCTCTTTACACTAGACTGCGAGCAGTCTCTAATTTAGGCGATGGCGATTGTGGGGCGGGCGAAATACACACGCGCGCAAGCGAAATTTCAAGGAGACGCGACACGAGGGGAGCGCCGATCGGTTTCATGTTTTACCTCTCACTTGACACTAGTTGCATCGGGAGCATGTCCTCCCGCTCATGGTATCAATTTTTCGTGTTTTTCTTGATGTCGTGCACAAAAATGTCGCTTAGTAAAAAAGCAAGTTAAGGTGATGTTACACGGGACGACGATTTTTAGGGCAACAATGTTGCGCTAAAAGTTGATGCCATGTTACATGGCTTCCCGGACGATTTTCTGCGCAATTTTTGCTTTGCAAGGCTTTGAACCAGCTTCAAAACGCCAAATCCCGAATTTCGAGATACCTGTCGTCAATTTTTTGCACAACGCCACCCCAGAACCCTATTCGCTGCCCACGTTGCGCTAAAAATCGTCCCATGTAACATACATTAAAAATCGAGGCTCAGTTGCGCAAAAATCGTCGTTGCGAATCGTGCCGTGTAACATAAACTTAAAAGCTAATTCTGGAAAGTCGTGAAAATTGAGTGTCGCGAAATGTTCCCCCCCCCCACCAAAAAAAAAAAAATCGCGAAATAAGTTGTCGCCAAAATTTATCGTTACAAAGCACTTGTCTTGTTTTCCTCCCCTTGCCATCGTTTGCATGTTTTCCCGCCTTTGGCATCAGTTGCAGAAGTTTGCTTTGCATTGCAATTAGTTCATTGCATCATTTGCGTTGATTGGCTTGTATTGGTAACTTTGCAACTGAGTTTTAAATCGATTACCGTAAAAGCTCTATTAAGGCCCCTCTCTCTTTCCCCTCTCAATTTTTCAATAAGCCCCCCCTTCCCCCATTGGGGTATCAGATTTTGAATTTAGACCCTCCTAACCTCTTTAAGCCACTCACTTCATCGCCAGTTGTTGTATTTTTGTAAAGGCTGGAAAAAATACGTTAAGTTGGCCGGTCTTTCGTGATAAGTAGTAAGTCCACGTAGTTTGTTTTGGCATCGACTCCGTTCCTGGTATGACGTCACAACGTGACTATGCCCAGGTCTCCTTTTGCACGGTTTTTGACATGACTGGAAGTAAAATTTCACGTTTTTAAGCGGCAAAAGCGCGGGGAAGGAAAATCGAAATCGAAAAATAATTTTTGATATTCATATTAGGATTCCATTTAGGCTTGGTCGGGCAAATAAAAAAAAAATCTGTCATATACACTTTAAGCCCCAAGAGTGACAAGCACCTAATTTCTCCCTACTATTTCACTAGTTGATAAAATACACATGTCATGAGAATAAAGGAAATGATCACCAAACACGAAATGTCTTGATGTTTAATCAAATTCTCCCAACTAGTACCATAAGAAATATATGGAGAACAGTGAGGAGAAAATGCATGTTGATATTGGGACTTAAAGGGTTAACAGTGTCTGAGTTCTGTACAAAAATTTCATGTTTAAAGGGGCATGGTCACGAGGATTTCGCAGATTTCTGGTCAAAACTGTGCAAAAATTATCGGTAGCTAACTTTATCCATGCCCAACATTGTGTTTGAACATTTAAAGGAACTTACTAACTTCATTTCATTAAGAGAAAACAAACCATAACCATTTAATATCGATTTAATGTCAACACGCTGAAAGAATTTGAAAAGTTTAGCCTAATTTTTTCAAATTGCAATCCATTTCCATCCATGCCATCCGTAGCACCAGACGGCAGAAAATAGTTTCAGTGAAGTAATATAGTCTTTGGTAACAAAACTAGACCATTATTTGTGAGCGTTCATTGATGTGAGGACACATTTTTTATTTTTAAAGTGAACTAAAATAGCGTGACTATGCCCCTTTAAAGATTTGAAATAAGCCCCCTCCCCCTTCTCTGTTAAGCCTTCGTCTCTAATACATGTAAAACCCCCATTCATGAGGCCGAAAATTAAATAAGCCCTCGGGGGCTTAATAGAGCTTCAACGGTAGGTACCTATTTTTGCTTAAATGTTTCAGAAAGTGTATTATTTTATTAACCGTTTAATTTACCTCGTTCGGTGATTGATAATGTGGGTTTTCATACAAAGTTGACCCACCGAAACTTCCCTCGAACACTCTGACGAGGTTTAACACAAACCGAGGACCTGAAACATCAACAGTATAAACAAAGATTAAAATCCAAGAGGAAACATAGACACATAATGGATGTAACTGATCATAATGCGATGAGCATGTTGATGCATTTGTTTTTAGGGTTGATGAATGAGATGAACTATGACAAAGCAGAGAAAAAAATCCTCGAAACTTATTTCAGCAATTATTTTACATCTACTGGCTACGTTGTAGAAGTAAAACACGGTTTATTTGTGAATTGATCCACACCATTTAACACCAATTAATTTCCTCCATTATCTCCAATTATCGCTCAGGGCTTAGCAGATCCATGTGCAAAAATGATAGAAATACGTATACAACACTTGACTTAATCCACAGCGTTCTGGTAATTTAGTTTAACTCTTTCCCGTCAAGACTAGTATTTTCCCGACGTTAACGTCGGGAACCATTGAACCACTCGTGACGTCATCATTTTTGACGTCACCAAATTGTTTTGATAAGCAGCTAATACAGCAAGGACAGATCCATCAATACGTGTGTCCATTTTGAATATCAACCAAATTCTGGCAGAGCTATACCAGAAAAAACGTCTCCAATTTTGGGTGCAAAATTGGTGGTAAAATAGGCCAAGTCACCTAGTTGATCAATGTTCCATTTCCAGGTTTTAAGAAGGGCTGAGGCCAAAACTTTTCCAGTTCATAGAAAGGGGATAAAGGGTAGAAGATAAAGAGAAAAGAAAGGGAGAGAAAAAGGAAAGCAAAAGAAGCGAGAAAAAAATTGGAAATGAATCCACCAAAACAAAACAAACAAACAAAAAAAAAAAAAGTTCAAATTTTGGCTTATGCGCATGTGTGAAAGCAAAATATTGTACAATTTACAACAGAAGCTGGTCCAAAATCTAGCGTAATTGTAAGTAAACCCTTTTGTGGCAAAGTTTAGTGGCATTTGGCAACACAGCACTCAAAAACCGCTTTAACGGTAAAAAATGCGTTTTTTTACGGAAAAAATCGGATGGGAAAGAGTAAAGAACTCTTTAACCAACAATCACAAAGGACAACTACAATATCCACAATGTACTGTTATTTTATATCACAAGTACGTTAACAAATATGCAGTAAAATGGGATCAATTTGTTACAGTATTTTAAGACAAAAA